>JAUIMM010000025.1:27069000-27703500 GCA_031769625.1 Taudactylus pleione | reverse complement strand
TGGTGCCCTCCTATGATGTTGGCCCATCCAGATACATAGAAGTGAAAATTAAGCAGCACTCAGCAGACTTGCAAGATGCACTTAAAAGTTGTAGTTTATTCCAACGTTTCGGGGACGGTCCCCCGTCTTCATGGATACATACATATTAAAGGTGACTAAAGAACTGCTATAAATACCTACGGACATACATACAATTAACACAGATAGTGCTCACCTGTCTGCCCCTGCCATCCTCCTCATCGCGCTGCACGCTGTCCGTCCAGTGTAGTCGGCGCGATAACATCATCCAATGGGGACATCCAGTCTAAAGCATTACAGTACACAAAACGCAGTTGCTAAGCAACCTCAGTGTCTGAAATAAAGTAACAAAATGTAAACATTAAAGTTGTGTTCATTAAAAAACATCAAGGTATAACGGTGCTGGTTACTGGCAATCATAACTATTGTGCTTCAAGCTGGTAGTTCTAATACCCAAAACAATAATGTATTAATACACATACAATAATAAAGCAATTACAAAAAACATTGTAGTGCTTATGTTTCATTTAACCCCTTTGGGTTTAAAGTATTAAGGATGAAGATCCACCTACTTTCTTTTGAAACAGGATTTTATCCCTATTGCCTCCTCTTTACTGAGGGCTTCAAGATCTATAATTATAGAGCGGATGCTTGCTACATTATGCTTAGCTTGAATACAGTGCCTCACCACTGGTTGGTCGCTGTGACCAGTCTCCAATGCTTGTCTAATGACACTAGTGCCATTCATTCTTTAAATTGCCTCTCAGTTTTGCTGACATAGGCCAAACCACATGGGCAACTCAACATGTAGATCACATGTGTGGTCAAACAGATGAGAGATGACACCCTCCCTTGCGGCTCAAGAAGTGGTCAGTTTTAGGTTTGTTTAAACAGCAATGTCTAGTTTGACTACTCTATCCCTAATATTGGGATTCCTAGTGTAGCTGGGGAGCAATCTAGAATCCTGAAAAAAAGGTAGGTCTGGATCACTGGTAACTCTGGTCCACCATTGTTTAACCATATTGTTATCTTTTTGACTATTAGAACCATAACTATTAACCCATGAGATCCTGTTTGGAGACAAAGTCATGGTTCTATGATTATTAGGCATTAAAGTAGTAGCATGTGGTATATTTAATACCTTATGTTTCAGCTTTAAAAGATGTTTACAATCATAGCCCCCTTTTACAAATTTTTCCATCATGTCATCAAGGGCCGGTTCAACTTGATCTGGATCAGAAGTGATCCTTCTTACTCTTAAGAACTGTAAGGCAGCTCCCTCCATAGAGGTAATGGATGGAAGCTTTCATGGTGTAAAAGGGTGTACCTATCAGTATCTTTACTATAAAGGGAAGTACTGAGCTGTTGACTATGCAATCTAATGCTCACATCAAGGTATTGAATGGTATCCTTACTAATTTTATAAGTGAGCTTTACCACACTATTAGATTGATTTTGAGATTCTAATAGAGATTTCAATTCTAGTACTGAGCCTTTCCACAATATCAGGAGGTCATCAATGAATCTCAAATATAAAATGACTTGCTGTTTTAAAGCCCCTTCTGAGTAAAGTAGCTGTTGTTCAACACTATGCATATATGCATTGGCATATGCCAAAGCCACTGCCGACCCCATGGCACAGCCTGCCTTCTGAATGTAGTATCTGCCATCATAATAGAAGTAATTTCTAATCAATACTAGTCTCAGAAGTGTCAGAAAATAATCTACTGGTAGTCCCACATTATGGGGTTTGTCACTTATTAGCACCCTGACTGCTTCAATACCCTCCTCTTGTGGTATACAGGTATATAAGCTAGTGACATCTGAACTACATAGTAGTAGATCTTCAGGTAAAGATCCCAAATCCTGCAATTTAAGCAACAAACCAGTGGTATCCTTTAGACAGGAATGCATGGATTTAATAATGAGTCTAAGTATATCGCTATGGGCTGATACAGAGACCCCCTGGCTGAAATAATTGGTCAGCCAGGAGGGTCTATTAGACTTTTGTGGATCTTGGGGACCGTGTAGTATAAGGGGACTATGGGATGTTCGACCTGTAGGGCTTGGTTAAGCTCATTACTAATGACATGTTCCTGTACAGGGATGTTTAATATAGATGTTAATTCTGATTTAAAGCTTTTGGTGGGATATGAAGATAATAAATCATAAGTACCAACATAATTTAACTGTCATTGACATTCCCTCTGATACGCAGCCAGATCTTGGACTACTACAGCACCCCCCTTGTCGGTTCCCCTAATAATGATATCAGTCCTGTTGGACAATGCCTTAAGAGCTGCAGATTCTTCTCTGCTGAGATTACGGTGATGAAATGGCTCTTGTTGTAATTGCAGGCCTTGTTTATCCAACAATCGGGAGAAAGTCTTGATTGATGCACTTTGCATGATTGGGTCAAACTTGGACCTTGTGGCAATTTTCTTCAATTGTGGTGGTACCAATATAGTAGATGATACTTGGCAAGATATGATATGTTGGCAAGACCCAGAGACAGTTTAAATAATGAATAGCGCTTCATCGTAGTGCCATCAGGCAAGCCTTGGAGACTGGTCATAGTGACCAGCCAGTGGCAAGGCATTGTATTCTAGCTAAACACAATGTAGCCAGCATTCACTTGATCATTAGCCCCTTGATCATGTGCCCCTCAGCAAAAGAGGAGGCAATAGGGACAAAGGACCTCATTCAGAGTCAGTCGTTGCGGACGCACGGTCGTACGCCACCGATGTTTGCTAAACTGTGCATGCATAAAGTTTGCAATGCGCGTGCGCAAACTAGCTGCTATGATCAGAAATTTCTCTCTCCTTGAACCCAGCCAGGTCGGTAGTTTGAGTGACAGAATGAGGCATTTGTGGGTGGTAACAGGGGAAGGTGCTTGAAAATGGGGGAGTGGAGATCCGAATGCAGGCGTGCCTAATTATGCGAACGTTGTTTCATTGGAGTGCATAATTACCAAAGTAGTGTCATGGCACATGTGACATGGGTGGTTTGTACACTGACCTGATCGTAGTGCTTAAGAGAGGGTATGGTCAACCTTAAGCTCTATGACCAGTTCTGATGGTTACTGATGGTCTTGATTAATCCTTATATGGCCGGAGATGATGTGTAATGCGTACGAGAAGGGGGCGTATTTTTTGTCTTACGGCCGCATCCTCCCCTTGGTCGGCCAGCTAATGATCCGATCTTAAGGACGCAACTTGCGAGTGCATCATTTGCATATCCGGCCCCTTTTCCCTTACGACCATGCGGATGCAAAGATCGACTCTGAATGAGGTCCAAAATCCTGTTACAAAATGAAAGCAGGTGGATATTTACCCTAAATACTCTAAACCCAAAGGGGTCAAATGAAACATTACCACTACAATGCTTTCTGTAAATGTCTTATTACTACATGTGCATCAATACATCATCAGTTTGGGTATTAGAACCTAGTCCTTAATATAAATGGTCATGCTTGTCAGTGTCCTACACTATTATATCTTCATGTTTTTTAAATCACACAATTTTTATGTTGTTTTCATTTTCCTTTCAGACGCTGGGGTTGCCTAGCAACCATTTCTGGTGTTCTGTGATGCTCTCCCTGGATGTCTCTGTCTGATGACATAATCGCGATGATTACACTGGATGGACAGCGTGCAGCACGATGTGGAGGATGGCGGGGGCAGACAGGTGAGCACTATCTAAACAATGGAGTGAGCAGTATATACGGGCACCTCACACACCCTCTTTGCTGCAAAAAACTCGTCACAAACAGCACCACCCTTCGGTACTAAAACATATATGAAATAACAAGTAGTGACTGGTCAAGTGCGCACGGTGCTTTGAAAGAGAAAACAATATATATGGTACTTCCCAAATAGTTTCCTGTCAAGGTCCTGTGGCGAATCCCACCGATGTAATTGACATGCAAAACATAAGAATCATCCAAACATAGTGTAATAAAGTCAAAAAATTCCCAAATTTATTCACAATATTATATAAAAAATCCAAGTGATGTTTTTTCTGTATTGCTATGTATGCACAGAAATCAACCCACAATCTTCTTAAAAACTCTATAGCATAAACATTCACATATGAGGATTGCTACTCCTCTTTCCAATAAAATGGAAGCAACCAGGTGGTAAAGCTGTGACAGGATCATTGCCTGGAGTGGGATTATGGAAAGAGGTTCCCTCAGTAAGGACTCAAAAGGGAGAGGCCATCCAGAGACCTCCACCTTTAATAAACTACGAGCCCTTAATTTTGGGACTTCTGGTAATTTCCCATTTTATTGGAAAGAGGAGTAGCAATCCTCATATGTGAATGTTTATGCTATAGAGTTTTTAAGAAGATTGTGGGTTGATTTCTGTGCAAACATAGCAATACAGAAAAAACATCACTTGGATTTTTTATATAATATTGTGAATACATTTTGGAATTTTTTGACTTTATTACACTATGTTTGGATGATTCTTATGTTTTGCATGTCAATTACATCGGTGGGATTCGCCACAGGACCTTGACAGGAAACTATTTGGGAAGTACCATATATATTGTTTTCTCTTTCAAAGCACCGTGCGCACTTGACCAGTCACTACTTGTTATTTCATAGGTGAGCACTATCTGTGTTAATTGTATGTACAGTATATCTGTATGTATTTATAGCAGTTTCTCAGTTACCTTTGATATGTATGTATCCCTGAAGATGGGGGGCCATCCCCAAAACATTGGAATAAATTACAACTTTTAAGTGCATTTTTCAAGACCGCTGAGTGCTGCTTTATTTGACTATATATATATATATATATATATATATATATACTGTATAACACCACAAACACAATAAAATGCCCCAAAATTAGGGACACAATATAACCTCATTGACATCTATTCACAACCTGGAGAAAGTTCTGATGAATAGGTAGTGACAGCTATAGAGGGGATTGTCAGAATCTTGTATCAGTTGGGCCCTGCAACCCTGGGGATTGGTCCATCATTTGGTCCTAATTAGCCTGTGTCAGAGGGAGCTGATGACTCAACAACTAACTTTGCCTTTGCAGTTCCTAGAATAAAATTTGTTACAGGGGTCAAATAAATTAAAATATGAAACAAATTAAAAAAAAGTTAAAAGAGAAGAGCAGAACATTGTATACTATAGATTGTTATTAGTAAACTTAGAATAATTATTTGGTAGAGTAAAATAAATATATGCTCCATGGTGAAAAATTTGATATCCATCAAATTTTATTGCCAAATCTGTTATAAACACATACCAGCCTCAATTTCAAGTAGCATATATATATATTCATTTTATGAAAGTATCATACTAAATTAAAATGGCTTTGCTAATCAATTACAGTATAATGTGTAATGTAGATAATATGTGATAATATGCATTTTTTGTGTTTCAAAAAAATGAATTTTTAGGTTGCACTTATACAGTAAATGTATATTTAATTACATAATCTCAGAAGCTGAGACATTCTTGAAAGAATGCAGGATCTACCTCAACATTGTCTGATTCCTGGTCAACAACCTTGACCACCTCCTCAAAGACAGCCCACTCTTAATTGGGATGGTATGAAAAATGGCAAACAGACTCCAGTACATACATAAGGCCTACTCCAGACTGGTCAAGACAATGAAGATGAGCTATCAAATGACAAAAATGTTGTAACTTATATGTGGAGGTATGTGTTAAATTGTTTGCTATCTATTGCTCTTTATCTGGATGTAATATAGGATATAATATAGGAGTTATGATCAAATGTTGGAATTTGTAGGTACAGTCTACTAAAAGTAGAAGAAACACATTCTAAAAAACAACAACCAGTCTATGTGTATGTTTGAGTGTTCAGTTAATACACACACTTTACAGTCTCATAAATTTGGATATACACATACATAATGTATAATATATGAGACCATGATTCTCCAAACAATAGCCGCATAGATAAAATGATCTATTACACACAGAGCATTATGGCAGCTATAGAGCAGCATGGCTAGTAATACTTACCTGGACAAAGTCATGTTCAGTAATCTTCTAATAATTGATGGAATGTTTTTGTTTCTGGTGGCACCAGTAGTACATGAGCATCCACAGCCCCTTCAAAATGTGGAAAATCAGCTACAGTATGTTAAAAATTGCAGTTTTATGGGAACAAGAGATTCCTCATCCAATGACAGTGAAATAAACTGCTGATGTGAGACAGGTATGCCTGCAGTACTTAGTTACTTATTCGTGTAAACAACTGATACCACTATGTGATTTTCTTGTTGCAATAGTAACAGTGGTCTGGAATGATCGAGAGACACACAGGATTGTAACATAGCCATAATTTTAGTCAGTGGTGGTATTGCTAAGCCAAATTTTTTGCACATGCGTAATAGAATGGATCTCCATCCAGACCTAACCACACCAACTTGCATTACAATCCTGGGCAGCCCCCCTCCTTTAAAAAAGAAGTACCCGATACTGGTTAATACTATTTACATTTCAGATTCACAAGAAACCTTGTTAATTACACAGGTCTGCGAAATTTACGATATTGAAAGCTTTTTTAATAACACTCTTATATTATTAATTACACTCCTGTGTACATCAAGAAATAGTGTATAACAAACTATCACATCACATTTACCTATAAGGGGGCTACATACATTTTTAAGAAAAAACAAGAAGTTTAATTGTTTTTGACATATATATTGTGAAATATGAAGAAGTGTTGATGATATCACTGTGTTTTTGTCTTAATTACATAATAAAATAACAATAAAATCAAACAATAATAGAAACAAAACCATACTTATTGAAAACAGTCTTTAATATCTTGTTTTTTTTGTCTTCAAACTTTGTTTTGTGGCTTTTTGCTTATAACCTTTTCCTGTGTCATCTCTGTGTATCATCCAGCAGTAGTCGGCCATCATGCTGACATTCCACTGACCCTGCTATCTTCTTTCTACATCTTTCACATCTTGGTGGAACCGTTCACACTGTTCTTCACTGTAGCCACTGAGATTATTCGGGAAATGCTCAATATGGGAATTCACAAAATGTACCTTTAAACTTAAGCATTTCCCTGACAATTTCTTTGTAGTTCGGATCTTTGATCTACTTGATGAGTAGCATGAATTAGTGTGTATACTGTACTGTATGAGAGGTGTGTACTGTATATGTACTGTGTGTGTAGTGTGTGCTGTGTGTGTATGTGGTGGTAGGTAGGGGTTAAAATGAGCTGCAACAGGGCAAAACTGTGTTGCATCTGTTGTATTTGGTTCCATCTTTGCCAGCTCACCTTGTAGTTGCAGTTGTGGTGTGTGTGCAATGTTCTTTTAGACAGGATGAACAATGATTCTATTGACAATTATCTATTGTTGTTAGTACATTACACAGGTCTGCAATGAAAAAGCTTTTTTAACAAATTTATGTGATACTTATAGATTTTTGGCTTCTGAACACGAAAATTGCTCCCGATTTTGCAAATCATGTCACGTTTTTCTGCAAAACGTGTATTTAAGAATAAGTCTAGGCCCTTTGTAAATTTCAGCTCTAGGTCCATGTGGACCTTAATCTAGCACTGGGCGGAGGGAAGTTTTATGACGAGAACTGAATTGCAACATTCCATACTACCGACTGAATTCATTTAAGACAATGTTTTATAATAAACTAGCTGGAGTACCCGGCATCGCCTGGGATTGTTAGAATGTTTGTTTACACATCATCCTCCAAACAACCTCTCTTTAGGCAGGCCTCACGAAAAGTGTGACAAACTTCTCCATCAACAGTCCTAAGGTCTTCAAAGGAAGTAGGACCTGTAATGGTGTAAAGCAAATTTTGGAGATAGAAGCATTCGAAATTTGTTGGATGTACAGTGTATAAATGGGCAAGAGCTTCTGTTGCTCTGATACCAGGATGACCATATACACTGACTCCCTGTTTTCTGCACATAAAAACTTTTCTAGAAGCATTCCATGTGTAATATTTTGGCAGCTCACAGTACAGCAGGGCCCTTGAAAAGTCATCATTTTGACACAGTTCAAAGAAAGAAGTCAATGTTGTTGCGTAATTTGGTATAGTCAGAGAGCTGAGAATACTGGCAAAGTCTGCTAAAGCTCTCTTCGATAATAAACATTAAGATCATGACAAAACATGACAACACAAAATCCTTGCTCCGAGGCCCTACTCATATGCCATGAAAAAATAGTAGATAAGCTAAATCCTTTTCTAATTCCGTACCTGACTTGTAGAGGGCGAATGCTATGCAAAAATTGTGGTTTTTAATTAATTAAAAATGAAAGGTAATTAATTTAAATTTCACATTTTTAGTTGCCTCCAACGTGTTTTAATACACTCAAAAGTAAAATTTCACAATCTTGGCTTGTAAACTGTAGATTTGTATAGAAAGACAGAAGGACAAATTTTTGCTTTTCCACTCTGTTTTAATTTTTGGTTAATAGAATACCCATAAGTATATTTTTGAACACAAGAGACAACACAGCTGACCGACACTTCTTGCCCATTATGACCGACAGCTAGCGCATAAAGTTGTTTCCTCCTACAGGCCTCAGTACTTTGGCTGCTTGTTAATGTGTGCTTCATAGTGAATCCTGTTGTGCTATCCTGTTACCCTGCTTTGCTATTCTACTAAAACATGCTCTGTGCAGTCCTGATATCATGTATGGCAGTCCTGCTAAACCTGCACTGTGCAATTCTGTTTTCCTGCTGCATACTCCTGCTAAATCTGCACTGTGCTATTCTGCTGCATAATCCTGATAATTTGCACTGTGCAATCCTGGATTCTGCTAATCTAAAATGTGCAATCCTGGTATCCTGCTGTGCAAATCTGCCAATTGCACTGTGTAATCCTGCTGATCTGTCCTACGCAATCCTGATATTTGATGGGGAGATAGAAGCATTCAAAATTTGTCGGATGCACAGTGTAAACACGGCCAAGAGCTTCTGTTGCTCTGATACCAGGATGACCATCTACAGCAACTCCCTGTTTTCTGTGAATAAAAACTTTTCTAGAAGCATTCCATGTGTAATATTTTGGCAGCTCACAGTAAAGTAGGGTCCTTGCAAAGTCATCATTTTGACACAGTTGGAAGAAAGAAGTCAATGTTGTTGCATAATTTGGTATAGTCAGAGAGCTGAGAATGCTGGCAAAGCATGCTAAAGCTATCTTCAATAATAAACATTAAGATCATGACAAAATATGACAACACAAAACGCTTGCTCCGAGGCCCTACCCATATGCTGTGAAAAAATAGTAGATAAGCTAAATACTTTTCTAGTTCCGTACCTGACCTGTAGAGGGCGAATGCTATGCAAATATTTTGGTTTTTAATGAATTAAAAATGAACAGTAATTAATTTCGATTTCAAATTGTTTTAGTTTCCTCCGCCGTGTTTAATATGCTTGTATATAAAATTTCACAGTCTTGGCTTGTAAACTGTGGATTTGTAAAGAAAGACAGAAGGACAGAATGACAGACGGACAAATTTTTGCTTTTATATAGTAGAGATGTAGGCAGAATACATTTATTACTTTAAAGAATATGAAGAAAATGACATTCATAAATACACGTTTTGCAGAAAAACATGGTGTGATATGCAAAATTGGGAATCATTTCATGTTCAGGAGCCAAAAATGTATAAGTATCACATAAATTTGTTAAAAAAGCTTTTTCATAGCAGACATGTGTTATTATAAATGTATGAAGTTTTTGCATCTTATGAGAAAAGGGCTCTCTATGGCAGAACTTGCCAAGGAGAATTTACAGTCATCAGACATTACAAAGGTAATTTCTTATTTGCAAACTATCTTCAAGGTGACATACGTAGTACATGAGTACTTTCATGTAAGTTCAATTTAAGCAATTTTGGTTTGGATGACTGATAATGTTAATCAGGGATTTACATTGTATTTAATTGATTAAGATGAATAAAGTTATTTGAAATGTAGAGACAAGGTGTTTCATTAGGCTGAAAAACCCTCAGCTGTTAATAGCAGTTGTTTCACAAGTCTCATTACTTATTCACAAACTACTGTATCTACAATGTTTGTCATAATTTCTAAGTGCTATTAGATGTAAGTGCAGTTTAAAGCTATTTACAAGTAAAAAACAAGGAAGGAGATAGAGTAAGGATAACATTTATGATCTGTTAATTACAGATTTTGCCACGGGTCAAGTGGTTTAAATTGTGATACATCATTTGTGTATATATTATGCAATTTTTGTGAGTGTGTGTGTGTATAAAATGTTAATAAACATATGTCAGGGTATTTATATGTATAACATTTTTAGCTGTGTTTAAAATACAATGTTATTTTTTTTACCATTTATTTATAAAGCTGTAGCATATTACATATAATGTGCTTTAAGGGGAATATTATGATACAAACAATGTATTTGGCACACTCCAATAAATTTGCCAAATTAGCTATTATAATGAATTTCATTTCAGTACAATTAATGAAGCAGAATATTTTTTTCTAGGATTCAGGGGAAAGACTATTCTAGTAAGAAATGACAGATAGGTGATATAGCAGGGACTCAATTACAGTATTAGGGGTACTAGTTGCATCATTTTAATGTACAGCAGTTAGACATTTTCTAGATGCTTTTGCTTGAAATATTGTGGATCAAGTAGATAGATTGTTGGGTGGGACAAGTGGTGGACAGGATGCACCCATAATCCCACCCCTTTCCCTTGCCACAACAGAGTTGCTTATCCTTTTCTTGTAGCACTAGCATGCGGAGGAGGGGCTTTCAGGTGGCAATTTCAATGCAGAAGATGTTGGGGCTAATAGCTTAATTGCTGTCTGCCTGGAGACTTCATCTCTAATACTATCTGTCTCCAGACATCATGAAGGGGGTGGAGCCTGAGCCATCAGTGACACTATCATGATGTCTATGCAGATCTGCCTGTCACTGCTGCCGGGCAGCACTACAGCTATTCTTAACTGCCCATGACTGCTGAGGCTGAGGTCAGTTGTGAAGAAGAGGGGGGCCGCCAATAATATTGTACCTAGGGCAGACTGATCTCTAAATCCACCTCTGGGTGTGGTTGTCCAGGAACCAGTAGTTTTTTGTACCCACTGAAAACAATTAAATTTTGGTGGGGATGTAAGGACTTCAAAAGTGATACCAAGTAATTATGCACTTAGGTTGAGGCATAATCATTTTGGAAATACTATGTGTGGTCAAACTACAAGATGAATTCTGTGGAAGCTTACAGAGTTTAATAAGTGGGTGAGAAGTTGGAATTGGAAGGGTGGTTTTAGGTTAATGGAGAACTCGATCCATTTTTCTATTCTATTTATGTTCTATATTTAGGAAAGGCTACATCTCAGTACAGATGGTGCAGCTGTGTTAAATAAAAAGGAGAAGAGACATTAAACAAGGAACAGAGGGTGGTGAAGGTTAAATAACAATAGTGTAGCCCAGCAGATTGTTGGGGTGTGGGGTTAGTAGAGGCAAAAGTTGGTGCTTAAAAGTGGTGAGAAATGTAAAATAACAAATGGTATCGGTCTTCTAAATAAAACAGAGAAACTAATATTCTTAGAGGGTCATTATGACACATTAGATACTGTAATATGTCATAAGCCTTGTATATGATTCATGATTTGTTATTAGTATGGTTGGATATATCATGTTTAGAAAGGGCAGAAATGATACGCAGTTAGTCTATACAGTATGTAAAATCACTTAGGAAGGTATCACTGAGGAAGGTGACAGTACAGAAGGTTTATGGTAAGATTTGAAAAACAACAAAAACAATTATAACTGAGTAGGGTTTTTTATAAGCCATCAAAACATTAAATTTATGGTATTATGCAGTTGCTAATAAAATTATAAAAGACTTGGTCTTTCCTTTTTGGGTGAGTTTTACCTAAATAAATATTGAAATACTAAAATGAGTGGTTCACGCCTACCTTTTTCAAGTGGTACAATAATTTAATAAAACATTTTTTTATTTAATGTACATGCAAAAAAGCAGTTACAAATTTGTCACCATGAAATTATAACTTTTGATTTATGTTTTCATAAAATCTTATGTAAGCATGCTATGAAAACAGGCATTTTAGAGGGGCTAATGCTGAACAGCTCAAACAGGCATGAGAGCTTACTGACTGGGGAATATTTTAGTATTATATTGTCAAAAAGCACTTCAATGAGTTTTAATTATTATTGTTTTAGGTAAATACCTTATGGAAACAAAAGCTCTACAAATTAAGAGATTAATGTGACTCTATAAGAAGTACTAGAGGTGATGCATAAAAAGTAGAGGACATATAAGTTGTTAAAAAGTGACAAAGAGAGGTAATTAGTAATTGCTTAAAAATAAGGAATATTGAAAATGTTTAATAATGAAAATATGTTATCAAATATGGAAAAAGATTTTCAATATAAAAATAGCAAAAGATTAAAATTCAATTTGGGTAATTAAAACATGAATCGGGGATATTGATCGGCGATAAAGAAAAATTAAATACACAAAAAAATTATCTTTTCATATGTATTTTCAAAAATGGAAACAATGTTATGCATGTCATTATTGCAGAATATTCTTCTTTGTGCAAGGATCAAACACATAGGGAAAATTGTGGCATAAACAGTATAAACATGTCTCTTTATTCTGTGGCTTAAGTCATGTCAAATAGCCCATCTTGGTGCACAAGGTCCTGTGACTCTGCCACACCAATCATCGTTTTTGCTCAAAATGTTTGTCTTACTTGCATAAATAAAACAAATGGAAGTGGTAGAATACAGTACAGCTTGCAAAAGCATTTGTACACCTGTGTGCAACTGAGTCTGAAGTTGTGTAACAAGTACTCTGTTTGGCAGCCTTGGCTTTAACTTAAGACAAATACCATTGTGCTACATCTGCAAATTTGTGTTGTACCAATTCCTTTGTGGTTAAAGTCACCTCCTAGCATCTCTAATACACTGTGAGTGACTTTTTTGCTACATCTGCGATGAGACTTAGATGTAAAACTTATGGTACTCTACTCATTATGGAGCATCTCCGTTGCATTGGGCATCTTGTGTTGTATGGTGCAAAGATGATCAATGTATGAGGAGATATCTGTAAATGTACAACTTCATGACATGACATGAAGGATAACAAGAAAAAGGAATGATCAAAGTGACTTTTTCAATAAAGACAAACTACACATTGATAAATAAGCTCCTTCACCAACTATCATTTATCCAATAAAGTTTAAACAAGCAATTATCAGACTGTAGCTGTTGTCAAACTCCAATACGTCTTATCAACAGTTGAGGCTGAAGATGAGAGTATAAATATTAGTACACAGCCATTGGGCTACTATAGTATACCAAGCCGCTTTGCAATATTGTAGCCAATAGGCTACAATGGCTAATGTTATTTAAAGATGTCATTAGCTATTGGTCCAAGTTCCAGCTGTGCATTTTCAGAGCTTTGTGCATTTGAACATATCACAGTCCCATAAAAAGCTATGAGAACTGCTTTGCGGCGGGCCATAGTAGATATCACCAGACCCTGATCATACATTCAGGGGATCCAAAAGTAATTTGGAATATCTTTGAAATTGACATTTTTTAGAGGTTTTACCTAGGGATGTGCGCCGAACCCTGTGTTTTGTTTTTGATTTCGGTTTTGGATTTGTATCTCCTTCATGTTCTGGATCTGGAACTGCTTTTGCAAAACCACCCTTGCATGTTTTGGTTTTGGATCTGGATCGCTTTAAGCAAATTATAAAACAGGTAAAACCACATAATTTGTGTCTGTTTTTGTTCCTATAGTATTATTAACCTTAATAACATTTATTCCCAGTCATTTGCAGTCACTTTTGACCACCTCACAGCTCACAATGTTGATTTTTTCATTTAGGTTAGGGCTAGGGCCAAAATGTTGCATCCAGCTAGCTGGCTGACTAAACTAGGTTGCTGTTGTCTGATAATAAGTGCAGCTAACACACACGCACACACAGAAAAAAAATACACTTTTTATTATATATATATATATTTTTTGTCCAGAACTAGGGGCCCAGAGCACCCCTGACTGAGGCAGCAGCAATTGATGACATAGGCAGCACTAGGTTGCTGTCTGATGATAATATGTGCGGCTAACGCACATGCACACAGAAAAAAAATAAACTTTTTTTTTATTTTTTTGTCCAGAACTTGGGGCCAAGACCACCCCTGACCGAGGCAGCAGTGATCAACAACACAGGCAGCACTAGGTTGCTGTCTTATGGTAATAAGTGCATCTGACGCACACGCACACACAGAAAAATAATACACTTTTTATGAAATATATATTTTTCTTTTGTCCAGAACTTGGGGCCTGGAGCACCCCTGCCCAAGGCAGCAGTGATTGACAACCCAGGCAGCACTAGGTTGCTGTTTGATAATAAGTTCGGCTAACACACAAGCACACAGAAAAAAAATACTTTTTATTATATTTTTTTTTGTCCAGAACTTGGGGCCCGGAACACCCCTGACCAAGACAGCAGCGATTGATGACACAGGCAGCAAGCTACCAGCCAAGATGGACACAGCACAGCAGCCCAGATGGACATAGCAGACAGCACCAGCCCAGATGGACACAGCAGACAGCACCAGCCAAGATGGACACAGCAGACAGCACCAGCCAAGATGGACATAGCAGACAGCACCTTCCCAGATTGACACAGCAGACAGCACCAGCCCAGATGGACACAGCTGACAGCACCAGTCCAGATGGACACAGCCGACAGAACCAGCCCAGATGGACACAGCAGAGAGCACCAGCCCAGATGGACACAGCAGACAGCACCTGCCCAGATGGACACAGCAGACAGCACCAGCCCTACATCACCCACCCTCCCTGTTCACTCTCCACAGTCGGAGTGAAATGGCGTAGACACAGAGATGAAAGCTTGCAAGCCATGAGATTTCATCTCTGAGAGGTTTTGCCTTGGTATAAGATCTGGGGCCGGTTGAGGAACCGAACGCACGTTCGGTTCTCGCCCTGGATCTCTAAATTCGAGTGGGTTCAGATTGCTGAGATCTGAACCAGCTCATCTCTATTTTTACCACAAATTTCATTTTATACATCTCTCCTTTTGTCAAACATTGAAATCTGTGTTACATTTGTCTTTTCTTTAAATGTCCATGTCAAATTGTTCATGCTTTTTAGAAAGATGATTACCGGTACTGTAGGATAACCTTGTTAAACATCCTACTTCATCCTCTGTTATTGACTATGTGCTCTCATACATGTTGCCTGAGCCTACACCGGACACTGTTATTTGATCAGTAGATATACTGTATAGGTGGTCTGTTTACTCTTGGAATTCTCCTTGTACTTAAGCCTAGTGTGGCCATCACACCATCTCTTCAACATCCAAAATAAACACTGTTGCTTATGGTCCCCTTGATTGTTCTTAGGTCTAGAAATGCATTTACTTTGGAATTGTCACTGATGGGCTGATTCAGAGGTGGATGCTAAAGGCACCACTTCTGCAGGTGTTCTGGAATACTTAAAAGCTGTAGAGAGCATCTTGTGTTAAAAGGCACCCATTCATGGCTTCTGTGATACACTAACTGTATCTAAAGATGTAGTGTCAGATCCTCTGTGTGACCATCGGTGGCCACTGGAAATCTGAGTAACCCTCTCAGATTACTCAGGATGTTAGCCAAAACCATGCTGTTGCGGCCAGTAATACTGCATCCAAGGACAACACACCCCCGGTTTCTGGAATGCTTCCAGTCGCCACACTTAAATGCCTGAAGCATGTCAATTATGCTGCGGTTTATGGGGCACTTGGAATCATAAGAGTAGTACAGCTGCAACATCAACGTTCTGTTAATCTCTGAATCAGGCCCTGTATCCAACAAGAATAACCTCCACTACTTGGGTATTGTACCTTGTCATATTTTTGTTCAAGAATATATCCAAATATTCTGATGCATTTTATGTTAGGTTCCTCACTATGCTAAAATTCATATGGCGATTTCTCCACTGCTCTGTAGAATAATCTGCATTGCAGATAAGTAGCTGACATTTCTTCTTTAATTCGGTCATGTCTGTAAGACACATACAGGCTAAAGGACTCACAATCAAATTCCAAGATGACAAGTTTATTATCTTATTGGTAAAAAAATGATAGTTATAGCTAAAGCAGATTGACTCTTGTATCAGCTAAACACAGCCAGAGTGCTTGCATTCATATGTGGCACAGATGCCTGATTTATAAAATCTGTTAATGCAGGAGGCTTCTGAAAAAAAAGACACCTTATGTTGGCATCACAGATCCAAGTACTGCATCTGAAGATGCAGCATTGGATTACAATCTTGACCATCAATCGTGATGGCTTCAGACATCACCTATCTGAGTAAGTATAAGCTTACTAAAAGTGGGTGACAAAACTCCACTGTTGGGGCTAGAAAAAACTCTTTCAATTTTTTTGAGAATGGCCCCAGTGAACGTGCAGTCCCCAAAACATTGTTCATTGTGACTGATAGGGGACAGCATACATCTTTGAATCAGGCTCATTATACTTTGTCCATGAATTATGAGGTGCAATTGTCATATTAAAGCTAAAGCCACAAAATCAACCATTCCAATAATGATAATAAAAGCAGAGTCTCAGGACCAATCAATCTCATACAAAGTGACGTGTGTATGAATATGAATTTTCACACATCACGAGGCAATATATCATTCAATAAACACTACAATACATATCATTCATGGGTACTGAGAGAATGTTTCTGTTTGCATTAGAGCAAGTGAATAGATTGTGTCCAATCCATCAGCGGTTGAACTACAATATTAAATCCACAAGGTACTGTAAATGATCACTTTTGATGTAGGTCAAGTTCTGTTCAGAAGTTGCTATCACTCATGATGTGACTTGTTGCTTCTGAATCTCTCCATTGTCTATTTGTAGTAATACCCACACACGTCATCTCTATATTTCAACCTTAAATTTCCACAGCAGATAATTGTTATTATTCAATTTAATCACTGCTAATAGAGCTTTCATGTTCTAGTATTTAAGATAAGTTATTACATAATATTACATTTAATATTATTTATTTATTATTTATTACCAATTAATTATTCAGCGCACAAATATTCTACATGGCTTTTACAGAGAATATTTCTCCATTCACATCAGTCCCTGGCACAGTGGAGTTTACAATCTATATTCCATATCACATGATCACACACTAGGGTTAATTTTGTAGGGACCCAATTAGCCTACCAGTATATTTTTGGAGTGTGGGAGGAAACTGTAGTGTCCAGAGGAAACCCATGCAATCACAGGGAGAATATGCAAACTCCATACAGTTAGGGTTATGGTGGGAATCAAACCCATGACCTCAGTGCTGTGAGGAAGTAATGCTAACCATTACACCATCTGTGCTGCCCATTATACTGTCTGTGCTAATTATATAAAAAACTGTTTTCAACACCATGTCTTTAAAGGAATTGGGCATCCATGTAACCATTCCTAAATGAAGTGAACTAGCCACAAGTGTTATATCTTTAAAGTGTTTGGTACAAGATCCCAATGGTCACAATACTGATGGCCAGAACTCTATTAGTGGCATCTAGATTATCAATGAATTTTGGTAAGTAACTTCACTCCTAACTCTAACCCACCCCCACCGCAGCCTAACCCTAACCATTCCCTCCCTTAATCTATTCTTAACCATCCCCTCCTGCAGTCTAACCTAATCCATTCCATACTGCAGCATAAACCTCTCCCTAGTGCCTAACCTTAACCCTGAACCTAACACTGGTACTCACCATTGGAATTTGTTGGGATTGTGACCATTGTGATGCTACTGTTGGTATTTTGACCTCCAGCATTCTAACCATTGGGAAACCTTACTACATCCCCTATAAAACATTTTGAGCTTTTATATTAAACTTCAAGACTCAGATGAGTATTAAAATGCAAATCCAGCATCCTGAAACTGGACCTACACGGATGTGTAGTTGGGTTGATATTGATAACTCAATCTTCAGAGGACTAGGTGAAGGTAATAGTAATTTAAGGAGGTCCCTCAACATGTTGCATGCAATTACTTCACCATGGGTGATGTTATTAGTTATACTGTATATTTACCTCCAAACTGAATTTTTAGGATAGTTCTTGTGCTTAGGAAATTATTTGAAAACTGGAATTACTAAAAACAAAAAATGTTTAACATGTCAATTTTGACTAATATATAATTAAAATTGTAAAAATAACAATAACTAAAATGTAATCAACCCAAAGATTTTATCCTAGCAATAAAAGGAACATTTTCAATTTCTTACAGAGTTATAAAGATTCACAAGCCAGGTAAGTTAACTTCTATTTTGACTATTTTTGAAAACCAAACTGAGGGAAAAGTATTTATCTCCATATTTTGTATTTAAATATAAGGCATGTGTATATATATATATATATATATATATATATATATATCCAAATGAGGATCAGCACTCACTTTAAGTGACAAACTAGTGCTGCCTGGGGTGACCATCTAATGGTACTATGAGAGGTACCACAATACCATGCAAAAAAATATATAAAGAATGCACTTACCAGGGCTTCTCTTCAGGTTTTGAAAAAGTTTTAAGAAACCTACTTTAATAGTTCCAGCACAGTGAACATGTCACAAGGTCGACATTTCGACCGCACAAACGTGGTCTTTTTCAAGACACCACAAGTGAAACACAGGACATACAGACACCCTGAACCATGGCCACAATATATACCAACCTCAATCAAACTTAATCTAGGCTCCACCCCCAACACCCCTCTGGGACTGGTAGTGACACTGGCAGGAGCAAATCAACTTTTAAAGTTAAATAGAGTGGAGTTCTATAACTCGAAACGTCCCACATATATGGCAACAACTCCCACAGTGAGCATAGCGCTGGGGACCACTGTATTTACAGTGTGAAGCTCCTAACTCCGGGATGCATTCCAACGATCCTGGAAGTCATGCATTCCACTGATCCACCGCGCTACTTCCGGTTAGCGCCCTAAGCTGCCCGGACACAAAAGACACCAGCAATTGGTTCCATCAACGGAGATGAAATGCACACAACATATTAGACAGGAATGTATTCTGCCTATCATTCCCCCTACATCTGGCGGTGTCACCTCCAGTCATTTGAACACATATATCCGGAAATATAGGCATTAGCCAAAGGTTCCTCCTTAGAGAGTATGACACCTAACCTCACATAGTATCACCAATACAGTGAAGCTGGTGCAAGATAAATAACTCACGCAAACATAAGCTAATAGTATTGCTGCCAATCTTCTTAAGGACCAATGTCCATGGTTGTCTAACTGCTGAAGATTTACGTGTGCATTTCCACATTTAAGCACGCGCATCTGTATCTCACAATGATAGAGCATATATCTGGCTATGGAGAGGGTTCCTGTACAATTAACACATAAAACACAATACCATATGTAGAAAAATAATAATAAACAATCAACATAAGATTGCATGGATCACAATATATCCAAAAACAACATCATGGACAACTGAGAGCAGGACCAATACCAAAAACTAATCTAAATGAAAAATCCCTAAATCTAAATAAACTGATGCAAAGGATTATGCTCATTCAGCCCTTTTGGGGCTACTGTTCCCAGTTTGTATATCCAAAACGATTCCCTTTTTAGCAACATACGAACCCGGTCCCCTCCTCTTGATAGTGGAGGGATCCAGTCAATCATCATGTATTTTAAAGCTGCTACTTGATGACCTTTAGACAAAAAGTGAGCTGCCACTGGTTTATCAGTACCATTTTTATCATAAGCCAATCTAATATCAGACCTGTGCTGGGCCATACATTCACGAAAAGTTCTCACAGTCTTTCCCATGTACATTAGACTGCATGGGCAACACAAGATGTAAATAATATGGTCCATCTGACAGGACAGTCAATGTTTAATGGTAATCCACTTGCCACTGTGGGGATGTGGAAAGGATGCTCCAACGAGTAATGCTCTACAGGTGGTGCATCCTAGACAGTGGTAGCAGCCATTCTTCTTGTAAAGCCAATTCTCATTCTGCATCCTCACGGAGGATCACTCTCCGGACACTCAAAATGGAGATCTAAATCCAATGCCCTTTAAACTTTGGTCAGTCCTTAAGAGCAAGGGTGTATCTAGGGATACAAGCGCCACTGGCAAGGTAATGGACTGGCACTCCCCTCCCCCATAATTTCAGGAAGTGCCCCCAGTAGTAGTCCCCCCTATGCAGTGCCCCCAGTAGTAGTCCCCTCTATTCAGTGCCCCCAGTAGTAGTCCAACCTATGCAGTGCCCCCAGTAGTAGTCTCCTCTATGCAGTGCCCCCAGTAGTAGTCAACCCTATGCAGTGCCCCCAGTAGTATTCCCCCCTATGCAGTGTCCCCAGAAGTAGTCCCCTCTATGCAGTGCCCCCAGTAGTGGTCCCCTCTATTCAGTGCCCCCAGTAGTAGTCCAACCTATGCAGTGCCCCCAGTAGTAGTCTCCTCTATGCAGTGCCCCCAGTAGTAGTCAACCCTATGCAGTGCCCCCAGTAGTATTCCCCCTATGCAGTGTCCCCAGAAGTAGTCCACCCTATGCAGTGCCCCCAGTAGTAGTCCCCTCTATGCAGTGCCCCCAGAAGTAGTCCACCCTATGCAGTGCCTCCAGTAGTAGTCCCCTCTATGCAGTGCCCCCAGTAGTAGTCCACGTTATGCAGTGCCCCCAGTAGTAGTCCCCTCTATGCAGTGCCCCCAGAAGTAGTCCAGCCTATGCAGTGCCCCCAGTAGTAGTCCCCTCTATGCAGTGACCCCAGTAGTAGTGTAGCCTATGCAGTGCCCCCAGTAGTAATCCCCTCTATGCAGTGCCCCCAGTAGTAGTCCAGCCTATACCATGCCCCCAGTAGTAGTCCCCTCTATGCAGTGCCCCCAGTAGTAATCCCCTCTATGCTGTGCCCCAATAGTAGCCAACCCTATGCAGTGCCCCAGTAGTAGTCCCCTCTATACAGTGCCCCCAGTAGTAGTCCCCCTTATGCATTGCCCCCAGTAGTAGTACCACCTATACAGTGCCCCTAGTAGCGGCCCCCACAATACAGTGCCCCCAGTAGTGGCCACGCCCCATAACGTGCCCCCAGTAGCAGCCACCACAATACAGCGCCCCCAGTAGCGGCCACCACACCCCCAATGTGTCCCCAGTAGCAGCCCCCACAATACAGTGTCCCCAGTAGCTTCCATCCCCCCCATAACGTGCCCCCAATAGCGGCCACTCCCTATACAGTGCCCCCTAGTAGCCACACTCCCCCCCCTGTGCTGTGCCAGAAAAAAAAGCAACTTACCTGATCCCCACTCCTGCCAATGACCACCGCTGTCCACTCCTCCGGGCCCGCTCTCGCTCTGCACTATGGGATGGGAGAGATGCCATGATGTCTCTCCCATCACCTGCTGTGGAGGGAGCCAGAAGATGGAGCTCATGAGTGAACTCCAGCCGGCTCCCTCCGTGGACGACGCAGCAGCCAATGAGAGTCTGTCTGACTGTCATTGGCTGGCTGCTATAACAAACAGACAGCTGCTGCTGGCAGCTGTGTGTTTGTAACTGTGTAGGGCAGACTGCTCTCACTGCGGTCTTCCCTACACTTGGGGCCCGGTGGACTAGCAGGGCTAGTTCAAGCCCCTGGGGTAGTCCACCCATTGGCTGCTGATGGCACTTTTGGATGGCGCCCCCCCTTTTGCCGGTGCCCCTGGCGAGTGCCATCCTGGCCAATGGGTAGATACGCCCCTGCTTAAGAGGGGCCAGTGTCTTTTCACAGATCTTTGTACAGCGCATAAACCAGTGTCACATCTTGTGCCCAAAATCAGATGATCCTGTGCAATGTCAGACCTTTCAGTAACTTTTGTTCTTTATAATTCACGTGCCCTGGTGAGGCATCTTTGGGCTGTCTGTTTAGTGTAACCTCATGCATAAAACCTCTCACTTGTCTCTATCAGTTGTACCTCCATGAGATCATCCTCAGAGTTATTCCTGAGGACACTCATAAATTGCGATATTGGCAAATTGTGTTTCAGTCCATGCTCTATCATTGTGAGATACAGATGCGCATTCTTAAATGTGGATATGCACGCATAAATCTTCAGCAGTTAGACAACCATGGACACTGGTCCTTAAGAAGATTGGCAGCAATACTATTAGCTTATGTTTACACAAGTTATTTATCTTGCACCAGCTTCACTGTATTGGTGATACTATGTGAGGTTAGGTGTCACACTCTCTAAGGAGGAACTTTTGGCTAATGCCTATGTTTCCAGATATATGTGTTCAAATGACTGGAGGTGACACCGCCGTATGTAGGGGAAATGATAGGCAGAATGCATTCCTGTCTAATGCGTTGTGTGCATTTCATCTCCGTAGATGGAACCAATTGCTGGCGTCTTTTGTGTCCGGGCAGCTTAGGGTGCTAACTGGAAGTAGCGCGACGGATCAGTGGAATGCATGTCTTCCAGGATCATTGGAATGCATCCGGGAGTTAGGAGCTTTGCACTGTAAATACAGTGGTCCCCAGTGCTATGCTCGCTATGGGAGTTGTTGCCATATATGTGGGATGTTTTGAGTTATAGAACTCCACTCTATTTAGCTTTAAAAGTTGATTTTCTCCCACCAGTGTCACTTCCGGTCCCAGAGTGGTGTTGGGGGTGGAGCCTAGATTAAGTTTGATTGAGGTAGGTATATATTGTGGCCATGGTGCAGGGTATCTGTATGTCCTGTGTTTCACTTGAGGTGTCTTGAATAAGATCATGTTTGTGCAGTCAAAACATTGACCTTGTGACATGTTCACTATGCTGGAACTATTAAAGTAGGCTTTTTAAAGCTTTTTCAAAACCTGAAGAGAAGCCCTTGTGAGTGCATTCTTTATATATTTTTTTGCATTATATATATATATATATACATATATATATATATATATATATTTACTGGGAAAGTGATTCTTAGCAAAAATAACAATTAGCTTCACTGCAGGAAGAGATTATGGGGGAAAAATTTTCGACAAATTCATACATGCTCACAATGTACAGTATATTTTAATTTGGAGGCATCTCAAGCATAATTCAGTCCAAAGACATTAGCATTATTACCAAGCATACTTAAGGTATAATAAGGAAGATTTTTACAGGATCTGGTTAAATTACTCCCATCATACATCAGAGACATGACATACATACTTACCACCCTTCAGAAAATAGAATGGCAAGCAGATTATTGGCTAGCCACAACAAGTGACATCACATCTCTGTACAGTGTCATAGATCACACACAAGGAATAGAGGGCACCAGATACTACCTACAAACAAAGATGGACATGGACCTCACAGAATTTGATTTAATCCTGGACATCATCCATTTCATACTATACCACAACTATGTGTGGTTTAATAATACTTTCTACTTACAGACAACAGGAACTGCCATGGGATCGAGGGTCACACCAAGCTATGCCAACCTTTTTATGGGGAAATGGAAGGAGGAGCAAATATGGAGTGGGCATGGCTTTGGTGCGAACCTCATCATATGGCGGAGGTATATTGATCATATAATTTTCATTTGGAAAGGCTCATATTCGTCTCAACAAGAATTCATAACACACATGGAAAACAATAACCAGAACCTCAAATTCACAACAAACATTAGTCAGGACAAAGTAGAGTTCCTTGATCTTGAAATTTTCATAAGTGAGAATAAGATACATATGAAGACCTATAGAAAAAGTGTAGACATGAGTAGCTAGATACTATCCAAGTGGTTCCCAAACTGTGCATCGTGGCACCCTGGGGTGCCTCGGGACACTTGCAGGGGTGCCTCAGCTTGGTGGTCCAGCACCAAATCAAATTATTTATAGTCAATGTAATGTAATTATGTAGACAAATAGAAGCACAAACCTGCCCGCCACCACATAAATTAAACTAAGGTAAACACAATTAAGTTAATGATAAATTGAGAAAAATAGAATTATTAAGAAAGGTTTGGCCTTGGGGTGCCTTGAAAACAATGCTGATAGTCTAGGGCACTGTTATTCAAAAAAGTTTGGGAACCACTGTACTATCCACTAGTGGGCACCACAAAACATGGCTTGACAACATCCCAAAGGGTCAGTTCAGGCAGAACAGGAAAAATTGTTCCAGGCTAGAGGATTACACCATACTAGTGAAGCAGAAATTCACAGAGACCACAATATTAAATAGACAAACACTTCTTGAAAAGAAAGTGAACAAGAATAAAGGAGACACAGAGCAGGTGTATTTTATCACACAATACAACAGATCAGCAAACAGAATTAAACAGATACTTCAAAGACATTGGGACATCCTACAGCATAATGATCTCAGCAAGATTCTTGGCACTACACCAGACATTGTTTTTAGAAAAGCTCCAGACATCAGAGACTGGTGAGAAACCAGGTAAAACCGACCTGCTACACACAGACCGTACTACAATTCATGAAACACACTAGGAGATTCCAATACTGTGGTAAATGTGCAGGATGTAAGAACACACGGAACAGAGGCCCTGATTCAGAGCCGGACGCTCTGACAGAGCGCTCGCTCTGAATCAGGGCCGTCCTTCTTGATTTTTAGAGTGGCCTCCTTGCCACTCGTATAGCTGTGGGTGACCACCCACAGCTATAGCGAGCGGCCAGGAAGATGGTTGTGATGGTCAAGACCATTGCCACCATCAGGCTTGCGACGAGACCCTTGTGGTAGGGTCTCATTGCCTCAAGCCCTGTTGTGCTTTCGGCTCTAACAGAGCCGAAAGCACTCCCACTGACATCACTTGTGATGTTAGTGGGGCCGGCCCCAGACAGTAGGTGTTCCCATGGGAATTCCTCTGTCTGGGCAGCCACACCTCCGGCATGCCCACCAAAGGGGGCGTGCTGTCACTCAATATTGACAGCACACCCCCATTGGTACGAGACCTGGAGCAATGGTTTGCCCGTCACTATCCGGGTCTTGCACATGCGCACGATGGAGCCAGCTCCATAGTGTGCATGCACACAGGGCCACCATCGACCCGCTTGCGAGCACTCAGCGCTCGTGAGCAGTTCTGAATCAGGCCCAGAAGCATTAAGAAGCAAACGGAGTTCCACTCCAAAACGGTGAACAAAACCTTCAAAATGAAACAACAAATTACATGTGAGACAAAAGATGTAATTAATATGCTCAGATGTGGATGTGGACTTGAATATATAGGCAGGACCATAAGACCCCTCAAAGTGAGGCTGCATGAAAACATATGCAACATAAAAATCGGATACGATAACCACAGTGTCTCGAGACACTTTAGAGAGGTACAGTCAGGTGCATAAATATTGGGACATTGATAGAATTTTCATATTTTGGCCTCCATTCACCACCACAATGGCTTTGAAATTAAACAAACAAGATGTGCTTTAACTGCAGACTTTCAGATTTAATTTGAGGGTAATTACATCCAAATCAGGTGAACGGTGAAGGAATTACAACGGTTTCTATATGTGCCTCCCACTTTTTAAGGGGCAAAAAGTAATGGGACTATCAATTCAAAAGCTATTTCATGGACAGGTGTGGGCTATTCCCTCGTTATTTCATTATCAATTAAGCAGGTAAAAGGTCTGGAGTTGATTCTAGGTGTGACATTTGCATTTGGAATCAGTTGCTGTCGACTCTCAATATGATATCCAAAGAGTTGTCACTATCAGTGAAGCAAGCCATCATTAGGCTGAAAAATCAAAACAAACCCATCAGAGAGATAGCAAAAACATTAGGTGTGGCCATATCAACTGTTTGGAACATTCTTAAAAAGACAGAACGCACCGGAGAGCTCAGCAACACCAAAAGACCCGGAAGACCACGGAAAACAACTGTGGTGGATGACAGAATAATTGTTACCCTGGTGAAGAAAAACCACTTAACAACAGTTGGCCAAATCAAGAACACTCTCCAGGAGGTAGGTGTATATCTGTCAAAGTCAACAATCAAGAGAAGACTCCACAAGAGTGAATATAGAGGGTTCACCACAAGATGTAAACCATTGGTGAGCCTCAAAAACAGGAAGACCAGATTAGAGTTTGCCAAACAACATCTAAAAAAGCCATTACAGTTCTGAAACAACATCCTATAGACAAATGAGACAAAGATCAACTTGTACCAGAGTGATGGGAAGAGAAGAGTATGGAGAAGGAAAGGAACTGCTCATGATCCAAAACATACCACCTCATCAGTGAAGCATGGTGGTGGTAGTGTCATGGCGTGGACATGTATGGCTGCCAATGGAACTGGTTCCCTGTATTTATTGATGATGTGACTGCTGACAAAAGCAGCAGAATGAATTCTGAAGTGTTTAGGGCAATATTATATGCTCATATTCAGTCAAATGCTTCAGAACTCATTAGACGGTGCTTCACAGTGCAGATGGACAATGACCCGAAGCATACTGCAAAAGCAACCAAAGAGTTTTTTAAGGCTAAAAAGCAGAATGTTATGCAATGGCCAAGTCAATCCCCTGACCTGAATCCGATTGAGCATGCATTTCACTTGATGAAGACAAAACTGAAGGGAAAATGCCCCAAGGACAAGCAGGAACTGAAGACATTTGCAGTAGAGGCCTGGCAGAGCATCACCAGGGATGAAACCCAACGTCTGGTGATGTCTATGCATTCCAGACTTCAGGCTGTAATTGCCTGCATAGGATTTGCACAAAGTATTAAAAAGTGAAAGTTAGATTTAGGATTGATTAGTTTGTCCCATTACTTTTGGTCCCTTAAAAATTGTGAGGCACATATAGAAACCGTTGAAATTCCTACACCGTTCACCTGACTTGGATGTAATAACCCTCAAATTAAATCTGAAAGTCTGCAGTTAAAGCACATCTTGTTTGTTTTATTTCAAAGCCATTGTGGTGGTGAATAGAGGCCAAAATATGAAAATTATATCAATGTCCCAATATTTATGCACCTGACTGTACATAACTCAAACCCATTAGATCTGTATTTTATAGCGATATAACAACCATGTAGAAATTGGAGAGGTGGGAACCACACAGATCATTTAGATAAACAGGAGATAGAGTGGGATCTTCACCTTAAAGATAATGACACCGAAGGGCTTAAATGTAGACTTTAATAACAGCGTACTAACAAGATAACGTGGATTGTGACTTCATCAATTAGACCATATAACCCCACTCGTTGCACGTATGAGAACATAAACATCTCTATCTAATTAACATTCCTTTAAGAATAAACACCAGATCAATTAGACTGTTATTTCTTTAATTCATTTATTACACAATAGATTAATTACACAGTGGAACTGTACAGAGGGATAAATAGACTACATTCAAGTGGCTAATACAAACAAAACTAGACCAACACCACTACATGGTTTGAAAATAATATGACTTCACACTACCATATTGACTGAAAAGCCCACCACACAGACTGGGATTGAGGACACAGGATACCCCCACATACATTGCAATGGCTTCATATGGCTCAATTGATATAGGGGAAACATGGAGAGGACGTATCACTGACAACAGATTTCTGTACAGAAACATGCACTCCTAGAATAATACCATTATGTCCACTACTGGAATTTACACCTACAGGATACATCCCTCTCCAGCATTCTGATTTTCCTAATTTCTAAGCCTTCTTCCTTCTGCCCTAGGTTCCCCGTCCAACCCCCCTTTTTACCCTCCCATCCCCCCCTTACCCACCCCTGCTTCCTGTATATTCTGTATATACCATATATCTTTCTCCTTCCCCTTGCTCATGAACCCACAGTTGCATACACAAGGAGTACTTGAACAAGAGATTGAGATCTCATATTCAAAAACAGCACACTTATTGGACTGCTTTAGTCATATACATAATCCTACCAAATGATAGGTATGAACATCTGCATGAAGATGCAGAATAACACATACCAGGACACCATTATGATGATGGACAGATGGCAACACCCATTGAGAATCTGATTGGAAGATCAGCATACATAAGCAAAACTGAGAGAAGCATGTGTGAACTTGAAAAAGGCCGACAGGCTGAAGCGCATTGTTTGGCACGTAACACAGCACAGCAACCCGGCACCACCAACAATCACCCAGGCAGCAGCAATAGATTGCCAGCACTCTCACTCTGTGGATACTTAGAACAGTCCTGGCAGAAGGCGCTCCGGAGGAGTAGGGGTCACCAGAAGTCACGAGTGGAAACGTGAGGTGATCACAGGTCCTGCACAAGGAAGACGGATTACCGCCTACGGTAAGAACAGGAGTGCGGGACGCCGCCCCTGTCTTGTCTTACACCCATTGCACACAGACCTTACAGTGACAGCACTATTTAGTGAGGGGATGTACGATACACTTATACAACAGGTCAGCCCGCAGCGAGGGTATACCTACACTCATTGGATACAGAACATAACCTCTATTGAGAATTACTCACTGGGGACCATTTAACCATTCACTACCAGACCTACTCAGGTTGTCACATCTAGTGGTAAAAAGGGAAACGTAGGCACTTAGGAGTCTGCTTATGTAACCTGCAACCCCAATATAAGAAAAAGACTAATACTCTGCGATGTCCCCTTCACAATATGGATGAGCACTCAGTCTGGCCATAGGGAGACGTAGACACACATTTGTGCCCTACAGAAAGAGGCGCCCTAAAGGAGCCCTATTATCTTACCCAACAAGAGCCAATATTAACAACAGAACATTATTGTAGCTTTTTGACATTTATTTCTTGGCAGGAGCATTGCGACTCCTTCTTCATTCATTTATCATATTAAACATCCATTTTTAACATATTTTGTTTCATGTATATCTGTAAAACCACATACTTGATTTTACACTCATAGGCATAAAAGGTTAGCACTGGACACACAACTCTAATTCTATACCATAAAATGGAAGTATCCTTGTGCCTCACAAAAGTGTAAATATTGGCAAAGACATCTATCATGACAATGTTAGGTTAGTATTAAATGCTAAAGTGACATCTCCTTGTTACCATATCACAAAATAATATACTAACATTTCATATAAACATGAAAGAATATTTACTTGTCAATGTTTTTAGTAAAGGTGAAAGTTGCATAGTGCATATAAAGTGTGATTAAAAACAAACAGAAATCTAGACTTGTCAAATAAATTAAATTCAGTCTTATTGGAGAAAAGTGCTATATAAATACTATTATTATTATTATTATTATTATTATTATTATTATTATTATTATTAACAACAACAACAATAATAATAATTTAAAAAAATCAAATGGTAATCTTCTTTTCTGCAGTAGTTCGAATGGAATTATCAACTAAGCAATGTGAATTGATGGCTGTAAGTTGATAATATATAGGCATTATGCTAATGAATGCATTTCTGGAAGAGTAAATACACAATCAGCCAATCAAAAGTATTTAAATAGAATATTTGTTATTGTGTATCATTTTCCAAATCTTCTAGAATAGACAAGCAATTTATCTCCTTGAAAGCTTGTCTGCAGATGCACCAAGGGCTAGTGCTGGGTTCTCTTTCTGCCCCTCTCCCCCTGTCTAGTTTCAGTAGCATGCAGCATTAAGCCCCTTTATTGCCTTACAGCGCAAGTTCAAAAGAGATGCTACTTCACATGAACAACTCCACCCATTTCCCTGCTTACTCTGATGCTCATTGATCTGATCTCTCAGAGAGGAGGAGTTGTAAGGTAGAAAAATCACACATACTGTACTGGAAACAACTATATTTTTTGCTGGAGGCAGGGGACTGAACAATGCAGAACCCTCTGGCCATACTAATTGGGCTTACCTTGTTGTGCTGGAACCAGATGCACCCATGTGCTGCAGTTACCAAAGCATGCCCCTATTGTATTCAGATACAATTTGCCTAACTTTGTCCACTCCCATTTCATTTATCCAGGTGTAAGGACACCTTATTCATTGCTATGCAAAAGTCTACATACAGATGTGCCCAGCTAGTTTGTTGCTCCCTACACCATGTAGCTCCACTAGGTGTCACTTTTCCTAAACTACACAGCGCATGCGTCTGATTTCCAATGCATTTTCTATATCACAGCCCGATGATAGGCTGATAGAAGCAGTGATTCTGTACAATATAGCACAGCGTTTTCCTCATGGAATTAGGGCTGTAGAAGAATGTCTAATAAAGTTTTAAATCATTAAGTGTGTGAGTCCTGTACTTTTATATAAAAATATTTCACAGGCATGCACAGTACTGTATTACACACTGTCTGTGTGCTTGAAGCTGCACACTTGCGTCAATGTTGGTGCTGTCCCAGACTAGTGATTTCATGACTTTAGTAGCGGACTCTGTTTAAAAGAGGGGTCTCTGGGACTTCCGGTTCTGGCTACATGGAGTGAGGATGCGCTCTGTGCTGCTCCATCACACCGCCGGCAATATATATTATACAAGTCCGTTTTCGGACTCCAAAATACAGTACTCACCTTGGATCACACAGAGTCGGGCATCAGCCCCATAGATTGGACAGATATCTGTCCAGTCAGACCACCGCGAGAGCCCCGCTGCCGCAGCAACAGAAGCACCGCGCTGACAACAATATGGCACCGGACGCCGATACCCGGGCATCTTCTCCGGCATCAAGGAAGGATGCAGGGAGCTCTGCTGTCAGTGACATACCACAGGTATGTCGCAATCCTGAAACACCTATCTCATATGAAGAAATTGTGACAGCAATAAACACCACAATGACCCCTCTATTAAACCAAGCGGTAGCAGACATCACAGCGCTGATCCGCACCCTTACACACCGCGTTGCAGATACTGAAAACCGCATAGGCTCAGTCTGCCATGATTTGGCTGATGTGCAATACACCATAATACAACTAAAAAAAGACAATCACCAGCTTTGGAACAAGGTCGATGACCTTGAAAACAGGTCACGACGGAACAACACATGGCTGGTCGGTTTATGGGAGACCGTTAAAGGCCCTTCACTCCACCAATTTATACATACTACTCTTCCAAAGTTATTAGGCATTGAAGAAGAATGCCGAGATTTAATTATTGAATGAGTCCACCGAATTGGTCCCACTCCAAGATTAGCGAAAGGACGCCCACGAGTGATTTTGTTTAGATGCTTACGCTACATACATAAGCTGGTGATTTGGCAGGCCTCCCGGAAACAAAAATCTATTGTTTGGGAGGGGAAAAAACTGTACATTTTTCAAGATTTTTCTGTTGAACTAACAAGAGCTAGAAAAGCCTTTTCTCCTATATGTTCTTGGTCAAAGAAAGGAAGAAATTTGCTTTAATTTACCCAGCCAAGCTTCGTATTTTTTGAGGTGATACTTACCTAGATTTCTCCAATCCAGAAGATGCACATGCCTTTCTCCAAGAGGAAAATCATCTAAATGCTCCAGATATATCTGATCCTGTCACTCTGCCACCATGAGAGATCGCGAACCTTAAAGATCCCTCCATATTATTACTATATGTGACCCTCTTTGAACCCTGTCTATGAGTTTTGGTCTCTGGAAAAGATACAGGGTTGACAGTGGCCACTGTTATTGTTATGTTGGTTTGTACACGCTGTTCTATATATGCTGTCTAACAAAAAAAAAAAAATAAGGTTTGACTAATTTAATTGCTTTATATTGAGATTTATATGTTTACCTCTCTCGCCCTTGCTTTACCTAACGAGACTTCAGTGTTAATACGTTATAAAATTACTTTATTACAAATGATAATGTGGTGATAACCTGTTTAGTTTAATATCCTGTTAAAGATGGGAGCATTATCTGGAAAGTGTTTCTTTTATGATACAGATATTAACTGTATGTATTTTGATCTCCCAGAAGTTCTATGTAAATTCTTTGCTTTCGCCAAAACCATTGGCTATAGTTTTTTGTTTTTGTTTTTGTATGTGTTTGTCTACCCGGCATTGTGTAGTCTTTATCCTTATGTCTCTTCCCTCCCCCGCTCCTCACTTGTATTTCAGATTTGATGCTATAGGGAATATGTTTACCCATCTACACAGCGTTATATATCAAATATGTCTCAATTTACTATAGGGAGCCTGAACATAGGTGGTATAAATTCCCCATGTAAAAGAAGGAATCTTCTTATATACCTATCTAACCACAATATAGACATCGCATTCATTCAAGAATCTCATCTGGTTCCCACAGAAATAAACAAACTCCAAATGTTGTGTGGTCATTGGTAGCGGCAGCCTCATATAATTCTAAAGCACAAGCAGTAGTTATCCTGGCTAAAAAATCTCTTCACTTAACCGTATCAGCTATAGATATAGATATTTAGCTCTGATGCACATTTAGATTTGAGCAAGGGGATTTCAGTGCAGTGTGAGGGACGTCAGTCGCCGCAGTTCTATCATTATTCCCTCAAGTATATACATCAATCACTACGCTAAGGTGTGTTTATCTGATATAGATTATTGAACTGTTGACCAACTTACAATCTTTCGGATCAACCAGAGCATGTTATATACATTGCCGGTCAGATTAGGTGTTATACTTCTAGATACCCTTAACATAAGAACATGTTAGAATCCTTCTTCTTTCCTCTCTCTTGTATCTCTCTTAATTGAATAGTTTGTAAGATATCATTTATTCAGTAGGTAGTTGTGCTTGAAGTTGAGTCTCTTTTTTATCATTCTGTATTTTTATCATCCTGTATTTTTGATCTCTCTCTACTATCTTCTATATACTTTAATGTACCTTAGAGAGAATATCTATCAAGTATACAGATATGTGGTATTCTCTAAATAAATTTAATGAAATTAAATGTTCATGTGTATATGTATAATATGGATTAATGAATTATCCGCTACATGTTTATATATGCTCCTTTAATGGAGATATTTAGCCTTGTATGGGAGACTTGGAACAGTAATAAGTATGAATGCTATGGAGATATTTTTAATCCAACTAAAATATACGTAGATTGCAATAATTGCAATAATTACCAATAGAGATTGGAGTGTATATATATATATATATATATATATATATATATATGTATTCTTAACATGTACAACTATAGAGGAATGTTCATGTATATAGTCTATATCTATATCTATTTACAGGTGTTTACTTGATCTCTCTCCTTCTGTTTAATCATTTGATGTTCTAATTGAGGTAACACATATGTATGGAGTTAAATAATCAATTAACCTAATCCTGGAAGCTTAAAAGGAGGCCACACAGAGGCATGTCTTCAGTCTTGAAAAAGTCCTAATTTGATATAGAATGGAACGCGTTGACCAGAGCCACCAAGTGCCTACCAGGAGGATTGACACACTACTTTACTACTACAGCCGCTCAAGTTAGCATTTGCCCATCAGGACTTGTTGACTATTTAGCCAGCTATTGGCTTTGCCCCAACACAAGCATGCTTGGGTCAGGAGCTGCTGGAGGACAAATTGCCCAGCAAGCCCTACCCGCCACATGCACAGCGGGAAGTGCCAATCAGCTGACCTTCAGCACACACCTTGTTTGGAATCATCCAGCGGCCGGAGCTGCTACGCTGCTGCACGCGTCAGGGGCAGGAGTCACTGGAGGACTTAACGCCCAGCAAGCCCTGCATGTTTTTCCACAGCGGTATATGCTGATTGTATTTTGCAGCCATCACCAGAAGATTAGAAGAGCATTTCATTTAGTGCCTTCGATGTGTACATCATACTGATACCACCGCATCCCATGAGATCTATATCCATTTGAATTTGTTGATATGATTGTGAACATCTCCATGGGACCGTATGTATATTAGCGTGGCCACGCTTAGAGCACTCCATATTGGTTACCAAGAGATCAAGTAAATTCTTGTACTTTATACCAGTAGCTGGGACGCCAGCACTCTTTTACTCAGTTGTTATTGTCTTTATTAGATTAATTATTATCTGGATAATAGCGATTGTATTGTGATATTTATATGCTATTATTAAATAGAATATTTTATTGATCTAGTCTTCCATTCATTTGAACAGAGAGCACACATACAATTTACTATCTGTATTGACAATTATTACCATCCACCTTGCGCAGTAGCTACACAGGTTGTTGCTCTCAGTATCAGCTATAGAAGCTGATCCTGAAGGGAGATATGTCATAGCTTTTGTGTCATATCAAAATGTTTCATATGTCCTATGTAATATATACGCCCCAAACGTTTATTCTAAAAAAAAATTCCAAACACTCTTGGCCAAACTCATCCCTCATATAGATCTCCCCCTTATAGTATGTGAGGATTTCAATTTGGTATCCTCTAACATACTAGACAAATCTCAAAGTATGTCTAAGGTAAACAATCTACCGAAATTGGGAGTTCCCTCATTTGCTTCCAGACTGCTACTAGTAGATGTTTGGAGAGCATTACACCCCATAGATAAGGAGTTCACATGCCACTCTTTTCCTGGATAGACTACATATTCGTATCTGAGTCCCTTCTACCCAGAGTGTCAATTATAGAAATAGAACCAATCGCTATATCAGATCACGCTTTGGTTTGGTCAACAGTTAATATCACATTAGAGAAAGGCTCTGTCTCCGCTTGGAAATTTCCCTCGCATTTAGCTCACTCCACTAAATTTAAAACCAGATTGGAAATGGTTTGGGAAGAATTCAGGCTTAATAATCTTACATATGCCACTTCAGACCCCCCTCTTTTCTGGCAAGCTGCCAAATCGGTAATTAGAGGAGCTATAATCTCATATGATTCTTCTGTACACAAGAAATATACTTCTACATACATTAAAATGCAATCATCCCTCTAGGATGCATTCCAAAAAGTTCAAAATCTGTCCTACTCAGATAAATAAACACACATATCAAACTGAAAAAAATAACTTTGATGAATTTCTGCAAACAATGGGAAATAGATATTTATTTTTTGTGAATCATAAATACCACAATAAAACAGGCCGACTTTTGTCTAATTTACTAAAAGGCACACAACCTCCTATGCTGGTTAAACCTCTAAAAATGTCAGATGGTTCATATACTTCATCCAACTCTCAGATTACTGATATGATGTACAACTTCTATGCAGCTCTCAATTCACACTCTACTCCCCCTCTAGACCCAGAGAATAGATCTATTTCCTCTATACTTGACCGCAATATATGGGAAAATATTGTCTATCCTCAAATCCCCTTTGAAATGGCTCAATCTCTGAACACACCAATTACACTAACGGCAGTTAATATGGTCATAAATGGTATCTAAACCAACAAATCTCCTGAAATAGGTGAAACCCTGGTTGATGTATATTATTCAATTATAACAAAGAGCACTCTCCCACTTTACTTTAAAATGGCCACCATAACAGTCTTGCCCAAATCTGGCCGAGACCTCTCCTTACCAAGCTCATATAGGCCTATATCTCTTTTAAATTTAGACTATAAAATACTAACAAAAATATTATCAGAGAGACTTAGGCCTCTTTTACCCAGTATAATACATAGTGATCAAACAGAATTCATATGTGGTCACCATTCTGTTGTAAATATAAGACGTGTGCTGGGAAATATGCAACATCTAAAATCCTCCAAAACTTCAGACCTTAATCTCATTATATCACTTGATGCCGAAAAGGCATTTGACCTTGTTCTCTGGCCCCACTTGTTTAATTCGCTCTATAAATTTGGTATTCCACAATATTTCATTGACATAATTCAGGCTCTGTACACTGGAGCACAGTCCCACATAATATGCAATGGATATCAATCCTCACCATTTCCCATCCAAAAAGGAACTAGACAGGGATGTCCACTGTCTCCCCTCCTTTTTGCCATAGCAATAGAACTTCTCACTATTGCTATACATTCACATAATTTGATCAAAGGCCTACAGGTAGGTAAAAATGTACTTAAAGTCACATTATTCGCAGACGACATGTTACTATTTGTCTCAAACCCAATTACCACGATACCAGCCATTATTCTCTTTAATACATTCATTTAGCTTCCTCTCTGGATTCAAGATAAATGTAGACAAGTCAGAAATCTTACGAATAACGGGATCCATATCCCAAATTACACAATTGAAACATATTCCCATCATAGACCAATTTGGATTTAACACCTCAAAGATTAAATATTTAGGGATACATATTCCCTTCAACTTATCTCAGTTATATTTAGTAAATTACACATCAATGCTCTCTAAAATATTGCTTCTATTAGAGGACTGGAAATGCCTCCCCTTGTCGCTTTTAGGTAGATTAGCAGTGGTGAAGAGCATAATCTTTCCTAAAATATTCTACCTAATGCAGATGATCCCCATTACCCTCTCTAAAACGGACCTGAAAAAACTTCAAGGAATGATATCCCGATTCTTGTGGCAGGGGAAACGTCCACGGATAGTTATGTCTAAATTGACTTTGACCAGATCAAAGGGTGGTTTGGGAATCCCAGATTTCACCGCATACTTGTTATCTACCTATTTTAGATACATAAGTAACTGGATATTGGAGCAGAACTCATATACTGACTTTTTATTAGACTTCACATTATTTTCACCTTTTTCCCCTGGTGCTCTTCTCCATACTAAACGTGAAGATATCCCTCCTCATATCCTTAATCATATAAGTTTCTGGGACACATACTTTGCATGGTTATCCATAAATAAAAAACTTAACAGAAATTTTCTCAGCTCACCCTTCATACCGATATGGGGTAACCCAAACTTTCCTCCATCTCTTCAGAACGCTAAATTTCAAAACTGGCACTTAAAAGGTTTAAAAAGCATCGCCAAGGTTTTCGACCCAGGGGGCAATGTGATGTCATTTTCTAGCTTGCAATCTACTTACCATATTCCTACTCAAGAATTTTATGTGTAACTGCAATTAAGACACTACATTCAGACGCTTCCTAAAGCAATGTCCTCTTTTACACAAACAGATCCTATATCTTCCTTACTAAAACATATCCTATTAATCCCCTATAAGACGAAAATGTTATATTCCACTTTAGTAAATCTATCATATAAAACTCAATGGGATCAGATGACATTTTCTTGGAGTCAAGAAGTACCATCCACTCCTATATCTGGAGATTTATTCCTATATTATGATAACACACTATGAATACTACAATCTTTTTACCTTCAAGAAGTACATATACGGGTTATATTCAAAGCTTATATAGCGCCCCTCTCAGCGAAAGCACATGGTCTCCCTGGAAACAGGGCAATGTGTAAAATGTCATATGAATAATGCACGTTTTTTTCATTGTTTTTGGGACTGCTATAAAATTCAAACATTTTGGATTTAAGGTGTTAACTAATTTAAATTCTTGTTTCTCCTTACACCTACATTTGGACTGGCTAGCTTGTCTTTGCTCCAATTTTAAAAATTTAGACTTAGGATCTAGAAAGAAGACTCTGATTCCAATTTTAACAATCTTCTTAACCGTATCAAAGAAAATAATACTTATGCCCTGGATATCCCCCTCTTCTCCCACCCTAAATGAAGTGAAACAGAAGGTTCTTCAAATATTATATTTTGACAGGAGATCCGCCATCCCAGATATTGAAAATGGAGTAGTCAAATTTTATAAGAAATGGGGCTTATACATTGACACTCTAAATCACCAGACGCAAGACCATATCTTTAAAGTATTTAATTCCACAGACTGGTTTTTACATAGAAGCTTATTATTATCAAATAACTAAATATAGTCATAATAACTGCAAAACTGATGTACTAACTTGTTTATCTTCTTATTAGATACTGTCATATGTTCATAGGGGCAAACTTATACTTCACTCCTCAATACAATAATATTCATATTTAAAAAAAAGAAAAAAAAGTAAAGACATATTCCCGAAAATGTATTAGACATCTCTGTTTGACAATATTTCGCATGATTACTCCCATGTCCCTCCCCCCTTCCTTCTTGTGTCACATTTTTGTCTTGTCTCATATATGTCCCTCCATTTTATTCAGATATAAGTAATCTTTTTATTGATTTTCTGATCTTCAGGTTCTATGAAGATCAAACATGTTAACCTCCCCATAGAGGACTGGTTATATTATATACACTAGCTATGTCTTATAATATATTTGTATGTTTCTGAATTTAACGAAAAATAAGTCAATAAAACAGATTTGACAAAAAAAGAGGGGTCTCTGTATTACAAACTGAGAGTACGTTTTAAGGCGCACACTTGTGGCAATGTTGGCGCTGTGGTGGCTGTCAGCTTTGAGTGGTTACAATGGAATCTCTGGCGCATGCCCAGTGGAGCTGCTCCATACACCAGTCAAGCTATGCCATGGTGTATGGAGGATCATAGCACTGCACATGCCCAGTGGGTCGGGAGTCACACACAGTGAAAGTGGGATCTCTGTATTAGAAACTGACTGTGCGGTTGAAGTTGCACACTTGCAGCACTGTTGGTGCTGTCTCTGACTTAGACATTGTAGTGATTTCAGGACTTTAGAAACTAGTAATGGGCTCTGTTTAAAAGTGAGATCTCTGTATTACAAACTAATTGTACATTTTAAAATGCAAACTTGTGGCACTGTCGGCACTTTGGTGGCTGTCAGCACCGGGCAGGATACAATGGGATCTCTAGCAAATGCCCAGTGGAGCCGCTTCATACGCCAGTCCTGCTATGCCATGGCGTATGAAGGATCATAGCACTGCGCATGCCCAGTGGTCAGGAGTCACACACAGTGAAAGTGGGATCTCTGTATTAGAAACTGACTGTGTGGTTGAAGTTGCACAGTTGTGGCACTGTCAGTGCTGTTGGCGCTGTCCCAGACTTAGACACTGTAGTGATTTCAGGACTTTAGAAACTAGTAGTGGGCTCTGTTTAAAAGTGAGATCTCAGTATTAAAAACTAATTGAACATTTTAAAATGCAAACTTGTGGCACTGTCGGCGCTTTGGTGGCTGTCAGCTCCAGGGCGTTACAATGGGATCTCTAGTGAATCCCCAGTGGAGCCGCTTCATACGCCAGTCACGCTATGCCATGGCGTATGAAGAATCATAGCACTGCACATGCCCAGTGGTCAGGAGTCACACACAGTGAAAGTGGGATCTCTGTATTAGAAACTGACTGTGTGGTTAAAGTTGCACACTTGCGGCACTGTCCGAGACATAGACACTGTAGTGATTTCTTGACTTTAGAAACTAATAGTGGGCTCTGTTTGAAAGTGGGGTCTCAGTATTACAAACTGACTATGCATTTTAAAGTGCACACTTGCGGTACTGTCTTCACATCTGTGCTGTGGTGGCTGACTGCTGGGCCTTGCACATAGGATCTCCGGTGCATTCCCAGTGGAGCCACTCCATACACCATGTAGTGCCCTGCTAGTTATGCTACACTGTGGCATATTGAGTCTCATAGTACTGTGTATGCTTAGTGGAGCTGATCTGGATTGACTCAGTGCAATCAGCACTACACTGATGCACTGCTAGCTCTATACAACAGGTGCAACTGTGGGTTAGAGGTTTGGTGATTGGCTTGGAAGAGTGGCCATCATGGGTTTGAGACCTGGTAAGGGACACTTTTTTTTGTAATAAATCTTCACTACAGGACTTGGTGGTGTGTGAGTTGTGTCATTTCTACAGGTACAGTATCTGAGTTGACCCAGTATTGCATATATACACTGTAGACCAAGCAATTAAAGTTCAGTATTTTTATCAAAGCCAACTGAACTCAATACATTGTCTACAACTTCATACCACCTGGAATTTCTATGCTACTTTATGCCACTGTATGCTGATGCACTGTGTGCTCAAGAAAGTGGTGCATGGTGCTCCATGCAGTACCCACGTAGTGCCCTGTGAGTTGCACTATGTCGTTTAGAGTCTCATAGTATTGCACATGCCCAGTAGAGTCGGTCTGGAGTCACACACAGTGCATCCCAGACTTAGATACTATAGTGATTTCATGATTTTAGAAACTAGTAGTGGTCTCTGTTTGAAAGAGGGGTCTCTGGATTATGCATCTGTGCATGGGTGTATCTAGGTGTCCAAGCGCCCCTGGCAAACTAAGGGACTGGTGCCCCCCTCCAATGATTGCTCCCACTGGAAATAAAATAACACACACTGATTCATTGCCCCCACAGCCAGAAGATAAATAAAAATAAACATTAATTCCCTCAAGCCCCCTACCGAAGACTGAGTAACCTCACCTGCTGGGCTTTCACAGATAGCTGCAGAGCTAATTGCAGTAGACCAACCTCCAGTCACTTCAGAAAGTCCAGACCAGTGAGTTTCTCCCTTCAGAGAGTCCAGACTAGGCCAGTGGGTTGGACCTTGGTCCCACTCCCTTCCTCTGCCCCCAATTGCCTTCCTCAGTCCCTAGCCATATCACCTACATCAGCCAGCCCCCAGCCACATTACCTTCTTCAGCCAGACCTCAGCCATATCACCTTCCTCAGCCAGCCCCCAGCCACATCACCTTCCTCAGCCTGCCCCCAGCCCCATCACCTTTCTCAGCCAGCCCCCATCACCCCATCACAGACTGATCCCAACTTCCCCAGCCCAAGTCCTCATGCTGCTGTACACTTCTGCTTGCTCAGTACTCACCCCCGCAGGTTCTGACCAATGGAGTCAGCAGTGCAGCATGTGCCCTGACCCACGCCCTGACCCCTGCTGTGAAGGGATTCTAGATGCTGCCATTAGGCATGTGTCCTCTCTATCAAAGCACATATGGTGTGTGATGTCACACGTCACTAATGGGTTATGCAATCGCCCAGTGCTGCCAGATCCATATTGAGTCTGTCACTCTGTAGTGATTGTGACAGACAGTGTGTATGTGTTTACTAAGCACCGGGCAGCTGAGAAATCAGTAGGGTGGGCAGCAGGGATAGAACTGACTGTGGGCGGCAATGGCGCCCCCCCTTGGCCGGCGTCCCTGGCAAGGGCAATCCTGGGCAATAGGAAGATACGCCCCTGCATCTGTGTCTTATTGACTTTTTTTTATCAAAATGTAGTTGCTTGCATCATGGAATACACTGATCCATGCATGCATCTGAAATCTGTTTTTTTCACCGATACTTGGAGCATGGATCTCCCTGATCCGTGCTGCAAACATCTTCTGCTATTGCGTACGATCTAATATAAAAATCATTAGACTGTGCATGATAGCTCTTACTGTACTGTATGTCATGTACTGATTTACAGTAAGATTAATTCCTGTTCACTACTGTTGGGGTACTGTGTCGAACTCGCTACATTATTCACAACCACCACAACTCTACCTTGCAATGACAGATGCACGTGTTGGGTCTCAGACGCACTTAAAGATTGAATTACACACAAACACCAATTTTAAAAATGAATGACAATTCTTTTACTTAACATAACATAATATACGGTATGCAGTTAATCACACCTTTTTAATACATGCTTTTAGATAAGATGAAAACAAAATGGACTTGCCAATGGTCACTGCATGATGCCAACTAGAAAAAGTAAACAAAAATGATTATTGTATGTACTGTACTGTAGGTCAAACACAGTAGTGTACAATACATTTAAAATATATTCACTGTTACACAGTAGTTTAACAGTATACAGTATGAATCTACTACAGTATATGCATTACTGCAGGTTTTTTTTTCAGTTAGTCTTTACTCAACAACTGTATTACATGATGACATTAGCATGCATTTCTAAGAGGGGTGCAGTGACTGCTGCCATTCAGGTGTACTTCCATAGCTTGCATCACACTGTCTCATCTTCAGCCCGTATCTTGCTCAGATGGTCCTGGAATTCCAAGCTGGACACGGGCACAACTACTGTAACTAGGAGGAAGGAGATGACATGAGAACCGTTCTCAATGCCAACCAATATGCCCTACTGGACCGAGAACTACACAAAAAGATTTGGGTTTTAAGTGAGAATCATTACTGGCACTTTTGGCCTCAGATCCGGAGTTTCACCTTTACCGTAGGTGCTCGCCCACCACGGTGCAGACTCAACTTCGCACTGGAGTGCAAGGTCAACTGTATGCCCTGAAAAAAGGAGGATAGGCAGAGATGAACAGACAGTCAAAAGACAGATACACAGGTTCTCACCGGAGATACTCTTGTTCTTCGTCCCGCTCAATCCCACATATAGGTCCCAGTAGGAAAGAGAATATGCCATGCAGGGCCCTTTCCTGCTCTAACAGTGTGTCACACTAATCCACCTATCCACATTAAAATCAGCTCTAACTCACTGGCCTAACAAACTACAGTATTAATGTACAGTAGGCCTCACAGAGGGCCTACCTGTTTTGGTGGAAGGGGCTGCTGGGGGGAACTTCTTTAGCTCTTTTGCTTTCCACCCTCATAGTCCTCTCCAGTCCACAGCTTCTTTCTTTTGCCCCTGGCATATCCTGGCCAGCAGCGCTGCCTCTTCCTCTCTTCAGACCTGATGGTCTAGGTAGGGGTTAATGTACAGTAGGCCTCAAGAAGGGCCTACCTGTTATGGTGGAATAGGCTGGGGGGACAGGACTCCTTTAGCTCTTCTGCTTTCCACCCTCCCCCGCAATTCTCTCTGGTCCTCAGCAGATTGAATAACAATAATAAAAACATTACAGTACTGAAATTGTTGATTTGGAGAGACTTCTATGCATTTTAACATTACTGTTATTCAATCTGTAAGACTTCCTGTAGAATATACATTTTTACACAGTAATAACATTATGCAGTACAGTATTATCCAACACAGTACAATACTCTACCTTTTTCAGGATGACTAAAGACAAATGTTGATCCTTCTTCACATCACCGCACCTTCAAGTTTCAAGTCGTGTTTGTTGATTGATGATCTCAACTTGGTAGCTGTGTGACTGGCTGTGTAACTGTCCTCCATGCATGTTTCCTCGGCATGCACAGCACCCCATTCAATGTGTCCTAAATCTGGTTCAGTTCCTCTTTTCCAATCCTGTATCTTGTCTGACATCTTGAGAGGATATCTTTTTTTAAAATGTTGGGGATTGGTACTTTCTTTCGACTGCCATCAAAGTTCGCACGCTTGGTCCAATTGCAGTAAAGGTCGTAGGGCACATGTTCTTGAAAGATTGCTTGGGCATATCAATGCATCTCATCATTGCCAGCTCTGTAAAGTTCTATGTCCTTTTCAATGCTGATTACAGCCAGTGGTATATCTAGCAAGGATGTTCCAAATACAGTGGTGCTAGGGTACTTGACATGACAGGTGTTCCTGGTGAAAGTTCAGGTAAGCTTGCATTGTTGATTCTTGTTGCTTCAGATGACAGTTCAGGCAGGCAATATGATGCCACAGCTGTAATCCAAATGAGGCAGTCTAGATGATGGCACTGATGTAATGTCCAAGTGTTGTGATGCCACTGTAGTGTCCATGTCTAGCAAATGGAATGATGGGTCAGTCTCCAAGTTGTAATCCACAGGGTCATTGTAATCCTCAAGGTCAATTTCATCAGGCGTGACCATTTCCAGATCATTCTGTACTGCCTGGTCATGTTTGTTCCTGGTATGTTGGGCAGCAACCTCTTGCCATTCTTCTTTAGTTTGCCAGATGGCTTCTTTCATTGCTTCTGCAATTGTGTCCTTCAGCCCTTCTTTCAAAGTGTAAATTTTTGCCTCCAGATGACACACTTTTCCCACAAGGTCTCTCACCATCTGAGCGCAGCTACATGTGCATGCATTCTGTTATTCAAATTACAGTTTTTGATGGGCTGATGAATGGGATGTATCTTTCATGGGTGTACAAACCAGAGGTTCCAAGCTGTCCAGTTCTTCATTCAGTGGATTTGGTGCATCGATCACTGATCTTTCCTCCTGGGTCTCCATGTTCATTGGTTGCTACACATTCATTGGTCCATTATCTCCTTTATCCTTATCCAAAGCCACTCACTTGGCCTTTGCACTCTTCCTCACGTTGACAGGTACAGGTACATTTTCCTTCCTTGCTTTCTTCCTGAAAGGTTTTGTTGTAGACCATTGTGGCACTACTGCACTCAGCCTCTTGCTCAGTGGAAGTGGGCAAGATGGGGCACCAGTGTAAAAATCTCTACTCTTCACCATTTTAACTGTTCAGGGCATTCTGAAATACACAAGAATATAGACATTGTAAATACAATATTAAGCAAAATAGTGTAAATATATTTTTTTCACATTACAGCACTGTAAACAATTGCAGTACTCATACTGTATGTATTGTACTTTCAAATACAGTATGTGCTGCTACTCTATTCATCTACAGTAAAACCCCTTTCACACAGAAAAGCAAATTACCAGGTAAAGCACTTTACTGTACCTGGTACAGTAATTTGCTGATGAAAACAGAGATTTATACTGTGTGAAAGGGTCACCCTGAGACTTTGACCTCACATTTTACCAAGTTTGGAGACCTGGTAATGTCAACCTGGGTTGACCCTTTCACACAGAATAAATGCTCGTGTCAATATGCAAATTACTGGGTAAAAGTGCTACTGTATACCTAGTAATTAGATTGTCTGTGCAAAAAGGGGGTACATAGTGGGACCATCAAATAAACCTGTGCTTCAAATGCAGGATAAAAACAGGGTTCTTTTTACTATTTTCTGTGTGAAAGGGGCAGGGCTATTTTTCATCAAGAATACATTCCTGTCCACTCATTAAATACAGTATGACAGGCCAAAATGTACTGTTAATGTACTGTAAGTTTTAGTTTAAAGGCTGTTTTGAGTGCCTCTTCTCTACAGTAAATATATATTCAATAAAAATTATATAAATAAATATATATATATATATATATATATACATATTTACTGTATTTGTATACACATACACACTATATATATATATATATATATATATATATATATTGTAGCACATACTTAGCAATCACACATCAAGAGTGCCTGGCACATGAATGGTTAATGATAGATATATGTTCCGGATCTGTTATTGGCTTATACCAAGGAGCCATGTCAGTTCCGGTATGTATAGTGTTACAACATTCTTAGAGATAGCGTCACGTCACTTCCGGTACTCGGAGGATGTATCATAGTGATTTGTGCCCTCACTGCCCTACGTCCTTTCCGTCACGTCATTTCCGGTGTTCAGAGGATGTGCCACAATTTCAGCGTATTCATATGGCCCTATTCTATTAGTGTGTTTCCGCTACCTCAGATCCGGGGCTGATACTCTGTGGTCAGACCGGAGTCACGTGTTCCTTACACCGCGTCACTTCCTGTAATCCAGATGTCGTGCAATATAATTTCAAACACTCTGATTGGTTTTGGCCATCAACACATCGCCATTAGTTCGGCGCAAGTATATGTGTTGGCAGCTATCTATAGGTTAACTAATGTTGATTATAGTTTAATTTATTCACCAGCTGCACATTAGTGTAGTGCTATTTCACTTATGGTCTTCATGTTCGATGGCCATTTTTGGTTAGCCAGTTTTTTGCTAATAAATTAATTTTAATATGTTTAATTAATTTAAATGTACATATTTAAATTTGATTGTATTCTTATGTTAATGCTAAATGTTATATGTGTTATTTGTATGAAAATATATTGTATATATATATATATGCATCCATATACAAGTTTAGTATGTCTAATTCAGCCATTTCCTTGTGGTCATATATAGATATATGTAACCATGATTGGAGTCTTTTTTAGTGAGAAAAATTAAAAACACTTGATTGCTCTAGTGAACTCTAGCCCTATTTAAAGCATCACAAATGGATCAGGAACTTATCCCTGAGGAAGTTTGTCTACAAACGAAATGTGTTGGCGGTTCCTGGTTGCATTTGTTCAAGTCTACACCTTTGAGGCAGTATCATGGAGATCTTCTGAATTCGGTGCCATTCAGTTGGATTACGTTGGACTCCTGGTTTTGGTCTCTGGATATCTTATGAAAATTGTGTCCTGACTCACCATTTCATTGATTGGAATTGAGATAAGCATAAATATACAGAACTGAATGTATGCACATTATTTATCTTTGAAAATGTTCAGTGTCTAACATACTACACTATTACCGCCTTCTTGTTTTGTTTATATATATATATATATATATATATATATATATATATATAGACGTCCAAATAGCGGCACTCCGGACTGAAATAACTTGGTACACAGAGACCTTCTTAGAGCAACATTTCCGCACTTTTATTAGCGCTTTTGTCAAGCCAACATGTTGGCTTGACAAAAGCACTAATAAAGTCGCTGAAACGTTGCTCTAAGAAGGTCTCTGTGTACCAAGTGATTTCAGTCCGGAGTGCCGCTAATTGGACGTCTATATTTCAGCAGCTCGCATTGGTGGTCTGACTGTGGATGCCACCCAGCAAAGTTAATTATTCTGTATTTGAAGAGTGCTGGATCATGGATTTTATATATATATATATATATATATATATATATATATATACACAGTATGGACTTATGTGTATGTGTTTTTGGTTCACATATTCACATGTGCGGTATGCAAATGCATATGTTATGCAAAAAAATAAATAAATATATTACAACTCTAAATGAGCCCTATGTCTCCATGTCATGGAAAGTACAAGTTAGTTTCCATTTCACACAATTTTCCAGGCACATTTATTACAAAATGCATGCTGAGAATCTCTTTGATTTGTTATTTCTTGTGAAGTGATAAGATAAAAAATATGCACTTGGCCTCAAACATTGTTTGTCTATGGTTTTTCATTGATTAAATAATTAAAATACACCATGAAATCAAATAGACTGTTTCTATTTCAAAACAGAAGAGTGAAAACATATAAAGCCTTTCAAAAACCACCAACAACTGGAGCAATAAATACTTTCTCATGAAGTAAAATCAAATATATTGAATTTTCCTTGGTGGTGGTTGCCTATACCATTAATTATAATGTTCAATAACAATGAAGTGTGTTACTCTGTGTTTTTATAAAGCCACAGTTAAGTTATTAGAAGTAAGAAATGTTAATGATTTTCTCTAGATTACATTTTTATAACTTAATGTATTTTCAAATGTATTCCTATATAATTATCACAATCTCAAATATAGCAGAATTATTGTAATTATTTTCAAAATTCTAAACAGACAAATTAAAATGGAATTAACCCCTAACCAAAAATGTAGATTCAACCTTCTACAACTGTATTAATCTTTTCCTCAAATATATCTACAGTACACTATTTAGAAACTAAGTTTGATGTTGCTTATGTCCTATATACATAACTGTTTGTCCAACATTTTAAGTCCTTGACTTGACTGTTAATTATGTATAAAACATGTTAGTATAAACAATACTAATCAAACAATTCAACATTCTACTCATCATTATGTATAGTGTCAAATATTAATATATAACTTTGAAATGTGCAAACCACAATGACTGGTGGAAAAATTGCAGGTGCATGACTGTGAGACATCCCCACCCCCCTGACCTAGCCTCGCACCATTCCTCCACTCACTGCTGTTAAAATAAAAAAGCACTGGAGTGCAGAATGCCGGAGAAAAGCTTAGAGAGTTATACTCATTAAGGGCTGAATCTGTCAGGGGAATGACAGAAGTTAAAGAGTGGGGATGTCAGGGAAATAAGGAGAGAGAGGGAGTAAGTCTATGCTTGGAGAAAGACTAGAGGAATGAGCAAGTCCAGGAAAGACGGAAGTGGGATAGAGACTGCCAGTTAGTGAATCTTATAGAAAATATTTAAAGATAGAAAACTACTGTACAGAAAGAAGTTTTAAAGAAAGCTTAGAAATAATAAGTACAAAATAAACAGATCCAAAGAGAATAACATATCAGTTACAAAATAAAAAGGATCTAGTAAAATCTTGACAGAAGAATAATATGTTTAGCGATTAAATTAGAAAATAAAAATAGTAAGCTACCATGGGAAAGTAGTCTGAGAAAAGGGGGAAAACAGTATTAATTAAAGCAAAGCAACAGAGAAGAACATCTAAACCTAAAGATATTTAAGCAGAAAATAGAGAGAAATCACCTATAGAAGTTTCCAGAGCAGTTTTTAGTAAAAAAAAAAAATCTAGTTAGGGATAATAAAGTGAGAGGCAGAGCAGCATAGTAAGTAAGTAAGAATGTGGGGTAGTGGAAAAGGAGTGAAAGTTAAATATGAATATACAGTGCAGAGGATCAAAAGGATAAAACCTTTAACATGAAAAATATCTTATTATGCATATGCTAGCTCCATTCAACATTTCCAGATAGTCTTATTAATTACCCACGCACGTCTCCCTCATTGTCTTATAACCTACGACATCAGTCCTTCTCATTATATTAAATAACATGCAATGTCCACAGAGGTTTCTGTGTAAAGTGTATCAAGGGAGTATTAAAGCAGTAATAAATATGTCTAATGTGCGCTGCCGATGTTGTGATGAAAATAAGTTTTTTTACTTGCAAGCTAAACTAACTCAGCATTACAGCATGCAGCATCAGTTTAAAAACAAGACATATTAAAAAGAAGTCAAATGGAGGAAATTATGGCACTAAGTGAAGAGAATCTGGTATTGTTACCACTATTGAGGCCAGTGGCGTAACTAGGGCAGGGCGAGTGGGGTGCTTGCCCTGGACGCCGTGGGACCGGTGGCGCCGCCGGCCATGGTACCGGCCAGCCCGCCCTAGTTAGCCAGTGTAGCGCCGACCGCAGTGAGTGCGGTCAGCGCTACACGTTTACACAGGACCGGTGCTAGACTTCCAGCGCCGGTCCTGTGCTGCATGCCTGAGCCCGTTCCCTCCCCCTGGGCGCTTGCCCAATAGTGCCAGGAGGCGGGCTCAGGCTGTGCATAACACACGCATCGCTGCCAGCGCTGGCGGCGATGCGTGTGTTAAACAGCAGCCAATGAGAGTCAGATAGACTCTCATTGACTGCTGCAGCACCCACTGCAAGAGCCAGACTTCCGTCCGGCTCCTGCAGTGGGTAATGGGACTGACGTCATGACGTCATGATGTCTGTCCCATTATGCTGAGCGCACCAGCCCGGGAGGGCTGGAGGGTGGGAGCAGCTTCGCAGACTGGAGGAGCAGGAGCAGCGTGGATTCAGGTAAGTAAGTGATTATATATGTATTTTTAAAAACCTGTCAGCATTACTGGGGGCACAATGGGTGTGGCTACCACTGGGGGGACACAACAGGGGGGTGGCTACTACTGGGGGGGTGGCTACTACTGGGGGCACCATTATTAGGAGGACCTCTACTGGGGGCACCATTATTAGGAGGACCTCTACTGGGGGGGGCTATTATAGGGGGCACTTAATTGGGAGGGGGAACCTCTGCTGGGAACCACTACTTGGGGGGGAACTACTACTGGGGGCATTATAAAAGGGGCCTACTGCTAGGGCCACTGCACTGGGGGGACCACAACTGGGGGCAATAAGAGGAAGGACCTCTACAGGGACCACTGGATAGGGAGGGTCACTACTGGGAGCCTGCATCAGGGGGACCACTACTGGGGGCACTGCATGGGAGGGGGGGACTACTGCTGGGGGCACTATATTAGGGGCTTACTGCTAGGGGCACTGTGGGGACCACTACAGGGGGCACTAGATAGGGGGGATCACTACTGGGTGCCTGCATAAGGGGGACCACTACTGGGAAACCTGCATGGGGAGGACTACTGCTGGGGGCACTATATAAAGGGCACTGCATAGGGGGTGGGGACTACTACTGGGGGCACTATATAAAGGTCACTGCATAAGGGGATACCACTACTGGGTGCACTGCATTGTGAGGACTGCTACTGGGGGCACTGCATAAGGGGGAACACTACATAGGGCACTGCATTTGGGGGGACCACTACTGGGGGCACTGAGTAAGGGGGACCACTACTGGGGATACTGTATAAGGGGTACTACTATGGGCCTGCATAAGAGGGACCACAACTGCATACTGGGGGTACTGTATAAGGGGTACTACTGGGGTTAAGATGCATATGGATAATAATAATAATGATGATAATAATATGGATGGGAATGTTCAGCGTGAAAATAACGGGGTGTGTCATGTTGACATGCCCCATTTTTAGGTGACCACACCCATTTTTTGGCGGGATTTTGGGGGGGCGCTCCATTTTCAAATTTGCCCTTGGCCCCAAATACCCTAGTTACGCCACTGATTGAGGCTACTACCCTGACTGTTCTTCCTTTTCCATAACCTACTGTATATGAAACTTCTGTCCATCACCCCAGTGGTTCCATTTGTAAGAATGTTAGAAAATTATACAGTTTATGACTCAGACTGTATTGTGTTGAAGACCATGGTGAGATTACGTCAGAGTCCACTGAGGTCAATACCACTTTTGCATCCACCCTAGTCCCACCTTCTGTGAGACAAATAGCGTAATCTCCAGCCCTCAGTCGAGACCATGTGTAAAAAGTTCTATTATTAGATTCTCTAAGATCTGCATTGCCAAATTAGCTTCATCTTAAAGCCATTTCTTAATATCCTCAGATAAGTGAGAAAGCTGAAACCTAGTTGGCTTCTCTTTTTGAAACAGCAATTCCATGAAATGGTTGTGCTCTCCCAGCAGTTGTGACTTCAATGCAAGTCAAAATCTCCTGGGGTAGGTGTTGAGAGTACAACACCTGTATTACATACAAATCCATATAGGTTTTCTGAGCTTTACCACAGCACTTCAGCCCAATTCTCAACTAACCATTTGGCAAATTTTGTGGTTATTTCACATGCTACTCCCCTCCCCCAGAGAATTTCTGCAGAGTATGCTCCATCCCCATACAGTAGCTTGTTGTTTCTGCGTTGATACTGTAGATTCAACTGTGCCTGCAGCAGCCTACTGTAGGTGGTCTCCTCCTGGGTCTAGTTTTAGCTACTTGCAGCAGTTGCACTTGCCCCTTTATTTTATCTGAGCTCATGGAAAGCAGAGTCTGGCTTCCCTAAACATTCCATGATGTCATCACTTGTGATACTGTGATCTTCAAGATGATACTATACTAAACAGGTTTAATCTATGCTATTAATTACTGTTCCCATGACACACATTACTCGCTTGTAAATTGAAGTATGCATGAAAATAAACATTTTTGTTTTTTCATTTTGATTTCACACTTGCATTTCAAACATTTCTAATAACACTGTGGTTTGGCAGACAAAGGCTTACTGCATATTTTCACCTCAACAGTCTGACTTTACATTACATATACAGTACATTCTATTTAATGGTGTCTTTTGAAGCAATCTCTAAATAATATTTAAACAAACAATTTTAACATTCACACCTTTGCCCATAATGTGCAGATAAAAAAAGCATTTCACAGAATTTAACCCGGCAACTAGCTCACTCCCCTTGTGAGTAATTCTTAACATTATTGGGAGTTAATGCACTAGCTCAAATGTCACAAGGATGTATCCATCTTCAGCAATTTATTGATGAAACTGCACCCAGTGAAAGGGATTCCTATTTATCTCTGCACATGGAATACACTACTATCTGGGTCTGTCAATGATTGTCATGACTAGCCACAGAGACCTCAGCCACTACCCCTGGGACTTACCTGTTTGGGTACTGACAGGCTGTTAGTATCACAGCCCAGTGTCCCGCAAACCTGCCTCCTTCTCTGCAGATCCAATTCAGCTTCTTCTGGCTGGGGAGTCTTGCTTCTCCTGTTCCTGCCGGTGCCTTCTTGTTGTCAGTGCAGGCTGCTCTGGCGTCCTGGGTGTTGAAGTTTAGAGTATGGGCACCACCATGTTGGCCAGGTCAGCTGACTACTGCACCACCAATAGATATTCTCTTCCTGGTCCTCTATCCAATCAGCTCCCAGACAGTACTAAAAAGAGACTTCCAGCAATTCTGGCAAACTGCCAGTGCAACGTCCCTCTATGTTAGTTGTCAGAGGTGTGCTCCCAAGTGTCCTTACACTGGATTTTCTACAGAGATTCTTTATTCCAATCTCCAAAGCTCTTGTACCACTCCAGAGCCCAGCCACATTACTACTGTCCCTAAAGCATCATGTACCATGGGTTCCAGCCTGATGTCCAGTCACAGAACCGCTGTTCCTAGAGCATCCAGTACAACTGGTATCAGCCCGGTGTTCAGTCACAGAATAACTTCTCCTACAGTGTCCTGTACCACTTGTACTAACCCGGCATTCAGCTATAGAACTGTTGCTTCTTCAGTGTCCAAAACCACCAGTTACAGCATGGTTTCCAGCCTCAGTACCACTGTTTCTTCAGCATCTAGTACCACTGTTACCAGCCTGGTGTCCAGCCACAGTATCACTGCATCAACGGTGTCCAGTGCGACGGGTACCAGCCCGGTGTCCAGCCACAGTACCACTGCATCCAGTAATAGACCTTAAGCCAATATTTTAGTCTAAAAAACAATAATTACTGCGCTGGTATTCAATTATTTTTAATTTACTTAAATTTTCAATAGATCAAAGTATGCTCTCTATATCTCAATATCTATTGCATATATATATATATATATATATATATATATATATAGCAGCAGTCCTCATGTATAATACTAATGTCTAGATGTATGAATATACACATATAAGACTGAACATATATATATATATATATATATATATATATATATATTAACAATACAAATGTTTTCTATTATATGTATATATATATCTTAAATATACCACATATCTTAAATAACTTTGCTGTTTTCATCTTTTGTCCCCTGTATTTACAAAACCAGGACTGGCTATGAAAAGTCCAGGGCTGGTTGTGCTTTTAAGGCCTCTTGTAATTTTTTTTTTTTTTAATTAACACTTAACAAGCATTTTACACTAAGATGCATACATGGATCTTATCTATGTATGCATGCATCGGTGCCAAATAGAACTGTTTATGCTAAAACCGAAAGCATTAAGCAGTTCTATTCATGTGGGGATTTGAAGTTCGATTTTGATTTAGTTTTATATTCGATTTGTAAATCGAATGTTAGTAAATGAAGGGGTCCTGTATTCGAGTATTGATGTTTTGTGTATATTCAATTTTGAGTGAAATTTAATTTTCAGTTCGATTTTCCATTCGATTTTGGCTTTAGTAAATCTCCTATAATAATATCAAACCATAATCGAATGGAAAATCGAACAAAATCCAAAATTGAACTTTAGTATATATATCCCCAGGAAAAACTAAATGATTTTACTATGTATAGTTTGGAGCAGAGAAGAAAAAGGGGGGACATGATAAAAACTTTGAAATATATCATGGGTTTTAACAAGGTGAAGTAGGGAGACATTCTTCAAAGGAAGAGAAGTACTAGAACATGAGGACATGCACTGACACTGGAGGGAGGTTCAAAGGAAATGTAAGGAAAAAATACTTCACGGAAAGGGTAGTGGATAAGTAGAATAGTCTCCCATCAGAGGTGGTAGAGGGTAATATAGTGAAGGAATTTAAACATGCTTGGGTAATGCATAAGAATATCCTTACAAAGAACTGAGTATCACATAGGGTTGAGGTTACAAAAAGGTAAAATGGGCAGACTAGATGAGCCAAGTGGTTCTTATATGCCATCATATTCTATGTTTCTATGTCCTTGCACATGATCAAACATTATTCCATATACCATCATATAACAGGATTCAGTGAAACACGATTATTAGTAAATTTGTGAGTTTGTTTGAGAAAAAGTCACTCACATCCCTGCAATGGCCCTAGGCTCTATTTATTAATACTTGTAATATCCCCAAGCAAATTAACAATCTATCTTGCCACATACAGTATTACAATGATGTGAAATGGGTTTTTTTTGCTGCCAATTTATTCATCCTGTGATTATCTTATATAACCGGCAAAATATGCTGCTAATGTATGTGGAGGTTTTCTTGCCCTAACTGCTGGCTAGGACTTCCAGCAATGTGTACATACACGTCATGTGCATACACAGCAAGACTTGATCTGAAGGGTAAAAAGCAAAGTCTCTAAAACTTTGCAGGTTATTCACTGAAGGATACATTGCAGGGTTTGGCAACAGTTATCAGTGTGCCTTTTAACTATTATAGAAAAAATGGTGGAGGGTGCAAATCTGTGCGCATAAGCTGCTGATTTATGAAAAGACAAGGTCTCAATTAGGCTTCACTTCACCTACAACAATAGCTAACAATGGGCCTGATTCAGAGCCGTTCGCAATTTGCGGTCGTTCGTTCAAAAACAAGGGGTGGCTATTCAAATGATCCGTTCGCAAATTGCAGTCTGTTCACACCTCTAAGTCTGAACGAGCGAGCAAAACATACGCTCGTTTATTTGTTAAAAACGCCCCCTGGCCGCTCGCACCATACGTCATGTCCGCTATTTATTAGATTAATCGAGTACATCGACCAGCGTATGAACTGCTCGCTATTCTTGTGGTTGGTTTTTGCTACCACAATCTTGCGAGCAGTTCTGGCTATAAAATAACCCAGTGACGTGGTCAATGATGCTGCTGTATTAATTATGCACACCCATAAAATGCCCGTTTTGACCTTTAAGCACGCCTGCGTTCGTATCTCCACTCCCCATTTTCAAGCACCTTCCCCCCTGTTACCACCCACATACGCCTCATTCTGTCACTCAAAATAGCAGGCATTCGCTATATTGCGAGCACATGAATTTCGGCCGCACTGACTGGTTCGCGCATGCGTATAACGATCCGTACGCATGCGCAGATGTGCGAACATCGCTCGGAACGAGCGTACTGCAGCTAGCGAGCGGCTCTGAATGAGGGCCAATATACACAAATAGAGACCCTACCTACACAAGTGGCGCTATTTTGGCATATAACACAATAAAAGTATACAATACTTTCCTTTCAAGGTGAGAAAAAGTCCTCAAATGGTTCTTCTTTTTCTATTGTTCAAAGAATTCCTCCATTCCAGATGAACATCACTAATGTGAAAGAATATGCCTGATTAACTGTGAGTGGGGTACGCTATACCAATTGAAATTTGAAGTGTTCCTATAATTTGACAGAAACCTTTATACACTTATCCCAAACTTCCTTACATGTGAGTAAGGTATGCAAAATCTATCTGTAAAAAGAAAGCAGGTGATGGTATAAAGCACGGGATTCATCGTATCAGCTGTAAAAGAAACCTTTATATGCACATACCACTGGTGTCTTATTGTGAGTGGGGTACACATTTAGAGAGTACCAGTCCAATTACACCCTGCATGATATGCTTTGAATGCATTAAGAATTTACTACACATTGGATTTTGTTGTCCATTTTTCATGTAAACATCATCTGGAATGGAGGAATTCTTTGAACAATAGAAAAAGAAGAACCATTTGAGGACATTTTCTCACTTTGAAAGGAACGTAATATATACTTTTATTGTGTTATATGCCAACATAGCGCCACTTGTGTAGGTAGGGTCTCTATTTGTGTATATTGCCTTTTAACTATAGCTCTGCCAATTTTGATAAAATACATAATAATTAAATTATATACATTATTATTTAGTATTATATATAATTAATTAGACCCCAAACTTGGCACACATGTCCCTCACTAAATATCATAAATCTGATCCCCCTCCTACAAAAAAATCATACCCCAGTACACATTGCTGTGTGCTGGGCTGCTATGAGTCCAGGGAGGAAAAAGCTTTTCAGGGAGATTGTGAAAGCAACACCTATAAATGCGCATTAAAATGGACATGTACTGCTACATCTGACAGGTGTGTCATAAATTTGATTTAAATCCAAATGTAAATGAGCCCCAAAGTGGTTAGTAAGATCTACTTGTTGATGAAAACACACTGATACTTTTCAGAAAATGCATGTAGCCATAGGGATCATTGTGCCCTATAGCCAATGCAGGGAAATTATACTGGTGTTCTCATTTGGATGTGACAAAGGGCAGAATTTGCAAAGGGGCAAAAACTAGAAAAAGACAAATAAGTATTTTTGGGGCACTCTTGAAACAAATCTAGATAATATAATCAGAGTAATATGAATAAGGTTAAAATTTAGGCCCTCATTCAGAGCCGTTCGCTATTTGCGTTCGTTCAAAAACAAGGGGTGGCTATGCAAATGATCCGTTCGCACATTGCAGTCTGTTCACACCTCTAAGTCTGAACGAGCGAGCAAAACATACGCTCTTTTATTTCTTAAAAACGCCCCCTGGCCGCTCGCACCATACGCCATGTCCGCTATTTATTAGATTAATCGAGTACATCGAACAGGATATGAACTGCTCGCTATTCTTGTGGTTGGTTTTTTCAACCGCTATTTTGCGAGCAGTTCTGAGTTAAAAAAAACCAAGTGACGTGGTCATTGACGCTGCTATATTAATTATGCACACCCATAAAATGCCCGTTTTGACCTTTAAGCACGCCTGCGAAGGGTTCTCCACTCCCCGTTTTCAAGCACCTTCCCCTGTTACCACCCACATACGCCTCATTCTGTCACTCAAAATAGCAGGCACTCGCTATATTGCGTACAAATGTTTTTCGGCCGCACTGACTGGTTCGCGCATGCGTACTAAAAACCGTACGCATGCGCAGATGTGCGAACATCGCTCGGAATGAGCGTACTGCCGCTAGCGAGGGGCTCTGAATGAGGGTCTTAATTTTTATTAATTACCTTGGCTAAAATAGACTTCCAATCCACAAAATGAAGGAAAGAGGATAAGGACCAATGTATAAAAAGAATAAGTGACATACAAATATACACAATAGATGAATAGTAATCAGGATCGTATTTACCTGTGGTAACATGCACATGAGAATGGTATATCCAGTTAAAGTGCAAAAATCTTTGTAGTTGTTCTACCACGTATTTACCTGTGGTAGCATGCACATGAAAATGGTATATCCAGTTAAAGTGCAAAAATTTTTATAATAGTTCTACCATTTGTTAATTGTACATATCAGCAACATAAATTGTTTTATATGGTACCATTAGCTATTAAATTAGCGAAAGAAAAGAGTAGGCAAACATATGACGATAAATCGGTTACCTATTTCAGTTACCTACTAAATAAATCCCTGAGGTAAGGAGAAAAACGCCACACACAATTTTTGGATGATGTGAACAATTAGTCACCTAGTTTTGTAACAATGTTAAATTATTAAGGTCACATTAATTATTATAACAGTAAATCTGTAACTCATGCAGAATAACCTGTAATGGTCAATTACCAACACATAGATACTGGTACATCTGATTTATTTCTGTTCAATAGAGATAATAATTATTAGGGCAAGAAAGTAATCTGTTTACACGTTAAGATTAAATGTCAACCAATAATAATACCATTATAAGTGCAATATATATCCATAATCTCATGTTTGAAAAAAGTGTGAGATTACATTAATAATACACACAATCCTGAACCCAGCTTCCTTCTAAATTTTATCTCGACATCAACAAAATAGATTAGAGATCTCAATGCTATATTTGTATATATAATACAATCAAACACCTCTAGTTATATCACAATTTATTCATGAATGGAGTAACTGAGATCAATTTCTTATATTTTAAATAGAGAAAATTCTAACAAATGACCTGTAGTTGCAAACATAAGTAAAGTGATATGTTTTTATGATCTGTACAAAATGGCAGTAATCACCTTATTGTAGGTGCAAGTATAGATTCACAATATTATTGTGTATAATCAGAGGAATGATCGTTGACACAATGTATAGCATATTAATAATAATGCTAATTGATGATAATCTAACATCATACACGAGTAGTATATATAATGTATGTGCCAAAATAGCACAGTTCTGTGAGATCGCTATGGAAGGAAGTAAGATCTGTGGTGCTGAAAATGCAGAACCACTTCTGCTTTCCCTTGTCTATATCAGACAAGGGATGAGAGAGTGGGACAGCATGACACACAGATGAAACAACAGTTTGCACTTCTACTGTTTGAGAAAAAGCTGGGTCTCTCCCCTGTTACCTATTAGGCATTGCAGGAGTCACAAGCAGGGAACTCAAATGAGAGAGTGCGTTTGAGAGGATAGTAAAAGTGCCTTGCCCAGGACTGAAGAGACCAAAGCTGCATGAGCTGTGTGGGGGAGCCCTAGTGCTGTGCACCGTTCAGTATGCGCATTTCGCCGGTATAGCTTGGTCACCTGATCGTGAAGCTGTGTTCTTGCTTCCTGGTTTTTAAAGGTCGAGTGCCCAATCAACGAACTGTGTTAGAGATTGACTGTTATTTCAGCCAATCATGGAATGGCGGGTTTGAGCCTATCAACATTGTTAAAAGAGTCACTGGGTGTCACGATTGCGAAAATTAGCATAGATAAACAAAGTTAAAAGCGGAGAAACGGTCTTGGTGAAATAGAGTATTTAGATAGTAGTCAGAATAAATGAACAATTTGAGAGAAAATATATATACTGAAAATGATAATAAAAAGTGAAAAGGTGGTGATCAGTAATAAGAAACAATAAAGGATAAGCAATTTAAATAATTAGCATAGATGATCTAGCAGAAAAAAAAAAGTTTTTTAGAAATAGCCAGATCATAGATTTAAAATGAAATGAGAGAAAAGAATAAATAATTAGGTAAGGTGAAGGTGGAACATTAATTATATGGGGACATAAATTAATTTATATCACATATAAAGGAGATAAAAGAGTTACAAACTATGTTTAAAATAAAAAAATAAAAAATTTAAAATATTATGTGCATATGGACAATCAGAAAAAATGTGTGTCCTACATATAGACATCTTTAAATGTCACTCGGAGTATGGTTATTATATAAATTGGCGTAGATAAATACAACCATGGTGAAAGGGCAGTGGTAAAGAAACTGCTTGAGAAAGTAATCAGAGTGAACTATCGTGCAATAATGTGTTAAAATTCAATGTCAGAAAACCATAATGGCTAATAGGAAACAAGAGGGGGGGGGAAGGAAGTATGTAATGTTGAATTAATTGTAGTAACGATACAAAATTGGGAATCTGAGGAATGGGAATGGTGTGTGGAATGGGAGAAGAAATATTATATAATAAGTGCATGTTGGGAGTGAATATGTAAGTGGGGAGATGGTAGGGAATAGAGGGAAAAAATCAATGTGGAGGGAACCATGTATTAATGATGGGTGAATAATGATAGTGAATGGGTGATGATATTGGGGGCGTGTGAATAATAGAAGAAGAAAAGGAAAGGAGAAGATTAAATACATTTTAGTAATATCAAACTGTAGATGTTTGATAAAATAAAACAATGTATATTTTAAGGAAGTAAAAGGAAAGAAGGTAAATCACCATACAAATATGTTGGTTATTCTGACAAAAATACTCCAAAATTAATATGTTCGTTTAAGCCATTGGGTATCAAAGATCCCAATCGAAAGATCCATTCACTTTCTTTCATTTGTAAAGCTTTATTGAGGTCTGCTCCTCTTAAGCCTAATTTGACTCTCTCAAGGCAGAAGACCTTTAAATCCTGCGACCGTCCAGAATGTTTGACATGACTTGGCCACTGTTGTGAGCTGCTTCATTTTTTTGATGTCCATTCCAGCATTTCTCACATTACCAAGATGTTCTAGAATCCTTACTTTAAACATTCTTGATGTCATACCTACGTACTTTATATCACAGGAGCATGTGATACAATAAATAACATTAGTGGTCTTACAATTAAAGAATTCCTTAATTTTAATATTGTGACCAAACTTGTCAATAACTTTATCCATGTTAAGTATGTGTGAACATACTTTGCATGAGCCGTATGGATGGCTGCCAACTAACCTGGGTATCTTCTTAGGTGACATATTAAAATTACTTCTGACCAGTCTATCTTTAAGATTAGGAGCTCTCCGCCAGCTCATATTGACTCTCGTATCTAAGCTTGTCTGACAGCAGAATATGCCAGTGTATCTGAAGTGCATCTCTAGCTTCTTTCCAACTGTTACAGTAGTCACCAATAAATCTGATAACATTGGTACCATCTTTCTGTAATTTTTCGCCAATAATCAGGGTTTCTCTTTTGGTTTGTGATGTTTCATAACCGGCTTTTTTGATGGACCTCTTACTATAGCCACGTTCACAAAGTCTCACAATGAGATCTTTACTTAGAATCTTGAATGAATTGTTATCTGAACAATTTTGTCTCAATCTCAGAAATTCTCCTTTTGGAATGCTATTTATAGTAGGAGGGAAGTGAGAGCTGCTATTATGAAGCAAACTATTTGTAGATGTTTCCTTCCTATAGAGTTCAGTACAAAAGTTTCCATTCTCTCCTCTGAAGATTCTGAGATCTAGAAACGCAATACTATTACTGCTGCTAATACAAGTTAGTTTTAGATTGATGTTGTTGCTGTTCAAATGCTTAGGAAGCTGGGTTCAGGATTGTGTGTATTATTAATGTAATCTCACACTTTTTTCAAACTTGAGATTATGGATATATATTGCACTTATAATGGTATTATTATTGGTTGACATTTAATCTTAACGTGTAAACAGATTACTTTCTTGCCCTAATAATTATTATCTCTATTGAACAGAAATAAATCAGATGTACCAGTATCTATGTGTTGGTAATTAACCATTACAGGTTATGCTGCATGAGTTACAGATTTACTGTTATAATAATTAATGTGACCTTAATAATTTAACATTGTTACAAAACTAGGTGACTAATTGGTCACTTCATCCAAAAATTGTGTGTGGCGTTTTTCTCCTTACCTCAGGGATTTATTTAGTAGGTAACTGAAATAGGACCCAATATATCGTCATATGTTCGCCTACTCTTTTCTTTTGCTAATTTAATAGCTATCGGTACCATATAAAACAATTTATGTTGCTGATATGTACAATTAACAAATGGTAGAACTATTATAAAGATTTTTGCACTTTAACTGGATATACCATTTTCATGTGCATGCTACCACAGGTAAATACGAGGTAGAACAACTACAAAGATTTTTGCACTTTAACTGGACATACCATTTTCATGTGCATATTATCACAGGTAAATACGATCCTGATTACTATTCATCTATTGTGTATATTTGTATGTCACTTATTCTTTTTATACATTCGTCCTTATCCTCTTTCCTTCATTTTGTGGATTGGAAGTCTATTTTAGCCAAGGTAATTAATAAAAGTTTAATTTTAACATTATTCATATTACTCTGAATATATTATCTAGATTTGTTTCAAGAGTGCCCCAAAAAGACTTATTTGTCTTTTTCTAGTTTTTGCCCCTTTGCAAATTCTGCCCATTGTCATGTGTATAGCACAAATTTTTTGTGTGCACCACCAATAATAAGTCATCGGGAGAAAAGTTGTTTCTAACATATTATATTATATATATAAATAAAAAAAAAAATTTTTTGCGATAGACTTCAATTTTGGTTTTCTAATTAATTTACAATCAACAGTGATTTACTGTAAAACACTTGTGCGGACACTATTCCCTTTTTTGTTCTCATTTGGATGTATATATCTGTGTTTTTTTATATAACAGCTTCATAATGGGGGTAAGCTGCAGTCAGGAAGATTGCTAGACTCTTCAGTAGAGATGTGCAGGTTTGTTTTTTTAAGATCTTATCACCAAATTAGTGCAAGTTCGGATTTATCTTATTGGCTATCCAAAACACATGAGAGTTGGGTAGCCAATATGATGGCATTTATGAGAACCAAACATATCCCAGTAAATCCGAGTGAAACCGAACCACACATCTCTACTCTTCAGGGAGTATGGGAGATTAATACTATTTCAGGGAGTCTCCCTGACAATCAGAGAGAGTTGGCAACTATGGGACTGCCAGAGAAATTAGCAATTTTGCTACAGTATCCCTCTTCTTAAATTGGAAAAAGATCTGAGAAACCTTTTCTCTGGCAAAAAAAAACTAGAAAAGTGGTTATCATTGCTTCAGAAATGAACTCCTTAATGAGCAAGCATTTCTGGCCAGAGGGTATTTTTGTTTCTCCTGGAGAACCACTTTAAAATTTGCTATGCAAAACAAAAAATAAATAAAAACTGAATTGAAAGTGATTCAGAAAAAATATAATTACATGAGCAGAATTATTGTAAATTCTGAAATACTGCAGTTTGTGAAAAAGTGTCATGAATTTCCAGTTTTCAGTATGTTGCAATGCACTTTAAGTTTTTTTTATTCATTTAGGTTTAATTTCTTTTCTTTGGCATATTCCCAATCCTTTTTTTATTACAGATAAGTTAAAATATTTACTAAATATTTTATTAAACATCTTTTATGCTAGCAGTGTTGTTTTAACTTAAACAGGCTTTCTATTTTTAGACTTCATCTATTCAGTATGCACATGTTACAGTGTGTGCTGTGGAACTATATTTAGTACAAATGATAGCATTGCAGTGACTCTTTTGGACATCTGCTACCAAATTAAATAGGTTCATTCATTTCAGCTGTATTTGTGCTGTATAGATATTTTCAGTCATATTTGAAGTGTATTTTCAGGTCATTAATTTATCTCAGAATAGTCAAGCACAAACACAGCTTCAATGCACTGTAAATGCATAAGTACAATTTATCTAATATCACAGCTATATTCAGTATCACTAGCCATCACAGCGTAAGTAAATGGAGGAGTGGGTTTAGCTAAAGAAAGGGTGGCTTTAAGTTATCATATTGTTAAATGAGGCACAGTTTGGCTTTTACTGTGACACAGTGCCAGTGGTGTCATGAGGAGGGTGCGGGATGCACCCGGATGACACCCTCAGAGGGAGTGACACCAAAATGCCAGCTTCTCTGCAGTGACAGGAGCTGGGTGCTGCAGTGTGACATTCTCCTGCAGCACCTGGCTTCTGTCATAGAAGAGGAGCCGACAGTGCTGACAGCCCAGTCTCTGGGGCAGCCCAGCATCTCCGGCGATGCTGGGATGCACCCGGAGTGAAGTCATCAGGATGCCTCATGAGGCCATGCCCCTTTATTTTAGGCCACACCCCCAGCACACAGGGGCAGTCAGAGTGCACACCATGGGGTAAATTTACTAAACTTCAATTTGAGATTCTCGTGAGTGTAAGAAGGAATTTGATGTTCGATTTTGCATGTTCATGTGCAAATCGAACACCAAAACCCACTCTGAAATGAAGTTCAAATCCCCAAATGAATAGAAGTGCTTCATGTTTTCATTTTCAGCATGACTAGTTCTATTTGGCACAGATGCATGCATACATAAGTGAGATGCATGCATGTATCTTAGTGTAAAAAGCTTGTTAAGTGTTTATTTCTAAAAAAAAATGATGTGGGGTATTTTTTCGTTTTTTTTCATTTAAGAGGACTGAGGATGCCTACATGGAGAAGAGTACAGGTCCAGGTATTGTAGATGAGTATGTGTGAGTGTGTATGTGTGTATTAAATGTATACTGTCACAGTGTCTGTTTCTTGTTTTCTATTAACATTTCTTTACAGGTGAACTACAGGTACCAGCGGGCCCTTAATACCCTGCATGCTAGTACTTGTGGTTCTCCAAGTACCAGCATGCCGGGGAGGCTTGCTGGGACCTGCAGTTCTACTGGGAAAGACAATGTTGACACTTCTACTTTTAATTACATTTCACACTATCAACCCAGCATCCACCGCACACGAGTGCCAGGGATAGCCCTGGGCCATCAGACTAGGCCTGGGATGCCCTGAAGAGAGGAACCCCTTTATTGGGGGGTCCCCAACTCCCAAGGGAATGCTGTCCTTGGCTGACTAGCAGTCAGGGGTAATGTTTTGACCAGGGAACATTACCCCCCTGCTAGAATGGGTCCAGTGCTGGTTTTGTAAATTACTGGGGAACCCTATGCTTTTTTCCCCCTGTAATTCCAGAAACAGGACCGGCTCAGAGCTTGGTGCTGGCTGCGCTAAGTACAGGGTAACCCTACGCAATTTTTCTCCTATATTTTCACAACCAGGACAGGCTATGCAAAGTCCGGGGCTGGTTGTGCTTTTAGGAGGGGAACTTACATCATTTTTTTTTTTAAATTAACACTTAAAAAGCTTTTTACACTTAAATACATGCATGCATCTCACTGATATATGCATGCATCTGGTCAAATAGAACTGCTAATGCTGAAATTGGAAGCATGAAGCTCTTCTATTCATTTGGGGATTTGCAGGTCGATTTTGAGTTTGTTTTCCATTTGATTTGCAAATCAAATTTTAGTAAATGAAGGGATTCTATAATCTTCTATGGGAAAACATCAATGTTTTTCAGAAATTCGATTTTGAATTAAATTAATTTTTCTGTTTGATTTGGCATTCGATTTGGGCTTTATAAATCCCCTCTAAGAAAATCGAACCAAAATCGAAGGGCAAATCAAACAGGAAACAAAATCGAACCTTTGTAAATATACCCTCATGTGTCACTATACTATTCAATGGGAAAAGGGGGAGAGGGATAGTGGTAAACCACACTGAGGAAGTGGATAAGGTCTCAAATAAAAAGATTCCTATAGTTGTATGCTTAACAATGACCTTGTGATGCCTCTACACAGTGCTGCATGTACTGCATGCATTATTTGTGTAATTATTATTTGCTGATCACCTGTAAATTTACACATGTACATTTATTTACATTTTGAATTTAACTGACAATCTATTATAATCTATTATAATTTTATGAATGTGTTCATATTAGTTTCTTTTGAGGTGTGGTACTGATGTGAAGTATAGTGTAGTGACTTTTTCTTTAATTTTTCATCTTATTCGCTCAGCAGATACAGTGAAACATCACTCAATCTGTACCAGAGATGCTAGACTTTATCTTTAAACACACAAGAATTAATTTTAAATACTGTATGTGCAAAGTCACAAATGAAGCAGAACAGAACCATGGATACTGCATCATAGCACTTCATATACAGATTCAGACTCATTCACACACAAATGTAAAGTGTTGAATATCAAATTATTCAGTGCAGTTTTGTTGCATTGCATTGTTACTAAGATGCATATTCAAGCAAAAAAGGTTCCGGTTCAAGTCAACTCGCACAGGATTTGGTGCATTTAGAAGGACTGTTTGGTGCAACTGTAGCAATAGTGTATTTGTCAACATTCATAATGTCAACATTCTCGAGATGAGAATGTTGACATGGTCATAATGTAGACTTGCTTGGCATATTCACATTGACCATGTCAACAGTCATGCTGACACTGATAAAATATCGACATGATTAGAATGTCAACAAAACATCCTTGGTGGTCTAGGTGTGACTTATCTGGTCCGGCGGGTCCAGCGATTCCTGTTGGGTCCAGTGGTCATCTAATGATGACTTCCGGTGGATCTTGACCGAATTCCAGTATAAAAGGGGACTTGGACACAGATGGACACATACAGCCCTGTGGAAGAATCCTAGTAGATTCTAAATGCATTGGCGGTGATTTAGAGGTTATAAACTGTATCCACATCACAAGAAAAATTACCCAAAGCTACCCTGACAACTGCTGTAAAGGAACCAATGATGACAGCAGGCATCCTATTCTCTATCTGAGGGACAGAGTGGAGATATCCAGAGCCCCCTTTATATGATTTCACCATTACTCCTAATCTGGAGCTTCCAAGGTACGGGTACACACAACACCTTCAGGAAGATTGTATAAATTAATATACACTTATCTTGATGGCATATATGTTTTATGGGTATTTGGGATTACTCCCTAATGTAATAGCGTTTTTTTGGTTGTAAATAAAGTGTGTGATTTTTTTTGAACATACTACAATATAGAGTATACTTTTCTGTTTTCCATCTATTGGAGCTAACCACTCGAAACATAACAGAAGACATTCACCAATAAGAGGAATCATCCTAGATATACAGAGAAAGTATTCAACCAAACAAGGGAGTTTTATAACTTTAAATCCAGTGTCAAGAGTATAAAACAAGCTATTTTAACTAAACATATTCATGAATTTATATCAAATTATTGCTATAGAACCACTTTAATATTTTCTGTATGGTCTTATTGCGAAAATATTTTAATTTTATGCATAAAATCTGTGTGCACCTGAATCCCGATGAACATATACAATAAACCATGTATTCATGAAAAGTATAAATGTACAAATATTATATGCTTTCAGCTTTTGGTGTAAAAGGCAAAGGGAACTTACTGTACATTTTTCTTGTCACTCAGGGAACCAACATATAGTACTTCATAAATATCACTTTTGTTGTCACCAGTGATTACAGTAAATTAAGCCATTTAAGGTATAAACAAAACATGAAGTTATTGAACGCAGATGAAAGTTAATGGAGGACAAGTTAATGGAGGACAAGTTAATGGAGGACAATATTTTTCATTTTCAGCAATATTTTCACACTTCTAGAGTAATATACAGTCCTTTTAGACAATAGATCTGTGTCAGCCAGAAGTGAAAAGTTGTAAAGAAAAAAGTAAGACCACAGAAATGGAACATTCAAAAGTAAGTGATAAATATCATCCAAGATCTTTTTATGGCAGCAGAGATTGGCAAAGATACAGTATATGGGAAAATGTCTGTAAATGCAGACTATTAAATTACATCTCATTTAAAGTGTACATACAGTACTTCTAGGTCCTTTTTCAGTGTCAGTTTTAAACTTAATCACAATTTGCTGTATTTTATAGAATTGCATCTCTGTGACCTATTCACAGTGAGTTGCATCTGCAAAACGTGAGCTGTAACTCACTCCCCTTGACTGCTACTCAATCTCCTTATAATACCTGGTTGAGATGGGACTGGATTGTGATTGGAGGTGTGGCTTTGAGGACAGTACAGAAAAGGCTAAAAATTATAGCACTCAATAGAAATATACTAAAGTTAGTAATCAGATAATGCAGGTAATAATTACCTAAGTGATTTGAAGCATATAATTTTCTCTGTAAAATAGACATTTATTTTTCTATTTTTAATGCTTGTAAATATATGTGTAGGCTTCCCCTTCCCCAATTGTTCATGGGTCAGTTTTTATTTCAGGAAAAAAGGGTTACTTGTAGTGTAAACTGACTTATTAAAGATTGCTTCTGTTGCTTGAACACATTTGAATACATTTGAATAAATGGGTGGGTTTTTTTACAGTGGTGATCAATCAGTTGTCAATGTCATCAAAATTAACTGTTACACTTACTGTGCACCAATGTCAAAGCAGATCCAAATCAGATCACTCCAGAAGGCAGCATTTCAGATATTTCTACAGCTATATTAGTCTCAATGTGCAAATTCATTTTGGGGGCTGGACATATTTTTAAATAAATATGGCCCTTACCCTGAATAAGGTTCTTATTTAAAAGCAAATCTAAGCATAACACGAAAAGAAGTGGAAAGTGCTTCCTACTGTGTTCTTTGCTATTTCAAATATTAGCAAAACTATTTTACAAAACCCACAGATATGAAATGTATTATTTAGTAGATGAATATTAGGTGTTGCATACTTAATGCACAGTTCACAGCTACTGCACTTTTGCTGTATTTTTTTTTTGCAAATCTACTACTCTACTTTGAAGTTGAGCTTTCTTGTAAAATACTTTTCTTAATTGGCTTCCTTTATTGAGCTACAATTGGGACACACACATTTATTGCTGTGATTGATATATTTAATTGTAGCCAACATATTCTATGTTACTGTGTGTTATTTCTCCAAGCCTAAAGTGAAAGCAGCAGTTAGTATGAAGTAAGAAAAAGAAAAGGTGCTCTTTTGTATTTAAAAAGATTTGAGTTACATTCATTGGAGTAACAAAATCTGCACAATTATATAAAAAATGTTTTAAAATAAATATTTATTTCATGTGGTCACCTGTTTAAAAAACATGTGATCTTGCTCCCAAGTTTGAATGACACCTGTTTAGCAAGTTTCCTTTTTTCAGTCTGTGAAACAAAGGCAAATAAGTGACATTTTTACATCATTCAGAAGTAAACAAAGCTAGATATTGATGATCAAACAGAACACCAAGTAGTTGACACTCCACATTCACGGTATATATAGAGATATAAAAAATATATAAACCACCTGCGGCAGGGAAATGAAGTTGTGCTAGAACTTCACCAATAGACAAACATATATATATATATACAGTATATATACTGTATATATTATAAGGGCCCTTATACTAAGGCTGAATAGAAAAAAATGGAAACCTCCATAGAGAATTCCGAAGGGGGGGCAGGGTGTTTAAGGGGATACACCTCAAAAGCTATTAAAGGTGCTAGGTTGAAATTTGGCACGGACAGGTAGAACTATACCTTGGTGCTGTGTGCAAAATTTTAGGGCAAAAACAGAAAAAATTAGGATTTGGGAGTAATCTAAAACTCCAACTGTCACTTTTTTCTGACATTCTCAATTTAGACAACTTTTCTGCTGTTCTCTATGGGGGACTTTTGGGAAGGCATAACTCAGGGTAGGGAGCGAATTTAGACTTGGGGTTTGTTTTATTAGGTAGCTATTGTTCCAGAATAGGGCCTTTTGGGGTTCAGGTAATTGAAAAAGTTACAGTTTTTAAACTATTACCTCACAAATCCGCCATTATACAGATAGGAAGTTTCAATTCCTTGCGCAGCCGCAGTACAGGCCTTCAGCAGGTGTAATCACTGTGACTTCACTTGGGAACAGCAAGATGGCTGCCTTTTGCGGACCGTAGTGGGGGCCAGGTCCGGGGGGATGGAAGCCAGTGTTTGCTGCGGCCGGGATGCGGGGGAGACGGGGTAGGGTTGGCGGGCGTTAGCTGCGGCCAGGAACCAGGGATGGTTGCAGGCATTAGCGGCTGCAGTGTGGGCGGCAGTGGAGCAGGTGTTAGGACCCAGGGGAGGTAGCAGCACAGAGATGCAGGCTCAGATCTGGAATATCCATAATACCTGTATCTGTGTTTAAAAAAAACAAACACAGAAGCAGGGATGGGTCAGTGAGACCCATCTGTGCTTCTGTGTTTAATTAAATTAAAAACCGGTGTAAAAAAAATGGCATGGCCCCCTCCCCAGAAACAATAACCAGCACCAGGCTTTGGAAAGCCAGTACTGGTTGTGCTAAATACAGGGGACAAATGACGTAGGGGTCCCCCATATGAAGCACAACCAGCACCAGGGTTTTCAGAACCAGTCCTGGATGCCAAAATATGGGGCACAAATGATGTAGGAGTCCCCTCTATTCAGCGCAACCAGCACTGGGCTCTGAGCCAGCCCTGGCTCTGGAAATACAGGGGAAACAATGTGTAGGGTCCCCCTATATTTACCAGAACCAGCACCAGACTCTTTATAGTGGGGGTGTTGCCACAGCTAGGGGAGATCTTTCACCGGGCCCCCCAGCTGAAGCATCACCCCTGACCGCTAGTCAGCCCAGGCCAGGGATCCCTGGGGAGCTGGGGACCCCCCCAATAAAGGGGTCCTTCTCTCCAGGGCACCCCAGGTCCAGACTGAAAGCCCGGGGCAGTGGGTGCCGGGTTGATTGTGTAGTGTTGTGCAAGTAAAGTTAAAATATTGTATTTTGCTGTTGTACTACAGTTCCCAGCAAGCCTCCCCTGCATGCTGGTACTTTGAGAACCACAAGTATCAGCATGCAGGGCAGTACGGGCCTGCTGGTACCTGTAGTTCCACAGCAAATGCAAAATTAAAAAAACACAGAACACATACCGTAGAAAAGTACAATTTTATTAAAACATACATGGACACACATGTACTCACAAATGCATACACACTATCTCAAAACTCACCTAGTATCCCTGAAGCCAATCTGTCCTCTTCTTCAGTAGACAATCCAATGGATTACCTGTAATTCCATACTCACCTCCTCCTATGCGTAGATCTGTCCTATTCAGGCAATCCAGGGTCATGGCACAATAAAAATGAAAGTATGCAGACCCTAGAACATTAGTAGTGTCCTCTAAGAACACTACTACTCGAATGACAGCTCCACCCAGCATTTCAGTTCAGAAATCCATTTGCCGAGCACTCATTGGCTGAAAGAGGTGAGCCTTCCGCCTCTCAGCCAATGAGCTGTTCTCACCATTGACTTCAATAGTGAGAACTGAGTGGTTTCTTTTCAAAAAAGGTGCCTCAGCGACATTTTTATAATTCAAAGATGGCCGCTGTGAGCCAATCATGGCTCACGATGTCATTGCCCCACCCCCTTGGCTGGCTTAAATACAGCCAGCCCGAGGTATCATGCAGTCAGTTGCCAGCTTGGGAGCTGCAGAGGAGACCAGCTGAAGCAAGAAGGCACCGCGATAGACCTGGATGGCGACGGCAATGGAAAAGAGCTTAAAGGCTGCAACCCACCAGGTGAAGATGCCGTAGAAGTCCTGGGGGAGCGGCAGCCATGAAAAGAGCTTAAAAGCTGCTGCCTGCCAGGTGAAGGTGCAGCTAAATAAAATATTTAAAAAAACAGTGTCTGTTTTATTTTAATATTTCTTTTGCAGGGGTACTTTAGGTACCAGCAGTCCCTTTGTGCCCTGCCTGCTGGTTCTTGTGGTTTTCCAAGTGACAGTATGCGAGGATGCCTGCTGGGACATGTAGTATTACTGCAAAAGACAATATTTTTATTTTCATATGCACCACACAACACAATCAACCCAGAACCCACCGCCCAGGGGTGCTGGGGATAGCCCCAGGCTATCAGCCTGGGCCAGGGGTGCCCTAGAGAAGGAGATCCCTTTATGAGGGGGGTCCCCAGCTCCCCAGGGATCCCCATCCTGGGCTGACTAGCAGTCAGGGGTGATGCTTTGGCTGGGTGACCCGGTGAAAGGGCTCCCTTGGCTGTAGCATCACCCCCACTAGAAACAGTCCAGTGCTGGTTCTGGTAAATACAGGGGGACCCTACACAATTTCCCCCTGTATTTCCAGAACCAGGGTCAGCTCAGAACCCAGTGCTGGTTGTACTGAATACAGTAGACACCTACATTTGTCCCCCATATTATGACAACCAGGACTGGTTCAGAAAAGCCTGGTGCTGGTTGTGCTTCATATAGGGACAACTATGTCATTTGTCCCCTGTATTTAGCACAACCAGTACTGGCTTTCCAAATCCCGATGCTGGTTGTTGTTTTTGGGGAGGGGGCCAAGCCATTTTTTTTTATTTTACACAGGGTTTTTTTTTAATTACACTGAAGCACAGAAGGGTCTCACTGACCCATCCCTGCTTCTGTGTTTATTTAAATACAGGTATCACATATCATTCAGGTCCGGGCCTGCATCAGTCTGCTGCTACCTCCCCTGGGTCCTGCCCCATGCTCCACCACTGCCGCTAATAACCATGGGTCCCAGCCGCAGCTAACACCTGCTATCCCCCAGGTCTGGCCACAGCTTATGGCTGCTTCCGTCCCCTGAGCCCACCGTCACTACCACTGACACTGACCTGCCATCTTGGTGCACCCACAAGTGAAGCCACAGTGAGCACACCTGATGGAAGCTCCTACTGAGGCTGCGCATCAAGTTGAAACTTCCTATCTCGATAATGGTGGATTCCTGAGGTAATAGTTTAAAAACTATATCTTTCTCAATTACCTAAACCCCAAAAGCACCTTCCTTGAAACAACAGGTAGCTAATAAAACAAACCCAATGTGTAAATTTGCCCCCTACCCTGGGTTATGCCTTCCCAAAAATTCCCCATAGAGAACAGTAGAAAAGTGGCCCTAATTGAGTGTCAGAGAATACTGACAGTTGGAAATTTAAATTACTCCCAAATCCTCATATTTTATGTTTGGCATGCAACACCAACTGAAAGTTCTAACAGCCCATGTCAAATTTCAGCACCATACCTCCAATAACTTTTGAGGTGTAGCCCCTTAAACACCATGCCCCCTCAGGATTTCTCTATGGGAAAATTCTGTTATTTTCAAGAGGACCCCTACATCGATCATCCCCTATATTTTGGCAACTGAGAATGGCTCTAATTAGACTGGTGCTGGTTGTGCTTAATACAGGAAACCCCCTACATCATGTGTCCCCTGTGTTTAGCACAACCAGCACTGGGGCTCCAAAGCCCAATGCTGGTTGTGCTGTGGAGGTACGTAATTTTTTTTTATATTACACATTCATTTTTTAAAACAATACATGGATGGGTCCAACTGATACAGTCAGGTGCATTAACATTGGGACATTGACAGAATTTTCATATTTTGGCCTCTATTGAGCACCACAATGGCTTTGAAATGAAACAAACAAGATGTGCTTTAACTACAAACTTTCAGATTTAATTTGAGAGTAATTACATCCAAATCAGGTGAACGGTGTAGGAATTTCAACGGTTTCTATATGTGCCTCCCACTTTTTAAGGGGCCAAAAGTAATGGGACTATCAACTCAAAAGCTATTTCATGGACAGGTGTGGGCTATTCCCTTATTATTTCATTATCAATTAAGCAGGTAAAAGGTCTGGAGTTGATTCTAGGTGTGACATTTGCATTTGGAATCAGTTGCTGTCGACTCTCAATATGAGATCCAAAGAGCTGTCACTATCAGTGAAGCAAGCCATCATTAGGCTAAAAAATCATAACAAACCCATCAGAGAGATAGCAAAAACATTTGGAGTGGCCAAATCAACTGTTTGGAACATTATTAAAAAGAAAGAATGCACCAGAGAGCTCAGCAACACCAAAAGACCCGGAGGACCATGGAAAACAACTGTGGTGGATGACAGAAGAATTATTTCCCTGGTGAAGAAAAACCCCTTCACAACAGTTGGCCAAATCGAGAACACTCTCCAGGAAGTAGGTGTATATGTGTCAAAATCAACAATCAAGAGCAGACTTCACAAGAGTGAATATAGAGGGTTCACCACAAAATGTAAACCATTGGTGAGCTGCAAAAACAGGAAGACCAGATTAGAGTTTGCCAAACAACATCTAAAAAAGCCATTACAGTTCTGGAACAACATCATATGGACAGATAAACAAAGATCAACTTGTACCAGAGTGATGGGAAGAGAAGAGTATGGAGAAGGAAAGGAACTGCTCATGATCCAAAACATACCACCTCATCAGTGAAGCATGGTGGTGGTAGTGTCATGGTGTGGGCATGTATGGCTGCCAATGGAACTGGTTCCCTTGTATTTATTGATGATGTGACTGCTGACAAAAGCAGCAGTATGAATTCTGAAGTGTTCCGGCCAATATTATATGCTCATATTCAGTCAAATGCTTCAGAACTCATTGGACGGCGCTTCACAGTGCAGATGGACAATGACCCGAAGCATACTGAAAAAGCAACCAAAGAGTTTTTTAAGGCTAAAAAGTGGAATGTTATGCAAAGGCCAAGTCAATCCCCTCACCTGAATCTGATTGTGCATGCATTTCACTTGATGAAGACAAAACTGAAGGGAAAATGCCCCAAGAACAAGCAGGAACTGAAGACATTTGCTGTAGAGGCCTGGCAGAGCATCACCAGGGATGAAACCCAGCATCTGGTGATGTCTATGCATGCCAGACTTCAGGCTGTAATTGCCTGCAAAGGATTTGCAACAAAGTATTAAAAAGTGCAAGTCAGATTTAGGTTTATTTAGTTTGTCCCATTAGTTTTGGCCCCTTACAAAGTGGGAGGCACATATAGAAACGGTTGTAATTCCTACACCGTTCACCTGATTTGGATGTAATTACCCTCAAATTAAATCTGAAAGTCTGCAGTTAAAGCACATCTTGTTTGTTTCATTTCAAAGCCATTGTGGTGGTGAATAGAGGCCAAAATATGAAAATTCTGTCAATGTCCCAATATTTATGCACCTGACTGTACGTCCATGCATCTGTGTCTTATTGATTTGATTTTCTACGGTGCATGCCTAGCACCAGTGAGTCCCTTTGTCACCTGCTGATGCTTCTGTGCATGCCTGTTGCTGCCACTGCTCCACACCTCCACTGCTGCCACTGCCCGAATACACCTGCAGCCTGCCCCCACAGCTATCTCTCCCTCTGTACCCTTAAAACACCTCATGTGTGCTGTCTGCTCCTCCACCCATGTTAGTGTACTTATTTGTTGTCCTTCTGTCATGCAGGTGTCCCGGTTAGCTCATCAAAACCCTGATAGTTTATAAATTATAAAAGAGCTATGAAATTCCATAGACAAAAAACCTTACAGTTTCACATGTACCATTAAGGCTGCTTAGACATGATATGAAAATTTACAATACTTAATGAATTTCTGCCACTCAATCTCCAAAAAGCAATGAAATTACGATCATTAAGGCTGACACCTTAATGGACGTGTTCCTTGCATAATACAAATATGGTATGCCATGACACCATGTGGTTAACTGCAAAGTGCTGTCACTCACAAAATGGTGGAAATGCTAATTCGCAGATTTGTGTGCTCATCGGAATACACACATGCAGTCTATGCAACTGAGGTCTAAGCAGAAATAGAGCTGTGCAGATGGCATAAAAGTGGTGTGGATGGAGGAAGGAGAGAGAGCAGCGTGGATAGCTGAGACAAAAAGGTGTGTAGACGAGGGAAAATTAAGCAGTATAGCTGGGGGGGTAGCCAAAGTGATGCAGATGGGTGGAAAACAGTGGTGTGGATGGGTGGAAACAGAGTGGCACAGTTTGGGGGGACAGCAATGTGGATGGGGGTAGAGAGTGGCATGAACATGGGAAGACAGAGCAGTGCAGATGGGTACAGACAGATTGGTGCAGATAAGGGAATACAGATTAACACAAATAGGAGAACACACATCAGTAGGGATTGGGGAATACAGATGGGTGTGGATGGTTAGGAAGACAGAGTAGTGCGGGTGGGGGGAGGAGACAGAGTTCCACAGTTGGGGGCCAGAGTGGTGCTGATGGAGGAAGAAAGAGTGCCATAGAGGAAAGGAAGACAGAGCAGCATGGCTTAGGGAAAGGCAGTGGTGCAGAAGGAAACAGTGGCACGGATACAGGGTGATGTGGATGGAGAAAGACAGATTGGTGCGGGTGAGATAACACAGACTAGCACAGTTCGGAGACCACACAGCAGTAGGGATTGGGGAAGATAGATTGGTGTGGATAAGGAGGAAGACAGAATGGTGCCGATGGGGGGGAGACAAAGTTGCATGGTTGAAGGAACCAGAGTAGAGCAGATGAAGGAAGAAAGAGTGCCACAGATAAGAGAAAGACATCAACATGGCTGTAGAGAAAGCACGGATGCATGTCGGTTCAGCTGGGGAAAAACAGATTGGTTCTGTTGAGGGAACAAAGGCTAGCACAGTTGGGAGACCACACAGCATTGGGGAATATATAGCAGCATGGAGGCATATAGGGGAAGAAAGTGTACATGCATAGACAGAGTATGATAGTTTTAAAAATAAGGGAGATGAACATGTATTCTAAATGAGATAAATGTATGGAGTGAGAAGGATATTGGAGGCCAGTGAGATTGTTGTGGTGATCGTATGGGAAGATTATGGGCACTGAGTGGGTTGTGGGAGCCACATAATAGCTCAAACCTCAGTTGCATAACTGCATGTGTGTATTCCAATGGACACACAATTTTGTGAAATAGCAGCTCCACCATTTTGTGAGTCACAGCAATATGATTCTGTGAGAGTTCTGAATCTGCAGTTAACCACATGGTGTGATGGCATACCATATCTGTATTGTGCAAGGGTGTTTGCTGCTTCAGTGTTTTTAGACCTTTTTTCAAATGTTACTATTGTATACTGAAGTAAAATTACAAGCATTTCATAAGGTGCTGGCACCTTGGAGAAATTCAGATGGGACATCCCGTGGCCACATATAGAGACACCCTTGTGGCTGGCTCCCAATATAACTGGGCCACTGCAGCTCATACATGGTAGCCCTATTCAGGGATAACCAGGCTGCCTGCCAATGCAGAGGGGGATTGTGGAACCAGATGTTAACCCTATTGGTCCTTTCCACCATGGCAATTGGAATATTGCCGGCACCTCACATGAAAGGAGCAGTCTCAGGAGACCCTAATGGAGACTATATTTAAAGACACTGTCTCAGACTGAGGTGAGTTGGTTGGACCAGAGTGGAAATTATACCACAGCACCCTCCAGGCCAAATATGCACTCTATTCACATGCATCTGGATTGGATATTGCCGATTTTGTGTATATTGGGTGAGATCCTTCCATTTTTTCTAATTCCATTTCGACTAACACATGTTTGGGAAGTTGTATCGATGGAACTTTCATACCACCCCTACCTTTTAGCAGCTCGTACCTAATATAATTATCAGGCCCATTATTATATGTTTATGTGCACGTATGTTAATCTGTGTTTAATAAATTGTTTTTTGTTGTCTACTAGCGCTACACTTTCCTTTTTCTTAATATGATAACTTGAGTCCACTCATGTCTATCTTACAGGGCATGTCTTCTATAAAAAGATATATATCTGCTATCAAGTTAAATACCCTGTTATTCTAAGGGCCTCATTCAGACCTTTATGGCATAAAGAATTGAGATTGAAAATATTTCTTTCTTCCTCTTTTTGTACTTGAGATACTTGAGAATTATTCAACTGCTGTGATAGACAAATCTGATGGATCACCATTATGTTGTTGAGAGAAATGTCTAGACACACTGTTTGTTTGAACTTTTTGCAAGAATGTTTCTTCTGTGTTCCCTAAACCTTGATTTAATAGTTCTTGTAGTTATCCCTACATATTATAGAGAGCATCGACATTGTAGTACACATACACAATATGTTAATTTGCATTAATAAATTATTTAAACTGAATATTTTTTCCATTACTATATTATGCTAAGTTAAGGGTTTTATTTTTCATGTATCTACATGTTAAGCACACTGGTTTGTTGCATCAGTAATTTCCAAGAGGTTTAGGAGGAAGCCAAGTAATTTGTTGAACTTTGTTATCCGATCAAAGGTCACTCAGAGCTAACAGATTTCTTAGATTTGTGTTTTTCTTAGAAGTTATTATGGGTTTCACACTAATAAATTTACCCAGTATACTGTAGTATCCGGTTTATCAAAAAAATTTTGTATGATTTTCTTAAATGTTTTATATTTAACATTAAATGAAGGAGACTGATTATTTTGGATAGAACTCCTTACTAGGAAACATCTTTGAAGTCATATGTTCAATGGTTCTTAGAGAAGGGAACTTTTTATTATTACTTTGTTTGCTATTGTTTTTATTTTTAGATAAAAGTTTTCGTCTTAGAATAGATTTTGCATATTTTTGTGCTTCTTCCAAAAGAATCTAGGGTAACTTCTTCTCCTAAAATGACCAATCATTATCTCCATTTGTGCAAAAATAAAATCCTTGTCTCTAGTGTAATTACACCCTAAATATTTGATTTTTTAAGAATGTTATTTACCCATGTGAGAATGTGACATCAAGAAAATTGATGACATCATAGTCAAAAATGTAGGTGAATTTCAAATAAAAAGTGTTATTGTTTAAATAGTTCACAAAGTCCAATGCTAAGTGCCTCCTTACCAGATAATAATCAAGTTGTCTATGTATCAGCCATGAAGGACCAGGTTTTATTTATATGGTCTGATCAAGATATACTCATCTTCAAAGGTATTTCCACCTTTTAAATGTTATGTTACAAACAATATAAATAACTTCAGCATAGTGATTCATAATATAAAAGATTGAGGTCTTGTTTTTATGACTGTATTGTAATATTGTTACCCCTCTGTAGGGCCAACATAAGAAATCTTGGATACCCCCACAACTTGATAAAAAAGTGATTTTGAGATGAAAAGTAAAGAGAAATTATGTCTGGTAGAAGACACTACTCTGACACATGCTGTTTGTCATAGTGTCATATTTGCTGGATTATTAAAGCTGTTTAATGTGTTGAATATGCTACAGAAGATAAAGGTAATTGTTGTTAAAGCTACAGATAAAGCAAGAAAAAAATGAACGCGAATATGATCAAGAAAAAGAAGATAAATAGACTGTGCAAAAAATGTAAAGTGTTTACAAAGGTGTAACAGCACCTCGGTTTCAGCATGAAGTGTTTAAAAGCAAGAACTGAAATATAAGCTCTATGTATAAAGCAAAGTTTTAGTATGAGAGCAATTTAAAGTTTATGGAGCACCTTGGTACTATGATGGACTATACTCCTGTATAATGTGTGAAATGGCATAAGGATGACTCAGTGAGTAATGAAATGACAAAAGGAAAAATATCCTATACAAATTTAATTACTGTTCATTCCAAACATTTGGAGCTGGCTTTGCCTTTAGTAGATTATGTATGTACCTAGGAAAGAGATTGATTACATGAACCAAATTCTGCCTGTTTTTGAAGTGTTTTAAGGAAAATCAAGTGCTTCAAAAAGAAATGTGCATTCACATGTTCAATGTACAGCAACAAATTATTGAAAAGCTGTATTATTGAACAGTCTTCCTTACAAATGTCATATGGACAAGATAAGAAACTGAAATAGACTGAAATACAGACTTTAAAAGTATCTGTAAGAAAGAGAAAGGAATCAAAACTCTTGAGAATGTTCTGTGCCAACAGACAGCTGTCACTTTTTATAAGGAGATAGGCATTCAACTTACAGCCATAGCAGCAACTTAAAGAATGTAACATTTTCAAAGCTAATGCACTGAAAGGAGAGCACAAAAGGCATCTGATTTTAGCAGATAGAGAGCAAGACATTGTTGTTGTGACCACAAATCTATAGTAGCTTAGCAAGAAATAGGGACATTAGGAAATACACAAAGGAACATTAGGTTGAAATAGTGCATTGATCAAAGTGACCCATGCAACTCTGGTGTTAAAATAAACTAGTCACTTAAATGTGTGACTTGTGGAGTGAGTTAGAGAAAGAGCATACTGTAAAACATGGGGAATTGATGCAGAGTTGAATGGAAATCATTGTTGTACAAGACTCACTCCCTCTACGTTCACTAGCCATTATCATCATCACTGTGAACTCCCACTTACCCTATACTAGGTGCTAGGGTAGGTTCAGAAATCCGAACCCCCCCGAGCCCCCCCGATCCGAGGCCGATCCGAGTCAGGCTCGACTTTTCCCGCCTGACTCGGATCTGAAATCGAGGCAAAACATCATCATCCCACCTTCCGGGTCTCGCGGGTTTTGGATCCTATATAAGGTACCCGCATCGGCGCCATTTTCTCACTCGGCTGTGGACAGTGAAGAGGGAGGGTGGGAGTTAGGGCTGACTGGGCTGTGTAGTGTAGTGTTGTGCTGTGCTGCGCTGTGCTGCTGTTGTCCATAGGGGCTGTGTCCACTACTTCAAAGTCCATAGGGGCTGGCTGGACTGTGTTGTGCAGTCAGTTGTCCATAGGGGCTGTGTCCACTCCAAAGTCCTGTGCAGTGTCCCAGTCCTAAAGGGGTGCTGTAGTGTTGTCCAGGGGGTGCTCTGTCCATCAGGGGTGCTCCCCCCAAGTGCTAAAAAAAATATATTTTTTCTGTGTTTGTGAATTGTGTGCACTGTGGCTGCACGTGCATCAACAAAGGAGCAGCGCCAAGCGTGTGCCTGTGTCCCATTAGTAAAGGGCCGGATGGCTTGTCCGATAAAGGGTGCTGTAACCCCCAAAGTACTCTCCAAACCAAATAAAAAAATATTTACTGTGTTTGTGAATTGTGTGCGCAGTGGCCGCACGTGCATCAACAAAGGAGCTGCGCCAAGCGTGCGCCTGTGTCATAAGTAAAGGGCCGGCTGGCTTGTCCGATAAAGGGTGCTGTAACCCCCAAAGTACACTCCAAACAAAATAAAAAAATATTTTCTGTGTTTGTGAATTGTGTGCACAGTAGCCACACGTGCATCAACAAAGTAGTGCCAAGCGTGCGCCTGTGTCATAAGTAAAGGGCTGGCTGGCTTGACCGTTAAAGGGTGCTAAAACCCCCAAAGTACACTCCAAACAAAATAAAACAATATTTTCTGTGTTTGTGAATTGTGTGCGCGGTAGCCGCACGTGCATCAACAAAGTAGTGCCAAGCGTGCGCCTGTGTCATAAGTAAAGGGCCAGCTAGCTTGACCGTTAAAGGGTGCTGTAACCCCCAAAGTACACTCCAAACAAAATAAAAAAATATTTACTGTGTTTGTGAATTGTGTGCGCAGTAGCCGCACGTGCATCAACAAAGTAGTGCCAAGCGTGAGTCTGTGTCATAAGTAAAGGGCCAGCTGACTTGACCGCTAAAGGGTGCTGTAACCACCAAAGTACTCTCCAAACCAAATAAAAAAATATTTACTGTGTTTGTGAATTGTGTGCGCAGTAGCCGCACGTGCATCAACAAAGGAGCTGCGCCAAGCGTGCGCCTGTGTCATAAGTAAAGGGCCGGCTGGCTTGACCATTAAAGGGTGCTGTAACCCCCAAAGTACACTCCAAACAAAATAAAAAAATAATTTCTGTGTTTGTGAATTGTGTGCGCGGTAGCTGCACGTGCATCAACAAAGTAGTGCCAAGCGTGCGCCTGTGTCATAAGTAAAGGGCCGGCTGGCTTGACCATTAAAGGGTGCTATAACCCCCAAAGTACACTCCAAACAAAATAAAAAAATATTTTCTGTGTTTGTGAATTGTGTGCACTGTGGCTGCACGTGTATCAACAAAGGAGCAGCGCCAAACGTGCACCTGTGTCCCATAAGTAAAGAGCCGGCTGGCTTATTTCTTAAAGGGTGGTGTAACCCACAAAGTGCACTACTCTCCAGCAAAAATAAAAAAATATTTTCTGTGTTTGTGTGCGCCTTAGCCACACGTATATATCAAATCGATATAACATAAATGGAGGACCAAACTTTCTCTGATAAAAATAAAATAGGGAAAGATCAAGAACCACTTCCTCCTAGTGCTGAAGATGCTGCCACTAGTCATGACATAGATGATAACATGCCATCAACGTCGTCTGCCAAGGCCGATGCCCAATGTCATAGTAGAGGCCACATACAATCCCAAATGACAAAGTTCAGGAAAATGACCTTAAAAAAAACATTTAAATCATCTGAAGAGAAATGTAAACTTGCCAATATGCCATTTATGATACGAAGTGGCAAGGAACGGCTAAGGTCTTTCCCTATGACTAGTGTGTGTCATACTAGTATGACTAGTATGTTCATGACTAGTGGTTCAGCTTCACATGACGATGGAAGCCCTCCTCCCGCTAAAAAAATCAAATGAGTTAAGCTGGCAAAAGCACAGCAAAGATCTGTGCATTCTAAGAAGATATCACAAATCCCCAAGGAGAGTCCAAGTGTGGTGGCGGTTGCGATGCCTGACCTTCCCAGCACTGGACGGGAAGAGGTGGCTCTTTCCACCATTTGCACACCCCCTGCAAGTGCTGAAAGGAGCACCCACAGTCCACTTGCTGATATGCAAATTGAAGATGTCACTGTTGAAGTACAACAGGATGAGGATACTGGTATAGCTGGCACTGAGGAGGAAGTTGGCGAGGAGGATTCTGATGGTGATGTGGTTTGTTTAAATCAGGCTCCGGGGGTGACAGTTGTTGTCCGTGGGATGAAAAAGCCCATCATGGTCATGCCTGGGCAGAACACCAAACATTCCACCTCTTTGGTCTGGCAATATTTCTATCCAAATTCGGACAACAACTGTCTTGCCATATGTACCATATGTAAAGGTGAAATAAATAGGGGTAGGGACGTTAACCACCTAGGAACATCCTCCCTTATACGGCACCTGCAGCGCGTTCATAAAAAGTTACTGTCAAGTTCAGAAACTTTGGCTAAGACCGTAAGCAGTCCAGGGACACCTAAATCCCTATTTCCTGTTTTATCCAAGGAATTGGTGGATGAGGAGGATGAGGACGACATCTTGCCTCCGTAGAGCCAGTTTGTGCAGGGACACATTAATTGCCAGCTTGTTTTGTGGGGGCCCAAACGAACCAATCATTTCAGCCACAGTCATGTGGCAGACCCTGGCACTAAAATGATTGGTTTGTTAAAGTGTGCATGTCCTATTTATACAACATAAGGGTGGGTGGGAGGGCATAAGGACAATTCCATCTTTCACCTCTTTTTTTTCTTTGCAGTATGTACTGTTTGGGGACTAGTTTTTCAAACTGCCATCCTGTCTGCCACTGCAGTGTCACTCCTAGATGCGCCACGTGTTTGTGCCGCCCACTCATGTCGCTTAGCGTAGTCATCCAGCTACCTCGGTGCAATCTTTTGGCCATAGAAAATATATTGTGAGGTGTGAGGTGTTCAGAATAGACTGGAAATTAGTGGAAATGAAGGTTATTGAGGTTAATAATTACCCACAAATTCTGTGGTTTAAGCTGTTTTTATGCTTCTTTTAAAAAAAATACAGATTCAAAACACAAAACCCAGAACCAAAAACACGGAAGGGTGGTTTTGGCAAAACCAATCCAGATCCAAAACACGAAGAAAGATCCAGATCCAAAACCAAAACACAAAACACGAAAAGTGGCCGGTGCACACCCCTACTTGGTGCACAATATATACAAGTATGTCTGGAAACATGCAGATTTATGATTATGTCCTGATCTTCAGAGACTGCAGTTCCATCAACATACCCTCACTGACAGTGGCATAAGTTCATCCCAGAAGCCAGGAGGCAAGTTATAATTTGGTGCCCCCCGTAACAGCTGCTGACACTGTAACGTGGCATTTCACATGCAGATACACCTGTCGTCACAAACAGTATATAGGCATGCTGCATATCATTTTAATCAACATAAGCTGCTTGTGCATTATATTTGCATTGCACACGCATTTGAAGGGAAAACTATACATGAAAATATGCTCAGTGTTACCAAGTCACTTCGCTCACAATTTTGGTGTAATGCGGCCTGTAGCGCATGGAGGATAGATGTATGTGGACACATTTCTATGCATTAGTCACAGATAAGATAGTGACCTGTATGGTGCAATTAGCATGAGGTTAAGAGTCCTCCTGGCGAAAACTACCTGATGTGGGCTGGGGAGCCCTCCTGATATCCCTGATGGAGGGGAAAACCACCTGATGTGGCTCCAGGACTGTTGCACGAGTCCATGGCTAGGGCTGTCACTAGGGAGGAGTGGGACGGGGATTAGTTGGTAAGGGGGTGCACCGGCACTGCAGCACGGGTCTGAGGCTAGGGCTGCTGCCAGGGTGGAGTGAAAAGGAGAGTTGTGAGTGAGGGGGGCACCGGATGTGTTACACTGACACATGATATGAAACTTCTGAGGAGCAGTGACACCAATGAGTAGGGACAGGTGATAGATGGAGGCGGCAGCTGTAGGTCTGACACGGAGCTCTCCACTAGTGTATGGTGGCTTCTCTGGTGCAGGGAAGAGGTGTCATGTATTTAGTAGCCATGACGGTACACTCCGGGTACATAGTTACAGCCCTAAGTGAGGTAAATATATTCTGGGCATTGGAGCAGGTGCCTCTTCAGTGCTGGCGCCCGGCGGCAAATGCCTCCATTGTCTCCCAAAGTTCTGCCCCTGCTCACTGAACTTTGCCTATGTAAGAATGTCCTGTTACAGACCAGTTCAGCCTTTTCAGTAATAGGTGTAGATGCAGTCAAAATGCATACAACTCTCTGTAATCAGAACTTGTCTGCAATCAGTTTTGACATATGTGCAGAGTGAAAATATGCAAGATAGGCCAACAGATATACATTCAATTCTGCATCAGCCCCAGAGTGTCACCAGAAAGGTAAGTGAGAATCTTCTACTGTGCTTTGGACATCAAGAATACATATGCATTGCTTGTTAAAGTCACATTTAATTAGTAAGAGTTAGACTGTAAGATAAAAATGTTGAAAGATACTCTCTTAGTGGATCAAATTGAAAATGAGTCTCACCTCCATGATTCTGAGTTTTAGAGAAGAGAAGAAGCAGTAATTTGGACAGTTACTCAGCGAGAGAACATTTATTTTGCCAATTATGTAGCAGAAGGGAAAAATACAGAAGCAGGTGTTTGTGATAAAGAGCACTGGCCATGGTCCGCTCCATGAAGGAGACATTGGAGCTTAAGGCTGAATTAGAAAAATCAACAACCAACTTTACAAAGAAATTGACCACGGTTATCCTTAAGGATGAGGAAATGTAAATACATGAGGCCTCAGGAATTAATACAGAAACATGCACTCATATTTGACAAACTCTCCAGCTTAATGATCTAGCCATGAGGTGAAGATTCTTCCTAGAGGCTGGTAGTAAGAAGACTGAACATGCCGGCTATTTGCCAACAAAATATAATCTAATATGAAATTGTCTGTATACTTCTGGTAAAGGACACTATATCCATATTGCATTTAGTGAAATTAACTACTATGACAAAAGCAAAAAAATATGTAAGAGGAACATGAGGAAAACATAACAAAAGAAGGAGGTTTAAATCTTATGGGGCATTAGGAAGATAGTGCTGCATAATATGAAGGCACAATGTTAACAAATTGTTGAAAAAAAATAAAGATGCTGAGTTTCATAAAAGAGCAAAGCCTTAGGAAAAATAAAGATTGTATGGGGCATATACAATTGGGTGCGAGATTTAACGAGGAAAAAACCTTGCGCCCCTCAAACCCAATTTAGGAATACCACACGTATGTGCACTCCTGATACCAATGGTATTCAATTAAAAAATAGTGGTCGCTGGGTTTTCAGCTATGAAAGCCCCGTGCCACGTAAAAAATAAAAATCTTCACCTACCTGGCCGGGGTCTCAGGTGATCTCTGCAGTTCCCGGTGGCTTCTCCTCTCTCTTCTTACTGGAGCGGGGGCTGCTGGGAGTCCCGGGGGCTCCTGGGAGGCACCAGAGGCTGGTGGGAGGAGCAAGGGCTGCTGGGAAATGTAGTTCTCCCAGCACCCATTCCGGGGGGCCACACATACATCGGGGGTCTCACACACAGTCACTCATACACACTTACAAGCACCACACACACTACACACTTCCCCTGCTGCAGAAGAGCCAGCTCCCGATGCTGGATGCAGAAGACAGCACTTCGAAAGGTGAGTAATTAAGGTGGGAGGGCCAAGGGCTGCTTGGAGATGTAGTTCTCCCAGCACCCATTCCGGGGGGCCACACATACACCAGGGGTCACACACACACACAGTCACTCATACACACTTACAAGCACCACACACACTACATACTCACCCTGCTGCAGAAGAGCTGGCTCCTGACGATGCAGAAGACATCACTTTGGAAGGTGAGTAATTAAGGACTAATTAAGCTAATTGAAACTTTTAATTGCTTAAGTAGTGCTAAGGGGGCGTGGGTGTCACCGGGGTGGCAGAGAAAGTCCCACTGATTTTTCCTAAAATTAACGATTTTAGGAAAAATCACGCTTGCTCTGGGGTGCGAGAATAAAACCTCCCAGCATGCAAAAAAAAACCACGCAATTAATTGAATAGCAAAAAGACCCCACCTGCAGGAAAAATCTTGCAGATGCGGGTTTTTTGCTATTCTTGCACCCAATTGAATATGCCCCTATGAATGAGACTGGAAATAAAAGATTATCAGTAAAATTCTGACACAGCAGCCATATTTAGGACTATAGAGTGCATTAATTAACACAATTTGTATGAAATCCTAAATAAACGGCTAATTCCAGCAAAAGTTATGTTTCCACTACATGTAATAGTGGTGAATATAACAAAAATTGGAAATATCTTCTGCAGTCCCTAAGATTTCTATCGCAAAAGCAACCAGTATAGGTTTCTGTGAGGGCTGCTAAATTATGAAATGTACTAAACTCTGAAAAGCTACACTTTCTGGAGCTTAACCTCCATATTTAAAGAAGGTTTTAGCTTTTTACCTATTGCAGCCTGACGACATTTTTACATATTCTTCATAAGAGGGATCCAATGGATTCCTCTTTGCTATGGCCTCTTGCACGTGCACAGTGCGATGTCTATGCATGCTCAGGAAGAATACCTGGTCTTATTGCTGTAATATGTGTCAATAACACTTACTATAATTTCTTAAGTGTTGTGTGTTTTAAGCAGCCCAGGAGGGTAGTTAGTTGAGACCAAGCATGTCACAATTAGGGAAGCCAATCCTGCCTCATTTTTTCAATCCTGGGATTCAGGATTGAAAATATCTCAATTCCAAGATTGAGCTGATCAATGAAAATAGCCACCAGCCCCACAGGAAAAAAAAAACTTTCATGCCCCCACACCCCAAAGGAATAAAATAACATTCATGGCACCCCTAGCCCCACACATTCAATTGACTCATCCTCCTCGAGTCCCCTCCAGTTGAAGCAGCAGAGTCTCAACTTCAGCTTCAGGCAGCATCAATAGTTTGGCTTTGGCAGAGGAGGGTCAGCCCAGGTACTCACTGGTGCATGCAGCAGGTAGTGGTACCTGGCGGCAACTAACTGTCTGTAACACATTGACAGTGTTTTTCACTTACTGTGTCACTCACCCATGATGCGGCCGCAGCACTCACTGTGCCTTGTCACCTCACCGGGGGCATGACTGTTGAAGAGGCAGGAATCGTCTGGCTTTGAACTGCGCAGCATGACCTCTGATGATGTCACAGTCATGCGCATCTTGGAATAAAACAGCATGTCTGACTCCGAACCAAGTGCTAAATACTGCCCGACTGAACTACAATCCCCAAATTCCAGGATTGGAAGCTCAAATCCCATTTTTCAAATCCCAGCATTTTTGGCTCAAAATCCCGGAATTGGCCTCCATAGTCACAATATATACTACAGCATAGTAAACTGAGCTCAGAACATTGCATACTGATTTTAACCCATACTGTATATTGCATCATAGTTACCAAAATAGTCTCTAATAACTGTCTTGGCAGCCTGGCTCTTTTATTTTTGATGAGAGAATAACGGTCTTATTTTTATCTTCAAGTTATGAGTGCTGGCTTCCTGACCAACAATACCACCCTGCCTAATAATTTTACTGCACTAATACACCAGTGGAGTATGTGCTTGTTTTTTTTTTATTTTCCGGATATATCCATTTCTACTTATCTGTGTATACATATAGTGGGTATACATATATATGTCAGTAGATAAACACACTAGCAGTGCAGAACATATTTTTTGGCATAAACCTACTACTGTAGTATCTGTTTTTCACACCTGGTGTAAGCAGGTTAAAATAGTGCCCATTTTCCAAACAATTCTAACAAAGTTTAGTACTGTATAGTATTCTAAAATATTATCAAAGCTTCTAGATGAGAACTACAAACTGCACTGTAACTGGTAACCCTGATAACCTACCCTTTAGAATGTAAGCTCTCACTAGCAGGGCCCTCTTCCCTCATGTGCTTCTCCTTCACTTACTCCTACTTCAATTTACAACAGCACCTAAACCTTGGTTGCTGACGCCATGCTGCCTATTTAAGTGTTATACAGCAATGTATAAATTGTGTATTTGTGCTGCATTGTTTGTACTGTTAATAACTGTTTTTCTTGTGTGCTCATTTGTCTATGTACTTGTCTTGTGTGCTCATTTGTTTATGTACTTTGTAAGGCGCTGCAGAACCCTTGTGATGCTATATAAATAAAGGATATTAAATAAATAAATATTCCCAATTTCAAATGTATCCTAGAGATTTGTTGATGCTATATTTACTTCCCTGACAAAAATGTACTTAATTTGCTTTAAATATGTTCTTTATTCTTTTTTCTGGCTTTTTAAGTGGAGGCAAAAGAGAGGAGTGTAAGAGAATAACATTTAAGGTACCATATTGGCCTTACTATTCTTCTTATTAACTGTGAGACATAATCTGTCAATCAAATGTTGTAACACACAAGTGTAGTAAAGTATGCTCATATCGTACATTTTACTTGCTGTATCATTTCTAGACTATGTCACTCTCAATCAACATAAGTCTGACCATTTAAAGCTCTGCCATCTGTCTCCTAAAATTATCTCCATAGTGGTACTGTATACCTGAGAATGAAAGGTCTCTGTATATTGCAGGTGCTAAATCCCTTATGCATTTGTAATTTATTAATCTAGTTTGGCTCTGATGAGCATGTAAAATGTGCCTCTTTTTTCTTTTTGCTATAATGTTCATTTATATTTCATGAACACATGCCATTGAACTGTCCTCATATTAAACAGAATGCAGCAAAATGTATATAAATATTCATTGAATTTTTACAATAACATTACCATTTTGTTTTCTGCTTGACTGTGTTTCACTCTCCTCTCCAAAGCAGATCCAATAACTTCTAAAACAATATCTCTAGTATTATTCCCAGTGATCAGAAAACAGTCAAATCACAATCCCAGCAGAAGAAAGGGGATTTTTTTCAATAGGCAAAGTATTTGACTATAAGATTGCCAGTATAATAATACATAACTCTTCAACACAGAAATAAGTCAAATACTTTAAGCAGTAAAGCTTTTGATAAATTACAAGGATTTTCATTAAGAATAGTTCCATATATTATTCAAGTAATTGTTTCACAGTGCTACAGAAGCAATATCAGGAAATAATCTATTTCAAATATATACACAAGAAATGTTAGTCATAGGAAAAGTTTCCATCATAATTTCTTTTAGAGAGGAGTGGACAATGAATTTAATGTTACACATGTTTTTCCTCCTTGTTTATAAAATATAGTATATAAAAAAATTAAAAGAAAGGTTAAATATGAATGAACATTACAAGATAACGCCACTTTCTAAAATGTGGTTTAAAAAAAATATCACACTTGCATTTCAATATACTTATGTTGGCCAAACTTGCCAAACATTTCTTTATTATTTTTGAATAAAACTTGTTTTTTAACAAGTTCACTCTAAATTTCTCTATTTTGCTGTTTTGAGCTTGGAGATTATCAATTGTGATGAAAACTGAGGTTGTACTTGCAAGCTTTGGCAGTTACAAATTTAGAGACATACTGGGATGGCTGGGGACAACCTGACCACTGGGATTGTGGGACACAGAAGTCTCGCCGTGACCGCACACACTCCAGCAGAAGCAGCTTGAGAAATCAACAACAAGGGAGTTTTCACTAGAGAAAGAAGATCACCATACAGAGGGCAAGTGTAAGTTGTCAGGCTGGAGGGCATGGGACGCCACCCTCCAGAGCTTAACACCCACAAGACACCACACTGTTCCCACATCGCCCCAATAATGGTGGACACTAATAACTCAAACTTAGTCTTATTGGATTAAGACATTGGATATTTTACCTAACATCTATCAATGGATTGGCATACTATCGCAATTGAACTGCGTGCATAATATCTATTACATTTGCAGTTGCATTCGGTAGTGAATCAGGCACTTATTTTTTAATCACAAGGCCCACAGGTTGTTTATTTGCATAGACCTCTATTCATTATGATCCAGTACCACTCATACAGAGTTGATGATCATTATACAGATTTTCAGTCTTATCAAACATGATTGAATCTAGCTAAACCAATCATTTAGAACTACATATCTTACAATGTTCAATTAAATTGGTTGTTATGTTATAATTATTTACTTAAAAGCTACTTTTTTATTGTGTTATCCAAATGTTCTTGCTATGCATACAGTAGCTTTACATGAGATTTTATTTTCTATTACATAATAGCAGTACAATACAAAATGAGGCCAATTCAACCAAGTGCAAGGTCTCATTGAAGCCATGAGTGTCTCCAGGATAATAAACCTCATAGCTATGTTTTAGGTACTGTAATAGCTGAAGTGCGCAGAAGCATATCTGTAACAGGACCTCAGGATTATTTGTTACTGCCCCTATATTGACAAATTATAAAAAAGGACATAAAAGCATTTGTTTTCAGTTCCTTTGAAATTTGATTCTTATGCCAACATGTTTCTTTACAAAGGGTACTTTCTTCTTTGTGCCCTTGAGTTGTCATCTTGACTGAAATTTTCTTCTGATCACTTCATTGGTGGAATTGAATTCTGTTTACTAGCTTTTTGGCCTTGATCCAGCTTTGCAATGTCTTTTACTGCTATTCAAGTTGTGTTTCTTTTAAAGTTAGATGCTTCAATTATGTTTAATGATGGTCTCAAGCAGTGATATTTGTTTTCTATACTTGTTTGGAGAAAAGCATAATCATATTCTTTATAAATAGAAAATGCTTTTGTGCATATAAATAGTTGTTATTTTGTATTGTGTGATATAATTTTAGTATATTTGACTATATTATAACATTTGTTTGCAATATTTGTACATTATTATGGAAGACGTATCATGTGGCCATGAAAATGTATTGTTTTTATGTGTGTTTTAAAAAAAAGCAGACACAGCAAGAAACATTTTAAGAATATCTTGATAGGCTGTATTAAAAAAAGAAAAAATAATTACATTAAAAAAAAAATACTTTTGATTCCGGGATATACTGTAGCTACTGTATTTAGCCCTGACTATTCCAATACCAAATCCTCACCTTCAGGCTTATGTTCAGACCCTCAAGTGTTCTCAGTATTGTGATTGTGGGAAAATATATTTAACCCAGACAAATAACTAGTAATATAATATTTAAAGTTTATTAATATAAAGCATACTTGCCAACTCTCCTTCATTGTAAGGTAGACTCCCTGAAGTAGTAGCAATCTCTCTGTCTCCGTGAAAGGTCTAGCAATCTCTCTGATTGCACCTTACCCCCATTATAAAGCTGTTATATTTGGAAAAAAAACAGATACTGTATATACATTCAAATGGGATCATTAGAGAATCATTTCCCTGCCTTGGTTATAAAGCACAATGATCCCTATGGCTATATACTGTACATTTTCTTAAAAGTATCAGTGTGTTTTCATCAACTAGAAGGTATTACTAATAGCTTTGGGGCTCAATTACATTTGGATGTAAGTCAATTTTATAACACATGTAGCAGTACACGTCCACTTTACTGCCTCGCTCATAGGTGGTGCTTTCACAATCTCCCTAAAATGCTTTTTAAAAAGTAGGTAAGTACAATATAAAGAACATTATTAGGGAAACGGATAGTGCAAATAGCAATTACAAAGTTTTTTTGAAAGGGAGAACAAAATCACACTGCAGTGAGTGTAGCAGCAACATCTAAGTCACAGTATAGCCGTGATGTGCGGTAAGGTAGAGTCTTTCCTGTCATACTTAAGTATACTCAAGAGTTTTGACTATAAAAATTCTAAGAAAAATGTAAAGAAAATATTATAAATATAATTTTTGTATTATGCTAATAATTTTTATAGTTAAAACTCTGGAGTAAATAGTGTATGGCAGTTGAGGTACTGCCTTCCCTGTCTACCTTTTCGCACATCCCTGATCAAAACACACCAAATTTCCTGCACTAAATACTGCTGCACCTTTGTATAATTCCTTCATAAACCCCTAAGTTAATATATGAACAGTATCTGTAAATCTGGCTCTGACACTAGTTAGTTCCTCCTCAGCCATATACCTCACCGCACTTCACTGCAGTACAGCACTATATTCATCAATCAGTCACCACATGATCCTTTTCCTACTTCACTGTTACTTCTCTTTTGGTGGTGTTATTCTTCAGTAGCCCTCTGATTTTACAGTCAGTCCACCTGGAGCTAACCTCTTTCCAGTCCTGAAATCCAGCTCATAAACACCTAGAAGTAAAGGATGGGAAACAAGCAGCATCAAAGCCATAACTAGGGGTGTTCAAGAAGACCACAGGCTAGGGCACTGGGTTCTGAAGGCAGCTTACAGAGGGCATTTGTTGTTATAGTGACAGTCTACAGACAGTGATGGCACCTGTGTAAAGTCTGATTGCAGCCGCGACACTTGTAAAGCCAGCCACTGCCACCGCTCTGTCAGTGACCTGACTGAGACAGTGTGCAGTGGCAGTGCTGTACACTGTCTCCTCATTTCCTGGCCCCCGCAGCCACAGCATCTGGCAGGGTTCAGACTGCCTGATGTGTCACAGTGTCAGCATCAGCCCTGATGTACTCTGCCCCCTGGCCGCAGTGCTTGCTTTCACTTGTTTGTGAAAGCAAGTAAGTAAGCCAATCGCACTGTAGAGTGCATTCTCTTTTTTATTTTCAAATTTAAGTTTATATTTACCCTCTATGTTCTCTCTCTCTCTCTCTCTATATATATATATGTATATATATATATATATTTATATATATTTATATATATATCCAAATAAATCAGAGTGCACTCACCAGGCTTGATTTCAAATGGTAAAAATACTCAACATTTTATTCTTGCACAGGTGCAAAACGACAGTTGCCCTAGGTCGACATTTCAGTCCATACGAGAACTTTTCTCAAGACCCGCAATCTGCCAAAAGGTCAGCCATAATGTAGAAACAACCCTTGATAGGCATCTGCATGCTCTTATATACCTAGCACATGTAGTGCCTCAGGAAGTGACATCATCTTCACCGTGTAGCAACTGATTATCTCCCCTGCTAGCGAACATACCCAATCACAGTAGTTATGTTATAACTGGTCCCCCTAGCACTATTGTATAACACTGAAACTATTCATAAACAACAATATTGACACATAATGAAATCGCTTTTAAAGTGCCGATCCAGAACACTATGGTTCTCATCTGAACAGTAAGATCTCACAATAGAATATATAAAAGATCTCACAAAAAATAGAAAGTGGGTTCATCTCGTTCAGCCCCTTTGGTGCAACAGTGTCCAAGTGGTGTATCCACCATGCTTCCTTTTTTAATAACTTAAGGCCATGATCACCTCCCCTGATTAGTGGTGGTATCCAATCAATAATCATACAACAAATTGGTGATATTTTATGTTTCTCCTTCAAAAAATGTAGAGCTACTAGTTTATTGGAAGTCCTATTACTGTTAGCCAAGTGAATTGAAGACCTATGCAGTTTCATTCTTTTGTGGAATGTACGAATGATCTTCCCAATGTAAATCAGTCTGCAAGGGCATGTCAACATATACACCACATGATCCATCAGACAAGTTAAATGATATCTGAGATATATATTCTTTCCTATGTGTGGATGGCAAAAAAATGTGCCAGTAGTCATACCACAGCACGTTGTGCAGCCCAGGCACTTATAACATCCTTTCTGTTGAGTTAACCAATGTCCCTCATTTGGGGTGGTTGGTTGCATATTAGGTCTTAGTAGGGAATCCTGTAAATTTGGTCCCCTCTTCATGCTCAGCAGTGGATTTTGACCTTGTAGCCTTTAAATGCAGTATCACTGGTCACCAATGGCCAGTGTTTCTAGACTGTATTCTGTATACTTTTTAAACCTGTGTCACATTGTGTGCTAAGGATCATTCAATTACATGACCTATCCATAGGTTTTACATCTTTAGATCTCTTGTAAAATATGTGTTTAGCCCTGGTGAGGCAATTACCTACCACTCTAGATTGATAGCCCCTTTGAATAAATCTTTGCTTGCACTCATCTAGTTGGACTTCTGCTCTTGTACTGTCTGAGTTATTCCTCAGTATACGAAGGAACTGTGAAATAGGTAAGTTTCGATTTAAGGGAATCAGGATGGTGACTCGAGGCCCTCAGTAGGGGGTTCCTGTCCATAGGTTTCCAGTAAAGGGTATATTCAAGTGTGCACCCACTTTTTATAACAGTTACATCTAAAACATTCATTGTATCAGCGTCAATTGATGCTGTGACCCATATAGGGTTATTCAACCCATTCAGATATTGAACCATAGTGTTAAATGAGTTGCTAACAACTCCCCACAACAAAAAAATGTAATCTATGAACTATCTGTAATACAGAATATTTTCTGAAAATGTTAGCAAAATATATTCTTCCTCATATTTATCCATAAATATGTTTGCATAAACAAGCACAATGTTTGACCCCATTGCAGTCCCCACTGTTTGGATGCAGTATTCTCCCCAGTACATAAAATGATTGCACATCAATACCTTAATTAGTAATTCACAAATAAATTAAATTGGAGGACCCTCATATGGGCCTTGCATCAGTGCCTCCTTTACTGCTACTATGCCATCAGCGTGTGGGATTATCCTATACAAAGATACGACATCCAATGTAGCCAGTAGGGTATCTGGACCCATGCTTTTAATACATTTCAATTTATTCAAAAATTACCAGTATCACGTAAATAACTGTCAGTATTTTTAACAGAAGGCTGTAGATAAAATTCAAGGAAATGCACAATTGGTTGTAAGATAGACCCCCTGGCAGATATAATTGGTCTGCCAGGTGGGTCTATCAATGACTTGTGTACCTTAGGGAGGGTGTATATTACAGGACATATCAGATATTCAACATTGAGAAATTCAGTGATGTTCTCATCGATCCCCCCTGTTTAAGGGCCATATCGATGAGATCATCAACCTCTCTCTTTATGCGAGTCATTGGATTAAACTCAACCTTAGTGTAAGTTGACATATCAGACAATTGTCTTCTGATCTCTGCATCATATTTTTCAAAATACTGTAAGACCACGGCTTCCCACTCAATGCCCTTCATTCATCAGGAGTCAGATTATCATAACCCTTTTTAGATTTTACCACATCAGTTTTAACCTCATGGTCCACCATTCTAAGGAATGTTTTCACACTTGAGTTGGTAGAGATGGGGTCAAAAGTACTTGGTTTATTAAAAACTTTAAAGGCCCTGTTGTCAATAGTCACATCTTTTCTATGAAAATGTTCCCTTAGTCTGAGCTTTCGACCAATTTGAAATAAATCAATAGACCATTGAAATTCATCAAAGGAATGGGTAGGGATAAATGAGAGGCCCTTAGACAACAAAGATTGTTCAGCAGAGCTTAAAGTATGTTTAGATAAATTAAAAATGAATTCCTCTGCCCCTTTCTCCCACCTCTCCTTGAGTGCAGCCTCCTATATTTTTCTGTCCCCCTCTTTTTGATATCATTCTTGGACCTAAAAAAGAGGATCCTGATGGTGGTAATTCATCAACAGTTTCAGATTCTGATGAGGACTGTGTTGTGCGATTATTGAAATCATTTTCTCTCTTAAAACGTCTAAATCTCCTATTCTGAGGGAAACAGGTACTCTTGTCCTCACCAGAGAGCCAGAGATAAAGAGTATGCCTTTGGTAATCTACTGCAACAATTTCAAGTTTCTTCCTTTTAAATTATATTAATTCAGTCTTCAATTTGTCTTATTGACCCTGGAGGTGTTCAAACCAGTTATCTGATTTGTCGGCCACAAGGGTCACAGATTTATCTTTCTCAAACTCCCTGATGTCAACCCTAACCTTTTGTAATTCCTGACCAACCTCATCAATTTCTAATGTTATTAGATCTAGTGAACATTTGTTAAAAATGCCACACCAATATTACACAAAATCCTAGGCTCCTACGACCGATAGTTGGAATATTTGTCACTCTAAACCCTCTAGGGATCCATTTTTTCCTTACATACAGTACTCTGACAAAAATTGTCCATGTAATGTGAGTTCAATTTCCTTTCTTTTTAACTGCTGTAATTTATGATAAAGACCTATTTGTGCCTGAGATGGTAACTGATCAAATTCCAATTGGTTAAATAGAACTTTACTGATATCATCAGTTAAACTGACTTGTATATTCTCTGCCTCACTCAAAGAGTCACTATCTAGTACAGAAAAGCCTTGTGCCATATTATAAATATAAACACTGGTTACTTCAGCAAGAGTGAACAATTAAAAAATAGTACCTGCTTGGACACAACAACTGCACTACAAGTATTATCAAATTAAAGTGATCAGGCTATGAGCACTAAATTATAAAAAGACTTAGCATGTCTCATAAAAAACATACATTAGCTTATAGAACTACCTATACAGATGATAAGCAATCTGCATTATTATCAGACCCAAAATTAGCAACAAAAAGTTTTATTTCTTAGTTACACAGTTCAAAAAAATTAATCTCCAAATTTATCCAGTAGAGTTTGTTACTTCAGAGTGCACACTCAGAGGTCTTTGTATCTTCAAATCCTCAATTATAAATATCTGGAGCAGAGTGGCACTCACTTCATAAACATGCCACTGCTGGGGTGCCAATAAACTCAGGCTTAGTCCTCTAGGAAATTGCCATAATATCCAAATAAATCAGAGTGCACTCACTAGGCTTGATTTCAAATGGTAAAAATACTCAACATTTTATTCTTGCATAGGTGCAAAACAACAGTTGTCCTAGGTCAACATTTCAGTCCATACAAGGACTTTTCTCAAGACCCAGAATCTTCCACAAGGTCAGCCATAATGTAGAAACAACCCTTGATAGGCATCTGCGCGCTCTTATATACCTAGCAAATGTAGTGCATCAGGAAGTGACGTCATCATCACCATGTAGCAACTGAATATCTCCCCTGCTAACAAACATACCTAATCACAGTAGTTATGTGTTAACTGGTCCCCTTAGCACTATTGTATATCACTGAAAACTTACCACCAGTCTAAATACCAACTGCTGTATCCCATTCCACTCACAGCTGGAAGTACCTGGTCGCACATCACATCCGGTAGTTTAGAAATGCTGGAGCGCAATTCTCGCAAGCGGGTCTGAATCAGGCCAAGTGTGTGAGTCTGCAACAGCAGAGTCAAGGAGTGTAAGGGTATCTGTCTCACTGCTGTGGAACAAGTGAGGAAGGCTTTGTGGGCAGCTGCAGTTGCCTCTGCCACACTGAAACATGTTTTTCAAATGAGGAAAAGTATTAAAACTGAAAATATAATACCTGCATCAGCTAGATCCGGACACTGGCAGGAATCCATAAGAAAAACCATGAAATATGTGATCTGTATGGCATCACACCAAACGGTTTTGAATAGTGATTTGAATAGTTATAAACACAAGTGGACAGCTCTGACTGCATTTGCTATTTGTGTTCAAACCTTGGTTGAACAAGAGATTGAAATAGAATCTTTTTGTACTGAAAATGTTAAATTGGAGACTCAGCAGCCTTAAATCCAAAAATGTGTGCATAAATATGAAACATGTCAGCAGGAGATTAATGTAGAATGAGAGCAGAATTAGTGAGTGTGTACAGATGTGACCACATACATGTAGTCTTCCTGCGTGTTAAACAGCTTTTCTAGTCGCACCATGCCTTTGCTTGAATCAGTAGTGCTGAGCATCTTTTCATGTGACGTTTTCTCATAAAATGCATCTTATTCACAAAGAGATGAGAATAGAGTGCAAACGCAGCTTATGCTGATTAAAAGGATATTCTGCATATTCTGTGTGCGACTGCGGTTGTATCTGCATGCGAATGCTACATTACAGTGTCACAGCCACTAAAACGGTAACATAGCATTTTGCATGCAGATATAACCACAGTCACACACAGAATATAGGCATGCCAAATATCATTTTAAACAGCATAATATGCTTGTGCATCCTATTCACATCAATTTGCAAATAAGACACATTTTAAAGGAAAAATATCTGCTAAAGGACGCTTGGCGCTACCAAGTCACATGGTGCTCACGCATTATGTGGACACATCTGTATCTGAGAAAAGTTGGGAGAAGGAGTGAGATTCTATCCTGCTCAGAGTTAGGAGAGTTGATGCAGTGTTAAGTTTCAACACTCAAACATAGTCCAGGAAATTGAAAGGGGGAAGGAAATCACAATTACTCCTCCATGGGTGCTAGGGTGCTAGAAGAGAATGAGGGTCTCATTCAGACCCTCTCACAAGTGCATGACGCTCGCAAGCGGGTTGATGGTACCCAAATGCGCATGCACACGATGGAGGGAGCTCCGTCGTTCACATGCTTGAGACCCGGATAGTCCCGGGTCTCGCACCAAAGGGGGCATGCTGTCGATGGTGATTGACAGCATGCCCCCTTTGGTGGGCATGCTGGGGGCATGGCTGCCAGACGGAGCCTACCATCTGGGGCCGGCCCCACTGACATCACTAGTGATGTCAGTGGGAGTGATTCTGGCTCTGATAGAGCCAAAATCACTCCAGGGCTTGCGGCAGCGAGACCCTACCGCAGGGCCTCATCGCAAGCCCGATGGTCGCAATGGTCTTGACCATCGCGACCATCATCATGGACGCTCGCATAAGCTGTGGGTGGTAACCCAAAGCTATGCGAGCGTCCAAAAGGCCACTCCAAATTTAAATAGGATGGCCCTGATTCAGAGCGAGCGCTCTGGTCAGAGCGTCCGGCTCTGAATCAGGGCCTGAATCCAGACTCTCAAAGACAAAGGGGTGCTGATAGCTCAGGCTATGAGAGAAAGTCTTCAGATAGAAACAATTAATACATTGAACATTTAACATGCATGTATGGCACACTACAAAATTAATGCAAACAGGATATTCATACCTAGTCAGAAGGAATCTGTATTACCAAAGGGGTGGTGAATGCAAATTCATTTGTGGACATGGCAGAAAGGCAAAATGAGGTTTCTGATAAAAATGCCATTGATTTTTTACATAAATAGTGGTACTCCTGTGATAAATGGATTGCCAGCCACTGAAGAGATAGCAATTTGTGGTAAACTTAATGAAATTCCAGAAGACAGACCTCATTCAGGGATGCCATACCAAGTGCTGGGGAGTGATGGTGCCTTTTGCTTCTCACATTGAGCCATGGGAAAAAGGCAAAACTTCAGTCAATACCCATGCTTCTAAGATTGAAGACTGCCCCCATGACAGTATTTACAATGAAAATAAACAGAGTGTCTGTCACAAAAGTGTTTGTTATGAGCAAACATTTGATGCAAATTATTGTTTAGCAGCTAATTATGAAATAAAGGTGGGGAACACATTGAAAATGATGATGAGCAATGTGTCACACATGGCAATGCACAATGGAAATACATCAACAGACAAACTGAGTGGGGAATTTCTGTTTGATAAGAGGGAACTATCTATACATATTTTGGATGCAAACACTTTGTAATACATTACCTTTGTGAGCAGTGAGGAAACTCAAACCCCTCAACTTTCTCAGTCAGTTACCTTGCAACAGCAAAAAGTGTGAGAAGGAAAAACATATATACATATTTCCTTCCTCGAGGGAAGCACTGCTCAATCAGAAATGTAAACAATTATATATTTAATTGTATACAAATACCTATTAAAACAATAAAAAGCATAAAAAAAGAAATTTGTAATATATCACATATCCATAAATCCACAATATCATGCAACCATTTCAGTGTTCTCTGTAGTTATCTTGATAAAATCAAGTAAGATGTTAGTATTTGTCCATATTAATGATCCAGCCATGTAACATTAGTAAAGAAAAATCCAGCCTTTGTTAATAGTGTTAGTAACAGAGCTCTGTTTAAAAATGAGGCTAAGCTAGTATATAATCATCATATATGATAGTCAGATGTCAGGCTCAATTATGCAGTCTTCGCCGTTAGCGTTCGATACAAATGTCAACCTGAAGATATTGATGTTTCAGCTTTGCAGGGAATTCCAGTCTATACATGGTTCATTGAAACTAGGTACCGGTACCTTTAGTAGTTTCACTTATGCAGTAAAGAATGGTTCTGCAAACACCTTGGATCATTGTTTACATTTCTGATTGAGGAGTGCTTCCCTGGGGGAAGGAAATATATATATTTTTTCCTTCTCACACTTTTTGGTATTGTTTATATTGGGGAAGCAGCAGTTTGATTATAGTAATATCAAAACTGTCAGACTAGTACTGATATGGTGATTTCTGGGGACATCAAAGACAAGATACTGACATTACATAACAGAGTGGTACAAAAACAGACTTTAATGAAGATGGTACTCACAAGAAAAGAGATGCAAGAAAGTAAAAAGATCAGCAAGTACTGCAGCTATTTTTTGGACTTGTGAAATTTAAACCAATGTTGACAGATATACTGTCCATATTAGATTTCTTGATGAGCAAACCTCCACAGTGGAAGGATCATGAAGACTCTGGAAGACATCATTTGATCATGGATACTAAAAAAAATTATGGACTTTGGCTGCAGCAATGCAGCCATCTTTACAGTCAAACTTCAAACAGAAGAAGAAAGGACTAGCCAACTTGCTGACCCTATAGCTGTGTTGAAAACCACTGAAAGACTGAAGGCTCTGTAAATCTTTACAGCAGTGGTTCCCAAACTGTGTGCTGTGGCACCCTGGGGTGCCTCAGGACACTTGCAGTGGTGCCTCAGGTTTGTGGTCCAGCACCAAATCAAATTATTTATGGTCAATGTAATGTAAATATGTGGACAAACAGAAGTGCAAATCTGTCACCCACCACATATCTGACCCTAAGGATGACAGGTCAGCACAATTTACTTCACTTTACTACTTCGCTACATTTTTTTCTGAATTTCTCAATAACAAACTTTTTTCTTATGGGTGCCATGAAAACAATGCTGATACTCTAGGTAGGGTGCCGCAATTCAAAAAAAGTTTGGGAACCACTGCTTTACACTAAAAACTGGGCATCTAACAAGAAACCTATAATGACTGCTATCCAGCACTAAAATAATAATAATAATTCAAGATTGATACTATTTAAACTAGTTGCTCTACTTACTAGCCAATATATTATTCTGAAGCTTTGACAAAGACAGAAATACTTTTGAAAATTTTAAGAAACTTTAAGCAGAAATAACCTGGAGTAAAATGGTCATTTATATTTCTTACTACCCACAAAATGGTCAGTGTGAATAAGTACTGTATGTGTTTTGTGTAGTGAATTGAAAAGTTCAAAGTTATATATTCCTTCTTATAAATATATTCTACATCCGCAAAAATTTTATATGTTGTGTATTGAAACAGATTTAACCTTAATCTTATAGAATATTATACACTGTCCCAAAAGTAACCTGTGGAGGAGGACTACCAGATCTATAGAATATAAATTTCCCATATGTTGAACTGAGTAAAAAAAAATCTTTAATCAGCTTTAATCTTTCCAAATTGTCAGAAAAAGCACCAATCTTTAACGGCTATAGCCTTCCTTATGGAGTTTGTGATTACTTGCTCCCAAAACAAACAGGCACAGTTTATATTAGGATCCAAGCTCCACTAAAGCCAATCCAGAATTTTAGAAACTTAATAAAAAAATCAGGTATTTCTTTAGCACAAGTGTTCCATAAGAACATTTCCCATGGAGCACTTATATTTCCATTATCGGCTAGTGAGTGTCACTGATGTAATATAATGGAAAACTTACTGGACCTTTTTGAAGCCAAAAATTATGTGGTATGATCCAGCTTACAGTTGGTTATTGTCCCGGGACATTTATACTGCTAAGCAGCTAGCATTCCTTTAGGGTCTGGATTATCTCCAGTGTGTGACAGCTGCTGACTTCCTTACTGCACCTTTCAGATTCAAAGAGCTTCTATGGGCTAATAGTGGCCACATTCACCTGCTGCCAGGGATTATGTTTTACCTGGTAATGTGTATTTCCTTTGTGGTAGAAAGGAGTATAAATGAACACCATTTTGAGGACATGGTAATTTTGTATTTCAATATATTTTATATATATATTATATATATTATGTATATTGTCACTGTTTACCACTATTAACCCTTAGTTCTAAAGCACACATTTGAACAGAAAAACTGTTACTATTGAAATTGAGTCAGGTTGAAGTATTTATGCAAAAGTATAACCCTATACTGATGATCAAATCAACTTATCAGATATTAACAGAGACAGTAATAATATGCTGTTTACTCTTCACTCGATTGGGAAATCATGACTAATACTAAATTGTAGATGATAGATATATTACCTTTATGACCTACCGACTACAAAAACAAAGACATTCAAATGAAAACAACATAGAGTATAGAATTTGATCTGACAAAGGATGAAACTAATTATCTGAATGTGAGCATGGGTATGTGTCTGTATATAGCACAACATATGATATCTCTTGGGTCTATATAGGTTAAAATACTTTATTGGAAATAATCAAATTTTATAAGTATATGCTACAGTATATGAATAGAAAGTAAGTATAATTGATGGTAAATATATAAATAAATGTTATGCATGATTACAGATAATAATATCATGAAGTGCAGAATTATGCAGAGGTAGGTATAATGAATGGGAATTCATGCAGGACAATACATAAAAGCAAAACAGTCACATGATCAGCAGTTTAAAAATGATATTGAGGGACAGGTAGCAGTCTCAGTGAAGAAGGCTTTCGGGGGGTCCTCTACACAGCAGCAGCAAACTGAATACTTATTCACAAAGGATCATCTATCATCACCACTACAAGTTTTGCACCGGGGGCAGCACGGACATATAAAGCATGAGGTAGGAGGTGCGCGCACCAAGCATATACACAACAGCCCCGAATATTGAGCAGTGACAGATTTGAAATATCTTGAGTTAGTTCACACATCAGTACTGTTCATACACCTGAAATGAGTTACCCTACTCACTTCTCAAGAGAGTACAACTAACCACTATTGTGAAAGCCTGGTCTCTGGACTTCACAGTGTGACGATACCACATCTCACACAGCCAGGCTGGAACTTTATGAATATGTATCGATACAGAAGTATTTAAATTACATTTAATTGCTTCTTACCCCTCTCTCACCCAACCCACCTGCTATTACCTGTGCATCATCATAAATACTTACTATCTATCCATATAGTATATACTTATACAATTTGATTATTTCCAATAAAGTATTTTAACCTAAATAGACTCAAGAGACATCATATGTTGCACCATATACAGACACATACACACATACCCCCACTCAGTATTGAAGTTTTACTTTTGTGTTAACGGGGAGCACACCAGTGTTGTTGGCCACAGAATTTACCTTAGAACACTGTATATGAACCCCAATACCAATTAGAAGATATTTCTGAGTAGCGCATCACACCATTCAAAACAAATTATCTGGAGGTATTGATTTTGATATGAGGAGGGAAGATGTGGAGGAAATTGTCTATTTCATAATTTTGACACAAAGAGGCCATGATAATGCTACATTCTAGGGATAAAAAGGGATGACCCCCAAAGCAGAGTCAGGGGGAAGGGCCAGCTCATGAGTTTAATGAACCTTTCATAGACTGACAGGGTAAACCAAACATATGGTACCGAGGTTGATCTGTAGGGATGAAGGAGCTAGAGATTTATGTCAAGTGTCCACCCTAAGCTAGTAAATTTTGAGTTACACCCACCATTTACTGACAGGCTCAGAGGGACAAGAAATAATTTAGTTAAGTTGGGATACATAGGGGCTGATTCAATTAGCTGTGGGGCATTCTGTGTGGTTGCACCCATGCCCTGAGCACTGTTATTGAAATACTGCTACTACCCCACACAGTAGGCCCCAGAGGGTACACTTAATGTGTATTTTTCCTAGCAGCCTCAGGAGCTGTGAGGAATAACATGTATTAAATGCATCCTCTGCAGTTTACCACATGGTGTCCAGTAACTCCATAGCTCCGGGCACTTAACCTGTGAGCTATGGAAATTAGCAAGTAATTGAATAGCTCCAGGCGTTAAACCTGGAAGCTGCAGTATAATGGTAAATCCCATAGCTAAATGAATCTGCTCCACAGTGGTAGGATTCTACGGCAAGGAGACCAAATCATGGAAATTGGCTTCACCAAAGATGAGGCCTGCCCAGGCAAAGTTACATAAGGATTGCATGGAAGTAAGTGCTGAAACTGTTAGAGGCAAAAGGTCTCAAAAATATACCACAATAGGAGAGAAGATTTATTTTGATATGTAAAGAGATTTCCATTTTTACAAATCTCATAGACCAAAATATGGACATATGGTTAGCCTTATATAAAAAGGAATATGGCTTAGGGCCTGATTCAGAGATGTATATGCAATGGTTTACATAAAACTCTGATATTTAATAAGTGTTTGACACATGTGTAGGATCTGTACTGCGCTTGTGCCGAGCACTGTCTGTGGAATTGCCCACAGTGCCCCCAAGCTGCAGCATGATTAACATGCTGCAGATAATTGTGGGCAGGGCAGGGGTGGTGACTTTATTTTACAAAATGGGAGTGTGTCACTCCAATTTTGTAGATGTGCCAATGACAATGTCTGCATCTTCTGATTTTCTGGCCCCATCTGAGAAGTTCTGGGGAATAGTCTGAGTATGCTTTAGCTTACTCATATGGGCGATGGCTGCAACAATTGCTACTGATGATCACGATGGTGATCCTACTGTATGCTGCAGAATTAGGATAATAGCTGTACGGTATTAACAGCCACTGCATACAATGTAGTGATTGTGCAATATTGTACAACTATGAATCAGGCCCCTCATGGGCAAATGCAGGAATTCTAGAGGGGGCTTTCCAGGTGCTTAATTTTAGACCAAGTGTGGCCAATCCAGGAAGAGGGCATAATTAGCACTTAACAAGCTTTATTATGTGCCATACAAGTGTATTGTGTGTCATAACTCCAGAATTTACTGGACCAGTGATCACAGTACGCGGCAGTAGGGCCATCCTGTCGGAGCTGAATGTTTATATTTCATATGTGGGCTCCATTCCAGAGCATTTGAGCAAGTTCAAGAGTCTGGGGGAGCAGCACAAGAACCTTGCAGTGGCCTGGACATATAGGTCTCCTTATGCAATGGATAGTGTATTATTATACAGTATTAATAATTGACCCTTAGATGGTCAATATAAGTGGACCCCTAATGTGCATGCTTTCCAGGGTTATGGATTGAAAGATCTACAGTATGAAGGTAGACAATGTCTAGATAGACACCAGATGTTAGACAGGCAATAGGTCGACTGGGACAAAAGATCAACACACTAAAGTTCGACATGTAAGAAGATCGACATGTACAAATGGTCGACAGTGTCAAAAGGTCGACATGCATATGGTAGACCCATTTTTTTTTTATAACCCTAATCTTCACCCTAACTCTAAACCTTCCCTTGGTGCCTAACCCTAACCCTCCCTCCTGGTGCCTAACCCTAACCGTCGGGGTAGGTGCCTGACCCTAACCGTCCCTTCTAGTGACTAACCCTAACCCTCCAGTAAGTTCCTAACCCTAAACCTAGAAGAAAAAAAATGTGTCGACCATTTTCATGTTAACCATTTGAATGTCAACCATTTGACCCTGCCGAACATTTGTACCTGTCGACCTTCTTACATGTCGACCTTTAGTGTGTCAACCTTGTGTCCCTGTCGACCTTTTGTCCCTGTCACCTATTGCCTGTCTACCATCTGGTTTCTATCAAGACATTGTCTGTCTTTTCTTTAGACTGGATACCGCTTTCCAGATATCCTAGTTGCTGCATTACTGGCTCACACATTTTAAAAGATCAAGTTGTGGTGCTAATTATTTAATTTGTGACACTGAGGGGATCTTAAAAACAATGCAGCTTTAGTATTATATGCCATTTCTATTGTGATCATCATGGTGTGGGCTGGGAAGGGGGGTTTCCAGGCAACCGGAACCCCTCTGCATTTGCCTATGCACCAAATATAGTTAATAGCTTAGGGTCACCATAAGAAGTTAAATTTAGTGGTCACAACAGATTACATTTGCAGGGAAATACAAAGGCCCAAGTCTTCAGATTTAAAGTTGTTAATTGTATGCCTCAACATGGAGCATTAGTATGGTAATTCAGACTGAAGGTTGGGAATGACACCTAAGGGTTAGAGCAGTCTTTCTCAAACTCGGCCCTCAGGACGCCATACAGTTTAGGTTTTCCAGGTCACCCAGCAGGTGCAGAGATGTATTCATTACTCACTGACACATTTTAAAAGATCCATAGGTAGAGCTAATTATTGCACTTGTAGTTCTGTGAGTAGACCTGGAAAACATGTAATGTTAGTAGTCCTGAGGACCAGTTTGAGAACCTGTGGGCTAGATAGTGTACAGTAAGAAAGATATAGTCAGAAAAGAGGTAAAGACTATACTGCCTTCCACCCATGGTGATGCCCCCAATATTTTCTTTTAATATTTTTTTTACAGGTGGACTACATACAGTATGCCAGTGAGTACTTGATGTCTAGGCATGCTGGTCCTTGCTGTTCTCCAAGTACCATAATGCTCTGGCAGACTTGCTGGGGCCAGTAGGTGACCTATAAAAAAACAATATTATTTTTTACATTAACTATTACCTTTGTATCCACGGCACCAGGAGTACAGTGCTATTGGCACTAGGGCTGTTTGGACCCTGGAGGGGGGCCCACATGTTTTTTTTTGTAGACCCTACTCCTCTAGGGGATTCATCCCTTGTGCAAACTGGCCTAGGGATGGTGGAATCATGGGGGGCCCACACTGTGGGTTTTCCCTCTATGGTTTCACTAGCCTTGGCTGGTCAAGCCTAATGCTGATAAAGGAAAAAATGAGGGAACCCAACACAATCCCCCCTCCTATTTTTCCTATACCAAGCTAAGCTCAAGCACTAGGGCAGCTTAAGTTTAGAGAGGGGACCCTATACTGTATGTATTTACATTTTTTGTTATTTATTCTTAACTACGTACTGTATATTTAGTCATTATACAGCATAGCAAAATAGCCGCATTAGCAGCTATCTCATTGCCCTCGGAGACTTCTATTATGCAACAAGCAATTCTAATTATAGCTATTTTACAAATTACACAATATTACTGTAGATTTGGTGAATTGTATGTTTGACATTTGAAACAATAAGGATGGTTGGTGGTATCATGCTGAGAATGGTCATGTCAAGATTCTGGAAAGTTAGACTGTGCTCACTTTCCATTATACAGTGTACGATGACTACAATCTCATCCAAAATTGTGTTTTTCACAAAAACTATTACTTTCCCCCTTGGCTCAGATATGAATGGGGTAGGAGATAGGTTACAGTTCCATACATGGTTTTGCAATTTGGGTCAGTTAAGAGTTGGAATGTAAAGTATATTGATTTGATGTGCTTGCCATGTACCATCACAACAGGGTTAAAATTAATAATTGAAAATAATTGTTTTTTGTTATCTTTTTAGTACCTTGGGGACTTGGGAATTCTCAGAAGGGCTAAAAAAATATCAGCTCCTCATTTTGTGGGACATAAAGAAAAGTTTGATTAGCAATTGAAAGTACTTCCTCATCTGTCACATTTATTTTGTGTTGTTTTACTGTTTTAAAGTGTGATTGCTTACTTGTGCATATTTATATCTGTCAGTGTTTGTTTAAATTAGACATAAATATTCTATATACAGATATGTGAGTGAGTGTGAAAAAACTTTTCCACCTCAATGATCTGGGTATGCAGTAGGCAAAGTCTGGTAAGCACTGATATCATGTAGGAGTCATTGCTGATTAATTCCAGGCATATGAGCCAGCTCATATGCCTGGAATTAGTCACTATCCATGTGTATGCATGGGATTTTTCAGTCATATAGGTTAAGAGTAATATGAGTTCTGAATCATTTGAAAAAGCTGGCTCCTATGACTTTAGGTAAACTCTCCCACTCAATGCATGTAGTTGGCTTTACAACTGAGAGTTTTGCTTAAGTCCAATTTTAAATCAGTCTCTTAGAATATGTAGCTTCCTTGAATTAACTGAATTTATGAATCATCACCTGATTGCAACTGTATTATAATTGTTGGAGTCAGTAAAATTTTTAGAAATTCAGTTTGAAGGAAATTAGTCTCTTATTTCAATGCTCACCTTGTTTTAAGCTTTCACTTATTAAATAGATTTCATGCCACCAACAGCTCCAGTTTACAAGGTCCAGTCAGTTGATGAATTTCCGTCCTCTCACCATGGTGTCTGCCATGCGTTGGCTCTCTTCTGCCATATTCTTTTCAGCATGTCACATGGTGACACCTGTATATAGGCACCACCATCTTGAATTTGTTTAGTCTCTGCAAATGACCAATTCAGCCCTGAACCAGTAGTCACCTGAGTGCTGTCATTCAATCCTGAGTTAGTCCTCTTGAGGCAGGCTATTATCTGTACACATCCTCATTGCCTGGACTTCATCTAATCTACTTGGTCAGCATATCTCTAGTTCCTGGGTACTGGTATCACTGAGTTCCAGTGTTTCTATGACTCTTCTGAAAATCTATTGCACTCATGTGTAGACATCAATTCCTGGCTTTAAGAGCTTCAGGTACTTCTGGGTCTTCTCTTGGAAATCTCCTTTTGTATTCCTTTGACATGGTTGCAGCTTTTCCAATACATTGTTCTACCCTGCTCCTGCAGTTCTGCATCTCCTCCTGTGCTTTAATGCCTCCTCTGCTCCAGTAAAAATATCTCTAGTGCACACTCTCACACTGCTCCAGCAGTCCTGCAACATCTCCTTTCACTATTTCAGTAATCCTGCAGCATCACCTGTGCATTTATCCTCAATTGCTCTCCAGTGCCTCATCTATACTTATTTTTCTAGCATTAGTTATTGACAGTAACTACTTCCCTCACTAATTTCATTCTGTGCTAGTCTGGATGACTGCAACCCTCAAGCTCTATGCCACAAAGGCCATCGCAGTATAATGAACAGGGAGTTCATTATACTCCATTCCCTCAGACTAGCAGTACTAAATAGGATAGAGTGAGACAAGAATCCACTTGAATATATTACACTTGTATTTAATAGCAAATATGCATTTTTAATTTTTTATTTAGAAAATATTCAGACTTTAGAGACAATTATATTATTTCATAAATCAAACCCAATGCCAAACTAAAATTAGAAAGTTGTTTGAACGTATAATTAACATTTCTATAGATGGCATCAAATTATCTTAATATGAAGTTAGTAAATTTTCTCAGTGCAGCAAAATATTGTAGCATTTTTCAAATATTGCAAGTTGTAGTGTTAAACTCTCTAATACATAAGTTAGGCATTTGTACTTGAGTAATAATTTTTAATTAATAGTAAAAACAAGTAATACATACAAGAGCAATACATATTTTTGTAGCTTCTTGTATGTATAATTTTATATTAAATTATAAGGGCACAGTCATGCCCTTATAGTAAGGCTGGATTGAAACAAAATAGCATTCTCCCATAAAGAACTCCCGAGGGGGGGCATGGTGTTTAAGGGACTACACCTCAAAAGCTCTTGGAGTTGCCAAGCTGAAATTTGGCATGGGCGAGTGGAGCTGCATGCCAAATTTCAGGGCTAAAAATGAAAATTTATGATTTGGGAGTAATCTAAAGTTCCAAATGTCAGTTTTTTCTGATAATATCAGTTAGGACCACTTTTGTGCTGTTCTATTTGGGGGATTTTGGGGAAGGCATAAGTCTGAGTAAGTGGTGAATTTAGACTTGGGGGTTTGTTTTATTAGGTATTGTTCCAGTGTGATTTTGGGGTTCAGGTAATTGAGAAAGTTACAGTTCTTAAACTATTTCCTCACAATTATACATATAGCAATCTTCAACTTGTAGCACAGCCTCAGTAGGTGCCTCCAGCAGGGGGGTGCACTCAAAGTGGCTTCACTTGGGTGCACCAAGATTGCTGTACTTTGTGGTTAGTGGTTAGTAGCGGTGGTGGGACTTGTGGGAAGGAAGTGGGCTTTAAATGTGGCCAAGACCCAGGGAAAGTAGCGGGCGTTAGCCGCGGTGGTGTTGGCTGCAGGACCCCGGGGAGGTAGTGGACATTAGTGGTGGTGGTGCAGGCATTAGCAGCATTGTGGCTGGCAGTGGAGAGGGCTGCAGGACGCGGGGGAGGTAGCGGGCGCTAGCGGCAGACAGATGCAAGCTCTCATCAGGAAGATCTGAGATGCCTGCATTTGTGTATAAATAAAACACAGAAGCACAGACAAGATTAGTGAGAACCGTCTGTGCATCTGTGTTTAAAACATAAAACCTGTGTAAAAAAAAAACATGTGCCCCTCCCCCTAAAGAACAACCAGTCCCGGGTTTTGAAGACCCAGTACTGGTTGTGCTAAATATAGCGAACAAATGATGTAGGGGTCCTCTGTATGAAGCACAACCAGCACCAGGCTTTTCAGAACCAGTCCTGGTTACCAAAATACAGGGGACAAATTATGTAGGGGTCCCCTGTATTAAGCGCAACCAGCACTGGGCACTGAGCCGGTCATGGTTCTGGAAATATAGGAGAAAGGAATTTATAAGGTCCCCCTGTATTATCCAGAACCAGCACCAGACTTTTTCTAGCAGAGGGGTAATGCCACAGCCAGGGGAGCCCTTTCACCGGGTCCCCCAGCCAAAGCAATGAGGTGGATGGGGGAAGCGATAGAGTGGTGTGGATGGGGAAGACAGAAAGGCAATGAGAGGGGAGAGATTAAGCAGCACAGATGGGGAAGCCAAAGTGATGCAGATATGTTTAAAACAGTGGTGTGGATGCATGGGAGACAGAGTGGCATGGTTTGGGAGAACAGAGTGATGTGTATGGGGGTAAAGAGTGGCATAGATGCGGGAAGACAAAGCAGTGCAGATGGGTATAGACAGATGGTATAGATGAGGGAAAACAGACTAGCACAGTTGGAGAACATACATCAGTAGGGATTGGGGAAGACAGATTGGAGCGGATGGGGGGGAAGACAAAGTGCCACAGTTGGGGTGACAGAATGGTGCAAATGGAGGAAGAAAGACTGGAACAGATGGGGGAAAGACAGTTGCTGGGGTGGTGTGGCTGGGGGGAAGGTAGTGGTACAGATGGAAGGAAACAGAGTGGCAAGGATGCAGGAAGACAGGGTGGTGCAGATGGGGAAAGACAGATTGGCATGAATGAGAGAATAAAGAACTAGCATAGTTAAGAGGCTACACAGCTGTAGGGATTGGGGAAGATAGAGCACAATGGATGTGCAGATAGTGTACATGCACAGACAGAGTATGATAGTTTTAGAAATTAGGGAGCTGAATGTGTACTTTGAATGAGATGGATGTATGGAGTGATCAGGATGTTGGAAACAAGTGGGATTGTTGTAGTGAACAAATGGGTGATTGTGTGCACTGAGTGGGATGTGTGTGCCACATAACTGCTCAGACCTCAGTTGCATAGACTGCATGTGTGTATTCCAATAAGCACACAATTCTGTGAATTAGCAGCTCCACAATTTTGTGAGTGACAGCAATCTCACTCTGTGAGAGTGCTGAATCTGCAGTTAACCACAGGGTGTCATAGCATACCATATCTGTATTGCACAAGGAACACGTCCATTAACCTGTCAGCCTTAATGATCAGAGTTTCATTGCTTTTTTCAGTTTGAGTGGCACAAATTCAGATTATGACTGAGAAGCCTTAATGGGACATGTGAAACGTATGTTTTTTTGTTTATGTAATATATAACAATGTAAAAGTATTATTTTAATAATATGGTTCTTCAAATACTAATAATATAACACATTTCAATATTATCATTTATCTTTTTATGTAGCATAAAATTCACACAGTGGGTTAATCATGTGTATTGATTCTATTTTTCTGCTGTAATATCTTTAAAGGATTATATTAAATCAATACATATAGGTGTGCTGAAAATACATTTAAATATGATTTTGATTCACCACCACAAAAATAAATATATAAAGGGTGGTCAAATAAAGTCTGTGCAATCCCATCAGTATTGCATACTTATGCAAAATATAAAAATAAAAATATCTTATGCACAGTAAGAGTCGAGGATCTAGCATATAATGTGTATCTAATGTGAATGAGTTGTTACTTCATTTACTAACCTATTATGCTTTGCCATGCTTTCAGTTTATCAACTCTAACAATGGTCATCTGAACCAAATCCATCAAGAGAAAGGCAAAATGATGGAAATCAATTACATTATCCACTGAGAATTTAATTTGATATTATCTATGTGTTGGACATTGACTTTAGACATTGACTTTGAAGTATCTGTTATATTTAGCATGTTTCCTTATTGGTTAATTGTATTTCCTAGTTCAAAAAATACAAAATAAATATTTTAATTTAATTTAAATAATTAACACATTTTTCAATGCATAAATGTAAATCAGAGTCAATCCTAGTTTGTAAAATAGTACTCAATGAAAAGGTTACACATTTTTTACTACATAGTTTTCAAATGTTATGATGCAATATAATATATGAGTAAAATTATTTTGTATAGACATACAGCACAATTCAATTGTATTAAAATAATAAACAGGTTGTTATGTGAATTTTTCATATTTAGTAAAATGTTAATATTTAGTAACATATTCAGTAAAAGCATAGTTTGATCTCAAATATGGCAGAGGGTCAAATTCATGATTGCTAGATGGTGTTTGGCAGAAAAAGAATGAAATCTGCTTGGTAATGTCAAGCAAACTGTGCAATAAGCCATATTTAGGAACCGTTACTCTTTTTCCTTTGTGTAAGGATGTAATGGTTGTTAACTTTGAATGTTCACAACTCAAACCAATATTCTCAATCAGTTTTAAAGGTAACCTACTATCAAATGCAACTGAAGTAACCATTTTGGTTGAACAATGCAAAATTAGCTGTTCTCGCTGCATAGATTGCTCTATAGAGATTAGTCTATGCAAACATTTCAGTAATAAGAAATCTGATATTTTAAGTGAATGCTATGCCAAACTAGTTAAGAGTTTTGTTTAAGAATATAATTATTTATGCAAAGTTGCTTCTTTAATAAGATAGTACAAGTAAAAAATATGTTTTGAATTCCATAGCAACTAATCAAATATATGTTTTTATTATTAATGATAAAAGATTTAATTTGGTTCCTGTGGTTTCCTGAAAATCATATTTACAGTATTTTTACCATTCCATCATATACATTTCAATGAATTTAACAATGTGCAATCTCAGTGCTTTTCCTGTTTGCACAGGAAACAGCGTACACTGCAGTCTAAAGAAAACTATTTCAATGTATCATCTATATTTAGGAATGTAAGCACCTTGAGAATACATTCATTACACTGAATAAAGGTGCAGAGAAAAATCTATATACGGTTAGAACAGTCCTAAATCATACCAACATTTTAAAAAGCACCACCAGGACAAAATTATTTGCTGATCCACCAAAACCTCCCCGTCTATATCTATCCATACCATATTCAGATTTCCCCAACCATTTTTGCGTTCATACAAAGCCATTTAGTTTGCAAAATACCACATATCCTATTTCATAACAAGAATCTGGACACTATTGTCAAAATAATAACAGATTAATTTTGATTTAAACATCAATCAATTATAGCAATTAGCTAATTGTTTAAACAAGCTATTACAATTCTAGTCATCATCCAAAATAAATTGTGTGCACAGAACTTTTTAATTGCATTAATTTCAGAATAAATATCTGAACATTTCTATTCTGTTAGATAGGCAATTTGTAAATATTAAATTACCTAACATTATGTGGCTGTAGATTGTCATTAATATATTAAGTTATCTCACTGAGTAGCAAAATCAACTTGAAAACCAAACTTAATTTGTCTTTTATAACATATGATATACAATAATGAACTAAATTGATTTATCTGTACTTTTAAATTATTTTGTGAAATTCATTTTTATAGTGATATCTTTTTCTGGATTTATATGCTACACTTTTTCCAGATTAAAGCATGCGATTTAATAAAAAGCGAACAAAAAAAGCTAATTTGGAGGCAGAGAATGTATGCCTGAAATTAAACTGTGCAACACAGCATAAATGTGAATGCATTGAAGAAAAAAAAAAGAAGAGTTGTGTGTGTGAGAGAGAGGGGTTTTATGTTTATGGTAGTTTATTGTGATAACTTACTATGTAAAGTGATAGTCCTTTTAATATAAAATACACATTTTTATTAAATGACAGTACTGGGTACACATAATTTATAATTGTTATATTAGTTTGTAAGAGAAAAAAAGGATATAAGATTGTCATAAATTAAAGAGTCAACATTATACTGTACAGTAAAGTAATGGGCTGTTGTTATTTTTAATTAACTGCAAAATAGGGATGTGGGGAAGGTAGAAAATCAAAATCTTAAAAGAGTGCACCAATTCTTATTGGGCCTGATTCAGAGTTGTACACTATGCACACAGCAGCTGCATCTTTGGACGCAGCTGCTGTGTGCAAGTATTGTATGCTAGTATTGCAGGAGGCATATGAAGACAAAAGATTTTCCCTACCGGCATTACAGATCTTAATGCTGTGTTTGAAGAGGCAGCATCAAATCACCATCATTACCATCAAGAGCGACAGTTGCAGATTTGGCCATCAGAGTATGGCTACTCAGATTGGTCAGCTCATCTGCCTTACCAAGGCCAGTTAATCTGCATTGGATGATGCAGACACTGGCCTTGGCACTCCCACAAAATGGGGATGGCGTGCCCCAGTTTTCAGGAACACTGTCCAGAGCTTACCCCCTCCCTGTCTTCAAACCCCCAAAAGTTTTTCAATCAGGTTGCAGCTTAGGGGGCACTGCATGAAGTGATGCTGGATCTTTTCTGTACTTTTTCAGAATGGATCCTGCACATTTTCAGTCCATCCACCATCTGACTGGTCCACAAATCATTGGATTTGTATACAACTCTGAGTTAGGCCCACTGATTTATAGATCAGTATCCCTTAGGGAATTTAGCACAATTCTGACAAGGCTGGAACTGGCATACATTATGAAAGGAAGACCCCACACGGTGGGTCTCCCTTTATATAGTCTAGCACAGACTGGTGATTGTTGATGCTTTTTTGGTGGAAAACCAAACTGTTTTTCCAACCATTGCATATTAGAAGTAACCAGTCGAGACTATAAATATAGTTTGTATTACTTAAATGCCAGCTACCATCTGCATCTCCATCATCATCATCAATTCAATGATGACTATCGGCTGTATTCAATTGCCGGCGAAAAATTATGGACTTTTCGCATGGTGCACTTTCCCCCATCATCGCTGGTTTTGCCTCCGGAAAATATTGTGCTCGTCAATGCTTTTCACTTTATTAAATTCCAAAGGAGACGAAAATGCATCCTGGCGAAACTCAGCAGGTGAAATTTGCTGTCAGATTTGGGGAAATCAGCCTGATACCCCTCAAATGATGCACTGACATGGGGGATACTATGGATAACCCCGAATAGCCCTGCTGAAGGATATATAAGGTGTTTAAATGCTCTCAATTGCTGCTAATTAGCATCTTTGCACAAGTGGTGAAGAATAGCATTTAGTAGGGGTTTTTTGCAAAAATCAGTTGTCTCAGCAAAATTGGGGTACATGAAAATGGGTGCAAGCATGGTTAAAAATGGTAAAGTGAGGTTTTAAAATATGCAAACACCTGCAATAAAAAAAAACTATTTGGGCATACTTGGGGGAGTCTATTTCACTAGTTTTTAAGTTTGTCCCCCAACTTTGGCTTTATTTGCCCACCAAAATGAAAGTACTTTTTGGGGTTGATCTAAAGTATTTTTTATACTTTTTTTATGCAGTTTACCTATGGGGGACTGTCCCAAGGCTGCAGGGGTGTTCCTGCAACTTTGCACCCCAAACCCACAACTCTGCACTTTTTTTCACCTTGATTCAGAGGCAAATCTTTTCTGTTGGTTACAAGGTGTAGACTTTTTGCACCGGTGAAAAGTCTTTGCAATTGAATAAGTTTCTGGCTGGCGAAATGACATCATCGGCGGAAACTTTTCGGTGAAAACGGCTTATCGCGGCTAATTGAATACGGCCCTATGTGTCAGTCTGAAACAAATCATGTTTTGTGAATTTTTACAAAGTTACATCCCTACGGCCTAAATTATTCACGAGAGAGAGACATAGGGACAAGCAGGTAAATTTAGTAATTTTGCACCATTCAAAAGCTGTCGCTTCTCAGGCCTATTCAAGCAAGAAATTTAAATTAGCAATACTATTCAACATGGCTGAAACAGTGGGTGGGAAAGTGGTGCCACCACCCTGGGTGCAGAGCCTAGGGTGCATCATCATTATTCCACCATTGCACCAGTATTTAGCTTCCAGGGGAGAGCCATCCAGAGTACACTAAGAATGCTTCAGATGCTCAGCTCCCTTCTGACCCTGGCAGCATGGTAACCTCATTGTAACATCATTATGTCACAAGTTTGGGGGTTGGGGCAAGCAGAATGTGGCATATTACTCTACTACATCCATTATATTTAATGCAAAACACTCTGGAGGTGGAAACCAATGCAGCCGCAGCTGTGTTTTCTGCTGCAGTCACATCTGCATCTTTGTGCTAAAACCATGACAGATTCTGAGCATAATGAGATGCCCAATTGCAGCATTGCTAATCCATTGCGTGGCATCTTTAGACGCACTATTGGATGCACCTTAAATCTTGCACCTGTCCTATGCAATTTCTCCATCTGAACATGGCATCCTGAGTCAAGGGATCCAGTGATCAGAATCCCAGCACAAGAATCCCAACAACAGTCTGAATCCTGACTCTGGAATCCTGACTGCTGACATCCTGATGATAAGTATTAGGGTTAGGGTTATGTTTTAGGGTTAGGGGTTAGGGTTAGGCACTAGGTGGCTGTTTAGGGGTAGGCTACACGAGGGGAGGGTTAGACTGCGGTGGCTGAGGGTTAGGTTTAGGCTGTGGAAGGGGAGGGTTAGGCTGCAGGAAAGGAGGGTTAGGGTAAGGGTTGGGGATACTTACTAAATTCTGTTGGGATTCTGACTGTCGGGATGCTGATGTTAGTATTGTGAACTTTGGCATCCTGACAGCAGGGATTCTTTACCCAACCTCTGTGTCAGTATTAAATGCAGTCAGTGTCAGCAACACACCCAGATCTGACTAGCTACCTACATATTATCTTCCAGGAACTACCACTGAAATCCTAAACTCCTTTATCAAAGATCGTTCTGTGTCTCCCAGCGGTACCCATTGGAAGCTTGCACAGTGTGACACTGACTCATGCTCAGACTTTAAGCAACTGCCAACTGCATGCAGCATCAAAAATGCACCTACCTTTGAATCAGGCCCTCCGTGTATTGCTTTGAAGTGTATTGGCATTTTACATTTCCTTCTTAAATTCACCACCGCTTAGTAAAATTACTCCATATTGTGTGTTAGATTTTTATTAGATTGCTGAGAGCACTCCTACAAATGCATGTTTCAACATTGTGGCATAAAATGAGTTCCAATAAGTAGTATATATATTTTCTTATTGAGGTATTGTTCCAAGCATTAATATCAACCAGTATTTAGAGGTTAGGTATGATTTTTCATTTAATTCACCAAAGGTAATGGAAAAGTCAACCACTGGTCAGGAGTAAGTGATAGCTCATTTACAGCAAGGATGATATGAGAGATAAATTTCCTTGTGTGATTTTTCAAGTCCTTTAATTAATAGAGAAGACCAATGATTAAGTGTCCTTTGGGCAACTCCATAGTTAATAAAATGAAATAACTGAAGATATATAAAGTGCTCCCTCAAGGGGACATCTCCATTAAATGTGAATAACTGTAAAGTTGGGACCCACAAAATATGTCCAAAGGTCAGCTATTGTTAAGTAGCCCTGATTTTTCCACTTACAGACAGTATTATTAGCATAAGTTGATGGAAAGTCTGGATTATTATGGGTAGGTTGAAGAGGGAATTGGTAAATATTCAGTTGTATAATGATCTATCTTTATACCAGAGTATAGGTTAAACTCCACAAAATTATTTAAAAAAAATATTGTCTTTTTAAAAAAAGAAATATGTAAATATTCTTGAAATATTTATATGATAATGGTCAACATGATCCTTAGCACAACAAAATAAAAATGACATGTATATGAAGATCAAATGAAGAACAGTTTGGATTGTTACATCCTATCTATATGGCAAAGAGAAATGGCAGCTTACACTTCTAAAACAACATGGCAGGGTAACACTTCTAAAACAGCAATTAATGTGCTAAACAGTTCAAAGACATCTGATTCTTTATATTATTAAATAGACAGAAAAGCAACATATCATACTTTAGAAAATTTGTTCATTTCTATATACCACCATGCCCATTGCATAATGCCATGAGTATCAGCTTGTAAAGATTTATTTGCTAACAATTTCAAAATAGTGGTGTAAAATATTGAGCTTCAGGTTTTCTAATACTTATCTTTACAGTAATTTTGGCTGCTGCTTTAGAAATAGAAATGTTAATAAAGGCAAACATGCTCAGTTTTGCCTCTAGTAACATTACAGTTATAAAAATGGTTTGTAAAATCCCTAAAAAACAGTTTTCAAAACCTGCAACTCAATAAATTTATGTAAATGTGTTCATTAGTCCAAAATGGGAATAGTTATGGTTGATAAATGCATAAAGCTACATGTGGGGCCTACTTTTGTTTTCTTTCCCCCTCTTTCATTTAAATCACTATTTGGTCGCATCACCACTTCCAATACAATCCTCACTATTTTTATATTATTGCTGGACTGAGAGTTTAACTGATCTTGCTATACATGTTGATTAAATTTAAATGAGACCCGTGTACCTTACCTAAGTATCAACTTATATATACATATATTAAGTGAGAAAGTGTGTGTGTGTGTGTGTGTGTGTGTGTTTGGCTTTTATGCATGGCCAGAGTTTTATACCTAGCTCCACCAAATTTGGCATGGTGGTGTAGTTTGACCAGGGTAAGGTTTTAGCCTAGGTTTAAACTTTGTGGGGGTCGCAGACTGTATCACAATCCCATAAAACTGGGACACTCTTAAATTACACAGGTTCTGGGGCTTCATACACACACTGTCACACTTTCCTCTCTTCCAAAGTGCTGTGTTATATCATATTTACAAATACAGAGCATACATGAAATATGGAGATACTCAGCCCTATGTGTTTGCATAATAAACTTTGACATTAAACAGTGTTCATTATTAGTATTTTACTCACTGTCTCATCTTACTGCAACCATCCTGGGAGTCTTAGCAGAGTGCCTGGCAGACTCATGAGCAGCTCAACGCTCGATAAATTCAGACTGTGGCAGGCAGCATAATCAATCCACAATCTTTGATCCTGGAAAAACTTAGCATGCGGACCTTACAAACAGCAGGGGAGATTGATTGAAGACACACAGCACCAATGTGGATGGGCCATATTCTGTTAGGAATCTAGTCCCAGCATTCCCCCCTGATGGCATCCCAGCTAGACATGGTCTTCAATTTTGGTCTGCAGAGTGATTTCAGGGGGTGATTCAACTGCGAATATTTCCTAAAACATAGGCGTGTCACTGCTGTTGGGGGGGAGTGGAGAGGCCGGGATCTCCATCTGCTGACAGAGATTTCCTGGCCTCTTTTACTCATCTGTGGTGCCTGGCTTGTGTGACCCCATGGTCACAGCTGATCTGATGATGTGTCCTTTACAAGAAGGCATTTTTTTCTAACTAAGCATTTAGTTAAAAAAATGTTACAAAGAAAATGTTTGCATACATGTATTTCAATATTTACTAAAAAAATGGAACTTAACACATATTGAATTGGCTCTGGGAAGAACAGAAGAAAATTGCAGAATTTGCAGATTACAAACATCAATTCAGATCATCCTCACACCCTGGATGAGGTAATACCAGGCTCTGCTGACTAATTGATTAGTTAATTAGATCAGTGATACCCTAGACCTGCCCTGTAATTTTTACTTAAATACAAATAATTGGGCATAACTTCCTCTGAGCATATCTTGGAAGGAATACTTCTGAGTGATTGTCAGATCACACCCCACCTGCAAATAGACTTGATATATTTTTTATGGAATTATGGACGCTCCTTGTGATTACAAATATATACATTTCACGTCATAAACCACATGAAAGCTGATGAGACTTTTTTCTTTTCTTATGTTTTAACCTTTTCAAGCAGACAGATCTTTGTTTACCCCCACAGTGCTAGTAGACAGCACTAAATCCTCATTTCATTTATATGCATGCATACAAAAAAGTTTTAGTTTGCCCATGTCCTGTCAGGTAAATGGAATCATCCCCCTGGCAGGCTTACCATAACTGAATATACATTTACAGTAGATTGACAATCAGCTCAGAATCTCCTGATACCTAAACATGCTAAGGAAAACCTTGTACTGTCTCTTTTTGAGTCACCTTTGCTAGTATGACAAGACTTAACAAAAGGCTTCCCTTTGCCCTTACACTTACAAATCAGTTATCCTGTGAGTCATATGAATTAACATTATAAAGATTCTGTGTGGGTAGAGTTTGTTAATGTAACCAAACATTTCTATTACCTGCCCTCTGTGTGAGACAGATGTTTAACAGTACAACAAAAAGAAAACATATATCAACATATTTAATATCTATATTCTCTAGACCTCCCTCATATAAGAAGAGGCAAGGGAATATGAACTACTATGTAATTCCACAAGTATCTCTACAGTACCTCCCTGTCAATATAACCCATTAGCTACTTCTAGATACACTGTGCTTTAGCAAAAGCTTCCTGCTTAAATAAACAATTTAATTTTTCTGACAGAAGTGGCTCTGACACTGACAACCACCAAGCCTAATCCCTCCTTCCTGACTATAGGCTGACATACCCTTACTGTTCTTACAGGTATTTCTCCAAAACAATGCAGGAGCCTGAGTCTGATCTAGAACTTTCAGTATGAGACATTACAGTTCATTATTCTAGGGGCCTTGCTAATTAAATATGATCCCCCCCCTAGACTTAATTATTTGGGACCCTACTAGTTCTGGCAAATAACTACTCACACTAACATTCAGCACTACTCCCCAGTTGTTTGCTGACCCACACTGTGATAGCTTACTGTATCACTAACCCACCTTTCATTGCATGTGCTGGAATAAATCCATGGTCACATTTCATCACAGATGATACCAGATCCAGTCCAGAGGGACACACAACAACTCCTCTACCATAAAGCAGTGCTCACTACTTTAGTAATGTCATAAAGTGCACTACACCCATACAGTCCTCACTTGTTTATCCCATCATAATATTTCTAATCAGCTAAGCAATTTCTTAACTGTACAGTCTAGTGTGAGTATTGTTCCTTCTTAAGGGGGTCAGAGGAAATCTTGGTTGACCTAATAAACTCTAAAATTTCCCAATTTGAATGAACAATAATTACTCTCTACTGTATGTTGCATTATGCCAATAAGACTTTGACGACCATGGTGGTGTATAAAGAAATGCATTTTAAAATGCAATACAGAATATATTTATCTTCTTCTAGATACTGTTCAATCAGTTTATGCTTCCAACCTTACCTCCCCACATGCTCTTGTCCTGATACCTCCCATTTTCATTGTCTATGTGATTGTACAGCAAAAAAAATTGGGTTCATGTTAAAAACTTTGCAACTGCACATCTTAGGAACTATCTCCTCCTTACACCAGAATGGGCTATTTTTGGTATCCCTAGTCCTACAGCTAAATATACTAAAGGGTGCATAAAACAACAGTTGTTAACTCATGTAGCTGCAAAAAAATGCATATTACCAAACTTGATTTGTGCCAGCTCCCAACATTGACTTTATTTAAGGATAAACAATTTTATCTTATTTACATGGATTGGCTTTGGGTTTCTCTTTATATGAAGGATAAGGTAAAAACGTTTTTTGAGTTTCACTGATATTCTGTCACCTCTGGTTGAATTGCAGATTAAAATTGCTTCCAAAATACAGACTGGTATGAAACTAGAACACTTTTGTTGTCACAAGGAGCCACACTGCTAATACCATGCAAGGCGAATGCTGGACAAGTATTTTCTGACGTCTGCTCCTTCCTCCTGTTTGGATCTGTGGTTAGAAGCATATTGTTTGTAGTTCCAGTCTTGGTTGCTGCTGAGCCTCTGCACTAATTACTGCCTCTCTGTGTGCACACTGATTGATTCCCCTGTCTCTTCACAGCCCAGGTGCTCACTGGTCTGTCATTAGGGAGATTTGCTCTGGTTGGGCCCTGTTTCTGTTAAATTCCAGCCAGCCTTTCACTTCATGCCAGTGATAGAGATCCATGTTCCGGTTTGTGACTATGTCTCCTGTATGCCAATAGAGTTCCAGTATTCCAGCCTCTCCATTGTTCCAGTCATGATAAATTACCTCAGCCACTGTGATCCATCCAGGTGGCATGATCTGCATTCCACCTGCTATGTGCTGCTTGAGTCATCCAGACAGCACAGCATACATCTCTTCGCTCAGCCACCTGTGCCATCCTAGCAGTACAGAGTGCACCTCCAGGCGCATGTTAGCATCTTGTGGCTTGTGTCAACCCGGTGACATTAGCCGCACTTTAGCATCCTCAGAGCGATATTCTGCACATCCTCGCCAGTGTCAACCCGGCGACATTGGCCGCTCTCCAGCATCCTCAGAATGTTATTCAGTATTCCAATGCCAGTGTCAACATGGCAACATTGGCCACACTTTAGCGTCCCAAGGGCGCAATCCAGTATTGTTACACCAGTGTCAACCCAGCGACATTGGCCACACTCTAGTGTCCTTGTTGCACAATTCAGTGTGCCTGTGCCAATGTCAACCCAGCAAAATGTCACCTCTTTATATTCATCCCATCAGAGACTTACCAGCCCTCAAGGCTGCTTCCACAGCCCAAAGGCTACATCTCACCTCTGACCCCCCAGGCTGCAACTAGCCAAGGCCAACTAGCCCTCAAGGCTGCTTCCACAGCCCAAAGGCTGCATCTCACCCCCGGCCCTCAGGCCGCAACTAGCCAAGGCTGACCAGCCCTCAAGGCTACTGTGCTGCCTCATCTTCATGGCCTTTAGGCCTATCCTGCCAAGACCTCATCCAGCTCTCAAAGCGGAAGCACAGTCACATCCTGCCAAGAATTACCCGCCCTCAAAGTGATAATCAGTTTATACCCTCAGAGTCACCCGTCGTGGCATAACATTTGTATGATACACCAAGTACATTTTGAATGTGTGGAGAATGTGGTGTATGGTTTGGTATATGACTCTACCAACCTGATATCTGTATTACTGTTGACAACTCAATAATCAACCCCACCCCACAAGCTCACTGTCTATGTGTCATCCTTGACTCTGAACTGTCTTTTGTTCCCCACATTCAATCTGTCTCTAAATCCTGTTACATACATCTAAAAAACATAGCCAAAATTCGACCATAGCTTACACAAGATAATGCAAAAATTCTAATACATGCACTCATTATTTCCCACATTGACTATTGTAATAGTCTTTTTACTGGTTTTCCCAAAAACTGACTCTTGCCACTACAATCTATTTTGAATGCAGCTGTGAGGTTGATCTTTCTCGACAAACTTTCAGTGTCTTCTGGTCCCTCCATTGGCTTCCGGTTTTCTACCATATTTAATATAAAATACTTACACTCCCACATAAAGCTATTAACCAAATCACACCAACTTACATCTCTTCACTTATCTCAAAATATCTTCTGACTGGACATCTCCACTCTGCACAAGATCTGCGTCTCTCCTCCTTATGCATTACTTGTTCCCATGCAAGGTTACAGGACTTCTTTTGGTCTGCAACCACCCAGTGGAATGCCCTCTCATGCACAATAAGACTTTCCGCTAGTCTCCAAACATTCAAGCATTGTCTGAAAACTCACCTCTTCAGACAAGCTTATTAGATTCCAGAACTGCCCACATAACCTTCATAGCTTCCGTATGTAACTCCCTTCTTATAGTTTACACATATAACATTTTCTCTCTCTTCAATTTCACATCCTCCTGACCCTAGGCCAACTTTCCCATGTGACTGGATCAAACAGCTCAACAAGAACCTCTGCAATCGGTCTGAACCAATTTGCAATATGTAGCACCTATCCTTGTGTGTCAACATCTAATTCCCTGTAGATTGTAAGCTTGCGAGCAGGACCCTCTTACCTTTATGTCTGTCTTTTACAACCCAGTCTTGTTCTATAAATATTGATTCCAATTGTAAAGCGCAAAGGAATATGCTGTGCTATATAAGAAACTGTTAATAAATAAATATTAATAAATACAAACCAGGCAGATATTTGATATGTCTGCCTTTTCCAAGTTTCTCAAATTATTTTGTTGTCTTAGGGCCTGATTCAGAAATGGATCCAATGCTGATGTTTACACAATTGAGTGATTATTGGTGATCTGTGCATGAGTCTGAGTCACACTGTGCATGTGCCAAGTTTCATTACCATTGGCAATCACAGCGAGGATTAAGCTAAAGTGTTATTAACAGTCAGGGATCATGTGTGGGAGGTAACAGGGGAGTAGCAGCTCAAATACAGGCATGTAGTGACCATTTTTGGGCTGATCGCAGACTGCAATTGCGATCCCATACACAGATAATAAGGCTCAGGTGTCTCAGTTCCAGTGACCATTCTGAGTAACCATAGGAATACTCAGACCTACAATAATTGACTTATCTGCATCCGATGCTGTGTCTTTGTAAGCTATTGCTTGGATTTACAAAGCAGTCAACAGGCGTCTCAATACAAATCCCAGTGGCTGAAAAATTTGTATACTTTTGCACAGACACTGAGTACAAATTTACAGTTACAGCTTTAACATCCTTCTCTGGGTCAGGTCCTTAGTCTATCTACTGGTCCTGTAAGCATGTCACTAGTGTTTTCCCAGCTTTACAGTAAGTCATTGCGTTATTCACATACATTGGTTAATTTAACATTCACATTAGAATAATATAATAAGCTCAAATAATTACAGTATTACACATTATTAACATCTTGTAATATATTAATAGATATGACCTTTTGTTTAAAATGTTAAATAATTGAGGAAAAATGCAATATAAATGTTTTATTAGACAATTTATTAATAGATAAGACCTTTTGTTTAAAATGTTAGATGTTTGAGGAAAATTGCAATATAAATGTGTTACTAAAAAAGACATACAAATGTGTTTACAGTGTTCGATATTTATGGAAAAATCATATTACAAAAATGTTACAAATGACTAATATATTCTTAGATGAAAGAAATTTGTTTACAGTGTGAGCTAAGAATGTACAAGCCAAGAGTTCTTCACAAGTGAATGACTGGGGACTGATGTATCATGGTCTGACCACTCACTAGTTAGGTGATAGGGGAAGAATACTTACCGGACATTGTAGGATCGCAGGTCTGACCCGGAAGTGATAGTCACATGACCCAAGGGCCAAATTAAGGTCTGTGGGGGCCCATTATATATATATATATAATAGGAATTATCATGGTAGGTAGAGAGTTAAGTTTATCCACAAATTTAGTCAACAGTTCCAAACCACCAGTCCACACCATAAATAAATCGTCTATGTACCGAACATAAAAAAATATATTTTCTGAAAAAATGGGGTCTGCCATGATATGTTGTTTCTCATAAATATGCATATACAAGTTTGCATAGGCAGGGGCCATATTTGACCCCATGGCAGTATCTTGTTGTAAGTAAAAATAATTTTCACACAAAAAATAATTTGTATGTAAAACTAATTCCATAAGCAAAAGCAAAAAAAATGTTAGTCCTCTGCAGTAAATGTAATTCCTATTATAATATACTACAATGTATTTGTTAATATGGGCAGAGTGTGTTACTACCGCGGGATCTTCTATCATATAAGCCTCTTACAGCTATATAACTTTTGGTATCTGGAATTACAGTGCATTATTTCCAGTTTGTTTACTATTCTGCTAGCTATGTGTTTAATTTGGTTGCCATGGTGACGCGTATCTAGCATACGTCACCTCCAGCGGTAGTTCTCAGAAGCTCATGCTGTGTACAGAGTTACACTGGGTTACAATGGGGCATAACTTCCGGTGGGAGGTCTGCAGGGACAGCGCGCATGTGTGTGTGCAGATACAGACAGGTGAATGTGAGTTACCATTTGTGAATTAGGCTGCTGGGTATATAAACACGGTGTGTAGTATTGTGACTTATGCTCCTGACAAAGGTGGTTGTGATATTCCAAAATGGCTGTCGAGTCTGTCATTTGGTGATGGCTACTGGCACTCCACTTTCTATACGATGAGTATCAACTGGATTATTGCTGTTCAATTTGCCTGTGCTTGGTCATCCTGAAAGCACACTTTATTTGGATATGCTGATACTTTTGTGATGTTCCTTTGTACTTTATAAAATGCTTTTTTAATATGGATGTGCTGGCTCTAGACTTTCTATTTACATTATTTTATATGTGCCACTGCACTCCTACAGTTATCTACTGTTGTGCTGCAAGTTTGCTAATGTGCAATATAGTTAACCTTTTATGCTGACTAGCACCATGGATATTTTATAATTCTCTGTCACTTAGAATAATTTGGCAAAATTTATTTTTCTTTTATTTCTGATGCTTTGACGAATGTTAAGAGATTTGAAGCTAAGGACATTTCTAGGATTCTTTTTGCGGACACTGAATCTTTATCTTTTCATGTGGATAGTCCGCTTGAAGTATACTTTGACCTAGTGAAACTAAGAAAAAGAATAGTGGAATTAAATCTGCATGCCTAACCCTTTTTCAATATACCCAGGGGGTTCAGGATAAAAAATCAACCCACTATAGGAAGATCCAACATTGGTTTTTGTAAACAGTGGTGTCAAATTTTAAATGAATGTTCATTTCAGCTTATGGTATTGGTGATAGAACAGGTCAATATAGATATAGAATTGTTAGATAAAGAGATCGTGACTTGTGAGAAATCTGGTTTAGATATTCTTAAAACTGGTGTTGATGGGGACTGGCTGAATAGAATTGAAACCAATGTTGGTCAATTCTACTCCGAACTGCTGGTCTTCAAAAAAATGAAGTATAAGAGAGTTAAAGATGATTATAAAGATTCGAGAGTATATAACTGGATTCATGGAGGTGAATCTTATGGTAGTAGGTAGAGAGTTAAGTTTATCAACAAAATTGTGGTGACTAAAAGGGAAGATTACGGGCACTGAGTGGAATGTGGGTGCCACATAACTGCTCAGACCACAGTTACATAGACTGCATGTGTGTATTCCAATGAGCACACAATTCTTTGAATTAGCAGCTCCAACATTTTGTGAGTGACAGCAATATCACTCTGTGAGAGTGCTGGAACTGCAGTTAACCACATGGTGTCATAGCATACCATATCTGTATTACGCAAGGAACACTTCCATTAAGACGTCAGCCTTAATGATCATAATTTCATTGCTTTTTGAAGTTTGAGTGTTATAAATTCAATAGGTTTTGTGAATTTTCAGATCATGTCTAAGCAGCCTTAATGGGACATGTGAAACCATAAGGTTTTTTTGTCTATGCAATTTCATAGCTTTTTTAAAATGTATTAACTATCAGGGTTTGGAGGAGCAAACCGGGCCACCTGCAGTGGCGAAGGGCAACAAAATGGTACAATAGCATAGGTGGAAGAGGGGCCAGCACAAAGCAGATGGTTTGGGAGGTGCAGAGTGAGAGACAGCTACCGGGGTGGGATGTAGGCATGTGGGTTAGCGGCATCAGTGGTGGTGTGGAGTAATGACATCGGTTCAGTGCAAAGGGGCATCAGTGGGCACACCGGTACTGCGCATGCACCTGAGAAATGAAACTCAATAAGTCACAGATGTACAAACACAGCAGTGAGATCCATCTATGCATCTGTTAAAAATTGAATGTGTAAAATAAAAAAAGGTGTCCTCCCCTTCCCAAAACAAACCAGCACCAGGCTTTTAATGGACAGTCCTGGTTGTGCTTAAATACAGGGGACAAAAGATGTAGGGGTCGCCGTACTTTGCGCAACCAGCACTGGGCTCTGATACGGTCCTAGAAATAAAGGGGGAAGAAATTAGTAGAGTCCCCCTGTATTATCCAGAACCAGCAGCTGACTTTTTCTAGTGGGGTCTAATGCCACAGCCAGGAGAGCCCTTTCACTGGGTCCCCCAGCCGAAGCATTAATCCTGACTGCTAGTCAGCCCAGGCCAGGGATCCTTGGGGAGCTGGAGACACCCCAATAAAGGGGTCTCCCTCTCCAGGGCACCCCTTCGCCATGGGTGCTGGGTTGATTGTGTGAAGTGACCACCTTTCCAATACAGAGCAACCAGCCCCAGGCTTTTAACGGCCAGTCCTGGTTGTGCATAAACACAGGGTACAGATGATGTAGGGGTCCCCTGTATTTAAGCACAAGCAACACTGGGCTACTCAGAAACAGCCCTGGGCTCTGATCCAGTCCAGAAAATTCAGGGGGAAAAAATAGTAGGGTTCCCCTGTATACTCCAGAACCAGCACCGGACTTTTTCTAGTGGGGGACTAATGTCACAGTCAGGGGAGCCCTTTCACCAGGTCCCCCCACCAAAGAATTAGCCCTGACCACTAGTGAGCCCTGACCAGGAATCCTTGGGGAGCTGGGGACCCCCCCAATAAAAGGGCCCCAGGGCACCCCTGGCCTAGGCTGATAGACCGGGGCTATCCCCAGCACCTCTGAGTGGTGGGTGCCAGGTTGATTGTGTAATGTTGAGCATTTTACAGATATATATTTTGCAGTTGAACTATAGGTCCCAGAAAGCTTCCCTCGTATGCTGGTACTTGGAAAACCACAAGTACCAGCATGCAGGGCATTTTGGGCTTACTGGTACCTATAGTATACCTGTTAAAGAAATATAAAAATGAACACACACTGTTTTTTAAATAAATTTGATTTTATCTGCACCTTCACCTGGGGGCGGCAGCCTTAAAGCTCTTTTTCATGGCTGCCGCCACCCCAGTACTTCGGCATCTTCACCTGGCAGGCACCAACCCACCAGGGCTTTGGCATCTTCACCTAGTCGGTGGCAGCCTGTCAGCTCTTTTTTGTGGCTGCTGCCCACTAGGACTTCTGGCATCTGTCTGGTGGTCACCAACCCACCAAGGCTTCAGCGTCTTTGCCTAGTGGACCCACTAGGACTTCTGTAGGTGGCAGAGGGGCCAGCACACAGGAGGTGGTTTGAATGGTGCAGAGTGAGAGATGGCTGCAGGGGCAGGCTGTATGAATGCAGGGTAGCGGCAACAGCATTGGTGCAGAGCAGTGGCAGCACTGCAGTGCAAAGGGGCTGTAGAGGAGGGAGGGGCACAGAGAAGAGGAGTATAGAGGGGGTATCAGGGGCAGGGGTAGGGGTACAGAGTAGAAATGGATATAGAGGAGGCAGGGGCACAGATGAGAGGATGGTGCAGGGATGTAGAGGGAGTAGTGGGGGCTGGGGCACATAGCAGAGGGTACAAAGAGGAGACAGGGGAACAGAGAAGAGTGGCATGCAGGGGTATAGAGGAGGTAGTGGGGGAAGGGGCACAGAGGAGAGGGGCCTTAGAAGAGGCAGGTGGATAGAGGAGAGGGGTGTGGCAGAGTTTAGAGGAGGTAGTTAGGGCTCGAGAACATAGGAGAGGGGGCATAGAGGAGGCAGGGTCACAGAAGAGAGGGTAATAGGGGCAGGAGCATAGAAGGGAGGGTACATAGAGGATGCAGGGGCACAGAATAGATGGTGCAGGGGTATAGTAGAGGTAAGGGGGCAGGGGCAAAGAGGAGAGGAGGGGCTATAGAAGTGGTAGTGGCACAGATGAGAAGGGGGTGCAGGGATATAGAGGAGAGGGGTGTACAGAAAAGGAGGTAGTGCATGCACACATATGAGAGGGGGTCAGAGGAGGTAGAGGTGTAGAGGGGGTTGTCAGGGCAGGGGCACAAAGGAGAAGTGGGAGTAGGAGTATAATGGAGGTAATGGAGGCAGGGGCAAAGAGGAAAGCAGGGGTATAGAGGATGTAGGGGGGCAGCGGTACAGGTTAGGATACATAGAGGAAGCAGGGGCACAGGGGGCACAGAGGAGAAAGGGTTGCAGGGGTTTAGAGGAGGTTGTGATGGCAGGGACACAGAGGAGAGGGTGTCATAGACATGTCAGTGGCACAGATGAGAGGAGGGTGCAGGGGTAAAGAGGAGGTAGTGGTAGCAGGGGCCCAGAGGAGTAAGCAGTAAGGGCAGGGGCAAAGAGGAGAGGGGGGCATAGAGGCAGGGACACAGAGGAGAGGGGTTGCAGGCATAGAGGAGGTAATGGGGAACACAGAGGAGAGGGGGCCATAGAGGAGCAGGGGCACAGAGAAGAAGGGGTGCAGAGAAGTAGGCAATAAGAGTAGGTGCAAAGAGGAGATGTTGGCATAGAGGCAGGGACACAGAGAAGAGGGGATGCAGACATAGAGGAGGTAGTGGGGGACACAGAGGAGAGGGGGCCAAAGAGGAGAAGGGGCACAGAGAAGAGGGGGTGCAAAGGAGTAGGCAATAAGGGTAGGTGCAAAGAGGAGAGGGGGCATAGAGGCAGGGACACAGAGGAGAGTGGGTGCAGGCATAGAGGAGGTAGTGAGGGACACAGAGAAGAGGTGGTCATAGAGGAGGCAGGGGCACAGATGAGTTGGGGGTGCAGTAGTGTAGGGGAGTTAGTGGGGTCAGGGGCACAGAGGATAGGGGGCATAGAGGAGGCAGAAGCACAGAGGAGAGGGGGGTGCACAGGGGAGGAGGTGGTGGGTTAATTGGCACAGAGGGGGTAGTGTGGGCAGATGCACAAAGTAAAGGGCAATGCAGGGATCAGTGGAGGTAGTGGGGGCAGGCACACAGAGGAGAGGGGGGCATAGAGATTACAGAGGAACATCTCTATGTACCTCCTAGAGGTACAGACATATAACTATAACAATATATACACCCTCCCACCCTTGTTACACAGATACTCGCCAGAGACATGAGCCCTCACTTTGGCTAGGACACACCTTAACTTTACCCTATCCCGGAGCTCCCTCTCACCCCAGTGGCCTCATAGAGAGCATGGAATGATAGCAGCAGCAGGCCAGCCTGTGCTCCAGCTGGGGCTGTTACCATACTTTCCGGCTTTGCAGGCCCAACAGCAATGTGTGTGGACACTCTAGGAGGTGGGTGGCCGGGACAGGCTGCTCCTGTGTGAGTATCCAGCCATGTACACAGTGAGGATCTGGCAGGGACTATAGCATGGGATGGGTGCATCAGCAGGCCATCCTGTGCTCCGGCTGGGGCTGTTACCATACCCCAATGCTTTGTGGGCCCAACAGCACTGTTTGTGGATGCTCCAGGAGGCAGGTGGTCAGGACACGCTGCTACTATGAGCACCCACCATCTAAATGGTGGGGATCTGGCAGGGCCTATAGGAGGTAGTGGATGCAGGAGGCAAAGAGGATGCAGGGGTTCAGAGGAGGGTGCAGGGGTATATAGGGGATAGTTGGGGCAGGGGTAGAGAAGCGACTGGTCCGGGACCATGATCTCGGCACTACAGCACAACCTTCATACAAAAGCCTTTGTTACACAGCTTCAAGACACCTCCTGTATGGAGAAACTAGTCGCATGCATTGCTCAGGTGTGATTTTGGCCCATTATTCCACACAAACAGTCTTCAAATCTTGATGGTTCCGTGGGCCTCTTCTATGAACTCTGATCTTTAGTTATTTCCATAGATTTTCAATTGGATTCAAGTCAGGTGATTGGCTGTGTCAATCTTGCAGCTTTATTTTCTTTCTCTAAAACCAATTGGGAGTGTTGAGGCTGTGTGTTTGGGATCATTGTCTTGCTGAAATGCCCACCCTTATTTCATCTTCAGCATCCTGGTAGATGGCAGCAGATTTTTATCAAGAATGTCTCTGTACATTTTTCCATTCATCCTTCCTTCACCATATGAAGTATGCCAGTACCATATGCTGAAATACAGTCCCACACCGTTCCCACCTCCAAACTTCACTGTTGGTATGGTGTTTTTGAGGTGATTTGCAATGCCATTTCTCCTCCAAACATAGTGTGTATTATGGCATCCAAGAGTTACATTTTGGTCTCATCTGACCAGACTATATTCTTCAAGTATTTCACAGGATTGTCCAAATGTTGTGCAGCAAACTTTAAACAAGCTTCAACATGTTTTTTCTTAAGCAATGGAGTCTTGCATGGCGAGCATGCATACAGGCCATGGCGGTTGAGTGCATTACTTATTGTTTTCTTTGAAACAATTGTACCTAATAATTCCAGGTCTATCTGAAGCTCTCCACACGTGGTCCTTGGCTCTTGGACAACTCTTCTGATTTCTGAATTATTTTCATTCCTGTCAGAAATCTTGCGAGGAGCACCTGGTCGTGGCCAGTTTATGATGAAATTATTTTCTTTCCACTTTCAGATTATGGCCCCAACAGTGCTCACTGGAACATTCAGAAGTTTAGAAATCCATCTATAACCAATGCCATCAGTATGTTTTGCAACAATAAGGTTGTGAAGGTCTGGAGAGAGATCTTTGCTTTTACCCATCATGAGATGTTTCTTGTGGGACACCTTGTAATGAGACACCTTTTATAGGCCATCAGTTGGGACGGAACCAGCTCCTATTAATTTTCACTGACAAGGGGCAGGGTTGGTTTCTAATTACTGATAGATTTCATCTGGTGTCTTAGTTTTCCATGCCTTCTTGCACCTCCCTTTCTTAATGTGTTCAATACTTTTTGACTGTGTCATTTCACTTAACTTAATTTATGGACGTCTATGGTTTGATTTCTTTGCATGTGTGGATTGCATGGGTTGTTGCTGACATTTGATGAAAATGTCATAGGCCCATTACAAATATATTTAATGATAAAAATGTTGATGTGTATATATATATATATATATATATATATATTTGAACTTGAAATTCCAGTTAATTTAATATATATATATATATATATATATATATAGTAAAAAAGGAGCCAGCACATCCATTTAAATGCAAAAAATGTATTAATGTTCAATAGCAGTAGAAAACATGATGAAGTTCACCATAATAGCACATATGTATATAGACGGGCAGGTACCAAACAAGAAAAGCCAGGGTGATCAAATACACTTGCCAAAGCCGTCACAGTGCATGGGAACATGAACTCAGTTAGCTGTCCAACAGCTGTTTCAGTGCATCCAGCGCATTCATCAAGGATATCATAACTGACATATTGCGGCAACATATATACCCAACCTCATAAGTGTAAATCTCACTCACCTGCGGAGAGGCACACACTTGCAGCCTTCTCCAAACAACCCGGAAGCAAGGCTCAATACACGTGCAACATGCCATGTGTAAACATCCGGGACACCGGACGTCATATCAGGAAGTGACGTCACAAGAGTCATGACAACCAAATACAATAACAACCAGTGCTGTTGAACAAACGATGCATCAGGTAATGCGCTGCAATAAAGAGGCACAGCTACATAGAAATAGAATGTAAACAACGCTCATCAGTGAGTTAGCCAATGAGTAGGGTATAGATGATGCCACGATAAACACATTATAATATAATATCAACAAACAAACAATCACGATAGACAACATAGAACATGGATGTGGCATAACAAATGTACACATATACAAATAATGAATAATCTAAGAACAATATAGAACCATATATCACCGCATAGGTTATTTTAAAGGAAGCAATTCAAGTATTGTCCCTCATTAAGCCCATTGGGTACAACAGTGTTTAAGCAGTCAATCCAATAGCATTCCTTCTGTAACAATGCCCTATTCCTATCACCCCCATGTCGCAAAGGGGGGATGCGGTCAATTGGCATGCATTTAAATTCTCTCAGGGTGTGTCCAAGTGTTGCAAAATGTTTCGCTACCGGTGGTGTATTGAGATCCACTGAGATGAGGGCTTTTTTAATAGAGGACCGATATATCGCGTTCCTCTCCTTAAGTGCGCGAATGGTCTTTCCCACATAGAGAGAGTTGCAGGGACATCTGATCAAATATACCACAAATCGATTATTGCAGTCAAGATGATGTCGGATTTCATATTTGGTACCAGACTTGGGGTCAAAAAAATGATCACCCAAAATTAAAAATTGGCAATTGACACACCCATGGCATTTAAAGGCTCCATTTTTAGCGAGTAACCAATTTTTATTCCTTATGGGCCCTATATCCGACTTGGCAAGCACGTCTTTAAAGTTCTCACTTCTCTTATAACAAAAGAGGGGTTTATTCATACAATTTTGACCAATAGTTTCATCAGACTGCAAAATATGCCAATGACGTAAGATCGTGTCCCGAATATGTCTGGAGGCAATTGAATATGTTGATGAAAAAATCATCCGATCCTTGTCAGACTTAGATTGTTTGGTAACCAATGTGTCCTCATGACTAATAATCAAACATCTTGAAATAGCCTCATCAATTTCCACATCTGGGTAATGTCTGTCGATGAATCTCTGTCCCATCTCCCACAATGCAGTGGATAAATCCTCAATATCAGAGGTAATGCACACTACTCGCAATAGCTGCAAGAAAGGAAGCCCTTTCTTCAATGGTGCCGAATGAAAACTGTCAGCCATAAGGAGAGTGTTTTTATCAGTCTCCTTAAGATAACTTTTAGTGGACAATATACCATCACAATTGGACACACAAACATCAAGATAGTTTATAGTAATTTTTTACTAAAAGCCAACGTAAACCTAATATTGGTGTCCAAACAATTGAGAGTGTCTATGAATTGAGTCAGGAGTTCAGTTCCTCCAGTCCACACTACAAAAAGGTCATCTATATAACATATGTAAAAGAAAATAAATTCTGAAAAAATAGGATGCGACATGATGTGTTGATTTTCATACATATAAATATATAGATTTGCATATGATGGGGCCATATTGGACCCCATTGCAGTTCCTCTGAGTTGTAAATAAAAAGAATTTTCAAAAAAAAAAAAATTTTTACGTAAAACTATATCCATTAACAATAATACAAACTCTACACAAGGACCTTTGTATGTGGACTGTTGGAAATTAAACTCCTGACAGTCTCAATACCATCAACATGGTCAATGTTGGTATATAAACTTGTTATATCAAGAGTAACCAATAAACTGCCCTTAGGTATAGGGCCCAAGTTATACAATTTTTTAAGGAATCAGTCGTGTCCTTAAGGTAATATTAAGTATTTTGAACAACTGGCTGCAGCCAGAAATCAATATATTGAGAAAGGGGTTGACATAATGAACCAATGGAGGATATGATGGGTCTACCGGGTGGCTTTACCAAAGTCTTGTGAATTTTAGGCAAGACATATATCAATGGTATTCTCGGGTGAGACTGTGTAAGAAATTGCCCTGTAGACTCATCAATCCAACCATTCAACAGACCAAGATTAATAATCCCATCAATCTCTTTTTTGTACACATAGGTTGGATCGTAGCTAAGTTCCCTATAACATGAGACATCCAATAATTGTCTCTTGATTTCTCCTATATAATCTGTTCTATTGAGAACCACTATCGATCCACCTTTATCCGAAGAACGAATAATTATATCAGGATTATTCTTCAAAGACATCAATGCCTGATTCTCAATCTGTGTTAAATTAGAATATGACATCTTCTGTTTCCTAATAAATGGCAATGTGTCCCTTTTTACCAAATTAATGAACGTCTCAATGGATGCATTAGTACCGGGAGGGTCAAAACAATTTTTAGGCTTAAAACCCTTATTCTCAGTAGCTGAACTTGTATGTCTATTAAAATAATCTTTGAGTTTGAGGGAGCGATGAAAATGGTAAAGCTCCACCTCAAAATCAAATACTTGTTTTGCTTCTTGTCCCCGTTTTTACATTTTTGGGAAACTCCCCCACCGCCTCTTCTGATTGGCCTTTTGTGTCTTGATGCCTGCTCCTCGTGACCGAGCCTCCTAAAAAAGACTTAGGTTGAGATTGATCTCAGTCACTAGCTGATGTATTGATGTCAGAGAAGTACCTATCCACTCTGTTTCTCCTGAACCTATTGCTCCCTCTCCAATTTGGTTTTGAATCACTTCCCTGCAGCCAGCCATAGACACGTGATTCCTTATAGTCATCTTTAACCCTATTGTATTTCCTTTTTTAAAACCAAGCAATTCTGTATGAAATAAATTCACAGCACTCTCAAGCTTGGACAACCAATCCACTGCAGTATCAGATTTAAGAATATCTAATCCAGCATTCTCACAAGTAAGAATTTCTTTATCCAACAACAAATCAGTATTCACTTGTTCAATAAACAGTACCATTAACTGAATGTAACAATCATTCAAAATTTGGCACCATTGCTTACAGAAACCCACATTAGATCTACCAATAGTGGGTTGATTCTTGATGCGGAAGCCCCTGGGTATAACTTTTTCTTTGTAGTATTGAGATAATGTAAGCCCATGGAAATTTAATTCCACCTTTCTTTTTTTACATTTTAATAAATCAAAGTACACTTCAGACGGGCTGTCCACATCAAAAGCTAATGAAGTAGTGTCAGAGAACATAATTCTTGAAATGTCCTGGTTATCAAATCTCTTGACAACAGTCAAATTGTCCACATGTTTAGTAGCCACATCCATGCTACCACGAATATGTGATAGTAATACTCAAAAAATAGAAAAAAAAATTGAATTTATTTCATACAGAATTGCTTGCTTTTAAAAAAGGAAAATACAAGAGGGATAAAGATGACAATAAGGAATCACGTGTCTATGGCTGGCTGCAGGGAAGTGATTCAAAACAAAACCAAATTGGAGAGGGGGCAATAGGTTCAGGAGAAACAGAGTGGATAGGTACTTCTCTGACATCAATACATCAGCTAGTGACTCAGATCAATCTCAACCTAAGTCTTTTTTAGGAGGCTCAGTCACGAGGAGGAGGCATCAAGACCCAAAAGGCCAATCAGAAGGGGCGGTGGGGGACGTTCCCAAAAATGTAAAAACGGGGACAAGAAGCAAAAAGATACATTAATATTTAATTTATCTACATACCCATTATCCACCGCTGAGATGGCCGTTCTATCTAAAGGCCTCTCTTTTGTTAAGACTTATAAATAACAAGTATTTGATCCCTCAAACTCAAAGATTATTTCAATAGACATACGAGTTCAGCTACTGAGAATAAGGGTTTTAAGCCTAAAAGTTGTTTTGACCCTCCCGGTACTAATGCATCCATTGAGACGTTCATTAATTTGGTAAAAAGGGACACATTGCCATTTATTAGGAAACAGAAGATGTTATATTCTAATTTAACACAGATTGAGAATCAGGCATTGATGTCTTTGAAGAATAATCCTGATATAATTATTCGTTCTTCGGATAAAGGTGGATCGATAGTGGTTCTCAATAGAACAGATTATATAGGAGAAATCAAGAGACAAGTATTGAATGTCTCATGTTATAGGGAATTTAGCTACGATCCAACCTATGTGTACAAAAAAGAGATTGATGGGATTATTAATCTTGGTCTGTTGAATGGTTGGATTGATGAGTCTACAGGGCAATTTCTTACACAGTCTCACCCAAGAATACCATTGATATATGTCTTGCCTAAAATTCACAAGACTTTGGTAAAGCCGCCCGGTTGACCCATCATATCCTTTGGTTCATTATGTCAACCCCTTTCTCAATATATTGATTTCTGACTGCAGCCAGTTGTTCAAAATACTTAATATTACCTTAAGGACACGACTGATTTCCTTAAAAAATTGGATAACTTGGGCCCTATACCTAAGGGCAGTTTATTGGTTACTCTTGATATAACAAGTTTATATACCAACATTGACCATGTTGATGGTATTGAGACTGTCAGGAGTTTAATTTCCAACAGTCCACACTACAAAGGTCCTTGTGTAGAGTTTGTATTATTGTTAATGGATATAGTTTTACGTAAAAATTATTTTTTATTTGAAAATTCTTTTTATTTACAACTCAGAGGAACTGCAATGGGGTCCAATATGGCCCCATCATATGCAAATCTATATATTTATATGTATGAAAATCAACACATCATGTCGCATCCTATTTTTTCAGAATTTATTTTCTTTTACATATGTTATATAGATGACCTTTTTGTAGTGTGGACTGGAGGAACTGAACTCCTGACTCAATTCATAGACACTCTCAATTGTTTGGACACCAATATTAGGTTTACGTTGGCTTTTAGTAACATTACTATAAACTATCTTGATGTTTGTGTGTCCAATTGTGATGGTATATTGTCCACTAAAAGTTATCGTAAGGAGACTGATAAAAACACTCTCCTTATGGCTGACAGTTTTCATCCGGCACCATTGAAGAAAGGGCTTCCTTTCTCGCAGCTATTGCAAGTAGTGCACATTACCTCTGATATTGAGGATTTATCCACTGCATTGTGGGAGATGGGACAGAGATTCATCGACAGACGAAACCCAGATGTGGAAATTGATGAGGCTATATCAAGATGTTTGAGTATTAGTCATGAGGACACATTGGTTACCAAACAATCTAAGTCTGACAAGGATAGGATGATTTTTTCATCAACATATTCAATTGCCTCCAGACATATTCGGGACACGATCTTACGTCATTGGCATATTTTGCAGTCTGATGAAACTATTGGTCGAAATTGTATGAATAAACCCCTCTTTTGTTATGAGAAGTGAGAACTTTAAAGACGTGCTTGCCAAGTCGGATATAGGGCCCATAAGGAATAAAAATTGGTAACTCGCTAAAAATGGAGCCTTTAAATGCCATGGGTGTGTCAATTGCCAATTTTTTATTTTGGGTGATCATTTTTTTGACCCCAAGTCTGGTACCAAATATGAAATCTGACATCATCTTGACTGCAATAGCCGATTTGTGGTATATTTGATCAGATGTCCCTGCAACTCTCTCTATGTGGGAAAGACCATTCGCGCACTTATGGAGAGGATCGCGATACATCGGTCCTCTATTAAAAAAGCCCTCGTCTCAGTGGATCTCAATATGTGATCACTGCTGTGCCGGAGCCACAGCGGGAGGGTTTCCTGTTGGTGGCCCAGCTACTCAGCAGCAGCAGCGGCGGCTACCAGAGCCACACTGCTGCTGCTTCTACACAGTGATCACGCTGATCACTGTGTGTTCCCGGAGCCGCAGCGGTAGGGTGTGCCGCTGGCGGCTCCGATACATAGCAGCAGCGGCGGCTACCAGAGCCGCCGCTGCTGCTTCTCACAGAAGGGGGTGGGGCTGGCTGGGCTGCCCGATCACTGCTGGCCACAGTGATCGGGATATACTGGAGCCTGCAGCCGCGCCGGGAGGGGGGTGCCGCCAGATGCCCGATCACTGTGGCCAGCAGTGATTGGGACACAAAGGAGGGGGAGCCGCGGGTGTAGAGGGACCAGAAGGTCCCCCTGTTATAGGTGGCAATGGGAAGATTAACTTCCCATAGCCACCTAGTGGCCATTCCTGACTGGTCATATCAGATACGACCATGTCAGGGAAAGCCCAGCCTGGTGTGGTCGTATCTGATATGACCATGCCAGGCAAGTGGTTAAGTAACTGCCGCAAGCACTCATGATCATATGCACATAAATCCTGTATCACTATAGCCCCCCCTTTGTCCGCACTGCAAATTACAGTACCACATCAGATCTTTTTTCTAATGACATTAACGCAAGATATTCTTTACATGTCATATTATTGGCAATACATTGTGTAGGGGACAATAAACCAACCTGATGATCAATCAACCTAGAGAATGTTTTTATCGAGGAATTAGTAGTAATAGGATCGAACTTAGACTGTGGTTTGAATTTATTCAATGATTTTGGCAACACATCAACATCAGTTGTAATGGATTTATCTTGTTTTCCAAAAAAGTCCTGCAATCACAATTTGCGATTAAGTCTAAAGGTATCCACTTTCCATTGGAAATCATCAAATTTATTGGTCGGTATGTATGATAGTCCCTTGGCAAGAACTCTCTCTTCAGCTGATGTTAATGTGGCTGACGACAAATTGAAAATAGTGTTCATCTCTTGCGAGGTGGTCTCCTTGTTACATCTTTGCCTCTGACTTTGCCTACCCCGGCGAGTTGGTTTGTGCCTGGGCTGTTGATGGCCACCCGGGTAATCACCCCTAAAGGGTGTTGACGATTCTGTGTCACGTTATGTCACTCTGCTGCGTCTCCCTGATGTGTGCACGGTGGGTCTGACTGGCATGGACGGGTGTTACCACGTCCAAGCACCTGAGTAAGGTAAATTTTAATTGTGTGTGTATTTAAATGTTCCCCCATCAAATTTATGTATAATATGAGTAAGGTTGAAATGAATTTCCAGGATGTAAAAATATTGATAAAGAATCAGGCTATTTGTACTACCCTTTACTCTAAGCCCACTGACAGGGATTTATTGTTACAGGCGCAAAGTTGCCATCCAAAAAAACGTATACATGGCTTGCCTTATTCACAAATGATCAGGATTATGCGTATCAACAGCGACCACAATATAGCTATCACACAGATAGATGAGCTGATTGAACGGCTTCGATCTCGTGGTTGTTTGTTTAAAAATGTACAACTAATTAAAGCTAAGGTGTTAGCCCTAGATCGAGATCAACTCCTTATTAGGAAGAAGAGACAATTGCTACCAGAGGCTAAATTCCGATGGGTAAATAGGTATAATACAGCCTCCCCTATTATTAGTCACGCTGCTAAAGCACATTGGCCAGTGATTGAATCAGACAAATCCCTCCATCTTAGTGGTAATCGCCTTATGCCATGTTACTCTAGAGGGCGTAATCTACGTGATTTACTTGATAAACCGATATATCCAAAATGGGTACGAAGTTACAACCTTTCTCTAATAAAAAGTTAAAATGCTCTTGCGTGACCTGCCAGTATTTGATTGGGGGTGATGTATTTACACAACCTCACAGTGGTTAAAAAATCTTTATCAAACATCAGCTTAATTGTAATACGTGTTTTGTGGTGTATCAGATCATCTGTCCATGTGGTCTTACATATATCGGAAATACCAAAAGGAAGTTTAAAGAGCAGATGGCAGCTCATAGGGCAGCCATTAGAGGTGCCCTTTTAAGTGGCAGCAGCGAACAGCCAGTTGCGCGACATTTCACTGAACATAACCATCCCCTAACCAATATTCGGTACAGAATGATAGACCACATTCCTCCTTTATTGCGAGATGGTGACCGTGCCTGCAAATTGTTGCAATGCGAGGCACGTTGGAATTCCTATTTAGATGTGATCTTTCCCCGTGGGCTTAATGAGAATATTTCATATGCCTGCTTTTTATAGGGTAGTAGCTGTGTAATTAAAAAGTGTTGAATTTATTTCAATTTAAATGTTGATATTGTTAGTGTGTTTACCTGTGTTATCGATAACAAAACATTTTGGGGCTCCTATGTGCAGTTTCTACTATCATTTATGCTAGAAGTGTTATCATTGCCGAATGTGATTCCGTTATACATGTAGTTTGTTTATATTGTAGTTATGGTGATAGTGACACATGCGATGGCGCTGTGGATACGCCATGGGTGTCATGACGTCATTGCAATGAGCCGCCAGGCGGGTGGGCGGTCTCAGCTCCGAAGTTCGGCTTCACTTGTGGTGTTGCTTCTGTATAATGGTATGTGTATTTTTCTATGTTCTTATCTTGATAAAAGTTCTGTAAATGAACTGAAACGTTGACAGTATCAGCCGTGAGTTGTCTCGTTATTTTGATGCCCTGAGTGCCGCACTTTACCTTGATCTATATATATATATATATATATATATATATATATTATGTATTAAAATACATACAGTACACACATGCAGTATATATGTATAGAAACTGTAGCTATATTTTTGTTTATTTGACATTCCATCTTATTTCAGTCTACTACATTTTAAAGCAAATGTAATAAACTGGAATTTCAAGTTTAAATATATGATATTTTATGTGGGACAGTGATCACAGGGCCTGCTCCTGGTCAACTAGCACCCTGTGCGAGAATTTTTGGAGCAACCTCCCCCCTTCCCCTGGGGCCTCCAGTGTAACAAAAAAAAACAGACTTTCTTTGACCCTCCCTCCCAGAAAAAAAAATAAACACCTCAGTAGGGTTATAACCATAATATCAGAGCCCCCCATTCACTTTATTCAGAGCCCCAACAGACCTTTACACATGCACTGAATATGCCATCAGATCCCTACACTTATATATATACACAGGGCAAGCACCACCAAGTAAGCTATCTGAGCAATAGGTAGGGCAGTAATCTGTGAAGGAGGAGAAATAAGAAAATGTTTAAGTTATATTTTGGACTAACTATCCCTTAGATACAAAAAAAACCCAAGCACACCTGCACTTTAAGGATATATGGGTACCCTAGTCCAGAGCCTGCATTGGAGGTGGGATTAATGGGTGACACACTGGCTTGTTGCTTTGTACCCCCTGGGCCAGAACTGCTTGAAAAGATTATTTCTGCTGTGCTCTCACACTAACAGAGCATGGCTCACCTGTTACCACTACAGCTGACTATTGCTTGGCTGCAATCAGGAACTTCTTCAGTGACTGTTTTTTCTGTAGTGCAGTGACTGTCTGTAGCAACCTTCTGATGCACCTCACTGGCTGGGTCACAGGGAAAGTTGGGAGTCATATATCCTACAGTCCTTCCCCAGCAGACTAATAAAAATATATAATAATAAGTACATTGGGAGGAGAGGAGAGCAGACACAGAGGAGGGTGAGATATAGCATACCACATTGCAGCTTTCCCTTCCTGGGCTGTGCAGTGATGATAGTACAGTAGGTCCCGCTGGTGATGAGAGAGGGAAAGTGGAGGAGAGGATCTGTTAAATCTGAAGCTGCACTGCATCTCCAAGTCAAGAGCAGCGTACCCACCATGACCTTGTGTGGAGGTAAGTGTGGGGAAGGAGGCACTGGGGCAATGCTCTCGGTCTTCAATTAATAAATAACATGATGCACAGACATCATAGCCAGTTCAATGGTGGATCCTGCAAGCCCCTAATGGTCAGAGCAGTGACTGTAAAGTGACAGAAGTGCACGGAAATGCAGGAGAAGGGAAAAAGAGGGAAGAAGGAGGAGAGAAGAGCATGGGGTGGGTTGGGGAGAGAGAAAAAATGCTGCTAATGGGTGGATCATCCTGGGGGAGGGGCCAGCCATCAAAGCCTGGCCAACAGACTGCGAGCAGTGAAAAAAAGTGTGAGCCAGGCTTGCCCAGGCACTCTAGTGATGGCGGCCACAATGCACCCACTATAAGGTGGTGCCCCTTGTGCGGTTGCACTGCTGGAACATGCCTCAAGCCAGCTCTGAGCAAGCATCTCAGCTCTACTCTATGCCTCTCTCACTTCGGGTCTGAATAGTCAGTCTTGCGAGATGATGGCATCAACTCTTGCAAGACTGTACTGTGACAGCTCTTCAGCGGCCGCTGTAACAGGTAACAGCTGAGCCACCATGGAGACCATGGACTGAAATGCTGTTCTCCTGTTTTATATAGTAAGTGTGAGGTATTACTGCCCCACCAGTAATACGACCCTGCATGACACGGGACACTGAATCCACAGCAAGAGCAGGTAAGCCACTGTTGGGCCACCAGGGATGATATGTCGACACTCTAACAGGTCAACATTTTATTAATGTCTACATTAGTGATTCCCAACCTCAGTCCTCAAGGCACATTAATAGTCCTGGTTTTGGAGATATCCATGCTAAAGCACAGATGGTTTAATCAATATAACTGAGGTACTAATTAAGTTGTTTGTGCTCAAGTATGGCTATCCTTAAAACCTGGACTGTTAGTGTGCCTTGAGGACAATGGTTGGGAACCCCTGGTCTACATGACTAATGTTGTCATGGTCAACGTCAACATTATGACCAAGTTGACATGATGAATGTTGACATAATACAACACATTAACATCAAAATACATAACTACATGGAGTATATAAATTTACATAGATACAGGGTAAAGTTAGCATAATTATGTAAAGAAGACAAATGGGTCCTGCTCATATAAGATTACAATCTATATGATCACTATAAAAACTAGAGCTTTTAAAAACCTCAGCACAAAATCCCCATTGCTCCTGTCCTTTACATCTGTATGCTACATGATATCTGACATCCAGGCACCTACCAGTCATTGGACAAGGTGACTGCATAAGGAAATTCAGAGGCAATAAAATTACATCTATATAGGGGATGCAGTCAGTAAGCCGATGGTCAAAATGCCGACCGCTGGCTTCCCGACTGTCAAATCCAAGCAGGGTACTAATGACAGGCATCAAAATCCTGACACCTGTCATTATACCTATGCCAGGAGCCTGATGCCTGGCATACCAATCAAAGGTAAGTTGGGTGCAGGGTGTGGACCACTGCGGGGGGGAGGGTTAGGTTAGGGGCTCCTGGGGGGGACTTAGGGTTAGGCACCCCACCCGGGAGGGTTAGGGTTAGGCTAGGGGAAGGGGAGGTTAGGGTTATGCACCCCTAGGGGGACTTAGATTTAGGCTGTGGGGAAGGGGGGTTAGGTTTAGGCACTAAGGTGGGTTAGGGTTAGGCACTAGGGGGGAAGTTAGGGTTAGGCACCCCTAAGAGAGGGTTAGAGGTTAGGGCTAGTAATATCCAAATCAGCTGTCGGGATTTCCACTGCTGCCAGGCTTCCACTGTTGGGATTTGAACCGGACAGCCGGCGGTCATTCATACTGAATCCCTATATAAAGATATCTCAGACTAATAAGTAAGAAGGTGGTTTATTGAAGGATTTGCAGGAGGAATCTACTTCAAAGAAACCTATGAGGAGCTAGTTTACCTGCCATTTAGTAAGAGCATTACCAACAGGGTGTGTTTCCTTGGGCAACCATCTTTCCTAATATTTGCACTGGTGATAGCACATATTTCTGCCTTACCCCTCACAGATTGGGTGAATCAGATGCTCAGTATTTTGTTATACTACACCATTATATATATTTTTTTTTTGAGTGATAATTACTAAGAAATCTTTCATCATCACTTGTAACTCTAAGGGGTACATTTACTAAAGTGAGAGTTTTTAGAAGTGGAGATGTTGCCCATAGCAACCAATCAGATTCTACTTAACATTTATCTAGCATCTTCTAGAAGATAATAGCTAGAATCTGATTGGTTGCTATGGACAACATCTCCACTTCTAAAAACTCTCACTTTAGTAAATACACCCCTAAGAGTCAAATATTTAACTACTGTATTTGACCCTTCAGCCCCAGTCAGGACAGAAGCTGCACTGTGACATATCCATTCACATACCTGGAGAGAGACAGATAAATAGGGCATATTTATCAATTATCGGGTTTTAAAACCAATTATTGTAATTTCTTATTGCAGCTATTTGTGGCAATAAGAAATTATACACTGTCAGATTGTATAAAATACCTCCCACAGGGTGAAAGTAGCCTATCCCTATGATGTGTTTGGAGTGATTTGACCACATCAGCGGTCTCTTCGCTCATCTATTTGGAGTACTTCGCATGTGCGGCTTACTGACATATATGGGGGACGTATAGGGTAAGTAAATTGTATTCTAGATGCAATAGAGGAGGGGGGCCCAGAATGGTATCTTGTCTGGTGACCCATGGGGTCTAAATCTGGTTAGGGTTGGGCTACTGGAGAGAAATTTAGGCACTAGGGAGAGGGTTAGGCTTGTTCACAGGCTGGAGATGCAAATCACCAATTGGGTGAACCTGGCAACTTTCCACTGTCCAGTGCCAGGCATGCCCCAGAGGGCCTACTGACCTACTGTATGATATCTAATGATTGATTCAGCCCTGTAGCTAAGAGCCAACTTCAAAACCTGGAGCTGGACGGGAGGTGAAAAACAAATGGGTGCGGGAGCTTAATTTCTGCAGCTGATCCGCTTTCTGACAGTTTCAAGTTTTGAAATGAACCATAACAGTAGACAAATGTTTCTATCCAATTATCATTGATTAGGAAGTTCCATAAAATCTACTACATTTAGTTTAAATAGACACTAAACCTAAAAAAAAAAAAAAAGAATATATGCATAGCCCATAGGAAGAGATTTCCAAGGCTGGCACTGGTTTTATGCAGTGGCATAAAGCTGGAAAACTTTTATCACCACTAACGCCACCATGTAGTACATATTGTGAAAACATGACACCCCCGGTTTTAGATATATTCAAGTGCCGCTTAATGTTTTGCAAACAGATATTGGTCATCAAAAAGGCAACCTCTGAACCCTATGCAGAGCATTGTTACAGTGACAAATTTGTAAAACATTGCATAGTTGAACCCAATCCATAAATGAGACCTGTCAAGCAAAATATAACACCAACCAATTTTATAGTAAAAACCAAACTAAACATTTTAATGTCAATTCTCTGGGTTCAGGAACCCTAATGCCATATTCTGTATTAGGAGAGTGGATGAAACTAGAAGTCTTGATGAAACTCCTCCTCATGCAGTTTGGTAAAAAAAATGTGGAGAAGGCAGGAGAGCCACCTTGCAGCCTGGGGTAACTGAGACAATGGCTCAGTCTCTGGAATGGAGTCTCAAATTCAGGTACAATAAATTGGTAGATGTAGCAGATAGCACAGGCTGGTTCAGACCAGTGAGTTCAGAAGACACCAGAGCCACAGGATGAGTGTAGAAGAGTCTTAGCAAGTATAGTATGCTGCTGAGACTTGTTAATAAGATCTTGTGTACAGCCAGAGATAGATGATGGGATCTGACTGAGGGCCTGATTCTGACCCGCTCGCGAGCGCTGAGCGCTCGCAAGCGGGTCGATGGTGCCCTGTGGAGGGAGCTCCGTTGTGCGCATGCGCGAGACCCGAATAGTGATGGTTGCAAGCCTGATGGTCGCAATGGTCTTGACCATCATGACCATCATTTTGGCTGCTTGCTATAGCTGTGGGTGGTCACCCACAGCTATGTGAGCGGCCACGAGGTCACTCCAATAACAGGTAGGAGGGCCCTGATCCAGAGCGAGTGCTCTTGTCAGAGCGTCCGGCTCTGAATCAGGCCCTGAGTGTTGAAAGAGTTAGTACGATATAGCATACCGGAAGGCATTGGTGATAGACTCTTGCTGGGAGCAGTACTGGAGCTGATGTTTGAGCTTGATATGTCAGAACACAGTCTGGAGTTGATGTGGGAGCTTGCTGTGTCGTGCACTGCCTTGAGCTGATGGTGGAGTGCAGCACCGAGCTGATGGTGGAGCACAGCATGGAGCTGATGGTGGAGCACAGCATGGAACTGATGGTGGAGCACAGCATGGAGCTGATGGTGGAGCACAGCATGGAGCTGATGGTGGAGCACAGCATGGAGTTTGCTGTGTACAAGTACTATTCTAGGCTGTTTTATATCCTCCTGCCCATTTACTTGTTATGTCAAAGAGCTATTAACAAATACATAACCTACCAGCCCCATCTAAAAAAACAGAAACTATTCTAGTGCCCTCTCTTCAATACAGAGACCATAACAGTGACCTCTAGAATAATTACACATAAAACCAGATCCACAATCTGGCTGCCTCTCCTTGCTCATTAAAAATCTGTCACCCCTTTTTAAATTTGACTCCAGATTTCACCGACCCAAACCTCCAAATGTTCTGCCCCTCCCCAGTGGCTGTGTGAAGCTGATCACTCTCTCACCTCTCCAACTTCCAGGTCCCACTACTCCTGGGTTGCTCCAGGTGGAGCCAACCTCCAGCTGCCCTCCTACTGCCAGAGCATCTTTTCCAGCAGCTGGGATCCATCTCCCAGTTGAGGCTGCTTGTGTCTGTGGCTCCTTCCCTCCTACATTACTGTGCCCATGTAACCCTGTCTGCTGGGTTGTGCACATCTGCTGGCACTCACTCCCCTGCAAGTGATGCCAGCTACGGCCCTCTGCTGCGATGCAGTTGCACTGGCTAACAGTGCCCTGATGTGCCCACTAGCTGGGGCAGGTAACAGCTTCCAGCTTGCGTTCCACAATGGAACACAATCCTGGAAGCGCAGCATATGATTCAGCCCGGCCCGGCCCTTCCTGCTTTCCCGATGTCCTAATCCGCCCCACCAGTGTGGCCAGGAGACAGACAAAAGCTCCTCTGCCACTCTAACTGTATGAATAGGATAAATGGAGCAGTCAGGGAACATCTTCTCACACCGAGCATGTGATGCAGAGTGCAGCTGCAGCCAGCCAGTAGCCCCTAACTTAAAAATTGTAGTGGTCTGGGGGGCAGATGTCACCCCGCCCCTGAGTACAGTATACATGTCAGGCAATTTACTGTGAGTAATACCACTATATGGTGCTTCTCCGGACAGTACATCTTCGGAATGTGGCCAGTGATCATGGTGGAGTCACCTAAGAAAAGCAGAAAAGCTGGGGGCCACAGAACCACACACAAACATGTCCTGATAAGCTGGTAACACTGGGACTCACTAACTCTGACATTCTATGCAGCGGAAATTAACTACAGGTATAGGCATTGATGTATTTACAGTACACCTGTGCCTGTGTTCCTTTCTGTGCAGAGCATAGCCTTATATAAAGAGGTATATATCAATCATTACACTGGACCTTGCACCTTCTTGAAATTGCCTCTGTCATCACTAGAACTCTGGGTGCTACCACTGGTGCATCCTGCACCCAATATATCCGTTTTAAATTTTAACTTAAAATGCAATGCAAAATTAATTGCAAATGCTGTGTAAATTGACAGTAAAAATGCCTCACCAAACCAAACTCGTTCCTAATTGAACTGATCCCAAAGACTAGGTAGCATATTGGAGCAGCTGTAACTGATAACCAGCCTAACAGCAATAACTTGAAAATGAAGCAAAGTTCTTCTAGTGCCACAAACTGCGAGAAAACCTTTATATCTTCTACAAAGAGGTGGCGCTGGCTAAATTAGCCACAGTATGTAGTCATTATGTCAGCATTCAGAATGTCCGCAGTGAACATGTCGGAATTGACATAATGTACACATTGTGAATGTCAGCAGTCACATTCTGGTACCAAAATTTTGTACCACACCCATTGGCCACATATACAGTATAACTGCATTTTTGGCCCAGACTACTAACTTGTTTGTTTTAGTTTTGGGATAGAGAAATTAAGATTTCAGCTTTTGCACCATCTTTATGCTGTATTACTACCAAAATTAAACTCAAAAGTTCCTTCCCAATATCATAACAGTGTAATTATGTTATGATACAGTACATTCTCTGTTTCTGTTACAGGTCTTCTCTATTCAGAAGAAAGTGTAAACATTATTGTTTTAGTCTATTCTGTTACAGATTGGCAGATAGTGAGTAACAAGCTCTCAGTGCAATGACTAAACTACTAATTTTTAGCTGCTTAAAAACAACCTAAAATACAAAAACATGATTAAGAGAAACTGTAGAAGTAATTGTGAAATGATGAACATAGATGTACTGGTTGAGGACTGTTGTTTGGACCAGTAGTATCATCCATCCTGTCTTTGACAGGAGTCCTCCCCCACCATGTTATAATCTATAATACTGTTTGTCTGTAAACACATTTTAAAAGCAGTTTAAAATATGAAAACATAAAATACAAATGGTCATTTTGATGCAAATACAGCATAACATGCAATTAGACTGACCTCCTGTAATCTCTAAAATGCGGTACATGCCAACATAAAACTGATTTTAGAGAAAATAAATACTCATATTATAGTAAAATATTTCTTCCTACCCAGCCAAGCTCTGTCTGTGTTCACACACTGAATAAATAGGTTTTGTGGGGACATTTTACACACAGTGCTTAAAGTTTCTTGTGGGGACCATTTTTTCTACATTTTCACACATAATTTGTTCTCAAACACTGACTGAAGGTGTTTTGTGGGTGGACACCATATCAGTCTATTCTGGACAACACTCACAACATCCCCACAGAATACCTTCAGTCAGAGGGCCTAATTCAGATATACATTTCACCTCATAAACCACATGAAAGCTGATGAGACTTTTATCTTTTCTTATGTTTGAACCTTTTCAAGCAGTTTACCCCCACAGTGCTAGTAGACAGCACTAAGGGCCTGATTCAGACCCGGTCGCAAGCGTGGAGCGCTCGCAAGTGTGTCAATGTTGGTCCAGTGCGCATGCGCGAGGCGGCTCCATCGTGCGCATGCACGAGACCCAGATAGCGACGGGCAAACCATCACTCCGGGTCTCGCACCAAAGGGTGCGTGCTATTGATGTTGAGTGACAGCACGCCCACTTTGGTGGGCATGTCGGGGGCATGCCTGCCCAGACGGAGGCATTCACATGGGAATGCCTACTATCTGGGGCTGGCCCCACTGACATCACAAGTGATGTCAGTGGGAGTGCCTTCAGCTCTGATAGAGTCGAAAGCACTCCAGGGCTTGCGGCAACGAGACCCTACCACAAGGGTCTCGTTGCAAGCCCGATGGTCGTGATGGTTTTGACCATCGTGACCATCTTCCTGGCCACTCGCTATCGCTGTGGGTGGTCACCCACAGCTATATGAGCGTCCCGGAGGACGCTCTAAAAATGAAGAAGGACGGCCCTGATTCAGAGCGAGCACTCTGTCAGAGCATCTGAATCAGGGCCAGTGTTTGAGAACAAATTGTGTGTAAAAATGTATACCATATTGGTCCCCACAAGGAACTGTAACCACTTGTGTGAAATGTCCCCACAAAGCCTGTTTTGTTCAATGTGTGTACAAAGACAGACATCGTGACTCACATCATGAGTGACCAAAATAGAGTGATACTATGTCCCCACAAAATGCCTTCAGTCAGTGTTTGAGAACAAATTGTGTGTGAAAATGTAGACATAATTGGTCCCCACAAGGAGTCTCCTCCCTCAGGAACTGCCAGTCCGGGCTGCGATCAGCAGAGAGTGGCTTTCAGTGGAAGCCGCTGCTCTGCCTTTCAGGTAGCTTTATAGGGCTTCTTGTTATGCGCAAGCGTGGTGCCACTGCCGCTCATGCACATGCACTGTTCCTTTCACCTGCCAGATTCATTGAGCAGGCACTGGGACGCAGGCCAGCAGCTGTGGCACCCCCCTTAGGTAAGAGGGCAGGAGCCACTGCTGGATGCAAGTGATTTGTCATTAGTAATACACTTGTTGCAAGGTCCCCACTAATCAAAGGGGAATTTGTGTGAACTATGGAAATGAAATGTAAATGAGGTCCCCATCAGCCATGTTCACTTGAGTTTTCACAAGTCTCCATTTAACATGGTGAGAACATTACTTCATCAATTCAGATAATTGAAGTTGTGCATAAGATAACAACACTATTGTTAGAGTGCCTGATTTTTTTCATACCTCTAGCATTTTTAGAAGGGGTGTTCCCTGCAGGTGATTTACAGAAAGTTGGTCCCCATCCAACATGGAAACCAGTATGTATGTGTGTGTGTGTGTGTGTGTGTGTGTGTGTGTGTGTGTGTGTGTGTGTGTGTGTGTGCCTGTGTGTGCACATATGGAAATAAAGCGTGTTTTTACTTTCTATACAGTCTCTGAGTGCCACCCCAGCTCTTTGCTATATACAGTATATATATATTGTGACACAGTTAAGTTAGGGGGTCCCTCTCCTGGGTAGAGGACTCCTTCCTTACACACACACAGCAGCAGGGAAGCAGCACACCAGTCTGGATGCAAGTACAAGCTGGTCGGCGCCAGTCTTTATTGTACAATGACAGAAATATAAAGAAAACATAAATATAAATCCTAGCCCTGTCGGGGCACTAACTTCACAGGTAGTTCCCTCACTACCAGAACCTGGCAGGGCCTAATGCCCTCGCCAGCAACAAAAGCACAGCACAACACTCACAGTTAGGTTTCCAAGTGTCTCTGAGCAAACTCCCTGCCTGCTCTCCCAGGTGAGACAGTCAGCCCTCAACACACTAGGCTTATATTGGCCACTCTCAGGTGGAAACCCTAGCAACCTGTTACCAGGCTGCGAGAACCAAAACCTGGAGTGGCCGTGGGTGGAGCCCTCCCTCTCCTCTCACCCACAACCCCAGGTCCCAAACCGGCTTTTCTAAAAGCCAAAACTCAAGCCTGCTACACTGCAGACTTTCTCCTGGGGGTTTAAAACACAAAAGACAGGAATCTGGGACAAATGTACCTGCCACAGACCACTTTACCAGTGATCCTATCACAATATATATATATATATATATATATATATATATATATGTATATATATATATTATATATATATATATATTGAAAAATGCATATATATTATGAACAATACAGAGTCAGAACTTGTCAATCAAATTATAGAACAGCAGAAACTCTGTCTGTTATTGGTATTATCTGTTTAGAAATAAAAAATGTTGAGCAAAATAATAACAGCACAGCTAAAGATGTCTATTCCACAACGTTAAATCAATAATTCTGATTCACATTTACTGTAACCAAGGAAACATTGTGTGGGAGATATAGATGTAAACAAATTCCTGGAAACCATTACAAGAGATGCTTCTATTCAAGAATCCTATAGTGTAAATACAGTCAGTGTTAACTTAAGCTGGGTACACACTGATAGATATATCGCCTACTCGTTTGAACGGGTGATATATCTATACTACACTACCGCGTGTGTACAGCAGATATGTCTGTGAATGACGTCGTTCATAGACATATCTGATCTGCTGTGCAGCACAGCAGTTGGCCCATCTGAAAGATATATCAGCCATCTGCTGGTGTGTATGGGCGACCTGCCGATCGCCTTTACTCATGCTGAGACAACCGGCGGTGATTGACAGGTCAACTGGGCGGGTGATTTAAATGCCCCTACACTTGAGCTATCAAGTCAGGCACATCAGGCAGACTAATTGGTAAGTGTGTCTACACTTACCAATCTTCAGATAGGTTGGCGTGTTGGCCGAAAGGCCGACCCGTAGACCTAGTGTGTACCCAGCTTAAGTATCTTATGTGAAGTCGTTATTATCAGCAGAATACCATAAGATACTTTGGGGTCAATCCAGTTTGCCGTAGAAACATCACCGAAAGTCGCCCCACTCACAGATTGATCTCACAACCCATGGGGCTGCAAACTAATATCTGCAAGACCAGAGGAACCGTAAGTGCAGTATACAGCCACACTTACTTGTGTTCAGTGGTTCTGCTGACACCCAGTGTGGGTAGGCTTGCAGTGCACCGGGAAAAAGGGGCATTGCCTTGTGGGTAGGGGCATGGTCTCACATGTAGGGTGCAGGGCCAGAGGTGCGGACTGCCCCAGGGGACCAGTCTGTTTGCAGCTCTGGCTCCCTCACTGTGTCAGGAGCTGAGTGCTGCATGTAATGCTACAGTGCAGCACCCAGCGTCTGTCACTGAGGAGGAATCGGCACTTTGGTGTCACCCCTCGGTGGCTGACACCCAGGTGCAGCCTGCACCCCCCTTGTGACGCCATTGCTTGTGTCACAAGGAAACTTATGTCAAATTGAAATAAGACCTTCATCATTGACTTATCACAATGGTTAACATTTTTATACAACAAGATTATTTACTCCTTGATGCAAAATTACATTTGGAAATGTCCCATTTGTTGGTTGGATACTACAGATTGATATTTTTAAACATTATGCTGTAGTAGAGTTTAGATGTCAATGTTAGCCTTCAGATGCAGAAGTAGCTTCATCCAGTTCCTGAACCAGCAATCATTTCAAACAGTGTCACTATTGTCACTATAGATTTCCTTTAGTTCAGCAGACCTGTGACCTTACTTGAGGTGCAGTAGACTACTAAGATCCCACGCTAGGCAATACTTTTAGATTCCAGTTTGCATCGATTGAGGGGAGACATTTTGAAGTCTGTACTGGTCACTTAATGTCTCTGCTGATTTAAAAACAAAGTTAAAATATGTGAAATATATTTTTTTTAAACTAAAATGTAACAAATATTTTTAGGATAAAAAAATACAATATATAATGTGCTTTGGTGAAATAAGAAACAACTGATTCAAAAGCAAGAAAATAAAAAAATAAAAAAATGGTCTGTGTCACATCTCTGGAATTAAATGGAATATGAAAGAACAAAGAACAACAAAAAATGACTATGAAGTTGTATTTTTTACACCTTACTGTGCATTATTTAATAAATTATTAAAATGATGAAATATCTATCAGTGTCATATTATCTGAATTGTATAATGATCATTAGGATTCTATCTGTATTATATTATTTTTCTGTCCCTAGAATTTTTTCTGTATCAGTCACTAAAATGATGTCTGCATTGCATACAGTACCAGTCACTAGAAAGCTCTCTGCTTATAAGGTTAATGTCATTAAGCTCTCTGTATTGTACAGAGGGCCTTACTCAGAATTGTAAGCAATTCTGATATTTTTCTCAGTTGAACAATTCTCAGTAAACTGTGCATGCTTCTAAGTCACACTGTGCATGCTTCTAAGTCACACTGTGTATGCATCTAAGTACATTACCGTAGTTGTTTGCAGCAAATTTTTACTAACAGTGTGATTTACAGTCAGGGAGCATTGGTGGGAAATAATGGGGAGTGGTTGCGAAGAACGCAGGTGTTAGCGAATGTTTCCAGTTCATGTCACAGCCTGCATCTGCGATCCCGTACACAGTGAAAATGGCTCCAGAGTCTTAGTTTCCCAGCCATTCTGAGTAGCCATAATGTTACTCAGGGCCGTAACTAGGGTAGTGCGACCTGTGCCATGGCACAGGGCACCGCAGGGCAGGGAGCGCTGTTTGGGCCTGTCAATTTTCTGTTTATTATCATTCTCACTTGTAGCTTCCTCTTCTTTTATCTCCCACATCTCCTGGCATCACCTATCTCTGCCATGGCAATTTCTCAGATGCACTATCTTAAGTTCCTATTTAAAAATTGGGATAGGGCACCAATGCTTTCTTTGGCACAGGGCACCAAAAAGTCTAGTTATGGCTCTGATGTTACTCAGAACTATGATAATTGGTTAATCTGTGACAGATGCAAATGCTTGGACTTGCAAAGCCACAGGCTCTCAATACAAATCCCGATGGCTGTAACATTTACATATTTTTGCACAGCAGCTGCATACACAGATGCAGCAGCGACAAGATTAGTGTACAACTCTGAATCAGGCCAAGAGTTGCCCAAAATGTTCTTTGTATTGTATATCAGAAATAAGAATGATCTCTATATTGTAAAGTTAGCACCATAAATATATCTGTATTGTATAGATTTGTCTGGAATGCAATCTGTATTGTGTTTCTGTCAGTATAATGCACAAAATGCTCAAATTTGCTGTTTCTTGAACACTTTTCATAATTTACAAGGATTCGTTGTGAATTATTAAATATTTTTGGTATAACCAAATAATTTTCAACACATTGGTCGTATTACATAAATCTGTCCTAATAGGTTCTGGCAAAGCCATTATTTTGTGCTGTGATGTGCTCCTAGTAAATTCAAGTGTTTGTGTGTGTGGAGGGTGGATGTAATAGCCTCTGGTGATTTCCCAGTAAGTTGCAAATTGCCATATGTAATCGAGTCTAGATTGCTGAAACATTGGCAGAAAACTGTTGGCAGTATTAAAGCACAAGTCACCGCAAGTCAATGCCTCAATTTTTATCGTTTTTGGACAGCAATAGCAGATGCAATAAGCACTGAGGGGGTGATTCAGTATTGGACGGAATTGCAAAACTGCACAAAAGCAGCTTTGCAATTCCATCCTTGCAATTATGTTAATGCAGCAGGAGGCCTCATGCCTCCCTTATGCATTAATGATCCAAGCTGCTTCCATAGATGCAGCATTGGATCATCTGCATAATCCCTGGCCAACTGAGTGACCATGGGGTCACGCAGACTGGCCATCACAGATGAGGGAAAGAGTCCATGAAATCTCTGACATGCCTCTGTTTTGGGAAATTGAGGCCGTCACCGCCCCCGTCCCCAAACGGCAGCAGACTGTCAATCACTGACAGCCTGATGCCGCTCTGCGTGGAATCACGCAGGACCCGTACTACACATGCACAGTAGGGGTCTGACACCTACAATGCATACATACTATGATAGACAATACTGCCACTGATATGTGTGTTTTAAACATGCCATATACTTATAATTTAAAATTTCACTATAGCAATACGCCCAGTGCATGAGATATAACTAATAAGCAAATATAGGTTGCAATGAAATGGCTGTCAGAACACGGTTAGTAAATAACTCATTGATTCTTTTCTGTACTTTTCTAGTGTTGTGAATGTTAAGTTCTTGTATTTGGTTATCTTAGCTAATGTAAAAGCACTATAGCAGAGCAAAAACGAAATGTATGACTATGTCCAATGTAATCTGTAATTGGGTATTGACGTTATAGCATTAGAACCTGTTTTGTTACATAGTATCTTGTAGCTCAAGCAGAAGCCTCTAAGGAGAGTGGCTGGTTGATACCATGTTATTAATGCAGTTGAGTGGTTGATTGATCCTCTTGCATATTTCAGTAAATGGTACTCATGTAAAACATATCCCTAAGTGTCTAATATGTGTGCACTTCAGTAAGAAGGAAACAGAATAACAACAGAACAGCCAGTCATAGACTTGCAAACTTTATATGCACTATATTATTACTCATTTTGTAATCCAACTCAGTAGCATATCATTTCTAAAAACAATTAATTAACACAGATAAAATAGCATAGAAATATATGAATATAAATAGACATAACCTTTTTTGACAAATTCTGTATGCTGTACAGGATATAATATGTTTAATAAGATTAAATGTACATTAGGTTACAGAGGTGGACACAGCAAAAGAGATTCACTTTTTCATTAGCTCAGAAAGCTTCTTGAGGCTTTCCCACCACTGATTTATTTCAACAGTTTCAAAAGGTTATTTTTGTTTGATAAAGAGGAGGAAGAATGAAGTGTGTTTAATAAAGAGTTAAAACAATTGGTGTGTGTGTCCTGTCATTTTACAGTGGGACTACAGGTCCAGGCAAGCTGGCACTTGGGGTTCTCTAAGTGCTAGTATGCCAGGGTAGGCTTTCTGGAACCTGTAGTTCCACTGTATAGAACAATATTAAATCTATATTTTACACATTACCCTGCACCCACTGCCTCCAGGTGTGCAGGGAAAAGCCCTGGGCTCTTAGCCCATGGTTGGTAAATCCTCTGGAGGGGGATCCAATATTTTTTGAGGTCCCTACTTTCAGAGGGTTTACAGCCTTGGGCTTAAAAAATGTATGCCTGGTTAATGTGAAGGCAGGGAGACCCCAAGCTGTGTGTCCCCCTGCTATGGCATTACCACCCTGTTTGTTTCAGCCTGGTGCAGGTTAATGGAAAATGGGGGAACACCACGCTGGTTTTTCCCTTGGTTTTCCATTAGCAAAACAGGATTAAAGGACCAGGGCTGGTTACGGATTTAGGGGGGACCCCATGCCATATTTTTTTTAACTAATTAATTGTTTTATATCAAAAGAAGCCTGCACAGGTCATTGTGAGCTGTGCAGTGCTTCTTTTTTGATGGGTTTGCCTTCATTACCTTCGATTTGACATCGATTTTGAACTGAAAGTTTAAAACCAATGGCATTTACACCTGCAAAATCAATTGGGAACTGGCACTGCTGAATCAGGCCCTTGATACTGTTCTCCAAGGACAGTACTACCCAAATGACTGCTTCGCCATGGGATTTCACTATAGAAATCCTGGTGCTGAGCATTCATTGGCTGAGAGAGGTGAGCCTTCCATCTCTCAGCCAATGAACGGGTCCCACCATTGACTTCAATGGCGAGAACAGCAAATGTAACTCAAGGTTATTTTTGATGGTCTATGTGTCCGTAAACATGTTACAGTCCGTGTTACAGGTATTGTCGGCAGAGTTTTAGATATCGAATGGAGCAAAGTCGGCAGAGTTTAGCCTTTAGTAAAATTCAGAATATGCATTTAACGGCCGAATTTGCCCCATTCAATGTCTGTCAAGCTTAGTAAATGTACCCCTAAGTCTGTAACTGTATCATGCAGAAAAGGTAACATTTCTAATTGTACTTAATGTCACAAAAATCAGAATTTGTTTCAATTCTCTATAGCCATATCACATAAAAATATAGTCACATCTTGTGAAATACAGTGTCAATGCCTGTTATCATTTAGAAAATAATTTTTGTCAATTAACCTACAGTAGTTTAACAAAGTTAAAAAATGTGAGCCTGCAATTAACTGGCTCTTAATAACAACATCTTACCAGGTCCAGCAGCTGGGTGTTACACACTGCTATATGCTTCTAGCAATCTCTCGGCTTGCATTCCCCTGCTGCCTGTGTTTCTGTTAGTGGTGGGTGCATGGATCTGAAAATTAATGGGACAGGTGCCTATTATTGATGTCAAAGTGACACAAGTTTTAGAAATAAGAAACCTATTTAAACTCATTGTGAGCGCTATCCAGTGCCAGAAATTGAGGTCACAATAATTTCTCCATTGTTCGTAATTTTTCTGTATTCCATATACCAAACCCTGGGGCTGATTCAGTGATGCAAGCTAACCTACTGGTTAGCACACATCTCCGATGGCCAGTGCTGTGTGCAGGCGCATGAGCTGTACTGTGCATGTGCAGTACAGTTTTGTGAGCCCACATGCAGAGAGGCAGCAGCTTGTCAGAGATTGACAGTCTGCTGCCGTTTCTGGGTTGGGAGGGGGTGGCAATGGCCTCCCAAAAGGTAGCTGTGTCACCACCATTGGGGAGGAGGGAAGAGGCCAGGATCTCTGTCAGCTGATGGAAATTTCCTGGCATCCTTTATGCATCTGAGGTGGTTGGCTTCAGTGACCCCATGGTCACTCAGCAGATTGAGGATCCTGCAGATGATCTGTTGCTGCATACATGGATGCAGCTCAGATCAGTAGTGCAAGCAGGAGGCTTGCTGCCTCCTGCTGCATTGCCATAATAGTGCTATCACAGCTGCTACTATGTTAGCATCTGCGATAGCAATACCGTCTGAGGCTGAATCACCCCCCTGTCTGTTATCCATTTTATAAATCCAATTTTGTGACCCTGACAGCTGCCTATTAACCATTCACCCTGACCAAATGCCTTTATCCATTTAAAAACCTGATTGTAACCAGAATTTCCACTTTGTCTGATCATTCTCTGGTTTTAGATTCTGAATCAAGCCACACTACCAGCTAACCTCCCAAATAGTCATACTAGGGCACAGATACAGGATGACAACTTGCAGATTATCGGCAATTAAGCCCATACATGTTATCCCTACACTGATGAACAGAATATTTTTAGTCAATCTGCCATGTAACAGTATATTCCACGCGGAATATATTCAGCTGGGAACCCTTCAGCTAATGATCTCCTAGAACAACAGGTATTCATGTGCCTGCAGAGACTAGTGTTTGGCTTGGTCACTTTTGAACCCACTGAGGATACAGCAACTTGCATTAATCCTCTGTCAGACCAGCCACCTGCAATGTCAGTAAGATCTCACCCCCATATTCCAAATCTATACAAGTTTGATGGGGACTCTATGTAGTGACATGTGTTCCTGAACCAAAGCTCCATATATTTGAACTTCTCCTTGGGAGAGAAAACCAAGGAGACATTCATAATCTCTCCTCTAATAACAAGCCTTGGTTTGGGCATCCCCTTTGTGGGAAAGAAATTAACAACTTCTACATAATTGTAGAGCATTCTGGAGGCCTTGTTGGTATTTTCTGCAGTTACCAACCTATTGTACTACAATTGTGCTAATTAACCTCCAATTTTTGGCCATGTGCTATCAAGTTCTGGACCTTGAATTCAACTGGAAAATGTAACCTTAGTGGGCACCTTTGACTGGTCCTTAATAAGCAAATAAAAGCATAACCTTACTTTGCAACTAGATTAGATGAGCTAATCTTTCTTCGTAGTAAACTGGATATACACATTCAGTAGAGGGCTCAGGAATTAAACTGACTCATCACTCTGGTTTCAAGATGACACATTTTTTCCAGACCCCAATAGTGCCATACTTCCATTATGCAGAGGTATCTATTGAACAGAGAATGCAGTTGGGTCACCCCAAACTAACTCAAGGAAATCATCTCATAAACAAAATGTGCTTCTAGTCTCAAGCTGGGTGTTGCAAAAATAACATGAAATCTCAATACCTAGATAGTGAGCCAAGCAATACCCAAGCAGTTTTCCAAGATATTGTTATTTAAGTTTTCTAAGACCTTTTGTATCAATACATTGTGGTAAATTTAGATAATGTCTTAATGTTCTCTCAAACATTTTTCAATCATTGTCCTCATGTGTGCGTAATTCTCACTTGCCTTGGGAAAGCATTTCATGTTCTTTCTTCAAGAGTTTGAAATCAGCAAAATCTGGATTTGAAAATTTACCAAAGGAATACTCCATTTCATGAAGTGCTTCAGTCCTGAAGAATATGTGTTAATAAATAATTAATTCTCAAGAAGATTTAGTACCCTAACAAGCCTTTTCTTGGTATGTTTGGGGTCACTGTAAATATCTGGGCAATAGTACCATCCTAATGGGCCTGGCTGCCAGGTATCAACCACTGTCATGGTCTCCTTGCTTCCTTTCCTTCCTATTTCTCCTGCTGCTGGCATTTCTCTAAGGGGCAGGAAAGTGCATATTACTAACAAAACAGTAGTGCCAATTTTAAATTAATGAAGCCCATTTAAAATAACTGAGTTGAATTCAATGCCAGAGTATCAACCTGATACTCTGACACTGAGTAAAGCAAGTAAACCTTGCTTTAGCAGTCCTAAATTCTGTATTTGAAGATTATGTCTGGAGTTTTATCACAATGTGGCATTTAACTGTTGCAAAGGCATTTGGAACATTGTTATTTACAACATTAAATACATATTTTTTCAACACCATTGTCTGAATTATTTTGTTTTAAGAAGCAATCTCCATTCAAAATGGAAAGGTTGCAATTTCCACACTTGTACTTAGTGACCATATAGGACCAGGAAAAATTACACTTAGGACCAGGAAAAATGAATAATTTGTATGGTAAAGCATTTACCGTGTCAATAATCCATAGAGGCAGAAATAAAACCTCACAAACACATCAAGGGGGATCATTAACTAATCTGCAATAAAACCACAGCATCAAATCAGACAACTGTTTTCATTAGTTAGACAAAGATAATCAAATCCACAGTCAGTTACAATGATTTTGGGACACATTTGTAATATTAATAAATAATATATGATTTGTTAACTATAAAATCATTGTAAAACTCATCAGTACTGCTGCCATTTGCATGACTGTTTCAAATATTCTTCCTAACTTAAGCACCTGTTCCATGCTTCTGAATAGGACTGATACATTTCTGTTGTACTATATATCATGCAAGTCTAATATTATTTATAATTCATGATTACTCAGAAGATAAAAAATAACTGTACAGTAGATTCACTATCTGTTAATAAATATATATTTATTGAAAGAAGCATATTGACATATAATCTACAGCAACTACAATATTACCCCTCCGAAGAAATCCCTATGGGAAGAAATGCATTAGGGAAATACAGAGATATGCCTGCAATTCCCAACTTATTCAGCATCATCCAGTCTTATTCAGAATCCCTACAGTTGCCTATTGCTCCACAGCAATGAGATAATGGAAAATATAACGCAATGATCTTCTCCATTAATTCCCATCTGACAGAGTTCCGCACTGTAGGGATCAGCCATTGATCTCTACAGTGCTTTAACACTTTTTGCAAAAAGCGTTAAATTACTCGAAAAATCATATAACGGCGTTATAAAGAAATTACATTAAATTCCCTGAAAACTGCAGGGACAGAGGGAAATTGTCCCATAAGTCCCTGCTGCATCGTGTAACACCGCCTGGTTTCTGTCCCTGCAGGTAAGGTAAGTCACTCTAGAGCCTTTTAAACCTGCCGAAATTGATTGACATGTGTATACAGGCTTTATATTAGCCTGTATACATGTATATTTATGTGCTATTATATTTAACATTTATGTATAAATGGAAAATATAAAAGCACATAAATATACATGTATACATATACAGGCTAATATAAAGCCTGTATTCACATGTCAATCACTTTGGACAGGCTGGAGATGCACTTTCCTCTCCGCGGTCATCTCAGAGCTGGGACGGAGACTGTTCGGAAGCGCATGACTGAGCATGCACAGTAGCAGTAACAGAAGGTATTGTTTTCGGAAACTGAAAACAATGCCTTCTGTAACATTGCAGGGACAGCGTGTTGCCGCAACCGCTGTCCCTGCATAAAATATTGCTAAAAATAGCTTCCATAAATATTTATAATTGATAAAAAAATCATTACGATGTTGCCCGATAATATTCTGGGCAACATCGTCACTATTGCTGAATAGAATCCTTGTAATGTGGTTATATTTTTATTTTATATATCTGTGCATAATACATAATAAAATAATGATTATATGGGCACAATTGCATCTCTTTATTGGTTTTATAATCTGCAGAACTATTCATTAACATTATTAGTGTTTCAATTACAATATTAACAATTAATAATTATCAAAACTATATTATGTTAACAAAGATTCCAGATGATTGCAGGAGCAGGGTGTAAAGGTTGGAATCCATGTATTGTGCAAATAGTTATTGTAAATATAACCACTTTCATTACACCCCTAGAAATATAATAACATGCAGAATAGAATTGGTAAATACATTTTCTTGAAGCTCAGGTAGAGTTAAATGTATTTCACTTCAAAAGTGAAAGAGTGAAATGCATCAGTTAAAGATATTCCCTGTGTACAGTATGATGACCTGGACACACTTTAAGTTGCATCCATATTTCCACCATGAAAGCACAGAGGTGTGGAGTGGCAGTGTTATTAGTAAATGCTAATGTCACTTTACCAAATTTGTACTGTAATGAAGTGTCATTAATAAATGTGAAAGATGAATTAATCACAGTAACCAGAGTAAAGTACAATGATATAAAAACACAAATGAAAAATAAAAGTACAAATTAAATTAAGTTAAAACTTTTGTATTTCCTTTTAACAATCAAGTTAAACTATTTTTCATTGCCATGATTCAAATGCAAAAATCAATTAAGTAATGCAAATAGATGGCTATGACCTCATATAATATGGCAGCCACACTATTGATTTATATCTCAGTGGGAGGGGTCCAGATGCAGTCAACTAATTGGAATCAGCTGATGGTAATAATGAGTAATAATCAGTGCTTTTCACCACAGGCCAAGCACTTGCAAGAGAAACATCAAATATATATTTTTTGGTTCATTAAGGTCTAAAATCATTTTGACAATATTTGATGCACCAAAGTCAATACTGTAAAGTCTAAAGCGGCAAATGGCATAATCTGGGTGAGTTTAAAACCTTTGTCTGTTGATAGTGGCTTTTCAGCATACAGTACCTTAGATAATCATGAGGTAGTACATTATACTATATATTTACAAAAAAAACAAAGTTGGTGGCAGCAAAATGAAGATGCATGGGCCATTTAGGGTAGGATTCCATGACGGTGACCTTGTTGAAATGGGAGTTGTAGCTGCACAAAGGGAATTTGAGCTAAAAGTGTGAATGGAAAAACGGTTGTGGACTCTAGCTGGACATAAGTTATGTCTGCATTGTGTACTGTACATTCTATAAAATCTAAATACTGGTGCAAGTTAAAGATAGATACTGCTGGTATTCACATGAAGGGAACATGTGAGATGTAAATAAATCTGCTTTCAAAGCCCATATTAAAATGTCAGCAAAATCTATATTCTACATGTGAAATCTCATTACAGGAATAATTGTATGCTAAAAACTACCTCTCATTATACATAAGTAGAACAGCTGATATTTAAAGCATGCTGTACATTATTTGACATAATTATTTTTATAGGTGCATAATGTTTAACAGAATCTTCTACTACAGCTATTTCACTGTGCCTTTTGGTGTTAAAATGGCCTCTGATAGATTTAGTTTAGTGGATGTACGGAGATAAATTTCAAAGAGGGGTAGTAATCTATATGATGAAAAAGACATTTAAAAGCACTGGAGATTTCAACCATGAAAATCTGATTTTCTGAAGTTTTCTTTGTCTCTATTAATGTCTTTGCCATCTCAAACCTTTTCATCTTTTCCCATCCGATATTATGGAGTTTGTTCTTACAACAATATAAATCAGGGTTTAAAATGACTTCACTGGGAAGGAATGAAATTGCAGTAATTTTATTAGTGCATTGTGTTGGACTTTCATGTTTTTGCGAACCTGGCTTACTCTGTTGATATTTCAGTACATTTAAGATTCCTGTCTCACAAATATAACTTATACAGTATATTTGAGGAAAAATAATATATAATTTAATTAGTTTAAAAGCTGAAACAAATTCATATATTTTTGAGATCCAAATACAGTATACGCTTATAGAAAAAATTCAAAACATCTTTAAATATGAAATAAGATATTGACCAGATAGTAAATTAAATGTGCTATTTTTTGTTTTGACTATTATGTTTAAATACTATTTTTTAAAGCAATTTTTTTATATTTTAAAATAATTGGAAAATAAAAAAACTTCATCAAAAAAATGGAAGTTGGCTATAAGATTTTTACTGTTATACTGTATTTAGCCTTATTTTCAACTAACTTTTCTAGATGCATGATCATTTCTATTGTAAGCTTATTATTCGATTGGCCTAGTCTATTTAACTAATTCAAGGACAAATCAAGTTAACATTGCAGCATCTATACGGCTCTAAATCATTGATATATTTAATGCATATTGACTTCAATCACTTAGAGGCGGGTATTTTCTTGATGTTAAACTATAGTTGGATTATACTTCATTGCAATTTCTGTGGTGGCCCATTATGAGGCTCTCATAGAACACTACAGTTAAAACCTATTTATTTACTGTCAAGTTTGTTCTTATGATATATTGTGAAGCCATGAACATATGCAAAGATTACATAAAAAATCTATATAATACTGAACTATACTCCAATATGTTAGAAATTGTAACAGTTAAGACTCTTCCTGCTCAAATATTTCAGATTCACAACACTCCTTATACACCTGCAGATCAGACTTCCCCTTTTGATTTTTAACAAATTTTTTAATAAATCTGATAATCCCTTATTTGAACAAACCACCTAAAGCCTATAGTGTATTGTAGTGTATGTATAGTTTTTAATACACAACACTCAACTATCTGCGTTGCTTGAGGTATGTGACCACACCATAAAAAAAATAAACATACATGCTCTGCATTCACGTAATTATATTTCAAACTGTATTTCATGTAAATTCAGGGAATATTTGATTCACAATTTTGCAAAAATTTGGCAAGCCAGCCAACTATGTCAAAGTCTTCCTTTCTGGCCAGTCCCTTCATTGACTCACAAATTCTTTTGCCACCAGGTATCATACATATTTTATGCACAAACTATGCTTTTATCATGGGTTTAGGTCTGCCACTGTAGCTCATGGATTTAAAGAGACAGAACCAAGTATATCCCCAAGTATATCAATTAATGGGCACCTGGGAAATTAGCTGACAAGAATTGGTTTACATATGAGAAAATGGGGCCACAAAATTGTATTATAAACAATAGGCTTTAATCCACAGCACTCAACTATCTGAGGTATGTGACCACATTTAAATAAAAAAATACATGCTCTGCACTCACCTAATTACACTTCAAATTATATTTCATTTAAATTTAGGGAATGTTTGTTCCAAAATATTGCAATAAATTGTCAAGCCGGCCAACTACATCAAAGTCTGGTACTTTATTTCTTACATTTTAGTAGGAAAGTTGAACTCTCTGAGTAGAACTGAAACACATCATATACAATAGTCCCAAACTTGCTTTCTAAAGGAATGATAACATGCTTTCACTGCTAGAGTTGTCATATCTTTTGGCATGCTTTTTATCATTTGCCTGCTCAATTTGTCAAATACCTGTATTGTCACTCTGCAGAATGATGCTGCATATTATACTCTGCTAATAGTCAAATCTATAGCAATGTAAAAATAGAACAATAGTTCACCTAATTACATTTTATAGTTAAGATTATATGTTGAATTATTGAACTGTTTTTCTATTTACCAAAATACAAAATTAAAATTGGTATATTATTATTATTATTATTATTATTATTATTATTATTATTACAAAATACATGCAATTTGAATGATCAAGATAATATGTTATAGTCTGTAAGATGCATTTGCTGAATAATGCTGTCACAGCTGCATTTACAATATGATGAAAGATAGCCACAGGGCAAGGGCAGTAATGTCCAAGCTGGCACTGATAAAATTGTTCCGAAATATCAAGTAATTTAAGATAAGTTTGTAACTCACACAGGGCTCATTTGTTCTGATTAACATAAATTTAGCACAATTCAAGATGAAGGCTGAAGCTAGTACAGTTACAGTATAGAGTTGTTTTAGGTTTGGAAAGTTGTATACCTGACTCAAACAAAGTATTGCACACTATTGAAATATGATAACTTTCTGACATTGCTATTCACATACAATAGATCTGTTCCAATACCCTTTTCAACTTAACATATAACTCTAGTCTATGAAGTTTGACCTTTCCTCCATACATTTACACACTGTCTCCTTCCATCTCTCTTCAGGCTTTAATTTGAGTCCTTCTAATCTTTTTGATATGACAGTAATTTACACACCATCATCCAGCATATCCTCTATATCCTATGTCTATATCAATGTATATATATATACATATATATATATATATATATATAGCCCTTCAGCCATATAACATTAAAACCACTGACAGTTGAAGTGAAAACAGTGATTATCACATTACAAAAGTTCCTATAATGGGGTGAAATATATTAGGCAGCATGTGAGCAGTCAGTCCTTAAAGCTGCAATTTTTTTGCAAGGTGGCCACCGCATTTAAGGGGAGTGATATGATCTATCATCCTAAACTTCAAAGAGAACAAATAATGGGGTGCCTGGGAAAAATGCTGAGATATTGGCTATTTGCTTCCATTGCTCAGATCTGGATTGCCAATTTGTGAAGGGCCATCTGCTCTTTAATTGACTAGTAGTTTTGCTAACATTAACCCACATGGGCAAGTAATAGTCTACTCCACAAATTTAATAAAGCAAGTCAGATGTTGTCTAATGTGGTAAGCTTTCCCTGAGTATTGGTGTTGACAAATACTGCCCATTTGCAGGTATCTGCATGATGTTGAATTAGAACATTTAAAACATTCATTGAATACTGACAAAAAATGAGTGTTTTTAGAAGGACAAAGATCACGTCAGTTTTAACAAAAAATTATAACCAATTCCTTCCCTGTGAATAACAGGGCATGCTTTTATACATATAGATCCCTGCCAGAGAGTGAGTGCCAAAGGAGTCTATAATGATCAGTTGCCCCATGTGGTGTAACTCTGCCGGGAAACAAGTGGTAATGGTTCTCTGGGGACTGGCTGCTTAAAATTTACAATTGTGCACTCCTTTGTTTGTGCCTATTTTATATATATATATTATATATACGAGCTGAAGTACCCATTGTTGCCCAAGTTTAAATCTTCAAGTTATTAAATCAGGTGACCAAGATGTTTTGCCATCCCTCTTTGAAATTTTTATCCAAATCCCTCCAGTGGAAGGCTCAGAACAGACTCCACGGGTCAAAGTTCTGCCCAGCATATAACAATGGGAAGTCCAACCAGGACCTAATCTTCAAGTTATTAAGTTATGCATCCCAAACCAATTGCCAGGCATCCCAAACTAATTGCCACCCCTCTGTGAAGTTTTCATCCAAATCTATCCTGTGAAAGGCCAAGAACAGCTCCCCGGGTCAAAGCTCTGCCCAGCATCCCAATGTAAAAATTTTGCCCAGTGTACACCAACGGGAGGTCTGACCAGGACCTCAACCCCCTAGTATATACAATGTTATGACTGTGTAAAGTTTTGTCCAAGGTATGTGATGTCATCCAAATCTATCCAGTGGAAGGCCCAGAAAAGTCTTCCCAGGTCAAAGTTCTGCTCAGTGCAAACTGCCGTGAAGTCTAACTAGGATCCCAACCCCAACTATATTAGGTATCATAAGCAAATTACTACCCCTCTAAGAAATTTTCATCCATATCTATCTAGTGGAAGGCCTAGAACAGGCTTTCCAGGTCAAAGTTCTGCCCAGCATCCCCGTGTCATAGTTCTGCCCAGTGTACACCAATGGGAGGACTGACCAAGACCTCATCCCCCTAGTATGTCTTCTGGGATCAAATGTTACCACTCTTTCTAATTTTAGTCCAAATCCATCCAGTGGCAGCTCAGAACAGGCTACCTTGGTCAAAGTTCTTCCCAGCATTGATCAAATGAAGGTCCGACCGGCCAGGATCCATATGGTCCACCACGCATTGGATTAATCCCAATCAATGCAGGGGTGTATCTTCAAAATATTACATTTTATTATGTGAGGATGTCCAAATCTATCCAGTGGAAGACCCATGACCGGCTTCATGGCTCAAAGTTCTACCTGGCAACCTCCTCTGTGAGGTCCATCCAGGACCCCAATCACTCCATTAGCCATCCCAGACCAATTGCCACCCCATATGTGAAGTTTTCATCCAAATCCATCCATTGGAAGGCCCAGAACAGGCTCCCAGGGTCAAAGTTCTGCCCAGTGTGCACCAATGGGAGGTCTGACTGGGACCTCAACCCCCTAGTATGTGTTCTGGGATCCAATGTTACCACTCTGAGAAGTTTTCATCCAAATCCATCCAGTGAAAGGCTCAGAACAGGCTTCCCTGATCCAAACAGGCTCCCTGGGTCGAAGTTATGCCCAGCAAATTCCGCCGTGAATTTCAACTGGGACCCCACCACTCCATTAGACATTCCAGACCAACTGCCACCCTCTGTGAAGTTTTCATCCAAATCCATCTAGTGGAAGGCCCAGAACACGTCCTTCCCAGCATCCCCAGGTCAATGTTTTGCCCAGTGTACACCATTGGGAGGTCCAATCAAGACCCTAATCCTGCTAAAACCTGGCCAGGATCCAACTGGATCAGCTTATGTTGGTTCCATTACAATCGGTGAAGGGGTGTCCGAAAGCATAACCGGACAGACAAACAAATAAACAGACCAATACATTTTATATACAAGATTTGTCGCTCTGTCGCTATGTTCAATGGCATCACAAGGGGGGCGCAGGCCGCACCCAGGTGTCACCCACCGAAGGGTGACACCAAGGTGCAGACTGACACTCCCCCACAGTGACAGGAGCCGGGTGCTGCACTGTAGTATTAAGTGCAGCACCCAGCTCCTGACACTGTGAGGGAGCCGGGTACTGCAAGACAACGCAGTCAGCACACACCCCCTGCACTCCCTTTGGTAATATTAGGAACAGGACCAAAGGTATTCGGGCTGCGATGCCACACCCCCATCCTGTGATGCCATGCCCCTTCTTACAAGGCCACACCTCCTTTTTGGGGTGCTCGCGGCTATATAGTAAATATATGTAATTTATTGGTAGATAATTATGGAAACATACAAAAGATAAAGTCAAATGTAGCTCATCTTTGCAGAAATAGAGTGCCTATACACCAAGTGCCTCTTAATTGCTGTACACAGGATCAGGATATGAACACAAAGAATTTTGTCTCTGGCAATGATGTGATGTCAGTATGACTTCATCAAGGATATATCCTAATGATGTACTAACTGTAAAGGATCTATTCACAAATCGAGATATATATCCAGAATAGATCATCAAAAGCAATTATATAATAATTGGCTCTATGCTTGATGAGTTTAAAACTCCAGCGGTCTTCTAGCTGTAAGAGCTCTTTATCTCTATCTCCCCCTCTTTTAGATAGGGGTACCTGGTTAATTATTTTATACTTGAGCATTGTTAAACTATGCTTGGCTTCCTGTACATTTTTACAGTTCAAGATTGTATGTGACATTTCCAATATTTAGACATCCAATGCCTATTAATTGATCATTTGCGCTAGTATATTTGGGTACACCCACATTGTTCCTTGTTTTTATGCTGAGTCATTGTTTCCTTGTAATATGTTTATTTAGCTAGTCTTTGCTCCAGTATTATTATTTACACAGATGCCATTGCCATTACCTAATCTGGTGGTTTAAGTTTAATTAAATTCTCATGATGCAGTGGGTATTTGCTATTATTCTAGCCAATGCTATTGTTTATTTTCTGATTGGTCTGTGTGTATACAATACCTTGATACATCTCCTCCATTGTTCCCTTTTACTGATCGGTTGCCATGACGTTCTTCCAGAGTGGTAGTCGGGGTGCAGCACAGCCACACAGACCCTACGTATATCACTATGGGTGCTTACAGAGGATAGGATGCTTTTTTATTACACTGTTCCCTGAAGACAGCAAATTCTGAAATATTGGAGCATATACCCTGTGTGCTGTTTTCATTCTTATAGTAAGCAGCATCATGAGTGCTGCTTGGTGGAGAATATATTGGTTTTTGTTAGAATGCACCTGGGCAGGATATCATTTGCAGTGAGTGCTTTCTTTCAGTTTTCTATATATTTCATAGTTTAAGTGGCTTAAACTGTGAAATAGATGTCCTCTGTGATTTACAATAATAGACACATGTCCTCTGTCACCTGTGGATTTTTTCTTTGTAACTCATGCCTTCCTTTGATAGCTACCAAGCACAGCTGCTCAAAAGAAATATAATTTTAAAGCTTTGTCTTTTCCATTAAGCTCTCTTTATACATAACTGCATCATCTTATTTTCTAGATTTGTCAGACAACTATATTTATAATATCCATGTTCAAAACTACTTCATCTATTTCCAGGCAATGATTTTCTTTTTAATGTTCACATCTGTTGTCTTATGTATTTATCCTCATTTATTTTTTTAGTTTCTGCAATTTTTCTCTTCTTGTTCACTTATTTGTACATACCTTTACAACAATGGAAGTCTTTGTCAGCTAAACTTGCCATACATTCAAAGCCAGCCATGTCTTCTGCTGCAGTCATTCTACTTAAAGAAATTACATTAGTTCTATAACCTGGTACTTAATTTTCTGTCCACACTGTTCTCTCTAAAGAAAACCAATACCATATCAAAAGGCAACAATAATACATCTATAATACATTAACCTATCAAACTTACATTGAGCTTTGACAACAAGATAAGCAAAGACAATATCTATTAAATAGTGTATTATAAAAATGCTCAGCTTTAAAACTTAAATAAAAATACAATAAATTAATATTTAAAATTAAGATTATCTTCCTCACCAAAGTGACCACAGATAAACTACTAGGAAACTCTGGGGCTAAATGTAATTCTGTGAGAGTTTAGAAAATGTGAGAGTTTAGCAGTAAACGCTCACATTGGTCGAGTTTTATCTTTAAAATTGGAAAACATCTGGATGAGAGTTTAAATCATGAGTTTTTTTAGTCTAAAAACATGCGAGTTTACATGTTCTCGGACACTATGTCATTGGCTGAGTTTAAAAAGTGTGAGAGTTTACTGCTACACTCCCACATTTTCTAAACTCTCCCCCTATTACATTTGGCCCTGGATATCCAAATGTAAATATTGAGACCAAAATATGAACTTATTAAATTACCTTATACTTTTATTGTTTTATAAATATACAGACTTGTAATAGTAAGAATAAATGCTGTGTTTTATGTTAGTCCAAATAAATATGCCTGCCTGAACAAAATAGCACTAGCACTTATTCAAATTTACTACTAGTAGACAAAAGATCCATTAAGGTTGTTTAAGAAAGTTGTAATTTGCCATTTTTAGAGGACTAGCAATGTAAGACACAGTACTGTAGTTCCATATGCTTTTTTTAAGTCTAAAATCTGCTGCTGATGGAAAAAAAGGATTCCTGTCTGGCAAGAGGTCCCTTACACAATTACTCTGTGGCAGAAAAATGGGGTTAGAAAACCATGGCCCAAATTTATCAATGTTGCTAATCTTAAATGGTGCTCAACCAATCAGCTCCTAACTGTCATTTCTCAAACCCACAGTTAGGAGATGAGTGGTTGGAGCACCATGAATAGATGGGTTTGAGGAGAAGCAAAAACAAAAAAAATATTTTTGGGGGGCACTCTTATTTGTAATATAAAATGAAATTTTTATTAGATATGCGTTAAAAATAATATATTATTGCCTCTCTTGTGAAGGACAGACACACCGAGGGGCCCTATCAGTATTATCTTTACTATTCAAAAAAACATAGAGGGGTAAATTTACTAAGGGTCGAGTTTGTGTGAGTTTGCAAACGCACGTGAGTTTAGGCATTTTTTCATCTCGCAAATTTACTAAAGACAAACTCGAGTGAGTTTGAAGTGAGTTCTCTTTTTTCACTGTTAAAACTCATGTGGGTTTGCAAACTCGAAAAAACTCATTATCGGCCAAAATAGGAAGTACTTTAGATGAAAAAGATACAACTCACAAATTTACTAAGATTCGAGTTTCCAATCTTGTGTGAGATTGTGGCAAACTCACTGTGAAATAGAAGTTTTAAACATTCACCTCCTGAGCTGCGAGTTTGGGTGAAACATACACAAATCATTGTGATTTGTGTACGTCTTTTTTTTAATTTGTTTAAGTAGGGTTAATTATTTTAAAAAAAATTATGTGAGTCCCCCCCCAAAAATACTAATCAGCCCCAGACTTGCCAGCCTGTCCTGGTACCTAAAATTACAGGGAACAAAACGAGTAATGTTCCACCGTAAATTAGATACCAGCATCAGGCTACAGGGCCAGTCCCGGTTTTAATTATAGGGATAAAAAATGTATACAGTACCTTATGTCATTTTTTTTAATTATTATTTAACCCATTTTTTACAGGTCTTAACACACAAGCAGCTTACACATATCTCACTGATATGTGCAGGCTGCTTGGAAGAGAGAAAACACTGCAATCTCGGGTGAGTAATCTCACCTAAACTCTCCTTAAACTATCCTTAAACTCACCTTAAAGTCATCTCTAAACTCTCCTCTAACTCGCAATTTGGAAGAAAAAACTCGATCGGCTTCAACTTCAAAAAACTCACTTTCAGCTAAACTCACTTCTTAGTAAATTTGCAAGTTTGATAAGGGAAAGCTCACCCGAGTTTTGGGGAGGCAAAGTGAGTTTAAAAACTAAAACGCTTGACCAAACTTGAATCCTAGTAAATTTACCCCATACAATCAATATAACAAAATATATATAGACTGGAGCTTAATTCTCCAATATTATTCTGTGTATAGGCGAGATTATCTCTATGATAACACCAATGTTCAGATGCTGTTGCTACATTTTAATTATGCTTAGGCACATATTTTATAGTAGGTTGTTAATATGTAGTTTCTTGTCACAGGTAACCAAGTTATTCTGTCAAATATTTTAGGTACATATGTCAAACAATAAGATATTAATACATCATATGTTGTCACAAGTAACCAGGTAAAAGTGGAGAAAGAATGTGAACATATATATATATGCATAAACAGAATAAAAATTTAATATTTAAGTAATAGAAAAAAACCTGACAATAACAGCTTGGAAGTCAGTGAATCAAATAATATGGTACCAATATAATTGATCTAGTAACACAGTTTAATATCGTTTCAAAAACACACAACACAACAGTAATGAAATTCCATATAATTAGTTATCACATTTGATTTCTGAAAGTAAAGTATCCTGCTGTTATATGGGTAAGTTAACATAGCATTCGTTTAGTTTCATATAACTAGGATTTTTAATATCCTAACAGGTTTTCAGGTTTTAACTGGATTTTCCAACATGAGGGTAATTCAGCAACAATATTCAGATCAGCAGTTTGATACCATTTAAGAAGCAAATTGGCAAATAATCACTTTTGATTTCTAAAAGTGAATTATCTTGCAGTTATGTGGATAAGATGTCATAACATTAATGGTGATTACGTTCTATGTAAATAGGAACTTAATCTTATGCCAGGTTTTCACAGCTTTCTTTCAACATGATGTTAATACAGCAATAGTAACAGTAACAATTCATTAGCTCAAAGTAGACTGTTGCCTTTAAGTCGTGGTAAACGTGTATTAAAGGATCTCTGAGCCTGAAAGTCCAGCCACCTCTGCTTCCTTTTTGTGTGTAAAATTTCCAGTGAATAAGAGGTGGGAGAGTAGTTAGTAGGGCAGATGGAAAGTAAAGGTAAGAGACGCTTCTGCTGTCAGGTTCTACTCCCTCTGCCACCCTGTTGACCTTAAGATATTGCAGGGAGGTCAGTGGGTGCCATTCCCGATGAGAGAGCTCTGACAATAGAAAATGTACCTGGATAGATATGGCTGAGACAGGATTTTCTCCCTGCTTGGTTCCTGTGGTATGGTGCCTGATGCCGGGACTCATGTGTGCAGCATCATTACCCAGAAGTAGAGCTATGATACTCGTTTTGCCCATTATTGATCACATGCAGCCTGATTGTGCATTGCCTAAGCCATAGGCAATATTACATCAACGAGCCAATCATATTAAAGGTTCCCTAACTGATAGCTCAAATCTCCAATAAGGGTGCCTCAAAAACAGATTGATGTTAAGGCAGGGTTCTATTGTATGTATGGGTCATAATGAAAACCATAATTACCATTTTCTCAGTTGATAATTTATATTGTACACATCTTTATAATATAACACATCATATAAAGATAATAATAGTGATACAGTAATAGTAGTATATTGATTGTTAGACAAAAATTAACAATGCCATTAAATTGATTTATTAATTGCGCAGTATAACAAATATGGGAAGATATGTGTGCAAAGTGTGGGATAAGATTATGTCCCATTGTTATGGATAATTAATATGTGAATTAATATGTGGCAAAAACGTGTAATATGTTGTGTATCCCTCTGAAAATTGTTCACGCTAACATCTCCATGGACATGGTATGAAAAATTATTTTGAAAAAAATATATATATGTACATATATATGTGTGTGTGTATGTGTGTGAGAATAAATGAATACAAATATAAGGAATCACTAGATCAATATAGTATAGGTGAAAATGAGTGTAAAAAGAATTCATAGAAATGTGGTTCATAGCAGAATAAGTATCATAAAAGTGTGCATTAAGTGAAATTGTGTGAGTTAGTTTAGTGATGAGTTTATAAAAACCCTGTATTCATACTTGAAAATATATAAAACTAAAATTATTTTTATAAATATATATAATATATTCAAAAATAACAATTAATAATAAAAAAGAAAGAAGTATTTTCAGTATATGGATTACATAAAAGTCAGAAAAGCTTGGAGTGATTTAACTGGGCAGAAAGACACCATAATTTATGTAATCTGAAAGTCCACATGCTTTCTTTCTTCAAGAGCTTCTTGGTAATGTCCACTCCTCTTGTTATTAAATGGATTCTCTCAAGACCAAAGATACGTAAGTCTTCATAAGTATTATTGTGTTTACAGTGAAAATGTTTTGCTACTGTTGTTAATTGTTTCATTTTTCTTAATATCCGTTGCTGCATTGCAAATTGAGCATATGGGATCTATTTACTAAGCAAAGTTAGGAGACAGAGTGAAAGTGATAAGAAAGTGATAAGGTGCTAGCCAATCAGCTCCCAACTGTCATTTTTCAAACACAGCCTGTGAGATGACAGTTGGGAGCTGATTGGCTGGCACCTTATCACTTTCTTATCACTTTTCACTCTGTCTCCTAACACTGCTTAGTAAATAGACCCCTATATGTTATAAGGCTCTTTGCTTCCGCATCCTTGATGTCATGCCAACATATTTTATGTTACATGAGCAGGTTATGCAATAGACAACATTAATTGCTTTGCAATTAATGAATTCTTTGATTTTTATTATGTTTCCATTTTTGTACACAACTGAATATTTCTTGAGGATATGTTTGCATGCTTTGTATTCCCCTCAGGGCTATGTGCCTGCTCTTAAGGTTTTTTTGTTGTTCTTGTATAATGACTTTCGACTAATTTGTCTCGTAGATTAGAAGATCTTCTCCAACTCATAGCTACTGTTTCATTGAGTTTTTCAGTGAGGTCATGGTCAGTCAGAAGTATTGGCCAATGCTTCTGTATGATGAATTTATTTATTTATTTATTAACAGTTTCTTATATAGCGCAGCAAATTCTGTTGCGCTTTACAATTTGAATCAAGATTAACATTATACTGGGTTGTAAAAGACATACATACATGACATACATAAGTGTAAGAGGGCCCTGCTCCAAAGCTTACAATCTATAGGATTTGATTTATTTTGTACAGTAATTCTCAATGAATCTAATCTCATATATAGTTTCTACTTTATTCTTCTCTCCTCTGAAGATTAATGAGTATCTTGGTTTTTTGTCCACCTCAGTTTTTGCTTTTTTGATCGATTTGTCGATATACCCTCTGTCCTTCAATCTCTTTGATAGTTCTTCACCCATCCTTTTGTAAGTTGTATCATCGGAGCAGTTTCTCCTCAATCTGAGGTACTCTCTTTTGGGTATATACAGAATAATATTGGAGAATTAAGCTCTGTATATATTTTGTTATATTGATTGTACAGTATATGTTTTTTGAATAGTAAGAATAATACTGATAGGGCCTCTCAGTGTATCTATCCTTCACCAGAGAGACAATAATATATTATTTGTAATGCATATCTAATAAAAATTAAGTTTTAAATGACAAATAAGAGTTCCCCAAAAAAATATTTTTTTTGCTTTTGTCATCTATTCAGTTTTCTTTTCTTTGCCATCTATTCAGCTTATAAATACAAACCCTGGGGAGCACCACCAACACACTATATTTATTTGGATATTATCCTAATAAATGCTTCTAATATTGTTGGTATATAATGCTGTAATATTACTACTTACCACATGTTAGGTTTGGTGCAGGATCACTCGCCTTTTTTTGTGACATTGGTTGGAGCACCATTTAAGATTAGTAATGAGTGAGAACAAGAATATCACTCATTATAATCTGGGACCATGTGAGTAGGAGAAAGCATCAATGATGTTGTGAATTGTCCAATCTTCCTGTTGTCCCTTGAGGAGGAAGAACACTCAGACTTAATATAGCTAAGAGCAGGGCTGGCAAGCAAGGTTTGCTTACTGTCTAGCGCACTGTGGCAAGTGAAGCCGTGGAAAGCTGCTAGCTCTGCTCTAATTCTGCTTTGCTTAGGCAAGCCTATACTGGGTGCAGGATGTGCGAAGTGGGCCCTCCTGGACCCAGGGGCCCATGTGTACTGCACACCCTGCACCCATTCACAATACTTACATCTTAGTTAGCACCACAGATATTGTGATGAAAATGGCATAAGTGGCATGTTTATGGAGATTTGCATAAATCACTGAGAAAATGGCACACAACGTACGGCTGCAGAGAGGATCAGCTACTGGGTAAGTGTAAATCAAGCAGCCCTCAACCCCCCAGTCTATGCCTGTTGGCTGCAGAGAGGAGCAGCCACCGGGGAAATGTATAGTCATGACATCATGATTCTCCGATTATCAATGTCTCAATCAATCTTTAAAAATCCATATTAATGTTACATGTTTCAAAAAATATATTTTTTTTAATAAAATTGTGTTGGATATGTTTTAAATAGAAAGCCCAGAACCAACACTTAGTTACTATACTCCATAGCCTCAAAAAAATAAATGATTTTAGACAACCAATTTTTAGAAACTGCCTGTGAAGTTAGTTTCATGTGGTGATGATGGAGAGGGGACTGTCACCAATTACATCTAGGTGAAGCAACTACCCCATTACACCCTTCAATTCAAACATCATACTGTACAGGAAAATTAAGTGAAACCAATAAGTCAAGCCCAGACATCGCATTCACCTACATTATTACAAAGCAGTGCCCATATGGATCTTTATTTGAAAAATATAAGCCAAACATTTGTAAAATTTCACCTACTATTGCAGACCAGGAATTGTTAGTTTGGAAACATTTTTACAGTGACTTAAATATGCTTGGCAATGTAGCATGTGTACAAAGGGCCAATCAAGGTCATCATCAAACAAAGCACTGAATATCAGCCCTGATCTAACACAATAGGTGTTTCTCCTAAAGGAGGCATCATAGCCTGTTTATAGAGAAATATTCACAAACTAACAACCAGATGTCACTTCCCAAAAAAAATAATAATATAACATGTTAATTGTACATCTAGCATTGTTTTCCTTGCTGAGGTTGATGATGATGTAAAGTATACATTGATTGTTCTGGGATTAAAGCTGTACTTAAAGACAATTGTGGAGAACTGTAATCATCACTTAAAGTTTATAATTAGTCCATTGAGGAAATTCTGTTATTTCATGAACATAAGGATAGAACAGTGAAAAAATATACTACTACACGTGCTAAGCACTGAGAAAAAGCAAAAAACTTACGTTTAATTCATGGAGAACAGTCTTTCTGGAGTTTTACACAATGAAAATGGAAACGATTTGTTTTTATTATGGTGGCCATCTTTCCCCTAATCATATTGACGCTTGGCACATCACACTGCCACTCATGTAACTCAAGGTGGCACTTAAAGAAACACATTGTATCCCACTGCAGAGTGTTCCCAAAGCATTTCTCAATAAAAGAATTGTATAATGCAGCATGATTATGTACCACCAGTCTTGCATTGCTGTATTTCCCTTTAATATTGTGTCAAGCTCCATGAACAATAAATATAATACTCAGTATGCCATCTTGAAATGTATATAAATACCATTGCTGTAGCCAGGACTAAAACAGAGGGACAATGAGCTTGTAGATCCCTTTCAAAAATGGCATAAAGGGTAAGGGTATGGGAGGCATCATTAAAAATATTAATAAAACCCAGCAAGCGCCTGGTCCTGTGAGACTCTACAAGCACCGTCTGTCTTTTGTGCATCTTTTTTTTGGCGTGTCAATGCAATGCGATTAGGATGCACCAAGAGATTATGCTGATTAATTTGATATGCAACACATGTATATCTGTGTGCAATTGAGTCTCTGAACCAGCATGCAATGTGCTATGATGCAGCGGTCGCAGCTTTACTCCAAGTTCCATTTACAGACTCACAGAAAATCCAAGAGCATCTGCAGCCCACCACCTATTGCACAAGCCCCTCAGTCTCACACAGATATACAAGTGTTGCATATCAAATTAATTAGCACAATCTTTTGATGCATCCTAGTTGCATCGAATTGCAACTTAGACGCATTTTCAGGAAAAAAGTGGCCGACAATAGCAGAGTTGCACAAAACCTAGCGACTCACTCACACCAGGTGTATTGTGCTGTATGTCGTTTTGAGGCTAGACGAGCAAGGACACATCTATACAATCACTGTCATGCTCATTCCTAAAAGTAAAATATTGCAAACACATTTTTATTGAAATAAAGACACTTTGGGCCAAATGTAATAGGTAGTCTGTTTTAGTAACAGTACAAACTCGCACTTTCTCGCACTTTTAAAAAGTGCGAGTTTGTACTGAAACTCGCAAATTCAATAGCCTGTGAACTTTTCAGCTCGAGGCTACTGCATTTGCGAGTTTAGGTGAGTTTAGGACTATGTAAACTGACACCTTTTAATGCGAGTAGCATTAAAAGGTGCGAGTTTTAGAGAAGCCATCACAAATCAGTGAGATCCGTGATGGCTTCTGTGTGTGTGTAAAAAAAAAAACATGCACGCCCTCCCCAAAAGCATAACCAGCCCAGGGATTTATAAAGCCTGTTCTGGTTCTAAAAATACAGTGGCCAAAATGCATAGGGGGCCCCTGTATATTAAGAACCAGCACAGGGCTTTGTTGAGCTGGTCCTGGTTCTGGAAAATCAGGGGACAAAACGAGTAGGGGTCCCCTGAAAATTCCAGAACCAGCACCGAACTCTGTCTAGCGGGGGGATAATGCCACAGCCAAGGAAAACCTTTCACCGGTTTCCCCGGCCAAAGCATTATCCCTGACCGCTAGTCAGTCCAGGCCGGGGATCCCTGGGGAGTTGGGTACCCCACCAATAAAGGGGTACCCCTCTCCAGGGCACCCCAAGCCAAGACTGATAGCCCGGGGCTATCCCCGGCACCCTAGGGTGGTGGGTGCCGGGTTGATAGTGTAAAGTGTAAAGTGTAAAATTAAAGTTTCCATATTGTCTTTGGTTGTAGAACCACAAGTACCAGCAAGCCTCCCCTGCATGCTGGTATTTGGAGAACCACAATACCAGCATGCGGGGCATTACGGGCCCGCTTGCACTTGTAGTTCCACAACTAAAGAAATACGTAAATAAACAAACATACACCGTGAAAGTATAATTTTAATAAAACATACATGCACACTCACACCCACACTCACACATACTCACCTAGTATCCGAAGTAATCCATAGGGGTGTACCTGAAAAAAAAATCCATACTCACCTCTCCTATGCGTAGATCATGTCCTCTTCTCCAAGTAGGCAATCCAGGGGTTAAAATAAAAAAAATGCAAAAAAACCCGATCCATACGGACTGAGCAAAGGTATGTGTGTACACATATCTTTGCTCCGTGTAAATGACCGGGGCACACATGTGCCCCATCAGTGAAGGGGCCGCCAGCCAATCAGGGAGCATCTCCGTCGGAGCAGCTCCCTGATTAGCTGAATGCGGCCAGCCTGTGTCTGCCCATAGACGTCTATGGTGAGAAATCCCCATAGCCGTCTATGGTGGGATCCGCTACATCGTAACCGCAAGATTAATTGAGGTTAATCTTGTGGTTACATCAATGATACAATGTTGCGACATTTACCAAAACAGACTACCAATTACATTTGGCCCCTTGAGTACCAATTTAGTAAACTGATTAATCTAAAGGGAAATCATCCATAGGAAATTTTCAGCCACAGCATAATTCAAAAGGAAATAAATAAAACATAAGGGACAAAAACACAACAGCTCCTGGAGCTTCGCCACATAATAAAATGAATACAGCCTGTCAAATCTTGAGTTATCTAACTAAGGACCTCATCCAGAGCCGCTCGCTAGATGTGATCGCTCGCATCCAGCATATGCAAATTTGTCAAAGTGACGGCATGGGAAGCGTTCACTCATCAAGGCATAAGCACACCCACTTTAGCTGTGCGAGCGTTCGCTCTGTGCATTCAGACACCCACTAGCGTATGTAGAGACGCCTACTAGTGCACGTCATCTCCAGGAAGTGTATTAAAACATTGGTATATCAAGCACCATCGGTTGCGATCGCAGCACTTTTGGTTGCCTTACATTGCCGCAAGCCCTGCGAGGACTTCAGTGTAAAAAACAGGCATGTGACGTGTACTATGACGCTGCCTGTTAATTATGCATGCCTTAAAAAACGGCATTGAAACACTCAGGCACGCCTGCGTTCGCACCTCCACACCCCCGTTATTAGTGTCCTGTCCCTGTTACTACCCAAAAACGGCCTCTCCTGTCACTCATTTCACTGGGCTGTCTTTGCTGGGCGAGCGAGTGGGCTGCGATCGCACAGAGTAGTTTGCGAACAAAGCATGTGCATTCGTATACACAAACCATCGGGTCGCTTGCGAGAGCACGGCTCTTGCGAGCGGCTCTGAATGAGCTCCTAAGTGTATTGTTATGTTACATATTAGATGCACCTTTGCTCTGAAGACATCCATAAGCCAGCGTCTTTAATACAATTTAGTAAAATAGTGCTGCATGCTATCTACCAGAATGTAATGTAGAGATGAGCGGTTCGGATTCTGTGGAATCCGAACCGCTCCGAACATTGGGGATCCGAGTCCACCCGAATGCTGTTCGGGTATTCCCTGCCTGACTCGGATGCCCGTTCGAGGCCGAGCTGCAGCTCCCTGACATTGGATTCTCGTGAGAGAATCCGACGTCGGGGCTCCTCTAGTGTAGGGCAGACCGCTGTGATAGCGGTCTGCCCTACATAGACACAAACACACAGTCGCCAGCGGCAGCTGTGTGTTTGTAATAGCAGCCAATGAGAGTCAGGCAGACTCTCATTGGCTGCTGTATGGAGGGAGCCGGTTGGAGCTCACTCATGAGCTCCGTCTTCCGTCTCCCTCCTCAGCGAGTGACAGCAGAGCTTAGCGGACGGCGGCGGGAGCAGGGATTCAGGCAAGTTTTCTTTTTTTTTTATGTGTGTGTAAGGGGGCATTACTGGGGGGCATACTACTACTGGGGGCCTGCTAGTGGGGGGCATATTACTACTGGGGGCCTGCTAAGTGGGGGCCTGCTAACAGGGGTTATACTACTACTGGGGGCCTGCTATGTGTGGGCACTACTACTACTGGGGCCTGCTAGTGGGGGGCATATTACTACTGGGGGTTATACTACTACGTGGGGGCACTACTTCTACTGGGGCCTGCTAGTGGGGGGCATATTACTACTGGGGGCCCGCCAAGGGTGGCATATTACTACTGGGGGCCTGCCAAGGGGGGGCATATTACTACTGGGGGCCTGCTAAGGGGGGTATATTTCTACTGGGGGCCTGCTAAGGGGTGGGCATATTACTCCTGGGGGCATGCTACGGTGGGGCATATTACTACTTGGGGCCTGCTAGTGGGGGGCACTACTACTGGAAGCCTGCTAATGGGGGCACTACTAATGGGGGCCTGCTAATGGGGGCACTACTACTGGGGGCCTGCTAATGGGGGCACTGCTACTGGAGGGCATACTACTGGGGGGGCCCTACTACTAAGGGGACTGCATAGGGGGCACCGCTACTGGGGCCATTGTGTAAGGGACACCACTGCTGGGGGCACTGTATAAGTGGCACTACTACTGTAGGCATTGTATAAGGGGCATTACTACTGTGGGCTTTGTGTATAAGGGTCACTACTGTGGGCATTGTGTAAAAGGGTCACTACTGTGGGCATTGTGTAAAAGGGGCACTACTGTGGGCATTGTATAAAAGGGGCACTGCTGTGTGTTGTAACATAAATAAGAGACACTACTTTATTGTGTAATGTGAATCAGGTCCTATGTGCGGTGCAATGTGAAAAAGATTGTGCATTTTACTCCTTGGGCCGTAACAAGTACTGTGATTCTGCTGGCCGTAGCCCACTGGGTGGGTGCACTACTTTTCATTTCTGCCACTGCTGTGTGGCAATGTTTCATAGATATGCTTTAAATTGTGGTGTCTGTGCCGGTGCGCCGCTGCTTTGTCACTTAGTAACCAGTCAGCTCACTGCAACCTTTGGTCAATAATGTTGAAAACAATATTATAAGCTGTGGGGTGGTCTAAATTGACTATAAAGGACTGGAAATTAAAGTTATTGAGGTTAATGATAATCTAAGAAGAAAAAAAGGACCAAATTATGTGATTTTAGCGCTTTTTGTCAATTTTTGTAAAAAAAATCCAAATCCAAATCCAAATCCAGTCACCGCAGTTTGGCAAATCCAAATCCAAAGCCAGACGACGAATTAGAACCAAATTCAAATCCGGCAAAAATGGTTCGGCGCACATCCCTAATGTAATGTTACATTATGCATATGGTGCATTTTCCATACCTATGCTTGGCTGTGCTTTGGAAGACATTAGGGATGCCCACTGCTGCCTTCTCATATCCATCTGATGGCATGCAACAGCATAAACATCTGTAGCACTGACACACACCGTGCAGTCACGCTTCATTAAAGTCAAGTATATACAGCCACAACCACCGCAGCTCTTCTGACATACAGAGATTTCATGCTGTTAACTTGAAGGCGATCACAATGGCTAACCTATACCCAAATGTCACTATTTAGCGTTGTAAGTCGCATAAGAAATAATTGCTTTCCAGACTTTGAGTGTGGTTCCAAAGCACAAAAAGATATTATTCACATGAAAGCATTTAGTTACACGCCTTGATCTATAATACAATTAACTCAAAAGGTTATACAATCACAAGGTACAGTCGATACATACGCTGGCGCTCTGGATCCATAATCCCATTGGTTCTTCCTCTTGGTTCTTCTTTTACGATGTAGTTCATAGGTCAGTTTGTACAGTGGTAGTTCAGCCCTCCAACGGCTCTTTGTGTATCTTTTCCCGCCAAAGAACAAGTCTAAATTGGCTAATAAACATTACATTACAGAGTACATTTCAATACCTCTATAATTCATAACTTGCACACGCATGTTGCGATCTCCTTGGTGATGGAACTGGAGATCTGCAAATAAACAGTGGTTTAGAATGGCACCAAACATGGTCTGCTTATCATGTACTAAACCCTAGATATCAAATACCTGCATTTCACAACATAATTGATAATAAGTAAAACCTCTAATATTAACATTAATGCTAAGGAACCTTTCAGTGTAAGTGAGCACTGTGTAAGTGTAGGGATATTGAGAAAAGACACTAGTATGCATTGTGCATCTACATGTTTGTGGAGTACATTATGAACGTGCTTTGTGGGGTTGCTCACTTTATATGTATTAATAAATGTACGTATTTGTATAATCGGACTTTTTACCTGGGGCAGTAGCAGACACATGACGCTAATAACCATAATATAGCGCCGTACACAGAGGTATCATGTAGGCACCGCAAAATGGTGTCATGCGGACAATGCAAAATGGCGTTGTGAAGATATTATTGTTACAATTTAGGTCCCAGCCAACCATCCGGCTTCAACAGTACATACAGTCAGGTCCACAAATATTGGGACATTGACAGAATTTTCATATTTTGGCCTCTATTCACCACCACAATGGCTTTGAAATGAAACAAACAAGATGTGATTTAACTGCAAACTTTCAGATTTAATTTGAGGGTAATTACATCCAAATCAGATGAACGGTGTAGGAATTACAACGGTTTCTATATGTGCCTCCCACTTTTTAAGGGCCCAAAAGTAATGGGACAAAGTAAACAATCCTAAATCTAACTTTCACTTTTTAATACTTTGTTGCAAATCCTTTGCAGGCAATTACAGCCTGAAGTCTGGAACGCATAGACATCACCAGACGCTGGGTTTCATCCCTGGTGATGCTCTGCCAGGCCTCTACTGCAAATGTCTTCAGTTCCTGCTTGTTCTTGGGGCATTTTCCCTTCAGTTTTGTCTTCATCAAGTGAAATGCATGCTCAACCGGATTCAGGTCAGGGAATTGACTTGGCCATTGAATAACATTCCACTTTTTAGCCTTAAAAAACTCTTTGGTTGCTCTTGCAGTATGCTTCAGGTCATTGTCCATCTGCACTGTGAAGCGTCCAATGAGTTTTGAAGCATTTGACTGTATATATGCATATATTGCCCGAAACACTTCAGAATTCATTCTGCTGCTTTTGTCAGCAGTCACATCATCAATAAATACAAGGGAACCAGTTCCATTGGCAGCCATAAATGCCCACGCCATGACCCTACCACCACCATGCTTCACTGATGAGGTGGTATGTTTTGGATCATGAGCAGTTCCTTTCCTTCTCTGTACTCTTCTCTCCCCATTACTCTGGAACAAGTTGATCTTTGTCTCATCTGTCCATAGGATGTTGTTCCAGAACTGTAATGGCTTTTTTAGATGTTGTTTGTCAAACTCTAATCTGGTCTTCCTATTTTTGTGGCTCACCAATGGTTTGCATATGTGGTGAACCCTCTATATTCACTCTTGTGAAGTCTTCTCTTGATTGTTGACTTTGACACATATACATCTACCTCCTGGAGAGTGTTCTTGATTTGGCCAACTGTTGTGAAGGGGTTTTTCTTCACCAGGGAAATAATTCTTCTGTCATCCACCACAGTTGTTTTCCGTGGTCTTCCGGGTCTTTTGGTGTTGCTGAGCTCTCCGGTGCGTTCTTTCTTTTTAAGAATGTTCCAAACAGTTGATTTGGCCACACCTAATGTTTTTGCTATCTCTCTGATGGGTTTGTTTTGATTTTTCAGCCTAATGATGGCTTGCTTCACTGATAGTGACAGCTCTTTGGATCCCATATTGAGAGTCGACATCAACTGATTCCAAATGCAAATGTCACACCTAGAATCAACTCCAGACCTTTTACCTGCTTAATTGATAATGAAATAACGAGGGAATAGCCCACACCTGTCCATGAAATAGCTTTTGAGTTGATAGTCCCATTACTTTTGGCCCCTTAAAAAGTGGGAGGCACATATTGAAACCGTTGTAATTCCTACACCGTTCACCCGATTTGGATGTAATTACCCTCAAATTAAATCTGAAAGACTGCAGTTAAAGCACATCTTGTTTGTTTCATTTCAAAACCATTGTGGTGGTGAATAGAGGCCAAAATCTGAAAATTCTGTCAATGTCCCAATATTTATGGACCTGACTGTATCTATCTGGCTGTGTTCAATATTGATGTACTGTATACTGAACCAATCTGGCTTCGGAATTTGCTCTACACATATCATCTCCCTGTTTTGATATTATTGTGTAGTTACATGACCTGCCTTCTGACCACAATCTGAACATCTCGATTGCCTGCTTTAATGAATTACTGTGTATCAATTACTGGCCTGCTCTTGGTTACCATTTCCATATGTCCTGTCTTGCTCTTAAGTGACTGCATGTCCATCTGACCATTATATACAGCATCATGCTGGACTACTTCTTCACGTTTTTTCCAATAAACTGGGTAATGGTTAATGGTCCGATTGCTACAAGTCTGTGATGACCTGTAACCTACTGGATAGGTGAGGAGCATTGTAAAAGAGATATATGTGATTGTGGTTGGTCACAATATATTGCCATATTCTGAAATGTGTCATATCAATAGGAGTTCTACTAGTAAATAGGTAACAAATTATCTAAAATTATTTGGTCCCACCTGATGGCTTGGGGCACTGTTATCATCCACAGTTACTCAGTGGCACAGTTAAGTGTTTTTTTTCCAGAGATGCTGCAGATTATTGTTCCTATTGGCTCAACAGTGTGAGCATGAGTCCTGGTGCTCAGAGATTGTTCCTTACCTCTGAGTCTATTATTTAAGCATCAGCTTGTATCCTACATACAGTATGTGGGCTACTCCTACTGTCCTACAGTTATTTGCTAGCCTGCACCCTCTTCTGCCAGCATGCAGTCCTCTAATAAATGGGTTACATGTTATGTTCACTGCTGGGGTGTTGAAGAAAAGTGAAAGAAAAACATAGTTGAGGGGGGGGAACTCCTCCAAATAGAATCACAAACTCAATAGAATAACAAAATAAGCAAAATATGAGACAGAAGGGGAGAAGTGTAATGAGATAGAAAGAGGAAGAGAGGTTGAGATAGAAATAAGGTAAGATGGAGAAGAGAAAGAAACAAGGAAAGAGGAGGAGTGGCAAGGACAAGGTTAAGCATTGGGGGTGTAAAGTCAGAGAGCAAGGGTGAAGGGAGTGAGAGAGACAGATGAGATATGATAGGAGAAGAGCAGAGATGGGAAGTAGGGTCAAGAGATGGTAAACAAAGTCTGACAATGTTGAAAACAACAACTGTAGACCCAGCGAATGGCAGGTGTTTAGTAATATTTCATTGATATTATGAATCCTTCATGTTTGGGCTGTCAGTTAAATTACAGACAGAAAAAGGCATGTTTGAATCCCAAACGTTTGAGTTGAAAACCTGTGGTTTGCTGGCAACCAAATGTGATTTAAAGTAATTCTCAGGTGGTGTGACACTTTGCTAAACTGCACATACAAGAATACACTTTACATTTTTAGTCTCCAAACCGTCAGATAGTAAATCCAGTGTTTTGGCTGTGAAAACCACATGTAATGTGTGATGGTTTGCAAACCAAATACAAAACTGCTGCTTAGTAAGCCTTTCACTAAGTCTCACATGACCTTCACCTTCAGCAGCTAAAACCAATTAACAGGGTTTGAGCATGGCAGTGACATTGAAGTGTATTGTTATGAGCAAAATATATTGGATGCTATACAGTAGCTGTTTCTAATAAACCTGCATAAATAAAGTAGAATATGGTACTTTATTGCTATAAGCAAGTGTCTTTTACTATAGTTTGTAATTGACTGTACTCTGAATAATTGTCAGGTTCTGTCATTCAGTTTTGTGAAGTATGTTATACAGGGTGAGCTACATAAAATCAGCCCGCCTCAAGCATGGCTTTGCAGTAAAATGTAGGGTACCATTAATATGGTAAGGAAAGAAAACAAGAACCTACTTACTTACTTTTTATTTTCAGAATATTAAATGCTTTGTCTGACACAGTTTGTTGGAAGTGGTCTCCCTGTGAATGTATACATTTTTGAGCTTGAGTAATCACACAATGCTGATATTTACACAGCTGAGCGATGTTTTGCTACTGCGCATGTGTGAAATCCCTTACTGTATATGTGCAAATCAATGTGTGCACTACCATTTGCATTTGCATACGGTATTACTTACATTTTAGAAGGGGTTTGTGATCTCAGTGCATTTCAGGGTGGGGACTGGGAGGTGGTCTAAAGTGACTGCAAATAGGGGCCGTTTCATGGGTGTGTTATGGGAGTGTCACAGGCATGTCTGGGCACACTGCTGTGTTCCCAATTACAATTACAATGCTTCAGAGGCCATGTTTAGTTTGATTTGATTAGAGTAGTTAGAGTAGACCCTAGGCTACGGCAAATGTTGATAGTCCCAGCATTTTCCTTCATTATTAAACCTAAGAAGCCTGCACAGATCATACTAATCTGTACAGTGCTTCTCCTAAAATCACCTGCCTCATGCAGATCTATTGTTTGGGGCGGGTTTGCAGTCGTTTTTTGGTCATTTTACAAACCTCCTGTTTCTAAAAGTGTCTATGTAAACATATTGATTGTTGGTCCAATGTTCTAAACTGTTTTAAAGTTGGATTTTTGGTAAATTTTGTGTCAGTTTTAAGTTTAGTAAATCTCTGCATTGCAAACTAGATGGCAAAACGCACAAAGGTGCAACATCGACCTTTAGAAAATGTACTCCCTATTTCCTTCCTTTTTGCAGCATACTACTATTCAGTATAATCTTACTACTACTACACAACTCGACACACTCTTACTAATTTAAGTCTACTACTTTTTGCAGAATGCTCATGTTCTTTACAGCACATGCATATTCTCTACAATATTCTACTGTACATTTTTTTCTACGCAAGCCTTCCAACGGGTGCGGAACAGTGCATCAAAAATTTGGGTAGGGGTACAGCAATGCCACTATAGTCACCTTGGCCCCGTTCTGCAATTGGTTCAGAGCTTGCTGCCACTGCACATGCACTGGCTAGATAAGGCTTTTTGCTCTGCTCTTCTGGGACAGCATTGAGGGCCACAGGCAGTGATCCAGTGCATCAGGCAGAAAATAGGGGTTTTAGAGAGTAAACTAGCACCCTCTCACCTTTGGGTCCAGTAGCGGCTGTACCCCATCCATCATCAATATTGATGCCACTGCTTCCAAATATATGTATGCATACAGAGAAACAAATTCTATTAACTTAAGATTATAAGGTAATCAATACTACTGTAAGGGGCACTGAAAAAAAGAGTTCCCTATTGCAGAAATGAGAACAGCATTTGCTAAAATATATGTGTCACCTAGACTGTTAAGGCCTGGGTGAAAAAAGTAAGCAGTACAAGTAGCTATGCTGTGCTACACATTGGAATGCATTTATTGTAGGAGTGTCGTCCCTAGCTATGACGTGATAGAAGATGATGGCAGGAGGACTGCATTTAAAGATGTTTCTAAAAATACCAATAATGTATAGAGGCAAAATGCAACTTAAACTTGCTGAACAAGTGTAACTTCAGCGATACAGACAACAGACAGACTAGACAGACAGACAGACAGACAGACAGACAGATAGATAGATAGATAGATAGATAGATAGATAGACAGACAGACAGACAGACAGACAGACAGACAGACAGATTATCTGGGTGTTATGGTTGCTAATGTAGCAATATATATTAGGGGTGTGCACCGGCCACTTTTCGTGTTTTGTGTTTTGGTTTTGGATCTGGATCTTTCTTCGTGTTTTGGATCTGGATTGGTTTTGCCAAAACCACCCTTCCGTGTTTTGGGTTCTGGGTTTTGTGTTTTGGATCTGTATTTTTTTTAAAAAAAGCATAAAAACAGCTAAAATCACATAATTTGTGGGTTTTTCTGCTCCTATGCTATTATTAACCTCAATAATCTTAATTTCCACTCATTTCCAGTCTATTCTGAACACCTCACACCTCACAATAGTGTTTTTTATATCCAAAAGGTTGCACCGAGGTAGCTGGATGACTATGCTAAGAGATACGAGTGGGCGGCACAAACACGTGGGCCATCTAGGAGTGACACTGCAGTGGCAGACAGGATGGCAGTTTGAAAAACTAAGCCCCAAACAGTACATAATTCAAAGAAAAAAAAGAGGTGCAAGATGGAATTGTCCTTGGGCCCTCCCACCCACCCTTATGTTGTATAAACAGGACATGCACACTTTAACAAACCAAACATTTCAACGCCAGGGTCTGCCACACGACTGTGGCTGAAATGATTGGTTCGTTTGGGCCCCCACAAAACAAGCTGGCAATTAATCTGTCCCTGCACAAACTGGCTCTACGGAGGCAAGATGTCGTCCTCATCCTCCTCATCTACCGATTCCTCACCCTCTTCAGTGTTGTGTACATCCTCATCATCACAGAGTATTAATTCGTCCCCACTGGAATCCACAACCACAGGTCCCTCTGTACGTTCTGGAGGCTGGTCTCTCTGGAAGAGTTGATAATTCATTTTATGAACATCATCTTCTCCACATTTTGTGGAAGCAACCTCCTATGCTTTTCGATGACAAGGTTCCCGGCTGCACTAAACACTCTTTCGGAGTACACTCTGGAGGGGGGGCAACTCAGGTAAAATAGAGCCAGTTTGTACAGGGACCTCCAAATTGCTTCTTTTTCCTGCCAGTACAGGTATGGACTGTCTGACATCCCTACTTGGATGCTGTCACCGATGTAATCCTTTAACAGACAGACACACGCTTGTCGCTGCTGCTTTAAGGATGCAGGTGCGGCTACAGCCCACACATTTCACAAAGACAGAAAAAAAAGAAGAATATTTTTATTGTTTGTGGAGCACACTTTGAGGGTGTCACCACCCTTTAACAGACAGATGCACGCTTGTCGCTGCTGCTTTGAGGATGCAAGTGCGGCTACAGCCCACACAATTCAAAAGACAGAAAAAAAAAGAAGAATTTTTTTATTGTTTGTGGAGCGCACTTTGAGGGCAGGTGGAATCTAGATGGGATTTGGAACTGGGGACACACTACCTCCATCAATTGTCTAAATCCCACTGCACTAATGGCGGATACCGGACGCACGTCTAACACCAACATAGCAGTCAAGGCCTCAGTTATACGTTTTGCTTCAGGATGACTGCTGTCGTACTTCATCCTCATCGCTAGGGACTGTTGGAGGGTCAATTGTTTAGTAAAAGTAGTGGTGTTCCTACTTCCTCTCTAGGATGATGAACAACTCCCAGCAGCAGCAACAGCACTAGGAGGAAATGGTTCTTGTTCTTTCCCTATTTTATTTTTATCAGAGAAAGTTTGGTCCTCCATTTATGTTATATTGATATATATACGTGCGGCTAAGGCGCACACAAACACAGAAAATATTTTTTTATTTTTGCTGGAGAGTAGTGCACTTTGTGGGTTACACCACCCTTTAAGAAATGAGCCAGCCAGCTTGGCGCTGCTCCTTTGTTGATGCACGTGCAGCCACAGTGCACACAATTCACAAACACAGAAAATATTTTTTTATTTGGTTTGGAGTGTACTTTGGGGGTTACAGCACCCTTTAACGGTCAAGCCAGCCGGCCCTTTACTTATGACACAGGTGCATGCTTGGCACTACTTTGTTGATGCACGTGCGGCTACTGCGCACACAATTCACAAACAGAAAATATTTTGTTATTTGGTTTGGAGTGTATTTTGGGGGTTACAGCACCCTTTAATGGTCAAGCCAGTTGGCCCTTTACTTATGACACAAGCGCACGCTTGGCACTACTTTGTTGATGCACGTGCGGCTACTGCGCACACAATTCACAAACACAGAAAATATTTTTTTATTTGGTTTGGAGTGTACTTTGGGGGCAATGGCACCCTTTAATGGTCAAGCCAGCCGGCCCTTTACTTATGACACAGGCGCACGCTTGGCACTGCTTTGTTGATGCACGTGCTGCTACTGCGCACACAATTCACAAACACAGAAAATATTTTTTTATTTGGTTTGGAGTGTACTTTGGGGGTTACAGCACCCTTTAACGGTCAAGCCAGCCGGCCCTTTACTTATGACACAGGCGCACGCTTGGCACTACTTTGTTGATGCACGTGCGGCTACTGCGCACACAATTCACAAACACAGAAAATATGTATTTTTTTGGTTTGGACTGGAGTGTACTTTGGGGGTTACAGCACCCTTTAACGGTCAAGCCAGCCGGCCCTTTACTTATGACACAGGCGCACGCTTGGCACTACTTTGTTGATGCACGTGCGGCTACTGCGCACACGATTCACAAACACAGAAAATATATATTTTTTTGGTTTGGACTGGAGTGTACTTTGGGGGTTACAGCACCCTTTAACGGTCAAGCCAGCCGGCCCTTTACTTATGACACAGGCGCACGCTTGGCACTACCTTGTTGATGCACGTGCAGCTACTGCGCACACAATTCACAAACACAGAAAATATATTTTTTTTTGGTTTGGACTGGAGTGTACTTTGGGGGTTACAGCACCATTTAACGGTCAAGCCAGCCGGCCCTTTACTTATGACACAGGCGCACGCTTGGCACTACTTTGTTGATGCACGTGCGGCTACTGCGCACACAATTCACAAACAAAGAAAATATATATTTTTTTGGTTTGGATAGGAGTGCACTTTGGGGGTTACAGCACCCTTTAACGGTCAAGCCAGCCGGCCCTTTACTTATGACACAGGCGCACGCTTGGCACTACTTTGTTGATGCACGTGCGGCTACTGCGCACACAATTCACAAACACAGAAAATATTTTTTTTTTTGGTTTGGACTGGAGTGTACTTTGGGCGTTACAGTACCCTTTAACGGTCAAGCCAGCCGGCCCTTTACTTATGACACAGGCGCACGCTTGGCACTACTTTGTTGATGCACATGCGGCTACTGCGCACACAATTCACAAACACAGAAAATATATATTTTTTTGGTTTGGACTGGAGTGTACTTTGGGGGTTACAGCACCCTTTAATGGTCAAGCCAGCCGGCCCTTTACTTATGACAGGCGCACGCTTGGCACTACTTTGTTGATGCACGTGCGGCTACTGCGCACACAATTCACAAACACAGAAAATATATTTTTTTTTTAGCACTTGGGGGAGCACCCCTGATGGACAGAGCACCCCCTGGACAACACTACAGCACCCCTTTAGGACTGGGACACTGCACAGGACTTTGGATTGGACACAGCCCCTATGGAGAACTGACTGCACAACACAGTCCAGCCAGCCCCTATGGACTTTGAAGTAGTGGACACAGCCCCTTTTAACAACAGCAGCACAGCACAACACAGCCAGCCCCTATGGACTTTGAAGTAGTGGACACAGGCCCTATGGACAACAGCAGCACAGCGCAGCACAGCACAGCACAACACTACTCTGCACTACACTACACTACACAGCCCAGCCAGCCCTAACTCCCACCCTCCCTCTTCACTGTCCACAGCCGAGTGAGAAAATGGCGCAGACGCGGGTACCTTATATAGGATCCAAAACCCGCGAGACCCGGAAGGCGGGATGATGACGTTTTGCCTCGATTTCAGATCCGAGTCAGGCTCGACTTTTCCCGCCTGCCTCAGATCGGGGGGGCTCGGGGGGGTTCGGATTTCAGAAATCCGAACCCCTCACCCCTAATATATATATATATTATCCATGTCATGGTCCTGTTTTGTATAGTTCTGTAAGTCACTTGTCTAAATTTTGGTTTATGTACTTTGTAAGGCGCTGCGGAACACTTGTGGCACCATATAAATAAATTATAATAAAAGATGATAGATAGATAGATAGATAGATAGATAGATAGATAGATAGATAGATAAATTGTTTACAGTAGGGTACAATGCTTAGAGACTACTAAAGTGGAGAGAGAGAGAGAGAGAGAGAAAGAGAGAGAGAGAGTGTTTACATTCTACAAGTATGATAAGAATAGGTACAGTATGTTAGGAATGCTTTCACATGCTCATTGCTGAGTGAACTCACCATGGTACTATACAGTGTAGAGATGACAAGACAAACCATGTTGATTGTTCTAATCAATAACAGGACAAGCTTCAAGCCCCTGGTTTTGAGAAAATGTGTTTTGGCTTAATCAAATTTCCTATTTTCTAATACAAATATGAAGCATTTGGATCAATGCCAGCATTGTACATCTAAAACACTGCTCTAAGACATTGTACAGTACATGGCTATCAATCCACTCTGATATTTTCTTCTAGCAAGACAAAACATGCATTTGCAGTACTGTATTTTTTCTACCTTTTATGCTTGAATGCCTAATTTGATTTCCACATCTTCGTAAAATGAATGGATTCATTGTGCTACCTTTTATATTTCTTTTTTTTTAACTAGGAAAGGCTCTTTGTACTGTTCATTGATTATATTTCCACGTTATATTTATAAAAATATATATATATACTGAATTACAATTATGTCACACTGTGTAGCAAATGCAACAAAATATTACTTTCTAACAATAACTATGATATCATGCTGGGGTAGTGAGATGGGTCAGTAATATTTCTGAAAATGTTGTTCAACCTTGAAATCACATAGCTCTTGCTCTCATTGCATGCATGTACAAGTCACGTGTCAGCATAGATTTATTCTGTATACTCATGTAGAAGGTACATTAATCATGACATTGTCTCTTAAATTTGGTGTCAGGTTATTTTCCACTTAGCATGCCCATGCATAATACTGCACAATATGAATAATAACAGAATAATCTATATATTGTATGTATTTATGCATTCGTTATTATTGACTTGCTTTAGATATTTGGTTAACAAAGTGCAAATTCTATTATAATGAATCTAATATTTGTTTAGATACCACAGTTTATACTACATTGTACTCTTCAGTCATAGGCGGCTTAAAAGAGGACACCCTTCACCCATTATAAAGATGTCCATGTCTACAGTAAATCAAAAACTGTCTTGGTAAAGATTAGCACTACTTTTTAAATAATAAATAATCATCAAATTGTCTTATTTGATACATTTTAAATACAAGTCTGACCTAAAGCTGCTAGACAGGTAAGCAGTGTTTTTTTATGGAATAAATGTGCCAACACAGAAAAAAGCTCACAATACTCACCTAAAGCTACAAATTGATACAAGATTTATAGTACCTACCCATGGCTGGCAACAGAAATCATGGGGCCCAGCACACTCATATTTTTATGGCCCCCTATCCCATCCCAGTATATACAGGCAGGTCAGCCTTTGGCTCATCAACCTGTGCCTCTACAACCGCATCTCCAGCTGTGTCTCTCAGCATTATCCTCATCTGTGTTGCACCAGCCTCAACCTTCATCTCTCCAGCCTCATTGTCACTTGTGTCACTGTAGCACATCCCTGTTTTCAGCCTCCTCCCCTGTATGGCTCTATTTCCAGCCATCCACTCATCTCCCATGTCTCTCAGCATCATTATGCCCGCACCCATCTCTGGGTTTCATTGTCCCCCCCTGTATCTTTCTTCCTTCATCTGCTCCACTGTGTCTCTCAAATTCATTCTCCACTCTGTGTCTTTCAGCTTCATTCCCAACCCTGTGTCTCTCAGCCTCATTCCCCAGCCACTATGTGTCTCTCAGCCTCATTCCTCAGCTCCTCTGTGTCTCAGTCTCATTCCCCAGCCCATGTATACCCAGCCCCTGTGTGTTTTAGCCTCATTTCCCAGCCTGTGTGTCTCAGCCTTACTCTCCAGTCCCCGTGTGTGTCAACCTCATTCCCCAGCCCTTGTGTGTATCAGATTCATTCCCCAGTCCCTCTATATCTCAGCCTCATTCCCCAGCCCCACTGTGTCTCAGCCTCATTCCCCAGCCACTCTGTGTCTTAGCAGCCCTGTGTGCTCAGCCCCACCCTTCATCTGCAGCCATCACCTGATCCGTGTCTCTGTCTAGCCCATCCCAACTCAGCCAACACTTACCTGCTGCTCCTCTTCCCTAGCAGCTTAGGGTGGCTTGTCTCTGATCCAGCGGCACAGTGTAATTACATCACGGGTGCTGCGCCAGGCTGCCGGCCTCACTCACTCTGCCTAGTTCCCCTGCAGCTAAAGGACCCAGACATGTGCCCTGCTTAGTGCTTACAGCAGCGGGTCAGCGGAAGAGGTAATGGGGACACAAGAACTGGGCTCCTGAGATTCCTGAGGGGCCAGGCCACTTGGAATCTAAGGGCCCAGTACAAGTGTACCCTTTGTACCCCTGTCGCTGGGCCTGTACCTACCATAATCTGGACCAGTCTTTAGAAGTTTATTCTATTCGCTTTTGAAATTATTTCATGGATTTTCTCATATTTCTAGATCTAGTTATAAGGATTTCAAAATATAAGAAAGTTGCTGGTATGGAGTATTATTTGGGGTGATTCAATACAGCACAAATTGAATAGCGCCAAGAAGGAGCTACAATTGACTGCACAGTACCCTGCATGCTAACAGAACGGCAGCCGGCACTTAAGTTGGAGAATGCCGGTTACCATGTCTTATGCCAGGTGTTAAGTCGCAGTAACCAGAATTTTCCAACTTAAGTGGCAGCTGCAATGCGCTTAGCATATGCACTAAACCTGAAATCAGCATCATGGCCCTTGTTTAGTCAAAGTTTACAGCGCGGTCAATTGAATAGCTCCAGGAACTCCTTCCCAGAGCAATTCAACATTGCACTGAATTGAATCAAACCATAAGAACAATGCACTCATAAGTAGCGCAAAATGTGGCCACTACACAGCTTTTCTAAATCACTGCTGGGTGATTGCTAGGAAACTCAGTGATGTCACTATAGACACTAATTACTTTTAATGAGAGGAAACTTTTAGAAATGTAGGAAAGATCTAAATTAGATCTCCCCTTATATAAATTCAATTCAATTTATATTAGGCAGGATTGACATTTACATGTAATCTGCTTTTACAGGCGGATAACAATGGAGATACTATAATAATGTGTAGACGAGATCCATCAGGCTCTTCATTCCTTCCTAAGGGGTTTCCCGGTAAAGTAAACAAAGTGCGAACAACTAAATAAAATAAGAAAATTGTTTAAAACAGTGAATTAATAATATAGGTTATTATATTTCCATTTTGTTTGATTGTTCCCAAAATGTGTCAGTAATCAGACATCTGTCCTCAAGCACCTATCCCTAACCCTACTGTACTTACTCCCACCTTAATTATTTCTGAAAATAAGTACAGAATGTGACAGAATAAATACATTTAAAAAATAAATAAATATTCCAGGAACTTATACTGTAATTTGTTCACATGCTGTATAACCTACACAATCTGTTAATATATAACTGCACTCAGAAGACCAGCTATTTTTCATATATTGACCTCTTTAATTCTTAAATAGTATACACAAAGGGGCATATTCAATTACCCGCGGGACCTCTCCCGCGAGTAATTGATGGGTGAAAGTCCCGCGGCGCGGGGTAAAGCTATTCAATAGAATAGCTTTTTCCCCACGTCCAAAAAACAGGACTTCCACGCGAGAACACAGATTCCACGAGAACTGCGGAATCAGTGTGTTAATATTGCTCGCGCGAGGCCGAATAGGGCGGCCTCACGCTGATTTTACCTCGCACCTACATGAGGTGCGAGGTAAAATCAAACAGCGGGGACTCGCGCGCGGGGTCTCAGGGACACCCGCGCGTGGAATCCCCGCTAATTGAATCCCGTCAAGCGCGTCAATTAGCCGCGGGGTAAACCCCACGGCTAATTGAATATGCCCCATAGAGGGTTGCACAAGCAAATGTCTGTATACACTCCACGCTGTAAAACCAAAATATGGTGTATAAGAGAAAGTACACAGCTGCAAGTGAACAAAGCTTGCTAGGTTTTAACCACTTGCCGTCCATGGTCGCATCAGATGCGGCCACACCAGGCTGGGCTTTCCCTGACATGGTCACATCTGATGTGACCAGTCATAAATGCCCACTGGGGCCCTCCCGGCCCCCCTGTACCTCCAGATCTTCCCACAAGCCGGGCTCACATGCTCTCCACCTGGCGGCTGCTCCTCTGCCTTCATGTTACATGTCCCCGGTGGCTGCTTCTCACTTCAGCCACCGGGCAATCACTGGGTAGCAGCTCTGATCTTACATGTCCCCTGCAGCTTCTGCTCTCTGCAGTCGCTGAGGACATGTAAGATCACCGCTGCCTCCCAGTGATTACCCAGAGGTTGCAGAGAAAAGCAGCTGCCGCGAACATGTAAAAGCAGCGCTGTCCTCCCTTCCCCGCAAATGATTATCTGGTGGTTGCAGTGAGAAGTAGCCGCCGGGAACGTGTGAAAAGCGTCCCCCCTCAGTGAGTACCCTTGACTGCAGTGAGAAGTAGCCACCAGGGACATATAAGAGCAGCGCTGCCATCCGTTCCCTGCCAGTGATTACCTGGCAGCTGCAGAGAGAAGCAGCCGCCGGGAATGTGTGAAAAAGCCCTTCTCCCCTCAGTGGTTACCCGGTGACTGCAGTGACATGTGTGATAAGGCCCCACCCCTCAGTAATTACTAGGGATGGCCATTGACCATTAATGTTTTCAAAACATTGATGGTAGCTGGTCAATGTCAACTAGTTTTGCCATCGATGGCAGAGAACCAATGGTTCTCAGTCATCGATGGTTTAGAGGGAGCCAATGTTTTTCCCCTTGACAGGACAGAGCTTAGCCAAACCCCCCAGTTTCCACTAAGCCCCACCCACATTTTTGATAGGCCCTCCAGCAGTGGCCATCGAGGGGGTGCAAACCATCGATGGTTTACCATAGTTTTTTGTGCCATCGATGGTATCCATTGATGGTTACCGATGTAACCATTGATGGCCACCCCATAAATTGCCATCCCTAATGTAAAACCACCACTGCCCCCCCCCCCCTGCCTAGTGAATATTCGGTGGCTGAAGAGATTAGCAGCCACCAGAGTAATATAAAGTGGTGTGTTTCAAAAAATAAAAATTATAAAATTGTGGATAAGTTTTAAATAGCTGTTCAGGACCTAATTCAATCAGAAAGAAAAATGGATTTTGAAAAAATTATTAGTCAGTTAATTGATTAAAAATAAACACAAACTGAACTACACAAATCACTGAGCTGAGGGTTTCTCCAATAACTAAATCTAAAATAAAGAACTGCTTCTAATTAAGGGCCTGATTCAGAGCCGCTCGTAAGCGGCCGCTCGTTCGTTCTGACCGATGTTCGCACATCTGCGCATGCGTACAGATTGTAATACGCATGCGCGAACCAGTCAGTGCGGCCGAAAATAGTTTGTTCGCTATATAGCGAATGCCTGCTATTTTGAGTGACAGAAGGAGGCGTATGTGGGTGGTAACAGGGGAAGGTGTTTGAAAACGGGGGTGTGGAATTAGATCGCAGGCGTGCTTAAAGGTCAAAACGGGCATTTTAAGGGAGTGCATAATTAATACAGCAGCGTCATTGATCACATCACTTGTTTTTTTTTTACCCCGAACTGATCGCAAAATAGCGGTTGAAAAAACCAGCCACAAGAATAGCGAGCAGTTCATACGCTGTTCGATGTGCTCGATTAATCTAATAAATAGCGGACATGACGTAGGATGCGAGCGGCCAGGGGGCGTATTTTTCAAAATTACAACCGCAAGTTTTGCTCGGTTTGAACGGTTCATTTGAATATCCACCCCTTGTTTTAGAACGAACGACCGCAAATAGCGAGCGGCTCTGAATCAGGTCCTAAGTGAGAAACAAAGACTCAGGACAAGTAGGTAATTAGTTTATTGATATGTCATATAAAATATATATACAAAATTACAAAGTATAAAAGGAACATGAGGAGAAAAAATAAATACTAGAACATAAGATCTGATCTATCCTCCTTATATTAACTACAAGCTGGTAGGAAGAAATGCATGAATCAAAAGCAAGTCAATAGTTAGTAGCACTCATAAGCTGACAATTGGAAAAATAGCCTTTTGAGCAGGTTAGTGCATTCAATTTTAGAGTGGCCAAGGGATAGCCCCGGGCTATCAGCTCAGGCTTGGGGTGCCCTAGAGAAGGGGAACAGCTTAATTGGGGGTCCTCACCTCCCCATCCCAGGCCTTGGCTGACTAGTGTGGGGTTATAATTCTTTGGCCAGGGGACACCCCGTGAAGCAGGTCCCATGGCTGTGGCATTACACCCCCACTAGAAAGAGTCTGATGCCGGTTGTGGATAATATGGGGGACTTCTATGTATTTCCACAACCAGGACTGGCTCACTGAGCCTGGTTCTGGTTGATGAAAATACCCTTAAATTTTTTTCACCCTATATTTTCACAACCAGGATTAGCTCAGAAAAGCCTGGTGCTGGTTGTGCTTTTAGGGGGGGACCCATGTTATTTTTTTAGGACTTTTCTAGATATTTTCACACAGAATCATGCACGATCTCACTGGTCTGTGCATACTTCTGTGTAACTAATACCTGCTCAGGCTATAATAGCTATCCTGAAGCAGGTCAACTTTTTTGCAAGTTTTAAATAAGTCATATTGGGGGTGATTCAAGGTCTGATGCTATTATCACAGCTGTTATTATTTAAAAAATATTATGGTAACTCTGCAGGAGGCATCATGCCACCTGCATGCATTACAGTTCCATGGATGCAGCATCAGGACATCTATATATTCTTCTGCTGGCGTCACTCAAGCTGGCAAACACAGTTGCTCAAAAGAAGCCAGGAAATCTCCATCAGCCTTCAGAGATCCTGGCCTCTGCCCCCCCCCCAACTTCAATGATACGCCTCTGTTTGGGGAAACGGAGGCCATTGCCTTCCCCTCACAAGCCAGAAAAGACAGCTGACTGTCAATCACTGACAGTCTGCTGCTGCTCTGTGTGCACAGTGCACAGAATGGCACAATTGGAGAATTAGCCCCATTGTGCGATTTAAAAACTTGCACTCTATTACATTGGCCCAGTTGTATGTTTTTCATGGAAAAATATCTGGATGTGAGTTTTGGCAGTGTGAGTTGCAGGAGTGTTAGAAACATGTAAATTGCATTTTTGCAAACCTATTACATAGGGTGAGTTCCAAAAATGTGTGAGTATAAGGCTATACTCACACATTTCCAAAACTTGGACCTTATTACATTTAGCCCGAGATGTACATTAAGCCACATAGCTACTCCCCATTGTCAGATGATAACAAACTACAAATGCATCTAGATGTACAAATAAGTGGAAAATCTGAAGAGGTGCATCAAAACAGTTTAACAGTCCTACCTTTTACTATTGAAAAAAATTTTCAATTCAGTGCTCTGTTTAAAAAATAAAAATAGTATGTGATTTAGTCAAACTGGTAGCTTAAATCAAAAATATGTACAGTATATGGGAACATTTGAATGGTCTTACTACAAAGTGCAACTGAGAGGCTCAATATTCATCACACTTAGCAGTAAATTTACTAAGAAACATGTTTGGTCAACTTTGGTGATGTAGGGTCCCCCCTCAAAAAAGCATAACCAGCACTGGGCTGCTCAACCAGTCCTGGTTTCTAAAAATATGGAGATAAACACAAGTAGGGTTTCCCCATATTTTAGGAACCAGCACTGGGCTGCTGAGCCTGTCCTGGTTTTAAAAATAGAGGGAAAAAATTGCGTAAGGGTCGCCCTAGTTTTAAAGCCAGCACTGGGCTCAAATCTGACAGGGGTCTCCCTGGCCAAAGTATTATCACCCCAAGCTGGTTAGCCCAAGCTGGGAATCTCAGGAGAGATGGGGACCCCCCCCAATAAATGGGGTCTCCCCTCTACTGAACACCCTAGGCTTACGCTGAAGTCCAGGGCTTTTTTCCCAGACCCCTGAGCAGTGGGATCAGGGGTAATAGTGTTGAAAATAGCATTAAACTATTGTTTTTTACAGTAGAACTACCGGTGCCAGTGTGCTTGTCCTTTGGCACTTGTGGAACTACAAGTGCCAGTGGGCGGTCGGCACCTGTACCCCACTGTAAAAAAATAATTAAAAAACCACAAGACACACACACCATAGATTGTACAATTTTATTGCAAACACCTACCATACTCACATACACTTACTGCCAGCTGGTCAGTCCCCTTGTCCACGTAGTATTCCAATGGGTTACCTGTAAAAAAAATCTATACTCACCTACCACTTGGCATAGATTCAGTCCTCTTCTGTAGAGTGATATGCACGTGGGTAACAGCCAATCAGTGGCCGCTACATGTAGAGCAGCCTCTGATTGGCTGGAGGGCCATGAGAATTTCAGAAGAGTAGCATCTGTAATTCCACATAGTATAGGTATATGTGATCATTTTTTTGTTTTGCCAAGATCCATTGGATGCTACATGGAGAAAAGGAACAAATTTATGCCAGGAGGTAGGTGAGTATAGGTTTTTTTTACAGGTAAACTATTGGAATACTACTTGGACAAGGGGACCAAATAGCTGGCAGTAGGTAAGTATGTGTGAGTGTGGTAGGTGTGTGCAATAAAATTGTACAATCATTGGTGTGTGTAGTTCCACTGTTAAAAACAATAGTTTACATTATTATTACTATACTATTACCCCTGCACCCACTGCTCCAGGGGTGCAGGGAAGAGCCCCAGGCTTCAGCTTAAGCCTGCGGTGCTCGGGAAAGTGGGGACCCCTTTATTGGAGGTTCTCCCCTTTATTGGGGTACCTCCCCTGAGATCCGCAGCTTCGTCTGACCGGCATGGGGTGAGAATGCTTTGGCCGGGGTGACCCAGTGAAAGGGTCCCCTGGCTGTGGCATTACACCCCAGCCGGATTTGAGCCCAGTGCTGAATTTAAAAATAGGGTACCCCTACACAATTCCCCCCCCCAAATCTTTAAAATCAGGACAGGCTCAGCAGCCCAGTGCTGGTTCCCAAAATATGGGGGAACCCTTCGTTTTTTTCCCATATTTTTAGGAACCAGGACTGGCTGAGCAGCCCGAGGCAGGCTATGCTTTTTGGAGGGGACCTTATGTAAATTGTTTTTACTTAACACTTCAAACTATCTGTAGATGCAGACATCACACTGATCGGTGTATTTTTCAGCAAAACACGCACCTTAGGAAGTGGTCTATTTAAAACTTCTATTTAGGTCCGAGTTTGCTACAATTGCACCCATGATTGTAATCACAATTCTTGGTACTGTACTTTTGTGTTTGGCCCATGATGTATTTAATCGTGTTTGCAACCTCAACTGAGTTTTCCAGTGTACATAGAGAAAACTCTTTCAAACTCACACGAGTTTGTCTGTAGTAAATTTGTGAGTTTAAAAAAATGCCTAAACACACCCGAGATTGCAATCTCGACTGAACACAGGGCCTGATTCAGAGCCGGACGCTATTTGCGCTTGCTCGTTCAGAAAAAGGGGCCGGATATTTAAATTGAGCGCTCGCTCTTTGTGGTCTGTTGATGCCTCTATGTCTGAGCGAACGAGTGAAACATGCGCTCGCTATTTTGTAAAGACGCCCCCTGGCCGCTCGCATCCTACGTCATCTCCGCTATTTATTTGATTAATCGAGTACATCGAAAGGCGTCTGAACTGCTTGCAGTGCTTCTGGTAGGATTTTCCTACCACAATCATGCGAACAGTTCAGGCTAAGAAACAACCAAGTGACATGGTCGATGACGCTGCTTTGTTAATTATACACACGCTTAAAACGCCCGTTTTGACCGTTTGGCACGCCTGCGTTCGTATCTCCACTCCCCGTTTTCAAGCACCTTCCCCTGTTAACACCCACAAATGCCTCATCCTGTCACTCAAATTAGCAGGCACTCGCTATTTTGCGAGCGCTCGATTTCTGACCGCACTGACTGGTTGGCACATTCGCATTACGACCCATACGCAGATGTGCAAACAACGCTCGGAGCGAACGAGCGGCCGCTTACGAGCGGCTCTGAATCAGGCCCACAATTCTTAGCAAATTTACCCCTCAGAGCCTGATGGTGGATTCAATGGTAGCAGATCTGATAAGTTATGCAAATGTTGCAGCTGCAGTCTTTTCTACAGAGACACACACCGGCAGCCTCTCAGATCTGCTACTTTCACCTGAAAATATAGCATCATGCTAACTTCAAAAACATCGGTTGCACCATCAAACCTCCAAGCAACTCTATGGTTTCTCAACACTCCCACAATATCTCCCTCATATGGCAACTGTCAATCATCCTGCATCCTTGGTTCATGCACAGAGTGGCTCGGACGCATGCACAGACCACAAAGTATCGATCATTTGTGACAGAATCTAAACTTTGTCCAACACTGAATCTGACCCTTTAAGAGAATAAGGACCTCATTCAGACCCGGTCGCAAGTGCTGAGCGCTCGCAACCAGGTCAATCTTTAGGCTCTGCACACGCGCAGCAGCCGCACTGCGTGTGCACAAGGGAGGGTGGTTTCACAAACGGAGGCATTCCTTAAGGAACATCTGCCAAATTGTGGGCGGCCGCACTGACATCAGCAGTGATGTCAGTGGAGAGCTTCCTGCTCGATCAGAGCAGGAAGCTCCCTGGGGCTTGCGGTTGCTGAGATGGAACCTTAGAGTCTCGTCGCAAGCCCCAATGGTCACGATGGTCTTTACCATCGCGACCATCAACCTGGTTAGTCGCTAAAGCTGTGGGTGGTAACCCACAACTTAGCTAGAGACCAGGAGGCCGCACTTGAAAAGTCAAGTGGCCGCCCTCATTCAGAGTGAGCACTCGCTTCTTGCGACTGCCTCTGAATGAGGGCCTATATCTCCTGCAGCATAGAACTGATAAAGTCCTTGTTTTTTAAAGTGACAATGCTCCCCTCCACAATTAATATGCATCGGCTCCAACTCTTTTAAAAACATTATTCCATATGATGTAATTTCTCCTGGCAAAACTAGGTACACTGGTATATGTACTGCACTTCATACTGCACAATACATCCCCTTCTCTCTTCAAAGGTGCTTATCTGCAGTACAGCTATAGAAATCAACTAGTATTATGCAGGACAGACAATTACAGCAAATAGTTATCTGACTGCTATAGCATTTTTGAAAAATTGCACCTTTCAACATATTTATTAAATAGCTCTCAATGAGGACGACCAACACCACCATCGGTAGGCTGTAAATCAGTACTAACCTGTAAAGGTGAGTAAATCATTCAAGACAGCATAAAAGAATACCATAAACTAATTTCAACTATTACATTTTACATAATCCTTTAACTTATACCAACAAAAATGTATAATGTACAGGCATTAGATAGACCAGTGGTGCTCAAATGCAACCCTCAAGTTTTCCCAACAGGTCATATTTTGAGGATTTCTGTCTACTGAAACAGGTGGGATAATTACTGATCCAGTAAATTAGATAAACTTACCTATGCATTATTAAAGTAATCCATGAAACATGACCTGTTGGTGTTACTTGAGGACTGCAGTTGAGAACATCTGAGATAGATCATTCCCATAAAATATCAGGAAATGAAAAGGCCACTTTCTATTGTGGCACAGGATATGGTGGATAAGATTAGTCAACATCATCATTAAACCTTAATTGTCTGCAATATAATTGCATGGATCAATAAATTACAGGATTGCTTAGTTCATTTATGAAAAGCTAAACTTCTGATTGCATATTTAATTATTTTACAACTACCTTAGCTTTATGCATAATTTTATTTGTTGTGCTATGTAACGAACACATTATAGGCGGGAAATACAGTATACTCAGCAATTTTGTATTCAATATGCAAACCACCACACATCATATTTGGTTTTCAGACTGAAATCATAGGATTTACTAGGAAGCTGAATACTGGTTGGGTATGGGATGCCAACACTTGGGATCCCAGCAGTCAGAACCCTGAGGCCGGCATCCTTACAGGGTTAAAATACCGACAGCTGTTGATAAGAACTGTATCTTAACCCTAACCATTCGTCTCTGCACTCTAACCTCCCCCCTAGTGCCTAAACCTAACTATCCCCCTTAGTGCCTTACCCTAACCCTCCCTCTAGTGCCTAACCCTATCCCTAAACCCTAAGGTACACATCCACCAGCTGACCTCAAAATGACTGCACGATTACAACATTGTAATCATGCAGTCGTTTAACAGTCTTTGCTGTGCCTACACTGAACGACTGCTGATGACATTATCGTCAGGTTGTGCAGCATGTTTGCCCGATGATAGATGTCTAAAATGACCAGCAGGAGCGCGCATCCTTGGTCATTTTAGACATTTTAATGAATGATTTGCAAATGATTAATGAATGACTGAACGATAACGATATCGTTAACGTTCAATCGCTCATTTTAATCGTGTAGTGGATGTGTGACTTTACTCTAACCCCACTACTTACCATCGAGATTCTGACTGGGGCTTTGATTCTGGTGCCGGCATTCTGAGTACTGGCATCCTGTAAACCAGGGGTCTTCAACTTGGCCCTCCAGCTGCTGTGGAACTACACATCCCAGCATGCACTGCCATAGTTTTAGCATGCTGTTATATCAAAAAGGTGGCAATGCAAGCTGGGATGTGTAGCTCCACAGTAGCTGGAGGACCAAGGTTGAAGTCCACTGCTGTAAACTGAGATATAAACTACATCCTGCTGAAAACACCATGAAACTGCTGTACAGTGCTTTGGAAACCACCAAACTATATACGGTTAAGGCTAACCGCATGGTAAAATAAGCTTTAAAAACTCTGGTTTAACTTTTATGCCATGTGTTTACAGGGCAAGGCGCTTGCTGGCATTTGGTATTCTAGTGTTTCTTTATTTTTATTTTTTTGTTCTTAAAGGCTAGATAATGTAGCTTAAACCACTATTATTTACATGTGCATACAACCATTGGCATATTAGCCATCATTTGTTTGGTACCTCTTAATAGCCAAAAGTGAATATTACTGTAGATACATTTGTAATGTCTTGTTGTAGACCTTGTCATTTCTCTCTATTACAGTGTGCAAAAGGGAATATTTATTTTACTTAGCTAAAGGATATTGGAATCACAAGTCTGTAATGGCTTCCATTCTTCTGGTGTTCATCATCAATCTTCTTTCACTGTACAATTAGTATTTAGCAATTATGTTTTAACATATAGTAAATAGGTGCACAGTTACAATGATAATAAATAGTGCAGCCATACCTCATTGATTCCTTGCTAGATACACATTAGAAGTAATGCTTTCATCAGAGTCACTATTACAGCAGAGAATCCTTATTCTGTTCTTGTCAGTTAATAAATAGTTAAAACTGCTTTATTTAGCAAATAACCTTCACACACAATGTAACTAAGAATTTTATCGTGACATTGTATCATCCATTCTGTAAGTCCAAGGACAGAAAATATAATAACAAATGAACAGAAGAGTTGTATTGGTAAACAACACACTTAATATCTAGAGAATACTGTAAGAGTTCATTAAATTTCTATTTTAAACTGATTATTTTTAGTTAAACGTTTAGTTTAAAGCCTTTAGTATGTGTTTCTAAATCCTGTGAATACTTTGTTTTTGTAATTTTTTTATTTATGTTTTTTAATGCATAACATAGTTCCCCACCACCACCAGAAATGTGATTTGCTACAGAAAGGTGATCCCATTTCTGCCAGGTCAGAGCTAATACATAAATGTACTCATGGAATACTTTACAAATCATACACATGTGTCAGGGCATTTTCTTATTTTCTTAGCCACTGACAGACAGAACATGGCAAGCTTGAAAGGTGCTTCTTTGCTTATAGTATATATAAAGTTTACTTGCATTCCATGACCTGTAAACAGACACTTCTTTGCATCTTTAGTATTTATATAGTTACAAAATTCGTCTTTGACTTGTACTATCTATATAATTTACTCTGCAGAATACAATATCATCACCAAATCAACCAGATTTATTGTTCTGTCATACTTTCTGTAGCAAGACACAGAATTATCAAATATGCTAAGAAGAGCAGTGCATTGTGCTTTTGCAATCAGAATTATTACAGCAAAAACCCATAAGTGTAATGTTATCTACATTATATAATTATATGTAAGTGTTGTCCTTTAATCTGATTGTAACCTGCTTCCTCCTACTCACATTAACCACTCACATCACATTGATTTACAAAAATACATTTGCATCTCAGACATCAATATTATTGTCTGCGCTTTTCTTTGCATACATCTTTGCATAATATATTATATCTTTACCACTACTGTAAATGTGTCAAGATTATAGGCTGTGGTGAGAATCAGTTTCAGAATCTAAAGAGACTGATTATAATATTATATGGTAACATAAAAATTAATTGACTAAATTATACTTATTGCATTTTATTTCTAAAAAGCAATGATGATACAGCATAAGGATGCCAATATTCATTTTTAGACACTAAACAACGTAACCAATATTTTTTGCTTATTATAAAAGGGCATAAATACAATAAACACATGTAAGGTAAGTTTGGACTATCATTATAATTAAGGTATTATAGTAGAATGATCAATCCTTCCTCTTTGGTCTCAATTTACAAAGAATTCTATACATGAGTATGACATCACTTGGCTTTACATTTCTCAGGACCACCCAGAGCGCTCCACATTACAAGTCAGACAAATTGTGTGCATAGATTTGAGGGTAGGTTAAAAATGATAACATGTGCTCTGTTCCAAAGTGTAAATATCACATATCCAACTTTACATTTAGAAACACCACTATTAATGAGTAAGTTTTGTTTTTAACTTTAAATACTGTTAGGTTTAGTTTTTACTTGCCTTAAATTAGGAGACAGAGGGAATATTGCAACTGTATTCACTACACATGGCAATTTTGTGTGTTAAAAATTTTTCAGAAAGTGCACCTAAAAATAAACTTCTTTTGCTGAAGTTCATATGGAAGGTGAAAAAAGATAGAACAAGGAACCAGATCTCTAACAACTAAGTGCAAAATCGGAGTGTTTCTTCAGAGTGGAAAAGTCCTGCCCCACTGGTAAAGCAAGTAAAGCCCCTTATACTAATAACACAAGTTGAATTCATTTCATACAGAGATACCATTATCTTTCCATATCAGTTTGAGAAGAGCTTCAAAACACATCTCTGCTTTTAGGAGACACTACGTCTATTTAACTCTCTCTCTCAGTCTGTGGCATTGAACTTGCCTGTTCTGCCTTCTGAAACTCAATAATACTTCCACTGTCACATGCATCCCAATGCTCACGTAAACAATTAGAATTAAGGGACACACAAATTGAAATATGCTCAGGTTAATTTTTTTTTATTTTAACCAGAACAACATCATAATTTTATGGGTTTTAACATATTTACATTTAGTCAAAGCCCAGGTACCTTTTCACCTTAGATTGCCAGATGGAGTGTACATGTGGCTAGATTTTTTGTTTGGTGCTTTTTTGGTCATTAAATAGAATTGAAGGTATTCATCATAATTTCACCACCTTTCTCTGCTTGTCTACTGTTACTGCAAAAGCAACCATATACAAAACAAATATTAATATTCAGGTCATTGTCTTTTACAGGTATACACCAAACCAATAAAATCTAATATGCATTTTTACAGACCAGTTTATTTCTTTTTTTTTAAATCTTTTTATTTGTCAAAATGTGAGACAAAAATACAAACAGAAACAAACATATACATCCTGAATTATCAAAAAACAGAAAAAAAGACAATTGAATGTTACAGTTTTCAAACCACATTTCTATGTTATATATTTTTTGTCCTTTTTTCCTTCCAATTATTGAACATATAAAATTGTATGTGATACAATAAACTTAAAACCTAATATAGTAACGATTATTGTTATTGTGAAACACCAGGGTACTGGTTATGGGAGCCAAAAAAACTCCAGTTATCGTGAAAAATATATCAAATTGTAACTTTGAGTCCTATAAACATTTTCAAAAAATTAATAAGAAAACTGCAAAAACTTGTCAGAGACATTAATGGACAAGAATTAAAGACGAGGATTAAGGGGGGAGAAAAGTTGAGAACGAAAGGAAGCGAGCCGTGAGAAGGAAGAGCGAAAAAATAACTGAATATAGAAATAAATGGGAAGGGAGTGGGCAACAGAAGAGAATAAATAAAATTAATAAATATATATATATTTGTATTAGACTAACATCAATGTAGAGAATACATTTTTAAGATAGACCAGGAAGGGTCGCATTGTTAAACCTGTACCACGGGGACCAAATTTTGTGAAACTTGTCCACAGTATTATTTTGAAGGCTAGTGATATACTCCATTTTGGACACAAATCAAACACGATTGAGGAGCGCCTGTTGAGTTGGAGAGGAAGGATTTTTCCAGGTCCTAGCGATCTGGTATTTGGCCGCACAGGAAATATACATAATCATTTTATTGTCAAATTTGGATAGCTGGCAGACCGGGGCACATAGGAGCAATGAGGCCGGGGAAAGAGGGGGACATAGCGGGATTATAGAGGACAGAAGTGATTGAACGAGTGACCAGAAAGGAAAGATATTAGGGCACATCCACCAGATATGGAGAAAGGAGCCTACTTGACCACAGTTTTGCCAACACATATTGGAGGTAGCGGGATATATTTGGTTAAGATGTTCCGGCACAAGATACCATCACATATTGGAGGTAGCGGGTTATATTTGGTTAAGATGTTCCGGCACAAGATACCACCGGGTGTACACTTGATATGAGTTCTCCTTAATGGAAACACTGATAGAGCATTTTGATATATTGAGGCAGATGACCTCCCATGTTTCTTCCCCCAGAGAGATACCTAGGTCCAGTTCCCAAGAAAGTTCATGCCAGAGGTAAATGTTCCTGGATGAGGATAGTGTGATAGATATGAAAGATGAGGCCTTTATCAGCAGGACTGTAAATACAGAGGCGTTCCATCGCCGTGGGATTGCATTGAGAATGAGAGGGTGGAAGAGATGAGGTAACGAAGTTATGGAGTTGAAGATATTGATAAAAACAGGTTTGCGGGAGTGAATGTTTCTTGCAGATGTCGGCGAATGTTTGCAGAGCAAAATTACCTATGATGTGATGGAAATGGGTAACGCCGATCTTTGACCAGGTATTAGTCATATGGGATGAGTTGCCTGGTGGAAAAGAGAGATGATTCCACAGGGGGGTTTGAGGCAAGGGGTAGGTAGACAGAGCAAATTTCGAAGAGAGAGACCCAGGTAGACAAAGTAAGAACGACTGAGGGGACTGAGAGAGCTGAGGGTGCCTATGTTTGTGGAGAAGCCAGGGGAGATCAGAAACTGATGTGACTTTGCAGAGTTCAGATTCCAGGTCAACCCATCATTTGGTACCTTTGGAGCAGTGCCAAGCTGCCAGTTGGCTGAGCCTGGAGGCCTGGTAATATTTAGATAATGATGGAAGGCCAAGACCTCCTGTTACTGATCTTTTAAAAAAGATCTCCCTGCGAAGACGAGGTCTTCTGTTGTTCCAAATGAACTTACCTTAGAGTGTTTGAAGAGAAGAGAGAACACGGGGGGTACAGGGACAGGAAGGGTCTGAAAAAGATATAATAGTTTGGGAAGGACATTCATTTTTACTGCGTTTATGTGTCCTATCCAGTAGATAAAAAGAGTACGCCAATGAGAAATATCTTGCTCAATTGCACGGAATAAGGGGGGATTATTTGCTTTGTACAGACTGTGAATCTGACCTCCAGGTGAAAGTGAAATTAAGATAAAGGAGGTCCAGGGATGCACTTGGAATATGGATGGGCAGGGTTTCACATTTATCATGATTTACCTTGTAGCCAGACAAGCAGCCATATAAAGATAGTTCCTGGAAGAGATTTGGGAGAGAGATCATGGGATTGGTGAGGGTAAGGAGGACATCATCGGCAGAAAGAGAGAGTTTGTATGAGGAATTGCCTATAGAGATACCAGAGATATCAATATTTGCTCGAATCCCACAGGCTAGGGGTTCTATTATCAGAGCATAGATAAGTGGGGAGAGTGGGCATCCCTGCCTGGTACCATTTGAGATAGGGAAAGGGTCTGATAGAAGGCCTCCTGCCAAAACAGAAGTGGAAGGGTTGAAGTATATAGCTTTAATGGCTTGGAGAAAATTGCCCTTGAAGCCAAAACCAAATCATAAAAGGCCAAGAGACCCTATCAAAGGCCTTATCAGCTTCAAGGGCAAGAAATAGAGAGGGGAGCTTAAGGGTATTGACTTCATGGATTAAGTCTACTGTTCTTCTAGTATTGTCAAGTGCTTGGCAGGTAGGCACAAAGCCCACCTGATCTGGGTGGATGAGAGAAGGGAGGATAGAGTTTAATATGTTTACTAGCATTTTAGCGAAAAGTTTGAGGTCAGTGTTTAAAAGTGATATTTGACGATAATTAGTCACAAGTTGGGGATCCTTACCTGGCTTTGGGATGACCATGATTTTAGCTCTAGTGGAAGCTGAAGGAAAGAAGCTGCCCTCAAAGATATGATTAAAGGAGTTCATGAGGTAGGGAGTGAGAGAACCTTGAAAGGCTTTGTAATATGAAAAGGGGAGTCCGTCTGGACCTGGTGCTTTTGAGGGTTTCTGGGTTTTAAGGGCAATAATTAATTTTTCTTCAGTAAGAAGACTAAGATCCACAGCAGTTACAGAATCAATCTGAGGTAGGGCACAGGAGGAAAGATATTCAGAAGTAGGAATAGACGGAGCAGATTGGGGAGAGTCACAATTTTTGAGACTGTAGAGGTGAGTATAATAGTCCTTAAAAATAGAGTTAATTTTAAGGGGATTATATTGGAGAGATCCCGAGAGATCCTTAAGTGCCGGAATTGCTAAAAGAAATTAGCGAGGTCTTCAGGCAGTTGGATAGTAAAGTGTCTGCTTTATTGCTTTTTTTCATAAAAGCGCTGGTTTAACCTTCTGAGGGATTTCTCAATCTTCTCTGAGATAAGAGCATTAAGTGCAGATTTCACTACAACCAATTGCCTGTAAATGGGATCCGTAGGGGCACTTTTGTGAAGAGATTCCAACTGCTGGACCTGTTCCGTAAGGGACTTGAGGAGTAGTTTATGTTCCTTATTCCTATGTGAGGTATAGCTGATGATATGACCCCGGAGGACGCATTTATGAGCTTCCCAGATAATTGGAGAACAGCCAGAGTCAGGCACGTTAAGGGAGAAATAGTCCTTCATAATATCTATGATCTTTGCTCGGAAGTGAAGAATTTTTAATAGCGTCTCATTGAGTCTCCAAGGGGGCTGAGCAACCGGGGTGACCAAAAGGTCGAAAGAAGAAGTGACAATTGAGTGGTCGGACCAAGAATTTGAGACAATCTCAGAGTTAGTGAGGTGTTTAGAGACTAACAGACACTACAGAGGATTAAGTCAATTCTTGAGTATGAACGGTGAGGAGCGGAAAAAAAGGTGTAGTCTCTAAAGGAGGTTTTGAGAGAGCACCATGTATCCAAAATCCCTGCTTCTATAATATGTTTAGCAAGAGATCTGGATAGAGCGTATACCCGGGGACGGGCCTGGGAAGAGGATTAATCTAAAGCAGGGTCCAGAATACAGTTAAAATCTCCTCCGAGAAACAAATAGCCAATACGTCGCTTATGCAATGAGCTAAAAAAAGACTTAAAAAAGCGCTGGTGACCTACATTAGGAGCATAGACATTAGCAATAGTGACATCTGTATGTCCCAATCTACTAGTTAAGATAATATAATGACCGTCTGAATCAGTGTAGACAGAATTTTGTATGAAGGGCATTTTATTGTTAATTAGCATCGCAACTCCATTGTGTTTGGTTGTGCTGGAAGAGTAGAATACATTGGAGAATTGTTTAGAAAGCAAGGACAGATGATCACGGGTTTGGAAGTGGGTTTCTTGTAAGAGAACAATGTCGGCCCTAAGACTATGAATGGTGTGGAACAAATGCGAATGTTTCTGGGGGGTATTCATGGAAGGAATAATGAAAGGCTTGATGGGAAAAAAAAAACAGGAAAATCAGGTAAAGATTTAATGTGCGAGAAAAATTTTAATCAAACAGAATCCACGGCTCGCCTAGGAAAAGAAAAGGAATAGGAAATTAATTGAAAAGAGAAAAAAAAATGGGACCAAAAAAAAAAGGAAAAGAAAAAATAGGATCAAAGAAGGAGCTGGGGCTGAGTACGTAAACCCGACCAAAAATGTGGGGAGAAGTACACAGAGACTAGGACACAATCGTCCAAAGAAGCGGTGGCAAAAATAACCTGAAGCACCTCTAGGGAAAACATGAAACGATGAACAAAAACAGCAAAGTCATAATCAGAGTATAGTCTCGGGGACGGAGATCACTCACGAATCAGGGGAATCGTTCTCAGGGGGACCAGATTCCTCTAGATGGGTTATTATGTCCTTGTACTCTCGAAGATCTCGGATCAGGACCGATTTGCCATTCAGGTCAACAATGATCTTGAAAGGGAAACCCCAGCAATACCGGATATTCCTGTTATGTAGAGCTCTGGTTAAATCCTGAAAATCTCTCCATTTGGCAAAATGGAGAGATTAACAGCATTGAAGAGAATATAGGGCTTACCCCGAGTTGGAAGCAGAACAAGTTCCTTATTCTTGTAACTAAGGAAATGCATAATCACATTTCAGGGAGGGTCATTATCTCTTGGTTTAGGCCGGAGACCGCGATGAGCCCTTTCTAATGGTATCCTTCGTTCTCCAAGATCCGGAATCAGAAAGGAAAATAGAATGTGAAGATAGGATTCCAGGGCTTCCAGATTCACTGATTCTGGAATGTTGCATATGCGGATGTTATTTCTGCGCTCTCTGTTTTCTAAGTCTTCCTTCTTTGTGCCGAGGTCTGAGAGTTCAGTTATAATGTGATCTAGATCCCTGCCAGTTAGATCACCTATATAATATGTTATTGATAATGATAATGGGGGTGGGATCGAAACACCCAGGGGTCAGAGAACTTGTCCTCTAAAAAAGCATCACGGGGGAGAAATCAGTCTACTAGAACTGAAGTCAAGAGTACGAGGGAGGAGTGTGGTGGGGGGGACCGATAAAGGCTGTAACCGATAAAGGCTATAAAAGAGGTAAAACAGTCCCTAGGGCAGTTGTCGAAGGGATGCTCACTATTCTGGCAACCACATTGCAGGGAAGCCGTAAGCAGCAGAGTATGCTCCTATACGATGTGGAGGAGGTCAGGAGTACCTTACTTGAAGGTTTCCGATACTGATCCATCTGCGGGCACAGCAGTGAGATGTTCCTGATGGTGCCTGTTTTGGAGATCTGTGGGGGATCCGGGGGTCACCGCAGCGAGCCCGTCTCCACCAACCGCAGGGATCGGATCATGGTATATTTGGACCTCAGTCAGTGCCACACCTAAATGGTATGCTCCAGTTGGATGGTGTGAGTGTAGATGGGAGCAGAGAGTCCAGTACAGGTAGCAATAGGGACGGACTTCCAGTGAGAATAAAATTGCTGGAGTTATAAGGGCCCCAACTACTGGTGGACTACTGCAGTTATAGAAGTAAAAGTGCCCCTGTTTATTCTCTGTGAGCTCTACTGCTTGGAAAGAAGGCAGCCTCAGGGTTAATAAAAATGGTGGCTTCCTGCGATTCACGTGTCCAGCCACAGGAATCTCCAGGGACCCTCCGGGCATAAGTGGGGTCGCATCTGGCAATTCCAGCAGCCTGCCACCCCCAAACTGCAGTGTCTGTGATCGTGATGCGGTCCTTAGGTGATTTCCAGACCGCGGTTCCGGCCATCTAGGAACGACCGTGGCTTCAGGTGTTCGGGCAGGCCGCGACACCGGGAGTGCCGCTAGAAGGATGCTATTTGCTGGGGATCTGGCTCAGGGCATGCACATGAGAGGAGCAGTCACCGGGGACTCGGACAGGGGTGGTAGACCCCAGTATAGATGAGGGATCCCAGGGGGTAATAGGAGCTCCGGGCAAGCACGTCTACTTGGATGGACAGCCAGGCCACGCCCCTCAGCCACTAACCTTTTAATGGAGCCTCTAGTGCTGAGTACCCGCTGGATCCAGGATCTCCATCAGTTAATGTGGGTTTGGGCGAGGTGTGGAGGTTGCGGGTGGCGTGGCTGTGTCTGGCGGTGGTAATCTGTGGTGATCGCGTCCGCTTTGGCCTGGGTGCCAAAATCGAGGCCGGTGCTTCCGGAGGTGTGGTAGGCCGCAATGGCCCAGGAGCACAAATTCACCCCCGGAGTCCAGGCAAGGGCCCAGTGATACTGCAAACTGACACCGGATGTGAGTGAACCCTCAGAGGCAGCAGGGTTCTGTAGAAACAGGCCGTGTTTTGTGGCTGTTTGAGGAGCTATGGGAAAACACGTCCACTGAGCTTGATGGTCAGGCCATGCCCCCCAGACCAGTTTATTTCTTAAATAAAATACTTTCGATACCTTAGCAATCCTAATTTATTCAGTGTAGCGTTAGAAGTATCCGCATATTCAAAATACTGTAATTTCTATTTGGAAACATTTACATGTCTTGACTGGTCTCAGTTAAATATTATAATAAAACCCAGTGATTAACCACTTGCCTGGCATGATCGCATTTTTCTGACCACACCAGGCAGTGCGTTATCTGATCTGGTCGCAATATTTTGACCAGTCCGATAAACGGTGTGTGTGGCTGCAGGAAAATCTTCCCACAGCTGCTGCTCTTGGAGGGACCATCCAGGGACCTTCACTAGTGATCGGTCAACACAGCATAACTTCCCACCCAGCAGCTGCAGAGATAAGCAGCCACTGGGAAAAAGTAAATTAACCCCCCTTCACCCCCTAAAGTGTACCTGGTGCCCGAAGCCACTATGAAAAGGGAAGTCGCGATGTTCCCAATGTTCCCATAGCAGTGATCCAATGTTCCAATATTTGAAAAAACTATTTTTTTAAAATATAAAGAAAAAAATCTTTGTTTTTTTAATTTAAATAATTTTAGAGAACTTGAAATACATGTTCTTCACCTAATTCACTCATTAAAAAATGACAATTTCTGAGCGGTTTTTGGAAAAAAACATGTCAGTTAAGTGGTTAAACAGACAAAGTAATCTAATCTTTTAATTGCCTCTTGTGGTAAAAAATGACACTGCTTTTTAAAAGTCTTGATACAGATGGTATTTCTTCTGAAGAGTACACAAAAACTGGAGATAAAATAATTGGTTTTCCTTCTCATTGAAATAGTCATATATGATTGTCCAAGATAAAAATGTCAAATGTTTTTATTATGTACATTATAGTAAATGTTTTTGAAAGTTTAGATCTCAAAGTGTTCTAAATTGTTTGTAAATGCAAAATGTATAAATGGCATTTACTTTCACGTAATCTCTGTATGCATATAAGTATGTAAGGCTTTGGAATAGGGTAATGTCCACATTATGAGTGTATTGCAATGCTAGCCTTAAAAGGGCAGTTCCAAAGCAGAAAACATCCATTTTGTAATTAACCTTTTTTCATGTTGTGTGACTTAATGCATACAACTGCTTATACGATGGTATGGATTAACAAATCAAGATGGCAGAGACTAAGTGATGGAAAATTGATGTACGGTAGCTTCTGATGGAAGGAAATGGAAAGATGTGGACTAGTGATGGGATGTTTCCAGTTATACTTTTTTAAAGTAAATAACATTTATAGGCATAATCCTATCATTTTATTTAAAAAAAAAAGTAACATTAAGTTCTGCCGACTTGTATTTTAGGTGAAAAAGAACAAGTTCAACCTAATGAAGGATCCTAAACTAATAGTGACATAGTGACATTTCTACACTTTCTAAATTTCAATCCTGCAACATTAGCCACAGATTAATTTCTGAGCACCTATGTCTGTGCTAGGTAGATAAATAGGCACATTTACACATTATTTTTTACCATTTTGTAATTTACCTTACAGAGACTTGAACCATAGGTTATAGTTTCCTATGAGAAAATCATGGAAAACATGCATGGCTTCACTAAGAAATTACTTGACATTGGAGAACAAATGTTTCATCAAGGAGGTTAATGATTCCATTGTTGAGATAACTCCAACAATTGAATCAAGTTTACTTTCTATCCCTTTTAATTAAATTGGTTATTTTCTATTTTTGTTTTTTTGTGTTTTGTTTGTTGCAATTGTACAAATCAAAAAAGAAAAGATGTGCACTTTATTAAATTTATTCTTAAAATTAATTTAAAGGAGATTTATTCATTTTCAATTCAACACCATATTTGCATACATCAATAAATTCAAATTGATGCTGTCAATTTTAATGTCTATGTTATATAGCTTTGCAAGAGAATTTCATTCTCCATCTAAACCAAAGAGCAGGAGATTGGTTCCAATGATGAATAGTTTGATTTATGGGAGAAAGAGGCTAAGACCTCAATTTGCACTGTCACAAAATAGATGCTTCTAGATCTGTTCCTCTTCAATGTTGAAGGAATTGCAACCAACAGAGGATCCAATTTCAATTTTTTTTCTTCCTTACTATTGTTTCTTACTGGCAGTTGTCAGTATAATTGAACGGGTGATTGACATTAAGCTTGATCTTAATCCCACATCCCTATTGCTAGCTAAACCTCTGGAGCATATCCCTAGAAGCTGAGCAAAATAATTACTCATATATTGACGACAGCAAAATGCTGTATCTCAGCCATCGAGAAGCAACATCACTCTCTTTCTAGGGACTCATTTATGATAACGATAAATGAGATTATGTTGATGGAATGTTTAATAGCCGTCTTGTAATAAATGTTAAATAAATCAAGAGGATCTGAGATCACTGGATAGTATTCTATTAACTGTTCTATCTTCACATAGTAAACAGACATGATTTCATTAACTATCACATTTTATTTTAAATTTTGTGACTATTGTGTACATGTCTGTGTATGAACAGAACTAATAATAATGGTAATATTATTAAGTTAATTTAATTTTAAGACAATAATTGTAATCACTTTGGCAGGTATTTAGTTTTTTCCATATTTAGAATGCAAACATGCTTTAGACAAATGTGTTTGCTACATGAGTATTGTGATATTGTAAAATATGTGTAGAGATAACTTACTGGTACAAATAACATGTGTGTCACTATGCGGTGGTGTAGTATACAATTTTGGATAATCTAACATCACCAATATACATCATGGAGGAGAAAATATGTCTTGTGAAAAATATTCTCTCCATAGGAAGGGGATGTGTTTTAGGCATTAGTAACAGAATTGATAAATGCAGCCAATAATCAGGGCTTGTTCACACCTATATTTTCTTCCTCTTTGCATTCGCCACAGACAAAATGAATTTCAATTAAATATAAACGAGGGAAACAAACAAATTGTGTCCTAAGCACTATGGAAACCTCAACTCCTGATTTAAATTTCAATGTTAATGAATAAGCCACCTTTGATGTGGGATTGATGTTTAAAAATTGTTTAATTAATAACTGTATCACAACTGATTTTCACTATGACAGTAATGTTGTGCTTAAACTCATTACTCAGATAAATTTGCAGATATATAAGAATACTATATTTTGCTACATGGCACTAAAATTTGCATGTAAGGTATGTTCTTAGCAGCTAATAATTATAGTTGAATGCTATGAATACAAATAAGTGTATAATGTGGGTATGGACATCACCACAATTTTGTACATAAAAAGTCTCTCTTATAATGCAGTTATGTTACTGGGTAGTGGTGAGTTTTACTAATCGAAAAAAAATTCCTAATGTAGCACCAACATAGATATAAAAATACATGCAAAAGCTCACAGCACCGGTCCATTCAGCCCCAAACCTGGAGATGACTATTTTATTGTAACATCACAATAAAAAAATATTTTCCACCATACATTATAATATATGTAAGGACTTATAGCCCATGTTTATACATATATATATATATATATATATATATATACAGATGTGTCCTCAAACATTGTAGCTTCAGTCACACCAAACCGCCCCTCTCGACGTGTCAGGTCCCAAGCATTTTTATTGCTCAAAATGTGCATCTTATTCACATAAATAAAGCAACTGTACAAATGACTTAGCTAGACTGCACTGAACAATTTAATATGCAACATTTGTATATATGAGTGTGGTTGAGTCTAAATCTGTATACAAACTGCTCTGATGCAGTGGCCACCACTTTTTCTATTCAGCCAAGTTCTGTTGTGTTTCATCTGCAACCTAAGTATTTAAAACTAACTCCTGTGCACTTTTAGTGGTGTTTCACTGTATCTGCAATACGAATAAGGCTCAAAATTTAAAGAAAATGCTTCTATGCTACACCGCCCAGTACTGCTCAGTCACACCAAGCATCTTGCGCCAGATGACAGAACTGAATTTTGGGGACCTGAGTCAAACTGAGCTATGGCTTGGTTTCTTCTGCCAAATGTGGTTCTTAAGATGAGGTAAAACATAATTTTCACAGAAATCTTGATCTCACTTGTTTTGGATTGTATATAAGTCAATCCCTTGTGATTTCAGATAGGAGTCTTAGGAGAGTACATATAGAGTGTTGTTTGCTGCAGCTGTACCAAATAGACACCATTGGAGAGAGTTGTAGGTGATTATAGTGGGTGGAAAAGAAGGCATCTGTAGTCTGTATGTCTGTGAGGGTCATAAACTACCAAGCAATCTGCAATACAGGCTCCTCCAGTGTGTGTTTGTTTGAAGTGAGCTGCACTTACAATTGTTTTTCACAAGTACTGTATTTTTGTGGAATAACTGATGTCTATGAAAATGAACTACAAATTCTATGAGGAAGACCTTTGCCACCTATTGCAATACAGTACATAGTTTTCTGTAATGGTGGATTCCAGTGGGGAATAAGCTAATATTGTATGATGATAATGTTGACAACAGTAATGAGGATGATTAACAACACTGTTAACCTTGAGTCCATTAGCAGCTTGGTTTAACCAAACCACCAAGATATTTTCTTTTGTGTGGGCCCATATAAATCAAGCACATAAGACATAAAAGTTGCAGCCCCTGTCCCTGAAGTGCTTGGTTTGTTAAACTGTGCATGTCCTTTTTAATATACAACATAAGGGTAAGTAGGAGTTGTGCCTAAGGACAATTCCATTGTGCACCATTTTTTATTATGAGCTTTTCCCACCTTGCTGTATTGGTGTAAAGGATACTAACCTTTTATTCCATCTCCATTTAACTGTACTGGCCTGAGGTCTGTGATATACTGTTTGGATTCAGTTTGCATTTTAAATCTCACATTTGGAAGTTTGGTTTTTAATAGTTTGTTCTATGTTTCCCATTAACTTTTCCTTTCCTTAAGTAATTATTTATTTACCTTCCACTAAACACTCCACTTCTAATCACCTGTACTGGGTTCGGGCCTGTGATTTGCTGTTTGGAGTAAGTTTGATGGTGATCTACTGTAATTTTCTACTAGATTTTACTCTAGCAGCAATCACTTCTCCTGTGAGTTGTTGTTTGGAGAAGAGTGTTAGTATAGGCTATTAGCTCTTGATTAATGAAAACATTCTATAGGATCATATAGTTTATAAAATTGCAATCCTATCTGCCATTGTTGTGCCACTGTGATTCAAAGATGTGCTATATTCTTTTAATTAAGCTGCCATGTATTTGTGCCATTGCTCTGTTATTTACCTGCATATTTTGGTCAATATTGGTGAAGACAATATTGTGAGCTGTGAAGTTGTCAAAATTGACTGGAAATTAATGTTATTGATATTAATAATACTGCAAGAACAAAAACAGATCCAAATTATGACTTCAACTATCTTTGACCTCCAGGTCAGACCTCCGATCCTCTGACAATTGAGTGAGTTTTTCAATCCTCCTTAACACCTAACTCTAACATGCCCTCTAGTGCATAGGTTCTCAAAGTCTGTCCTCAGGACCCCAAACAGTGCATGTTTTCCAGGTCTCCTCACAGAATACAAGTAAAATAAATAGCTCCACCTGTGGATCTTTTAAAATGTGTCAGTCAATAATGAATATACCTGTACACATGCTGGCAAATGTGAACTATTTGGGGTTCCTGAGGACTGATTTTAATAACCACTGAGCTGGTGCCTAATCCTATTCCCATTAATGTCACATGTTGACACTCTGAGAATGTTGACATGTTGCCTATCAAAATGTTAACAAGGTTGATGATAAAACTGTTGACATTGTGGTGTCAACATTATAAACATTGCCATTGTCAACCTTTTGACTACATCCTGTGTTAGTACAGTAGTTGGAGTAATGGTGGTTAAGGGCTGGGACCAGCTCCACTCTGGACTTTCCAGACAGTTGAGATAGTGCATGTAGGACTAGAATGGAAATATAGAAAGTGTACACTACTACTTAACCCCTCACTGCTGAGGGTTTTCTCACCTTTGTGCTGAGGTCAATTTTTCACTGCATTCGTCACCACATTCCAACAACAAAATCACTGTTTTTTTATGGTACTCACACAAATTAATCCTTGAAGACTATCTTTTCAGAAAATACCATTAATCATTTTCCTTGTCATTATTCTTATTATTATCCTTTATTTATATGGTGCCACAAGGGTTCAACATTGCCTCACAAAGTACATAAACAAATGAGCAAACACAAAAACAATGACTTACAGCACAAAACAATGCAGGACAAGGACATAGCTTATAAACATTGCTTCAATAGTGATCATAACACTCAGAATAAGCAGCAGGGCATCAGCTATCAAGTGTTAGGTGCCATTGTGGGAAGTTTGGAGTAGATGATCATATGAGTGAGGAAAGGAGAAGCACATGAGGGAAGAGGGTCCCTCTCATGAGAGCTTACATAATAAAGGGGAGGGGCTGACAGACAGGGGTGAAATAGATGGGGTAGACAGTGAGGAAGAAGCATGGAGCAGCCGGTTAGGATGAGAGCTGGAAGGCTTTGATGAAGTAGTGAGTTTTGAGAGCCTGTTTGAAGATTTGTAGAGAGGTGGAGAGTCTGATAGGGAGAGGGAGAGAGTTCCAGAAGTAGGGAGCAGCACGGGCAAAATCTTGGAGGCGGGAGTGGGAGGAAGTAATCAGTTGGCAAGAAAGGTAGCATGCATTTGTTGATCAAAATGAGCGGAAAAAAGTATGAAGTGAGATTAGCTCAGAGATGTAAATGGGAGAGGATTGAGTGAGGGCTTTGTAAGTTAGTGTAAGAATCTTGAATTGGGTTCTGAATGGGAAAGGGAGCCAGTGTAGGGCTTCTAGGAGAGGAGAGGCAGATGTAGAATGTTTGAAGAGGAAGATGAGCTGAGCAGCAGCATTGAGAACAGATTGGAGTGGAGAGAGGTGGGAGTCAGGGAGGCCATATAACTGGAGGCTACAATAGTCCAATCTGGAGATTACCAGTGAGTGGATGAGGGTCTTAGTTCTCCAGGGTGAGAAAGAGTTTGATCCTGGAACTATTTTGAAATGGAAGCAGCAGGACTGTGAGAGATACTGAATGTGTGGTTTGAAGGAGAGGGAGGAGTCAAAGATAACTCCAAGACAGCGCACTTGGGGGCTAGAGGAGATAGTTGTGCCATTAATAGCTAATGAAATTGTGGGAAGTGAGGTTATATGGGAGGGTGGGAAGATGTTGTTCCAACACGTCAAAAAAAAATCCAGATTGGCAAATAAAGTGTTTTTTTATTGAAATTTCAAGAATGGAAACCTAAAGCAAATGTGATTTTTTTTCTGTCCTATAAACACCACAATCAAATACTTTGTGGTTCCTGGTTTGCCAATAATCCATCTCACCAAAATAATAAAAAACAGGATTCAATGTGTAAGTTTTGGCAAAGAAATCTACATTTGAAATAAAAGTGCATTTTTTAAAATGTTTGCTGTTTCGGTCTAAACGTTTCCTATGTGTAGGAAGAATATGGTAGACCAATGAGGCTTGCCATTTTCTAAAGTAGACAACCTACTTCATTAAATTAACAACTATTTGTTTTTATTTGACACAAGATGTGGAAGATATGGACTTTAGACCCCCCCTCCCCAATCAGTGGAAAATTTTATTTTTTTTGTACTATTTCAGTTATTGTCTGTAAACAGACTATAATGCTTGAAAGTATAGACTCTACTCTCAGGGTGCTCCCATGTGTGTGGGGGTCAGTATGGAGGAGACAGGGCACTATGTGCACTTCCTCCATTAATGGAAAACAATTTTTTTCCATAGCACTGTGCAACACTGTCTGGTGATCACAGGTGCAAGCAGCACTCAGAGCGGCTGATGAACATACAGGGCTGTTACCCTTTCAAGCATTTTTGCTGCACTCAGAGCTCAGCCAAATGCAAGGCATTCTGGGGTCCACAAACCACACGTGATGTTGGCAATCAATGACCGCTTACAGGGCGAGTCTGAAGAGGAAAGAATTTCCTCTTGTACTCAGCACAGAGGCCTAGCCGCCGGGATGGTATCAGAGTCTGCAGTCACAGGGAAAGCCCACCTGCCTGTGGTCAAATCCCATGTAATTTCACTAGGCAAGTGGTCAATAGCTGATATGCATTGGTGAACTGTGAAGAGTAAGAATCTTACCAAAAGTGGATCACTTTGCAGTATAAACACCAGCCACAACAGGACACTGCATTCCAGGGAAGAGTCTATTTATTCCATTTCTGATGGGCTTTTAGCTTCCCTTACACTGGCTCATTCCTTATGTCTTCCGTTTGTTTCGCCCTTTACTTTAGACTGAAAGACCCAAAAACAGCACCCTCTTCCCTCCTGATCTCATTACCTACTTCTCTTACACATCAGCTCCACTCCTCTGTTGTTTTAATTTCTTACGATGACCTGAAGTGACTGAAATGCAGACAACTCAGAATCACTCATAAGTACAGATACATATGCCAAGGTTGCAACTAGGGGTGGCTGGAGGTGCATGTGCTCTGGGTGCGCTGCTGCACCCGCCGCCAGTGTCCTCAAGCCAGGTGCCGCACGGGGGCTCCAAGCTGGATGCCCACTGAGATTTTATTACAAGCAGGCACCCATGTCCTTCCCTGTAGCGCTGCGGTAGCCGGAGGCTGGAGTTCTCTCCTGAACTCCAGCTTCCAGTTCTCCCCATGGGCACTATGGGATTGACGTCATGACATCTCTCCCATAGTTCTGAGGAGCAGCCGGGCAGTCCAGATGGCAAGGGATGTAGGAGCAGGGTTTAAGGTACAGTAAGTATTGTTTTTCTTTTTTGTGTAAGTGGCACTACAGGGGCATTACTATGGGGGCATTACCATATGGGTACTACTACAGGGTCATTACCATATGGGCACTACTACAGAGGCATTACTATATGGGCACTGCTACAGGGGCATTATTATATGGGCACTACTACAAGGGAATTACTTCAGGCGCATTACTGTAGGTGCACTGATGAAGGGAACATTACTATAGGGGCACTGTTGCAAGGGGCATTACTAGGGGGGGTGCCAAATTACTGTCTTGCCCTCGGTGACAAAAATCCAAGTTTTGGCCCTGCATATGCAGCCATCAACACATGCGCAGTCTGCTAATAATCACTTGAACTGTCCGTATTTGGAATTGCATGCTACCGAGAATCAGGGCTTTTATGTGTTCCTGTGTAACCATGGGCCTCTCCAGAATTATCAAAATGCATAAATATATAAGGGAGATGTACAGTATTAAACCTTCAAGGGAATGCATGGACAAGTTCCTCATAGCAACCACTCAGCTTCTAACTGTCATTTTATAGACTGTGCTATTTTATATAAATGATAGATAGAAGCTAATTGGTTGCTATGAGTAAGGACTTTAACTTGCTGGGTGTTAAGTGGCTGATTGTTCTTCAGGCAGGCACAGGCCACAACACTGGTCGCTGCGCAGTAAAGGTTGCAGTGTCATGACCTGGATTACTATAGTGCGACCTTGCTGGCTTATGTGCAGCCTAGAGGACTGAGGTGCAACCTTGCCGACAAAGATACGGCCTTGAGAGCTGAGGTGTGACCTTGCTGACAGGAGTGCTGCCTTGAGGGCTGAGTTGCTGCAGGTGTGGCAGGGTAGCAAGCAGAGGCTGTGCTTGAGGTGGTAAGTGGCTATGCTGTGAGTGATTCTGATGTGTAAGTCACTGCTCATCGAGAAGATTACAGGTGTGGAGAAGCCGCAGTAGTAGTCACTGCTCCAGATGCTATTTGCAGGCAGTTGTTCAATGGGAATCACAGCTTTACTGAACAGAGGTTTGCAGGAACCGACAGAATACCAGCTAGAAGTAAACTATAACCGGCAAGTTGGTGTCGGTCCGGCAGGGTTTTAAAAGATATTCTGCCATTAGAGTGCAAATGCGAAGATTAACTGATAGCCAGCAGTTAGGGTACTGCACGTCTATCCAGCTGTCCCAGCAGTACATGAGACTGCCTGGCATCCTGGTCTCCCAGCAACCACAGGCGCCAGTTCGGCATCAATGTTGCCTAGTGACCGAGGAGATTGTCTGATCCTGCGGTTGGAGGACACAGCATCTCAGAAGGGGAGCAACAAGTGGGATGCGCGAAAGTAACAAGCCACAATGGCGGCTTATAACAGGGGGTTATCATATTCCATCTAATGTGAAATAAAATAAAATGTAGCCAAAATGGCTGAAAAGTATTTTATTATTGAAATTTCAATAAATTGACCTAAAAGCAAAATTAATATCCTCAAGAAAGATTCTTGTAGACAACTGTAATGTGTTTGGGGTAAAACTGATACTGAGAGCCATACAGTATCAACAGTGAGAGTTGCCAGCTATCACATTGCACAGATAACATTATATTATTTTAAGTGCCATTGTAAAATTATTCTGAAAGGAGCAATTGCCTGTTTACTATACATATATGGATTTTTGTTTTTTGATGCTTATATACTATACAAATCTATTTTAAGTATACTGTATACGCCTCACAAAATCATCACACAGTTCTTCTTTGATAATGATTACTGCTTGTACTGTATGTATCTTATAGCATTAATGTAAAAGATTTACTTCACATTAGATCTATTTTGACTGCATGTTAGATCTATTTCCTGTCTTCTGTGTTATAGAAAATAAAATACTTCAGAATAAGGGATTCAATAAAAAAAAAGTTATTTTGTATTATAAATTATTCATAAGCACTATATAAAACTACCAGAGTACCCTATAAAAGGAGAATGCACAATAAATATAAGGAAAAAAATCAATAACTTAAAATACTGAAAATGTATGTAAATATTATATATAAGAAGCTGTATTATGTTGAATTTAATGCTCACTGACAAGTCTGAACAGCTGCTGCAAATTCAAACATTAAAGAGAAAATATTGAACTGTACAGTGCAAATACCATTGGATTGGTTTCGAAAACTACAGGAGGCAATGGATAGCTGCCAAGGTTTTCCTGAATACATATAAAAAAGGGTAGCTTAAACAACTTGAGATCGATTGCAAAAAACATAGCTCTACATTTGTGGCTGCAGTTATTAGGGAACCCATTATTTGGAAACCAGCAGGAGGACTACAAAGGCATCAATTTTTACTACAACTAGAACATTGAACACTTGAGATATCAAAACCTTCTTAGCACAAAATTGTAGTGTCTATTATAAATGACTTAGGATTGATGCTGCATGACTGAATATTTCTACATGAATAATACTGAGGGATAAACTATATTATATTTTAAAATGACTTATGGTGCACTTTATTTATCTGTTAACTAATCCTTTCAAGGTTGCATTTTTTGCATTATAATTTAGGATATGGATTTAATTAATTTAAGCTAATTCTATAGATGTCACAAGCTTTTGGGCTAAAAATGCATCTTCTTGGTGCAAGTTTGCAATTGGGTGCTAAACCTAGGTGTCATTAAACTAGTAACAAATATATGGTTCGATTACGTACCTAAGCTGACATTGTGTTGTGCTAAAAACATAAATAAAGCTAGCTGCTCACATAGCACTATTTCCAAGGATAGGTACCAATTGGCCCAGTATCCCATTATTAGGCAATAATAACCACATTTTAACTAATGTTATTATTATAGGAAATGTTCATAAGGTGATGCAATCAGTCTGGGTGTGTGGCTATTTTCCAATCACAATAACAAGCCCCCATGTGTGTTTGGCGCCACTTTATTATTTATTTATTTATTACCAGTTATTTATTTAGTGCACACATATTCTGTAGTGCAGAGGTTCTCAAACTTGGTCCTCAGGACCCCACACAGTTAACTTTTTCCAGGTCACCCAGCAGGTGAACAGGTGTATTCTTTACTTGCTCACACATTTTGAAAGATCCACAGGTGGAGCTAATGGTTTCAATTGTGATTATGTAAGGAGACCTGGAAAACATGCACTGTTTGGGGTGCTGAGGACCGAGTTTGAGAACCTGTGCTGTACCGCTTTAAAGAGAATATTTGGCCATTCACGTCAGTGCCTGACCCAGTGGAACTTACAATCTATATTCCCTATTACATGCTCACACCGGGGGCATATCTATTATGGATGTGACCAGGGGGAGCCCACATCGCACACCCTGCACCCATACTTTTTAATACTTAACTATCCGTAGTCCCACATCAGCTGGAGAGGCGCTGCACAAAACTATTGGAAGATGGCTGCCGCGGTATGAGCAGTAGGGAGATCGCTGGGAAAATGGCTGCTGCGCCATTTTCCCAGTACTTGCACATGCGTAGTAGACTCTGGGCACAGACTAGGGTTAATTTTTAATGGGAGCCAATTAACCTACCAGTATGTTCTTGGAGATTGGGAGGAAACCGGAGTACCCGGAAGAAACCCACGCCACACAGGGAGAATATACAAACTCCTCACAGGTAGGGCCGTAGTGGGACTCAAATCCACAACCTCAGTGCTGTGAGGGAGTAATGCTAACCATTACACCATCTGTGCTGCCCAATTTGAGAGCCAAATGGCCAGCCGTCAGCTTGCTGAGAGGCAGGTATCTCCGCATTGAACCAGTGTGTCCTGTAACCTGCCAAACATTCACAATGCTGTAATATTCAAGATAATGACCTTCTGTAATAGGTACAGCATTGTCTTTTTATGGCTAATTACATGATAGTGAGTGTTTCATAAATATTCATTTCTTGGGCTACAAAAGCTGCCCATTTTTACAGTATGAATTCTTAAGTGAAAACCTGTCTGGTCTTAATAAATTAGTAATGATAAAGGGGCTCAATTCTAATTGGGAACAAAGTAAAAAAATGAGCAACTTATACCTGTACAAATCATGTTGCAATGCAAGGGGTGCAAATGCAGTAGTTTTTTTTTAGCATTCAACTAACAAAATACTGCATCTAGCCTACACATACTGGACAGCTTTAGTTTTACACTGCAATTTAGATTCCAGTTTGGACCCACTCCTTTCATATCTAAATCTCTCTGCACATTATAAATCTGTCCCACCTGCAGTGCAACATGGCTTTACCAAGGTGCACATTTACTACTTTCTCTTTATTTGTTTTGCTCCCAACTTTGAATCAGCCCTGAGTCCAGAAGAACATATTTTTGTACATCTATAAACTGTATAAAGTTTCACATAATAGCAATTAATATATTAATAAAAATATATATTTTGTATTATCCATACAAAAAAATTATTATTATAATTTTTTTTTATTTTTTAGTATAGTTTTGATTATTCTGGAGATGGAAAAGGAAACATCTTACTGTAATCTGTGCCATTATAATTTACAGACACATGAGTGGACATAGCTAATGTACTACAAACTTCCATACATACTTCACTGCAGGTGCTACCCAGTTTAGAGAAGATAAATGTATTAGACAGTACAAAAAGAAATACTTTTCTGACGAAGGGACCATATGTTTTTAAAAGATTGCACTGAAGATTTTCTTTATCTTTATTTGTTTTCTATATAAAAATTCTTGCTTTTGTTCATCATTTAATAACTTTTAAGTGCAATCGGATTTAGTATTACTTCAAAACTTTTGTATATATTGTATTATTATTCTTATTATTACTACTACTATAACTACAATAAGTAAATTTGTAAAGGCCAGTTATTATACTGCATGTTCAAAGCATTAAAAGTGAAACTGAAAAGGCTTTGTCTAGATCTACTTTATCTACTGAAGACCCATGACCTTCTGCGAGAGATACTTAAACTGAATACACTTGGTTGGTGTGTAGCAGACTCCGTCATCTCTAAGGCCAAGGATGTTCTGGTTCTAGCGAAGAAGAATCTTCTCATTGAGGTTTTGTCCTCATTAGTTGACCCTGAAGGTCAATACATTATTGTAGATGTTAATAATGCACTGAATCATTATGTTTTATGCATGGTTTATGCTCCCGGATTCATATCCCAAAACATTTTTTCAGTCCCTCCTTGCCAAACTCTACTCTATATCATTACCACTAATTGTGGGAGGTGATTTTAATCTACTCTCCTCCAGGTATATGGATAGTAAGTTAACTTCTCAATCTTAGAGTTATCTCCTTATATTAGGGGTTACCTTTTTTAATTAACAATTGTTACCGACAAATATCAGGAGGGCTCACTACTCTCTAAACAATTCATATGCTTATCAGCCACCCACAGTACTTTATCCCACTTTGATTATATTTTAGTGGTGGATGTCTTATTTCCTAATTTAGTTAATGAAATTTAGTTAATGTGTCTTTCTGATCATTCCCTTGTATAGGTATCACTTACCACCATGGCAGATAAGGGCTCCATTAGATAAAGAACATTTCCTACTTATCTCTCTACCTGTCTGCAGCATGTTTTCTGGCAATCATCTAAAGCAGTTGTCAGAGGCCATATAATAGAGATGTAGGGAGTGTTTATCTCTGTATAAATAGGCTCAGATATCTTTAATGACAGCATACCAATCTTTCAAAACCTCTCCTTCCTCCAACACAAAACAACCTACTTTACTGTTAAGGGCCAAATTCAATTAGCCCCGCAAATTTAACGAGGGGTGAAAAAGAGTGGTACCTTCAGGCTTTAATGCCTGGGGCTATTCAATTCCATCCCTCTTTTCATTTGACCCTTTTTAATGCCCATTAAATAACACGTTAACGGACATTAACACATGTTAACTGGCATTAACACATAGAATCTATGATTAGTTCATGGACCTATGTGATAACAGGGTCTCTTCACCATTAACAGGCTATTTATCTGATATTTATTTTTATTCCCTGTTAAGTACAGCTTACAGGCTGCCTTTGGAACAAATTGAATAGTCCCGGAAATTAATTATCATGCAATTTATTACCGGGGCTAATTGAATTTCCCCTAAGACTAATTTTGATTAAATTCTTTCTAAAATGGGCGAAAGTCATTCTATTCAGAGTTCATAGATTTAAAAAAATTGTCTTTTTCCTCTCTAACCTTTTGTGGACTTCGCAACTTGCTGCAATGATTAAATATTTACATAGGTCTGACCGTTTCTACACTAAAAACATGAGGGAAACCATGGAGGTGCTTCAACTCTTTAACAAAGCTATATACACCCAAACTCCAAATGATGTAAAGGTTAATGGGGTATTTTTCAAAGCTGGGAGAGAGATACAATTGTGAGAGATAAAGTACTAACCAATCAGCTTCCAATTTACATTTTGCAGGCTGTGTTTAAAAAAATATAGTTAGGAGCTGATTGGCTGGTAATTTATTATTTACAATTTTATCTCTCCCAGCTTTGATAAATACTCCCTATATCTTCATTCTGGAGTGGACTATGTTAAGCCTGGTTAGATCCTAACAATATAAATCATCTTTATAATCCAATCTCCTCTATTGAGGTACAATCAGCTATTCAAAAGCTAAAACTAATGAAAGCCCCAAGACCTGATGGTCTTAGAGGGATTTTGTTGCCTAGAATCTGTGATACCCTCACTGATGCTTTAATACTATCCTTACAAAGGGAATTCTCCCCAAATACTTTAATGATGTCATTATCAAAATTCTCCCAAAACCAGGTAGAGATCTAGAGTTGCCAGCTTCATATAGGCCAATTTCACTTTTAAATGTTAATCACAATTTGTTGACAAAAAATATTAGCAGAAAGGATTATGATGGTGCTTCCTTCTTTTGTTAATGTAGATCAAACAGGATTAATTTGGATATGGCACTCATTGGCAATCTTTGCAAGTGTTTACGGCGGAACAGTGGGCCTCTTTCTCCATAACTCAGATCCCAAGTTAATTTTATCATTAGATGCTGAAAATGCCTTTGACCTTGTGTCATGGATCCATTTGTTTGAATACCTTAATAGATGTGGGTTTCCGGAAGACCTTATTCAATTTCTTCACACTTTATATTCCTTACCTTGCTCACAGATAGCTTGTAATGTCTAACCTTATATCTATATAGAGGAGCACCTGCCAGGGATGTCCACTATCACCCTCTGGCAGTAGCCCTTCATGCTTCACAAGAGTTTCATGGAATTTTCATTAATCAGACTGAATTATATCTTGCTTTATTGGTGGATGACATGTTATTATTCATTTCTGACATTTCTATTTCCATTCCTGCAATTTTTTAATTATCCTCTCTTCTGGACTTTTTACTGTTATTTAAAATTAATGCTGCTAAGCTCCTCCCTCTCCATTCATCTACTCTCAACCCTGCATTGCCTCCTGTTATTTTCTAATGTAACCTTGCCATCTCTAATTTTAAACACCTTAGGTATGAATATCCTGTCCAATCTTAGAGGTTTGTATGCAATTAACTTTGCTTCTTTGATACATCAAATATGTTGGATAATTGGCCGTGTCTCTGCTTGACTGTGCTGAAATATTTACTGTAATAGTGTTATATTCCTGAAATTGTCCTATGCTATTCAAATGGTTCCTATTAAATTGTCTTACACTAACATCTCTTTTTGTACCAAACTTTGCTCTAAATTCTTTTAGGGGGGGTCAATGGCCAAACTGAGACTGCAATGTCAGGATGGGGTCTAGTGATTCTCAATCTTCTGGATTTTTTCCAAGCTGTTTTTTTTCACTATGGGGTTGATGTATCAATCAGAGAAAAGAGTAGAGAAGTGGACCAGTGGAGAAGTTGCCCATAGCAATCTGACTTTATCTTATTTACAGTAAATGTTTGACACTTTTAGAAATTGCAAGCAACCGCTCTTTATAACACTGATCTCATAATCTCCATTGGCTTTGATCTGGTGGTGGAGTGAAATTTCCAGTGTGTATGTCTGCAAAGCATGAAGCACACCATTACCATGCCTTTATCTCATCTGCATAAACTGCATCCATAAACATTTTTCTTTGAGTATATTTAGTAAATGTCGATTGTAATCAATTTCAAATCAATCAACATCAATGTTGTGTTTCTGCGGCTAAATCACACAGTTACTAACAGACTATTTAATTTTTTTTGAAGTGTTAGTAAATGTGTAATTTAGGGGCCAATTCATCATTACATTATTATAACTAGTGATAATTATGTTTTAAACTCTCTGCGAGTTTAAAAGATGTTACAAAGGCATTCATCATGGTTCCCTAACAAAAGTATCACTTTCAAAAAGCTGCTCTTTTTGTGTAGTCAGCTTTTTGGAAAAGTTACATTTTCCCCATGTGTCTCTGCTCCCAGCTGGCTGCCTCTGCCCTGTGTCTCCCCTCTCCCAGCTCGCAGCCTCTGCCTCCATCCTCTCCCCTGGTGTCTCTGCTCTCTGAGCTCCCCTGCCCGCAAGCCTATCCCCGGTTTCTCCACTCTCCCTACACCTGCCCGCACTTGCTCCCTGCATCTCCCATCTCACTGGCTGCCTCTTCTCCCTGTGTCTTCCCCTCACTGCCCTGACCTTCTATCTGTGTCTCCTCAGTGCCTGGACCACTTCTGCATGTCTCTCCCTCACTGCCCCGACTGTGACCTCCAGTGTCTCAGTGACCCCCTCCCAGTGTGTGTCCGACCTAGCCCCTCCTCCCCCTCCCCTGCAGGTGTCTGACCTGCCCCCCCACTGGTGTCTGACCCTGCCCATTCCCCACTCCACTCCCAATCTGGGATCCCCCCACCATACTCCTGACCACCCCCACCAACGCATCCTCTCCCCCAGGCTCCCTCTTACCTGTCTCTGTGACTTCTGCCAGTGATGAGTCCAGCAGAAGCAGTGTGGCCACATGTCTGCAGAGCCCCAGAGCTCTCAGCTCCTGGGCTTGGTAGTGCAGACACAGCAGGGAGGGATCTTAATTGATCCCTCTGCTGTGGCTGGCATGTAGATCTTCACCAGTCTGTTAAGGTTATCGGGGCTGAACGCCATCTTAGGATGGAGTTCAGTAACACCAAGTTCTGAAAAAAATGGTTTTTGGAAGTTGATGAATTGCCCTGACACTTATTTTTTACAAAAGTATTTGTAAATGTTAATTTTAACATGCTTTTGTGAAAAATAAGTGATGATGAATAGGCCCCTTAGCCCCAGAAACACATAATCGATTTTCATCAATTTAGATCGATGTCACATTGACCTTTAGCAAATATACCCCCTTGTCTTTGTATTGATCTGCAAAACTAGGCTCAGGGTGAACCTACACCATATTAAGCAAGGAATGCACTCACTGCACACTACATGTTCTTTTGCCTGGAACTAAGGGCTTCATTCAGAGGCAGCCGTACGGTCTACAACCGCACGGCCACCTCGATGTTTGTCCAGTGCGCATGCGCACGAGGGAGCCGGCTCCTTCGTGCGCATGCGTGAGACCCGCTACGACCGACAGCACCGGTCGTAGCGGGTCTCTTTCCAAAGGGGGCGAGCTGTCGATGTTGATTGACAGCTCACCCCGTTTGAAAGGCGGGCCGGGGGGGTGGCAGCCCAAACAGAGGCGTTCCCACGCCTGACGTTTGGGGGAGGCTAGAAGCTCTCCAGGGCTTACGACAAGTGAGACCCTACCCTAGGGTCTCGTCGTAAGCCCCGATGGTCGCGATGGTCTATGACCATCGCAACCATCACCCTAGCGGTCGTTAGAGCTGTGGGTGTAATCCCACAGCCTAACGACCGAAACAGAGGCGGCCGGTCAGGATGCAAGCGGCCGCCCAGTTTCTGAGCGACCGCTTGCATCCTCCAACCGCCTCTGAATGAGGGCCTAAGTTCTGCTCCTCTGCATATGATAATATATTTCTCTCCAAACCTGTGCACTTTGTCTGGAAATCAAGGAGCATTGGAAATGGTCTTATAAATGTTAAAGAAACATAGGGACTATAACAAGTATGACAAACAAAACAAAACCATTAGTTTAAATATATTTAATCTTTCAGTTTAATCTATAAAATGCTCATTAACTTTACTCTTGTCTTCACAAGTTCCAGAGCTATAAAAAAAAGATACAGACATGGAGCTAGTTTCTTTGAAACAAACTGATACTAGTGGCAAGGAGGCATTCACACTTACATATACTGTACAATGTATATGAGTGCTGGAGCCAAGTATATCAAGATAAGGCACGTTTTCTCTATGTCAACATGCTCAATGTCTTAAATAAACTTTCCCTAGCTACAAATGATCATTAAAGTTAAGTGTCTCCTACTACATTCTACAAACTGGAAAACAAGTGTCCTGCCTCATTTTCTTCAAATAAATTTCTGTTATGGGAAAATGCATGTATAGACCCAAGATAATGTCAATTGCTAAGATGCAACAGGTTTCATGGTCCAATAATCAGAGTTGGGCAGATTGGGGGGATTCTACTGTATAACAAGAGTGCTCTTTTGTTCCAAAAAAAGAGAATTTATTTTGCATGATGGAATTAAAAAAGTGATAGGGTGCATTTGTAGATGCATTACCTGCTTTGTTTTTACTGCTCTTACTAATGCTTGATTAGATTGCGTGTTAAATTTTAATGGGACATATTTAGCAATATTTTCAAAATAATTGAAAAATGTGAAAACCACAATATAAAAAAAAAAAGGTGTTCCTATGCCGGAATTTGTACTAATATTTTTTCTTTATTTCACACATTTCTTGTATTTTAAGAAACCCGCAAAATTGATCTTTCAAGGGTACTGTAGCTCATCATGAAATGTGTCAGACAGTAGTCACATTTACATACAGTACTGTATTTAGGGGCTAATACAGAGTTGCATGCATGTCTTTGTTGTGGACACATATTGTGTGTAATTGCACTGCTCATGCTCTGGAGTGATCACATCTACAGGCAGTTCAGGGTCAAAAGCAACTCAGTACCATCACCACTTGTGGTAGGTCCAGTGAGATCGTGTTGACAGAATTGTGGGCTATGAAGATTTGTTCATGTGCAGAGATCCATTCATTTTCAGACGGGTCACTTGCAACAAGGCTGAGCTGGTACAAGTGAGTACTGATATTGATGATGGCTATCTAACCAAGCATATAAGCAAGGTACAGTCACATACTCTAGATGACTACAACTCAGCTTACAGTATTCAGGCTCTAGAAAAAAAGATGTATATCTCTAATGTATATTATAATGATTGCACGCTAAGAAACATTACGAAAAAAACAATATGACTAAATAGGTTTCCTTTATTTAAAAGTCTGTAACTTGTTTTTCAGTTTTAAATTATTTTTTTAAAGAGAATGTGTCACATTAAACTGAAATGCATTTACATTTTATTCATAAGGTGGCAAACCGAATAATTCTGGTTTAAATTCTTCCAAGGATTTCAGCACTAAAGTTGCTCTCTTTGTTAGATCTTGATTTAGGTTTTCATCAGGAACCATGACTACTTGCATCCCAGCTGCTAGTGCTGCTTCCACTCCATTTGGGGCATCTTCAAATACAAGGCACTATAAAATATAGAAAAACATGTAAAAGATAAATTATATTCACATAATCTGAGTGCATGTAAAATGTTATCATACATATTACTCTTTAAATACGCAAGCATATCTTATTTGATTAACCATAGGGTAACAAAAACATTAATAGGAGTGGGAAATACTAAACAAAGAGCTGTAGTTTCATTTAAATGTCTTCTCTTGGAGATGAACAGATCTCAGAATGGCTATTACTGTATCCCCCACATAATCGTCTCTCAAATATAAAACAGATAGAAAATTGTGAAAGTAGTCAAGAATTACAAAGTTGTGTAGAATAATGTTGTCACACCAAGGACAGGATTATGGTGAAACTGAGTCATCTTCAAACATATGGAAAAAAAAGACTACTACTGTACAGTACTTCTATGTAATGCAACAGACGTGATGCCAAAATAAAACACTGGTTAGATAGCTATTCTGAGCTGGTGGATAACAACAAGGTAAGGGTGGAAGAATACATCAACAAGCCTGCAATGATCTGGGGGAGACAGATGGCCATGCAGCACAATCAATTTACAGTAACTCTAAATTCATGGAGAATACAGGCGGGAAGGTTTTTGTCTTTGATCTCATTAAGCTGGCTAATAAATCAAGTATTTCATGCCTACATTTGCACAGCCGAATCAAGAAGACGGTTTGGTTCATATAAATGGTGAAGGATAGCCTGGTTAAAAGCTGCTGACTTAAGATTTCTAGGACATCTCTCCTCATTTCAACTGAGGTGCAAACAAAATTAGTTTTCCAATGGCTACTTTAATATATGTGACTGATAATGCTTCTGCTTTCAACAGCTGATATCCTGATAACTTACTGTATGTATCAATTGTACCTCACACTTTTTAGATGGTAATTAGGACATGGTCATCTTTTTTCTAGTGTTTCATGTCAATATATGACATTTGTTTGCACTATGGGCCTGATTCAGACCCAGTCGCAGCGCTGTGCGCTCGCAACCAGGTTGATGGTGGGCCAGTGCGCATGTGTACGACGGAGCCGGCTCCGTCGTGCGCATGCGCAAGACCTGGATAGCGACGGGCACTCCAACGCTCCGGGTCTCGCAACAAAGGGGGCGAGCTGTCGATGTTGAGTGACAGCTCGTCCCCTTTGGTGGGTGGCCCGGGGGAGGGCTGCCCAAATGGAAGCATTCCCATGTGAAGGCCTCCGTTTGGGAGCGGCCCCACTGACATCACAAGTGATGTCAGTGGGAGAGATTTCGGCTCTGTTAGAGCCGAAATCTCTCTGGGGCTTGCGGCAACGAGACCTTACCACAAGGGTCTCATCACAAGCTCGATGGTCACGATTGTCTTGACCATCGCGACCATCTTCCTGGCCGCTCGCTATAGCTGTGGGTTGTCACCCACAGCTATGCGAGAGGCCAGGAGGCCGTTCTAAAAAAAAATAGCCCAGCCCTGATTCAGAGTGAGCGCTCTGTCAGAGCATCCGGCTCTGAATCAGTGCCTATGACTTCAATATATAGTACGTTTTAAAATAATTACATAATAATAATAATAATAAATGAAATCTTCCAATAATCCCTGTTTAAATATCACAATTCTCAGGTATATATTCATAGAATAGAAGATTTATGGCCATTCCACTTTTGGGCAGTCAAGAAGCTTACATTTTAGACACGATATTATTGTTCGATCTGCCTAAGGCTGTCAGCTAAGAATCCAACTGTCTTGTCAGTAATACACACTATTGGAATACCCCAAATAGGTCTGGCTAAAAATCTCCTGTATTGACTGAATGTATCTGTATATTGTACTGTATCTTGGATTCCACTCATAAAATATAATACTGTAACATGTACCAAAACTAAAATGTTTTCAGTTTGAAGGGCCAAACATTGTATTTTAAATAGCAAATAAGACCTACAGTACATTACATTATGTAAAGAAAGAATTGTTGAAATCAGACAAACTTAGTAGATAGTAGATAGTAGATAGTATCTAGATAGTATCAGTGGTCAAAGTGGGAATTTTGAAGTGGGGGGTTTGGAATATTTAGAATTGTACTTATGCGCGCACCGAAGGCATGGCCACTCAAAAGCAGACCGTGTCCTTAAGACATGCCCCCTTTTCATCAGTGTAGTGTACCACATCATAGTACCCCTTATACACATTATGCCCCTTATAACACTTTAGGCAATGCAGTCGTAGTGCTCCTTATACATTATGCCACACAGTAATGGCCCTCATTATAGTATAATGTGTAAGGGGCAGTACTGTGTGGCAGTAATGATTTTCTTTATCATCACTACAAAATGTACAAGGATATTTTGGCCAGCTTCATAGCCCCCAGCTAATGGATATTTTGGCCAACTTCTTGTTCCATAGCCCCAGCTAGTTATTGCTACTGTAAATTGTCATATGGTAATGCTGATTCTGCAGGCTTTGTAAATGAGCAATACCATCTGTAACAAACACATACAGTATGACAACATACAGTAGCAATCATTAGCTGACGGCCGCAGGGGAATGCGTAGAGAGCCATATGTGGCCACAGGGGTGCCCATTGCCCTTCACTGGTTTAAACAGTCTCCATGTTTTTAAGTAGTTCATTAATTGGCTGTGTTGGAATTACTAACAGGTAGGTGGGATATTTTTGCAAAAAGTCAGCAGTGTGACCAAGACTGCAAGGCATAACCTGGCCTCAAGCCCAGCATTTAAATCCACAGACTCTGGGCCTGATTCAGCACAGAACGGAATTGCAAACCTGCACGCAAGCAGCTTTGTAATTCGGTCCTTGCAATTATGGTAATGCAGCAGGAGGCAGTTTTGGTTTCCTATTACAAGTATGGAAAATGTGATCTGCTTACTAAAATGTGTGAATTTAAGGGCTTGTAGTGTAGTGTAGTGTAGTGCTACAATTGCCCTTTCATACATTTAGGTGAAACTAAAGTAATGTGAAAAAGGTATGACATTATTTTAGTAAAAATATGATTGATAAATAGGGCCCTAAGGCAGTGTCTGTGTGGCATTTGCAAGTTATGCTTGTGTTTGCGTGGGTTTCATCCAGGTGCTCCTGTTTCCTTCCACACTCAAAAACAGGACCAGATTAAGGCTTGTGGGAGCCCTGGGGCAACTAAATTGTGGGGCCCCCACCACGCCACATGGAGCCTATGCCCCCCCTCTACACCCCCAGCCACATGGAACCTTCCCCCACTCCCCCAGATTACTTACCTTGCTGGCTAACTCTGTTTTCTTCTGAATGCAGCAGCACAGTCAGCACTGCTGCATACAGTGTAGAGTGGCTCCTGGGGCCCGACATCAGTGATTAGCGTCACGTTCATGATGTGTCATGTGACACTGACGAGGGGCCTCTGAAGCTGCTCTGCGCTCTATGCAGCAGCGCCTATTGTGCTGCTGCATTCAGACAGGCATTCGGGCAGCTAAGTCCCCATCCAGAAGCAGGTGTCACTGGACACCTGTTCTCAGCAGGGTCACACTGACCACTGTATGTGGGGGCCCCAGGGCAACCGCAACTGTCACCCCCCTTTATCCGGCCCTGCTCAGAAAACATATTGGGAAACTAATTGGCTTCTGACAAAAAATTAGCCATAGTGTATGTGCTTCCATGCAATAGGGAATATTGATTGTAAGCTCCACTGAAGCAGGGACTGATGTAAATGACTAACACATTCTATGTAAAATGCAATGTAATATGTGTTCACTATATAAATAACTGTTAATAAATAATTATTCTACCAGTTAGCTAAGAGAAAGCATAATGAATAAAAGTGTTGAAAATGCCTGTGTCAGCCTCCCGCCCCTATGACTCTACAAAACTAGACACAAACCGATTAAACATTGTCACAATTTTCAGAGATTAATTACTATTTTGAAAGCGAATCTTGTGCCAAACAAAAGAGAAAAAAATAAAGTGCTACATTCATTGAGACTCTCGCTTGTGGCTGGATAAAAGGAGGCACAATAATAAATCCTCTAATGTTACAAGTAGCTGATACTAATATTCAGTCTGTGGTCTCTTAATAATTCAAAGTTCCTAATCACCAAGCTATAAGCTGTAGTTCTCTTTCTTTGAAAACTGTGTAATTATACATATCTTTAAAAGTGTTTCCATTCTTTACAATATGTACCTCTCATAATCTCTTTTAAATGTGTTTAGCCAGAGGCAGGCTACCTATTGTGCTGCTCATATTCATGTAAATGGCCACAGCTAAAATTGCTTGCTGCTCATGAAGTTATCACAGCACTGGTTTTGTAGTCTAATGCCATAACAATCACCAGAACTCCGTTCAACTGTGTTCTTTGAACTACATAATGTAAAAATAAAGCTGAATTGTGGCTACAACCCTGTTCCACATATGATTTGAATTAGTCATAGAGGGGAAAATGTCATAGCAAAATTATAATTTTTTTATTAAACAGTTTTGATTGCAGAGAGGAAAAAATGCTGCTGTATTCTACTTACTTCACCAAAAGATGTGTTCTTATTATAGTTAGTGACTAAAATAAATACGGCCTGTGAACTAACTCCTAAGTATACTCTTAAGATGGAAAGAGCCAGATGGAGTAATCTACTGCTTGCACATTAACCCATTTCAAAAGGTCACTTATCTTAACAATACTACATTTTCTTGTACAGGATGTATTATTTTGTTTGGTTTGTACAGAGGAGCTCATTCAGACCCGTTGGCTATGCTGCGCTCTCTCACAGCCGGGCGATTATGCCAACTGCTCAAGTCGCAGTGCGCATGCATGAACCAGTCACTATGTTTGGAAATCGAGGGCTCACAGCACAAAGACTGAGCACTACTTTGAGTGACAGATAGTGCCGTTTGTGGGTGGTAACATGGGAAGGTCCAGGAAAACAGGGGAGTGGATGAACGAACACAGGTGTGTCTGACCATAAAAACAGCATTCTAAGGGCATGCATAATTAGCAAGGAAGCATCATTGTACACGTCACCTGATTGTATTTCAGCCTGCAGTGATCACAGTGCTTGCTGCGGGGTAGGGTCTACCTCAAGGGCTTCAAGCAGCTCGGATGGCTTTCGATGTTACTGATTAATCATACACTTCCTGGAGATAATGGCCCTGATTCAGACCCACTCGCGAGCGGCTGTCAACTCGCAAGTGGGTCGATGGTCTGCACTGCACATGCGCACGACGGAGGGAGCTCCGTCGTGCGCATGCGCAAGACGCAACGAGCGAAGGACTTTCCTTCGCTCGTAGTGTCTGATAAAAGGGGGCATGCTGTCGATGTTGATTGACAGCACGCCCCCTTTGGTGGGTGTGCCGGGGTCGTGCCTGCCAGACGGAGGCGTTCCCAAGGGAATGCCTACCGTCAGAAGCCGGCCCCACTGACATCACTAGTGATGTCAGTGGGAGTGATTTTGGCTCTGATAGAGCCAAAATCACTCCTGGCCTTGCGGTTGAGAAACTGAACCGCAGGCTTCTGCTTGCAGTGGCGATGGTCACGATGGTCAAGACCATCGCGACCATCATCCTGCACGCTCGTATATGCTGTGGGTGGTGACCCACAGCTATACAAGCGTCCAGGAGGACGCTCCATATTTATGGAGGTGGGCCCTGATTCAGAGCGAGCGCTCTGGTCAGAGCGTCCAGCTCTGAATCAGGGCCAATGTTTGCCTAGGATGAAAAATGGGCGTCATTACACCGGCGTGCAATTACTCTGCCGTCGCTCTCTAATACATAGAGGGCATCCTTAAGCTTGGCCGTGCGATTGCGGAATTTGCATTTCCACCCCCTGACGGGCTGCGAGAGAGCGCAACATAGCGAACGAGTCTCAATGAGCTCCAGAGTTTCAAATTCTGGCTAGAGGTATATTCACCCTTATTCTCATTTCAGGGGCGTAACAAGAACTTTCTGGGCCCCATAGCTAAATCTTGTAGGCTCCCCTCTTATTAAACTCGTGGCACACTAAACAAGATTTTAAACTTGCCAATGCACACCATCAGTTTTTTTAATCAAATATAATATATAATAACAAATATCAGCATATATTTAAAATATGTTGATATTTCTTATTATTTCCATTAAAATTGTTAGAAATCACTTACATCAGAATATCAGTGGGAAACCTGTGCTTGGTGATGTCTCTTGTCTGAGGTCGGATGGTTGACAAGCACTGGCCCCCACAGTAATAGAACAAATTGGCCCCTGCAGTAATGAAAAATTGTCCCCCACAGTAATTTTCCACAATTAAAGCTATTAGTATTAAAGTCCTTGTGTTCTACTAAGATGTTCTGAAAGGACCCTTGAAAAAGTCCAACTGGATGAAATGCGTTGGGTCATGTCCACTTACACACACATCATTTTTCAGAACAAAAATACTTTTTATACCATTGAATTGATTGATTGTATTTACCTCTGTCTGGCAAGACTCCCTCTAAGTCTCTGTCCAACAGTTGTAGTCTACAATAAAACTGGATTCATCAGCTTCAATACCAATGCACATTGTGTATATATACTATAGCTACCTATTCACACTCCTTGGTTAGTGTATATTCACTATTATACCTCCTATCACCATCACCGAGAGCACTGGGACGGACAGGACCAGCAGAAGAATGATGGTTGAATCCGGGTATGTTAGACATACCTTACCTTAATCTGCATAATAGTGGCCTGCCTAGTTCCTGATACTGTGCATATTGATTTTGTGTGAAGTGAAGCGAAAGGTGAAGAAGGTTACCATCAATCGACATACTATACAGCGGTTAAGACATTATGTCTTCTCCATGGAATTAAAGAACACCCTACCTACAGATTCACAGGTTTTGGGACTTTTTAAGAACACCCACACTACAGATTTGGCTGGTTGTTTGTTTGGGAACTTTTAATATGAACAAGCAATAGCATCAGGAGCAGCACCCAGATACCTGGGACATTTAAGAACACCCAACCTACAGGTAAAGACCCATACATTCCTATTAAAAGCAAGACAAGAAAAACCAGGTAAATTATTTGGATTCAGTGTACATCACTATAACAACATTGTTACACTGATGACCACAATACATTAACCATTAATATACCAGAGTGTGCCATATTATTATTATAGCATGACTATATAGAGGTGGGGAGGAATCTCACTCTTTGGAGCTGCTGAGCGTATTTTCAGGGAATCTAGAATGCTATACACAATTTGTTTCTTACAGACTTTGGCATGCCCAGAAAATGGAGCCAACACTTCCCTGTTTTCTGAAATGCTCCCCATTGCTGCCCCAAAATGCCTGCAGCTTGTCAATCAGGCTGCAGCTAACAGGGCACTGTGACCAGAGATGCAGCACCATAGCAATACATGCGCACTGCAGTTCTAATGCATGCATAGTCCTGAAAATATTGGTCATTTGCGACTGAATCAGAGCTGTGTCCAGGACTGAATCAGCCCCTGAGAATAGTTAATTTGTCAGGTTTATCCATTTTGCATGGTTTTGCCAAAATTGCAGATACAGATGAATATATCTCCTCATACACTGTGGCTTCAGTTGCACCAAGCAGACCCTCTTGGTGCTCCATGTATAGGGCTATTCATGCTCAGAGATCCATCTAATTTCAGATGCATCTCTTGCACCAAGGATACGGCTGATACAAATGCTAATGATGATGGCTACTTTCACAAGCCAGTGGATAGGGGTAGTGCAGCCATTTCTGAATATCCCTATTTATTTCCAAGCATACAAAATAAAGACCACCATACACGGTGTGATTGTTTACACAATTTGCCAGTTTTTGATTGATTGGAACGACCATTCGTGTAAAAAGTGCTGTGTGTGGGGATGATCACTATGCCGATGTGCGAGGCATACATCGTCGTCGCTGATCAATTGTACCTGCAGAAAGATATCGACCTATCTTTCACGATTTGGTACACATCGTTTCGTGTGTGTGCATGATGAACGATGCGATGGACGATGTATGATATGTTGCATATATGTAGTTGACAAACTACAATAACCGGCGCTCCAGGGTAAATACAAAAATAATATTAATCATCCACCTGCTAGCTAGTAGCAATCTTTGATCTAGTTGAGACCAAAATGTATAAGCCTAAAAGTGGAAAAAAACTTTGTAGCTACTGCACAAGGTGGATAATGATACTAAATGTATATACAGAAAATAAGTAACATTTGTGCTCTCTGTAAAAATGGATGGGAGACTGGATGAGTAAAATCTCTATTTAATATCCAATGAATACACATATATAAACAAACATGATCTCAAGCCAATAAATGATGGTATATCTGAGTGACACTATATAATTGGAATATCAATAGTTCTTGTAAGTGGTAAATCCAATAAGCAAGGTGTCAACTTGATATATCACAATAAATAGACATGTAAATAAAAGATATTGTTAATAAAAAGTGCTGGCGTCCCAGCTTCAATAAGTAAAATGTACTGTGTATACGTAGCTTGATCTATAAATGACCAACAATGGGCTGTAAGCGTGGCCACGCTAATAATAAATATACAGTCCCATGGAAATAGATCGTAATGTCAAGAGATAGCCAAATGAGTATGTGGTGAAACTCACGGGATGCGGTGATATCCGCTGATGGTAAGTCAAGTGCACTCTTGGAAATGCTCTTCCGATCCTCCAGCATATGCTGCAAACACAAATGGCAGTGGCCGCTGTGTGTGCAGCTGGGAGGGCTTGCTGGGCAATAAGTCCTTCGGTGACTCCTGACCTGAACACAGCTTGTAAAGCAGCGGCTCCAGCCGCTAAATGAAACGGCAAGTGAGGTGTGCGTTATGAATCAGCTGATCGGCAGGTCCCGCTATACAAGCGGCGGTGAGGGCTTGCTGGGCAATAAGTCCTCCAGCGGCTCCTGTCCCAAGCACGTCTGTATAGAAGCGGCTCCGGCTTCTAGCTGAGTAATCAGCAGCTGCTGTGGCCAATGTTCAATGGCTGTGGCTGCATCTTTGATAGGGAATGATCCCAAAGTGATAGCTGGATAAAATCGGCTTTGGGCTGTAAAATATCCTGGATCTCCTGGAAAGCACTTGGTGGCTCTGGTCAACGCGTTTCGTCCTATACTGGACTAGGATGTATGATATGTTGTCACTTTTCCTCCCTTTATTTAAATTCCAGCATTGTGAGGTTGTTTGCTACAAACAATATATCGTTTATGATCTGCAGTCGTTTACAACCCATCTATATCGTGTGGTTGTTTGTACAATCATTCTGTGTGTGGGCACAATATCTTTCAGGAATTCAAGGGAAATCGCAAACGAGATTTAATCATTTGCAAATCGCACCATGTATGGGGGGCCTTAAAACTGCATATGCAGCTGATATTAGTGCGAAGCTGAAGCAGTCCTGTATACTTTTTTCCAGGAAGAAGGGTAGACCTAAATGCTTAGGGTCCACCAATATGAAGAAGAAGTGAGTAAGATCCAAAAATGTACAGGAGATATCATGCAGGATTATTCTTCTAATGAACAGTTAACATGATATCATGCAGATAATGTATTTCTTAATTCTTCCCAGTTTCTGGGTGTGAGCTGAGTAAGAATGCTAACCACAGTCACACTCTACAGAGGGCTTAAAAATCATTAAAAAAAGTGATTATTCTCAATTAAATATTGTTAAAACTTTACATGTCTCCATGATGGAAATAACGTGAAATACATTTTTATCATGTATTGAAAAGCAAGGAGATATGAGGCACTTGAAATTTGTATATGAAAAGACAAGTCAGTAAACAAGAAAGAACATTTACTGATAACACTTTAGCTACAAGGCATACTGATTCTAAAAAACTTAATTAACTTAATGAACCTTATCAGTATTCTTAAGATTAATAAAAAAAGGATGTTATAGCCAAAAGGGGAAGGTATATACACCATTCATACATGCCTGCTCTCCTGCAATGGATGAAGATTTCTGAATTTTGGGAAATCCATCTGACTGCTGGGAGGGCTTAGATAAAAAGTAACTAAGCATGACATCATTAATGCTTTTTGTTAAAACCAATTATTGCATAAACTTTCATATTGTAACAAAAAAATCTAAAAATAATAAACTGTGCACAGAGTGTTGGTACTATAAGCAGGGGCACCAAGAGGGGGGGGGAGTGGATACAAATTACCCAGGCTTGCTGGAGGGGCCCGGTGGGGGCCCAGATCCGACACTGCTCCCCCCCTCTTACATCACACATCAGCCCAGCACACGCTGCTATGTGCTGGGCTGCCCTGGAGACTGCTCGTGACTGCTAAGAAGCAGCCACAGCAGTCTCCTACAGTATGCCTGTGGGGGGAGTGATCAAGCTGATCATGTCCCACACTGGTAATGCGCCAGGCTCAGGGGGCTCATTGCCCACCCCCTTGCCAGCACGCGGCGCCGCTTCGTGGTGATGCGAAACCTTTTTTACCTAAGGGGGCGTGGCCACGCCTCCCGAGATTAGGCCATGCCCCCTTTTGTACCGGGGCCCGGCACGGCTCTTGACGGGCCTGACTATAAGACCTGAAATACCGATTAGTTGCACCATCAAAAAATGAACCTGCCCTATAGCAAGCCCAAGTTTGGCTTTCTATGTGAGCTGTTCAAAACCTGTGTACACAGTGACTTTCACTGACATGCCCACGACACGGCGGGTGGACAAACAAAAATCCACAAATTCTGACAAACTCCAAGCATTGGTTAGGCAAGAATGGGCAGCCATCAGTCAGTATGTGGCCCAGAAGTTGATTGACAGAATGCCAGGGCGAATTGCAGAGGTCTTGAAAAAGAGGGTCAACACTGCAAATATTGACTCTTTGCATAAACCTAATGTAATTGTCAATAAAGCCTTTTGACACTTATGAAATGCTTGTAATTTTACTTCAGTATACCATAGTTACATCTGACAAAAAGGTCTAAAAACACTGAAGCAGCAAACTTTGTGAAAAACAATACTTGTGTCAATCTCAAAACTTTTGGCCATGGCCGTATTTCTGAAAGTACGGTAATGAGCCACCAAGTACTGTCTGTAAGCATCTGTTTAGCCACCTCCTAGCAATCGCCCAGAAACGCTCATCCAAGACACTTCTGATACCATGTGTCTTGATCGAAACAGCGACTTTGTGCATACACTTTGTGATGCATGCACTGTACGATTCTTAAAGGCTTTTCATGCTGTATAGTAACAAAAAAAAAAGTTCATCTACAGTACATCGGCATCGGATGCAACTCTGAATTAGGCCTGGTGTAGCTATCTGGCCAATGACATTTCAGCATGCAATCTGTATGATGAATGATGGATTCAGCATGCACTCTATATGGGGATTGTAAAATATTGTTTATGTGGTCATGTTTGTTACTCAAATGTCACAAGGTGTTTGCAGGTTACAGTTGGAATGTACTGGCACACAATACATATGGGCACATCAGGATCTAGTGTTCTCAATGAGTTATGATGGATCAAAAACTGTGGTCTAATGAAGTTGGGGGGATTTATCATTACAATACCTACTAAGATGTATTAACATCTGTCAGCTCCTACTGGTCCACCAAGATAGAAGACAGACTTAGTGGGACCAACACAACTAGGAGTACTTAGCAAACAAGGGGAAAAATTGTACAAGTTCCATGACGTACTATTGGGGACTTAATAAATCACAGTTTATATGGTAATAGGGAATCTATCTGGAAAAAGGAACTAAAGAGTCATAACCTGAGTGGAAATAAAGAGACAATTTCTTGCAGAGAGGGAGATGTTTAGGTCACAATTTAGGGTATGTAGTGTGGTCTCCTCCCTGTTGTCTTGTCTGTGGCTTAAGGGACCCTAAGGTATTTCTTGTCACATAGTGAACCACAGCAATAACATCCAGGCACTTCACATTCTTTAATAATTTATATTGTACTCCTATTCTGCTACCTCCAGGTCCCCTCTCACCTCCTCTTACTCCATCTATTGTTATCCTACAAGCTATCAACTAATGTCCAAACATTGCCTAAATCTTAACATGTCTAAAACAGAATGAATCACCTTCCATCCCTCTAAATTTTCAAACCTCTCCACATCTCTTTTCCTGGAAAACACTACCTGCTCCTCTGCTCATGATGAGCATTGTAGGTGTCATCCTTGTTTCCAACTTCTTGCTCACTTCCTAAAACATCCAATCTCTTTAACAAATCAGTTTATTTCACCTTAGATAAGGATAATACCCTTATTATCACTAGGATGCTACCAAAATGTTCATACACTTTATCATAATCTCCCATCTTGATTACTGCAACTTCCTCCTTTATGGCCTATATTTCTCACCTCTCTCCCCAATTCAGTGCATTGGCTATCCATTCCCTACAATCTACATTTTAAACTGCTCAGCTTCAGATACTAGCACACACATATCTGCACTCTGCTAAATCCTCATTCACTCCTGCCCTATCTGCTCTGCTAATGACTGGCATCTCAACACCCCACTAAAAACCACATCCTCCTCCACTTCCAAGATTTCTCATGTGCCAATACTGCATATGAAATAGACTTCTACCCCCAGTCAGGTTCTCCATCAATCTAATCACTATTCACCAAATTCTCTCTGGCCAAGGCTGCATCTGCCCACATTTGCACATGGTGTCCACCCCCCTCTTGTCTCAGCCTCACTGCTTCTCATTAGATTGTAAGATCTATTGAGAAGGACTTTTCATGTCTGTTCCCAGTGGCAAATGCAGGATTTCCAGAGGGGGGTTTCCAAATGCTTAATTTTAGAGTGAGTGTGGCCTGTCAATTAAGAGGGCAGAATTATAACTTAACCAGCTTTAATAAGCGTCATGCAAAGTGTATTGTGTGTAATAGTTCCGGCATACACAGGACCAGTGATCACAGTAAGCCATTAGATGCGTCAGTAGGCCATCCTGCCTGAGCTGAATGTATTTATTTTAGATGTGGGCACCATTCCAGACTATTGGAGCAAGTCCGGGAGCTTGGAGGAGCAAAAGAAGAACCTAGCACTGCCCTGGACCTATATGTACATATTGGGCTCTATAGCAGTGCATCTCTAACATTACATGTTTTCCAGATCTTCTGGTTGGTGCACAGATTATTTATTACTGGCTGATACATGTTAAAAGATCCACAGGTGGTGCTAATTATTTAATTTGTGATACTGAGAAGAACATGCAGCACTAGTAACAATCTATTATATTACTATTTCTGTTGTGGTCATGGTGTGGGCTGGGGAGGGGGGTTTCCAGGCAGACAGAAACCCCCCCTGCATTTGCCTAAGGTTCCTACCTTGTTTACTTGGGTATCTCTGTATCATGCCTTTTGCAAGTTAACTTTGTTCTAAACTCTACCTAATTTGTTTATGTACAATTTTATTATTAATTTCCCAGTATATGTATTTATGCTTCTTGAATACCTCATATTTTTTATTTGTAGATTTTCATCTTTACTATATGCTATACTTTCCCACTGAATGGCGCTGCATATTTTTGTGGCACCTTATAAATAACCGATAATAATAATAAAATTTTTAGTGGTATAACTTACTATGGGGTCTGTTTACTAAGCAGTGTTAGGAGACAAGTGATAAGGTGCCAGCCAATAAGCTACAAACTGCCATCTCACAGGTTGTGTTTGAAAAATGACAGTTGGGAGCTGATTGGCTGGCACCTTATCACTTTTTACTCTGTCTCCTAAAACTGCTTAGTAAATAGACCCCTATATCTTTTAGTAACAACTTATACCAGCAGCACTAAAAACATGTTCAAACAATACACTACTTCATACTATGGAATTCTTTTTCACAATTTTTCAAGCCAATTAAATATACTTAGAACTACTTCAGAATGTTTCAGTAAGCTGAATGGAGTATTGCATGATCATGCTCCTTATATGAATGCTACATTTTTGAATATAGTTGTCCCTTGAAGGCAAAAAAACTGAGAATATATTTACATAACTACTAATCATAAATGCATCAACAATGCCAAATATGATGCTTAAATGAATTGTAATTACACTGGACATATGTTTATATATCAGATAGATGTATCACTCAATCAATCATAAAAAAAGTATTTTTGTGTCACCATCATTAAAACATCAAACATCCCTCTGAAATCTTGCTACTCGATGCAATTAGGATCATTAAGTAGCAGAAAATGTGCACTGTGTATGCATTATTGTTGGGATTTACATTTATTACTGAATGTTTTAACAGATTATTAGGATATAGCAAACAGTTTTCTGTCAGAGTGCATCCATAATTGACAGTTTATTAGCAATTGCTTTGATTTAAATGTCCGATCATTGCATCTTTCTGTTTAATGATGGGCAATGTATTAGTATGTACATAAAATGGATTGGAGAAGCTGACTCCAAGGCATAGATTTACTAAGGCGTGGTTAGTCAAAGCCATCAATCATTGACAGCTTTGAATAACTGTCAATGATTGACGGGGGCTTTGAAAACAAGCTCCTTAGTAAATTTACTCCCAATTATCAATATTGGAAGTTCTAGGGTAGTTCCTAGGCTATCTAGATTAGCCAGCATAAATTCTTGACCAGCTTCTATTTTAAATAATTGATTATTTATATTACTAATTCAAGGTTCAAAAGGCTAGTTTGTCTTAGGGAAGCAGAACCTTGCATTTTGGACTCCCTGTTACTAACTACATGCCATTCCCACTTCCAAGATTTCTCCACTGCCAATCCTCACCTGTGGAATATAGTTATGCACATAACAAATCAGGCATTCAACCACACTTAAAAAGTTTTAAATGCCACTAAACTTCCTGAGGGGCATAACCGCGTTACTTCCTGCAATTTCATCAAGACACATCAAAGTTTAAAGAATAGTGACAGCTGGGACTTACTTACAGTGCATGTTAAGCTACCAGTAGGGAAGAAGACAGTCCATCCTATTAGGAAGAGATCAGATTCACCTCGGTCTAGCCTGTTCTTTTAGGCAGAACCACTAATGCCATCTCTGCATGGCATTAAGTAATGGTGACAAACTTTTCATTGAAAAACACAGTGAACTGGGGACAATTGTACTTTACTGAATGAGGGAGATATCTGTGATATTCCAGGCATTAAAGCAAATAGCAGTGTAACTTTATTGTTGCAATAATTCTGTAAAAACTGTAGTTTTTCACATTATTTATGGCTAAATAAATAGGTTTCTAAATTGTTTAGGTCAACAGGGCTCTTGCAAGAATCACCCCTCTTTTAAATCACCAAGGTCCACACTAGCATAGCTAGCTCATAATCACAGGCAACCAGGGTAGTGCAGCATTTTTATAGGTGACTGACCATTTTGTCATGATACTTGTTTAATTAACTCATAAACCGCACTTGCTACATTTCTGTGTTTAACATGTCTATTCATGTAAAGTCCTGTTTGTTGAAAAAATATACTCTACGTATTACACCATAAAGTAAAACGAATATATATTTTTTATGATTTAACAAAAACCAGACAGAATAGGTGTTGAACAGATTTGTGGATAGTACAAAAAGCTGCTAATACTTAATAAATGTCAAAGTCACATGAAATAATAATCTGTATTGTGATCCGATCCCATCTCCTTAGCAATCAAACAGGTGTGTTGCAACTGCTAGGAGTCTAATCAATGGAGCTAACTCTGAAAAAAAAAAAACTCAGTCTTTATCCTTCCAAACTCAGTGTCACCTTGTTCAAAAACCCAGTTTTTTTCTTATTATTACAATTATTATTATTATTCATATTATTATTATTATGAATGCAATGCACAAACTCCTTTAATTGGAAGAAAAAAAAAAGGGAGCACAAATAGTGAAGAACATCCAGACAATGATTGCTCATGTAACATTTAGGGGCATATTATTTGGTTTTAGACTCAAAATGATAATTTCTTATCACCACTAAATGGATCACTGAAGAATGTGAGATCTGTAGCCTATATGCAATACAGAGCTTGGAATATCTCACAATATAGGAGCCCCATAGAAACCTATGGGGCCTGGTTTTACTATTAGAAATGGGGAAGCGCAGAAGTTATTTCCGATATCTGCTTTGGAACCCCCATCATAATGTACATCCTGGGAATGCTTACAATTTGCAGATATCCCTGAAAATTTAAGTTTTTGGGGAATTTACAGAAAAATTTGTTTTATAAGTATGCCCCTTAGGCCCGTATTCAATTAGGGAGCGAAAAGTCCATGCTGGACTTTTCGCTCCACATCGGAGCTTTTCAGGGGATAAAGTATCCGGCGCGTGCCCGCTTTATTCCCGTATTCAATTTAAGATGAACGAAAACGGGACCCAGCGAATTGGGATCTCCGAAAAAAAAACGTGAATTTTTGGAAAATAATTGTAGGACCCCCCCAAAAGATGTCCAGACATAGGGGATCATTATGGATACCCCCATTTTTGCTTGCAGAAGAAAGTCGGTTTTTAAATAGCTGCGGCAGGTGTTTTTTTGCCCGACATTGAAGAAGTGATTTTAAGTGGTCCCATCAAATAATGCACCAGCTGCTAATAGCCTATTCTAGAAAACACCTGCCGCATACTTACAGAATACCCCTGAACCTACAGTATTTGCCTATTTTTAAACACTGTTTCCCCTTTTTTTTTTTCACTCAAAATCTTTAATTCAGGGGTGTCCGTATTTTTTATTTTTTTTTACTTTTTTTGACACAGTTTATTTTTAAATTACATTCCCAGTGGTGCAGGCTATTTTTTTTTAAGCCTGCACCCCTAAACCCCAATTCTGCACTTTTTTTCGCCGTGTAAAACATGGTGAAAAGTCTTTGAAATTGAATATGGTGATAATTGAAATAGGCGAAAATGAGGTAGAAATAGATGAAAATTATCGCTGATTCTGACTTTTCGCAGCCTAATTGAATACCCCCCCAAATATGAATAAATTGTATTGTTTATAGATGACTTATCTGAAATGTTGATTCCTTCATGGACCAACAATGATGTTGCTTGTGAACCATGCATGCACCCATACAGAGTATGGTCACAACTTCCACGAGAACTACGATCATGTAACAATGTAAAAGTTTAAACTTAATAGAATAGATTATAAAAATGTACAACAATTATAGTGAAAGAGTTTATAACTCTGAGCAAATGCAGACACTTGGCACTGGAGTTGTTACAGAAGCCGCTCATTAATTCTGGAACTATGTCTCAACAAGCCTTTACATAAGTACTTCCACCCAACCAGACCACAGACACAGGAGAACTGCACATAAATTAATCCCTAAGCATTTCGGATGTGGTAAACTTCATCAAGGAAATGGCGTCCTTTACTGTATCATGAAAGCAATTTATATTATGCATTACTTAATTTCAGTAATTAACCTCTTGCTGCAAGTATTATGTATACAATGAAAAACTGAACTCTTGTCAGCAATATAGTAATGAGTCCAAATAAATTAGCTAACTATATAGTAATACAGTTCTTAAGTCAGTGGCATGCATATTGTGTAAAATACATACAGTATTAAGGAAATGTATTCATAAATATATAAAATTGAATATCACGATTTACAAATTAACACTGTTTCTTGATAAAGACAATTGCATTATATATATTATTATATATTTCAATTAAGATATAGGGGTCAATCCTATTAGCCCGGCGAGATTCCGGGTCAATCATATTAGCACCAGAGAGATCATCGCAGCAATAGCCACACTTTACGGCAGCCCGGATTTGCTGAATTTTGCTCGCAGCCCGACAGGGCTCCAAGCAAAATTCAGCGAATTCGGGCTCGGAGCAGGCCACGAAGGGTGCGAGGTGCTGGTCCGTTGCCAGCATTTTAACGCCATTGCAACGGAAACTCGCACCCTTCGCACATAATAGGATTGACCCCATAGAATTGACATAATAATAATAATAATAATAATAATAATAATAATAATAATAATAATAAATAAATAAATAAATAAATAAAGTAAATATTTCTCAGAACAAATGAAAGGAATGAATACTAATATCATTCCAGACATGACACAATGTCAATATACTTAATAGCCATGGTGGTGTAAATGTGTTTAATTGAAAAATCTATAACCACTCCATGAACTCAGTAAAACATGGTCAATAGTTTCAATTTGAATTAAGTTATATCCTTATTGTGTGAAGTAAGATAATAGTCTATAGATAAAAGAGCTGAGATGAATATTCATGCAGGATAATGTGACAGTCTTATTAACTGCCTCAAATCTGGATGCTTTAAGAATGCATACAATTTAATATAGGGTATCATATAAAATGCCATCATAAAATCTAAATAAGTTAAAGAATATGAATAAGATGATCCACATTTATCTATCAATTTGTTACCAACTCCGAAAAAAACTCTACATTTGTTTGACCTTGACCTCCCAATAGTAAATCTATGCTGCTTTGAATTTTATTATTTATTTGATTCAGTGCACAGTAATCTACGAGCAATGAAACATCTTCTTATAGAATGTAAGTTCTCTAAGTCTCTTAGTCATACTTGCCTACACTGCAGGAATGCCCGGGAGGCTCACAAAAATCAGGTGACGCACCCAGAAAAGTACGCATCTCCCGCACCCTCCCTCCACAGCACCCCATAGCCGCCACTTATAGACCACAAGTGGGTGGTCCGGGGTAAGGCCATGACGCGAATCACGTTGAATTTTGTCATCGTAGCCCTGCCACCCGCTATACAATGCCTGTTTTCTCTGAACTGTATTAGGGGAGGCAGGGCCACAATGATGCAATTGTGCCACCACACCCCCTGCACTGCCCACTCTCCTGGCTGCCACGCCCCTTCTCTGCCGACCTGGCTGCCCCATCTTGGAGGAGGGGGCAGAAAAGTAGGTAAGCTCTTCGTCCATTTGCCAACCTTGTATGTCTCAGTTATAACACTGTTATGCATTATTCTTAAGAGTAGTGTTGTACCTTCTCCTTTTTTGCATGCCATTATTCTGCATAATAGACCTGATTCAGAGATGTAAGCTATAGCACTGCCTACACATGAAAAAAATATAGTGAGCAGTGTATATCCCTGGGGAAGAGGGGGAATGTCCATGGGCAGGGTGGCAGTGGCGTAACAACTGCCCCCGCAGACCCCGCGGTGGCTCAGGGGCGCCAGCAGGGTGGGCATAGTGATATGATATATATTTTCATATAAAGGTGTAGGGCAGAGAGTGCCTGTGTAAAGATATGATATAATATATAATGGCACAATACATCACGCTTGCCATGCGCCCTTCTTGATGTTACAGCATGTGATTGGTTGAGAGCGGCTGTCCCCACCCTTGGTGATGCTACGCTGCCTCTGATGGGAAATGCTCGGCAGTTGGAGACCGGTCTATACCAGAAATACATTGGAGAGGCCAGCTGCCCTGGGGACTGTGTAGAGAGGCTCAGCGGGGGTCCCGTAACCAGACTGTTGACATCATAGTCTCCAGGTACAGGCAGGGCCGTCGGGTTCATGTCTGGGTGATACAGGCAGCAGAGCAGAGCCAGAAAGGAGGCAGGTGAGAAGGCACAATGCTGCTAGCCCAGTGCAACCCTGTGCCCATACTGCCTGTGCGCTCCCCTGCTCACCTCAGTGACTGCCACTGCCCAGCCTGGCAGCATCCTAATCCCACAGCCTGCTCTTCCTGCTCACCTCTGGACACCACCCTGTGCGCTCTGCACCCTCAAACACATCCCCCCCTCAAACCAAACACCCTGTCTCATCCCCCCTTCACACCACACTGTCTGCTCTGCACCCTCACACACATCCCCCCTCATACCAAACACCCTGTCTCATCCCCGTCTCACACCAACCAGTCTGCTCTGCACCCTCATACACATCCCCCCTCATACCAACCACCTTGTCTCATGCATGCCCCCCTCACACCACCCTGTCTGCTCTGCACCCTCACACACATCCACCCCTCATACCAAACACTTTGTCTCATCCCCCCCTCACACAGATCCTCACCTCATACCAACCACCCTGCCTCACACCACCCTGTCTGCACCCTCACATGGACAGTATAGCGAATCTATGTGCTGTTGTCCGGGAAAAGCATATGTTCTGAAGCCACACATAAAAGGGGGGGGGGGGTGCCAGAAACTGTTTTTGCAGGGGGGGAGCAAAATTAATAGTTACACCACTGCTGGGTGGTACTGTATGTCTAGGGGCCCAGGGGGTAGGGTTTGATCCGGAGACTAGGGGTAGGGTGCGTTATATTATATATAAAATCTTGTGTTGACCGGCACTACTAATACCTCTGCACCTTGCCCTGGTACCTTTTGCTGGTGGTATGTAGTCCAAGTAATAATGAACGGCACTCAGTGAATCACAAAATTCACAACAGACTCAGGGCCCCATTTACAAACGAACGAAAATACCAGAGGAAACTTTCGTATAGTATCACTGTGATACAAACGAAAATGATACTAGTATTTACTAATACTTACCCCTCTGGCGAGGTCCTCCACTGGGCTGCTGGCAGCCTAACACTGCCAGTAACGGGGCTCCAGTGTTATGCGCATGCGTGACGGTCCGTCTGCGCATGTGCATCAGATGGGGACCCGGCAGTGCCTGGAAGGCATCGCTGAAGTCATAAAAGCACCGCCGGGTCTCCATTAACGGCAATGGGGCAAAGTTGGCGAGAGCGATGCTGTGAAAACAGGGTAATCTTATATTACCACTGTTTATTAAATACAGAAAGGATGACATAACCCCTTTAGCGAGCGCTAAAGGGGGTTTGTTTCGTTAATAAATGGAGCCCTGAGTGTATCGTAAGTCAATGTATTAGGGCTGTGTGCCCTTTTATCAAGACATCACGTGAGTTCCTGAGTGCTGTCTCCGTTATTACTTGGACATACTGTAATATAGATAGATAGATATGTATGTATGTGTTATATAAAGAAAATATATATAATTATATATATATATATATCATATATTTGATGTATATATGCCATACATATATCACATATATGATAAACATATTATGTTTAACACATTATATATACAGTCAGGTGCATAAATACAGGGACATTGACAGAATTTTCATATTTTGGCCTCTATTCACCACCACAATGGCTTTGAAATGAAACAAGATGTGCTTTAACTACAGACTTTCAGATTTAATTTGAGGGTAATTACATCCAAATCAGGTGAACGGTGTAGGAATTACAACGGTTTCTATATTTGCCTCCCACTTTTTAAGGGGCCAAAAGTAATGGGACTATCAACTCAAAAGCTATTTCATGGATAGGTGTGGGCTATTCCTTCATTATTTCATTATCAATTAAGCAGGTAAAATGTCTGGAGTTGATTCTAGGTGTGACATTTGCATTTGGAATCAGTTGCTGTCGACTCTCAATATGAGATCCAAAGAGCTGTCACTATCAGTGAAGCAAGCCATCATTTGGCTGAAACATCAAAACAAATCCATCAGAGAGATAGCAAAACATTAGGTGTGGCCAAATCAACTGTTTGGAACATTCTTAAAAAGAAAGAACGCACCGGAGAGCTTAGCAACACCAAAAGACCCGGAAGACCACAGAAAACAACTGTGGTGGATGACAGAAGAATTATTACCCTGGTGAAGAAAAACCACTTAACAACAGTTGGCCAAATCAAGAACACTCTCCAGATCTGCAAACATTGGAGATGTACGTAAATATCGATCTTATGTACATCTCTGAATTAAGCTCATTGTATTCTCATTTTTGTTATAATATCTATTTGTATTCTTCTTAATATTTATACTTATTATTACATTATTGTACTCATGCATTAACTAATTTTCTTGTATATATAGATATACCCTTAACTGTGTTCATATATAATTGACTATATTCCTGTACTTTTGACTGTACAATTAAATCTATTGTGCCATACAAATATTCAATGATGATGATAGTCAAACATATTTTATTTCATTCCATAGCAATCAATCATATTCTACTAAGCATTTATCTAGCACCTGCTAGAAGATAATAGCTAGTATCTGATTGGTTGCTATGGGAAACATCTCCACTTCTAAAAACACGCACTTTAGTAAATATACCCCTCATTGTTCTAAAGTTATCCTATTATTTCTTACTAGTTTTTTTGTGCATTGAAACTTCTCTCACTATTATCCAATAACCTGGTAATATAGCTGTCAACTGCAATTGGTTTATAGTTTTGGTAAATGGCACCAGACACAGTATTTTTAGTTGATATTCAGTGTTTGCCAACTGGATCAACTGATTTATGTACTGTCAATTTTTAGATTTCTAGTAATACATCTTCTATATTGAATATATTTGTGTCAACATTACAACAGAGTATACATTTCCCCAGATGAACTCAGTGAATTTTTAACAGTAAATATAAAGAAACAAAAAATATTTAGGCATTTATTTAGACACCTTTATATCAAAGGGAAAAAAAAGTTTCCTGTTACCACTGCCAGCCAGTATCACATGGAAGCTGAGCATTGTTCAGCTGCCCTGGAAAACATTTATTGGCAAATTGTATCAATATATTTTCTATTGCTGCAATAAAAATACTATTGGCACAAATTATAAATAGACTCTTCAGTCGCCATTTCTGAGAACTAGACCAAGGATTTCTTAGTGTTTGTTCTTTAAGTAAGAAGCCCCAAACAAATATCCCAAGGAAACCATTTTATTTGCCAATTATACAGTTAATAATTGAATAATGTTTAATGTTTCCAATAAAGTTAAACTATTTATAATACTATAAACAGTGGATGGGGGAACATTGGATATTCTTTATGAATGTTAACCACATCATGATTATTGCATGGTTATTGATATGTTATTACTAGATTATATGAAAATAACTACAATAAAATAATCTAATCTAGAAGTTATATTTGGATGTTGATTTCAGCGTCTGTAGAGAAAATCAACAAACATATACAGTCAGGTCCATAAATATTGGGACATTGACAGAATTTTCATATTTTGGCCTCTATTCACCACCACAATGGCTTTGAAATGAAACAAACAAGATGTGCTTTAACTGCAGACTTTCAGATTTAATTTGAGGGTAATTACATCCAAATCAGGTGAACGGTGTAGGAATTACAACGGTTTCTATATGTGCCTCCCACTTTTTAAGGGGCCAAAAGTAATGGGACAAACTAAAGAATCCTAAATCTAACTTTCACTTTTTAATACTTTGCTGCAAATCCTTTACAGGCAATTACAGCCTGAAGTCTGGAACGCATAGACATCACCAGATGCTGGGTTTCATCCCTGGTGATGCTCTGCCTGGCCTCTACTGCAAATGTCTTTAGTTCCTGCTTGTTCTTGGGGCATTTTCCCTTCAGTTTTGTCTTCATCAAGTGAAATGCATGCTCAATCGGATTCAGGTCAGGGGAATGACTTGGCCATTGCATAACATTCCACTTTTTAGCCTTAAAAAACTCTTTGGTTGCTTTTGCAGTATGCTTCGGGTCATTGTCCATCTGCACTGTGAAGCGCTGTCCAATGAGTTCTGAAGCATTTGACTGAATATGAGCATATAATATTGCCCGAAATACTTCAGAATTCATTCTGCTGCTTTTGTCAGCAGTCACATCATCAATAAATACAAGGGAACCAGTTCCATTGGCAGCCATACATGCCCACGCCATGACACTACCACCACCATGCTTCACTGATGAGGTGGTATGTTTTGGATCATGAGCAGTTCCTTTCCTTCTCCATACTCTTCTCTTCCCATCACTCTGGTAAAAGTTGATCTTTGTCTCATCTGTCCATAGGATGTTGTTCCAGAACTGTAATGGCTTTTTTAGATGTTGTTTGGCAAACTCTAATCTGGTCTTCCTGTTTTTGTGGCTCACCAATGGTTTGCATCTTGTGGTGAACCCTCTATATTCACTCTTGTGAAGTCTTCTCTTGATTGTTGACTTTGACACATATACATCTACCTCCTGGAGAGTGTTCTTGATTTGGCCAACTGTTGTGAAGGGTTTTTTCTTCAGCAGGGAAATAATTATTCTGTCATCCACCACAGTTGTTTTCCGTGGTCTTCCGGGTCTTTTGGTGTTGCTGAGCTCTCCGGTGCATTCTTTCTTTTTAAGAATGTTCCAAACAGTTGATTTGGCCACACCTAATGTTTGTGCTATCTCTCTGATGGGTTTGTTTTGATGTTTCAGCCTAATGATGGCTTACTTCACTGATAGTGACAGCTCTTTGGATCTCATATTGAGAGTCGACAGCAACTGATTCCAAATGCAAATGTCACACCTAGAATCAACTCCAGACCTTTTACCTGCTTAATTGATAATGAAATAACGAGGGAATAGCCCACACCTGTCCATGAAATAGCTATTGAGTTGATAGTCCCATTACTTTTGGCCCCTTAAAAAGTGGAAGGCAAACATTGAAACTGTTGTAATTCCTACACCGTTCACCCGATTTGGATGTAATTACCCTCAAATTAAATCTGAAAGTCTACAGTTAAAGCACATCTTGTTTGTTTCACTTCAAAATCATTGTGGTGGTGAATAGAGGCCAAAATCTGAAAATTTGGTCAATGTCCCAATATTTATGCACCTGACTGTACCATTGGCTCAGTATATGTTTCTTATTATAAATAATAATACAAATTAAGATACATTTAGACAAAAATATAAATAAGGGCATTTAGTAGTAAGTTGATGAAAAGGGAACATAGGTTTCTAATGTAAATATATTGGAATAAAAACCTGTGCTGTAGCTCAGAAAAATGCTACAGTACTACAGTACTCACAAGTGCCTAATACAAACACTTATCAAAGGAATAAGTGAAATGTCATCTAGACGAGGTGCCAACAAAGTGTAGTAGTTTAAATTTAATTTGGTTCTAAATGATTGTGATTAAATGCATACAATAAACTTGTACTGGAAATATGCTTATCTGTGATTCTGAATCAATCCCTATCATCCAAATGTAGGGATATAAAACAGATAAAAGCAGGGCAGTAGTGTAATATGTAAAATACAGGTTTATTTAGCCAATGAAAATAAAAGATAAAAAGCTATACATCAAATATAATCTAAAACAGCTATTTTGGTGGTATTGAATTGGATCAAAGGAAGATTCCAAAAGAAGGTGTCCTAGACAAGTAAGATCAAAGAAGAAATCCCTACATGTGGGAATTAATACTGTAAAGTAGTAAAATAAATGGTTCAATTCAAGCTTTTAATAGATAATAGCTACTTTTTTGTATTCAGTCATAGTAAAATTGAATGGTTTAAAAAGAATTATATATATATATATATATATATATATATGACATTAGAAAAAAAAGACTAAGCTTTAACAAGAAGAAATCCCATGGGCAAAGCTTTACATACTGCATTTTTGTATATAATTAGTACATTAGTACATTTAGTACAACACTAGAAATCTACAGTATCCATTGAATAGTTTGTGATAGAAAAATACATCCCAAGCAACACAAAAAAGCCATATTCTAGCCTTTTCTTACTTTCAACTCCAATTGTTTGTTAAACAGTATTAACTTCCTTTATGAAAAGGGAACAGAAGTGTTAGGCATGACAAAAATTCACTGAAGTCTATTTTCTAGTGACAGTGGTGTCTCTGTGCCCATCAATATGTCAGGTGCTTTTCCAAGCCAACAATTGCAAATGTAAACTGTATTTCATCCTTTGCTAGTTAATAAACTATACCTTAATTATTTGTTTCCACTAAGGTAAGCACATTCTCATGAATTTTTCTTTGATTGATACTAGTTTCTTTCTGAACTAAACCACTATTTATATAACAGGCATAATGTATTATATATCACTGAAATAGTCTTAAGGATTTTATTCTTTTTGAAATGCCTGTGATTCTTTGCAGCTTCACTAATGGGGTTTAATTTAACAATAAAACAAATAATTGGATTAATGCCATGCCTTTGGTATTTAATACAACTTGAAACCTGAAACGAAGCAGGCATTAGATAAGCTGTCTTCTTAAGTGAAAATTTAATACACAGTAGCATTATTATAGTGTTATAAAGTTTTATAAAAGAATGTTCTTCACTCATAAGTAATGCAAAGTTCTAAAAGGCTTCTGTGGTGTCATTAGTATACAGCTGACATTATGTATAGTGCATTAGGCAAAAAATATATATATATATATTGGAGAACATTCTACCTTCAAATTTCAAATAGACCCATTAAAAATACCGTAGGATGCACTTATATTGCTTTTAATGTAGCAATACGCATGGCAAAACAAATACAAAAAGATGATTTAAAACACTAAATCGTACAAATTGAAAATCATAACAAATTGAGTAAAATAATCATCTTTAGGGTCATAATTATCATAATCCACATATTTATTGCGGTTGTGATGAGAATCAGTTGAATGTACTATATTTCTCTTGCCGGGACACAGGCTCCGAAAAGAGTCCACCCTGGTGAATAGCTGAAAGCAGAGTGATAGCTTACAGTATTACTGTGACCAGGTTCCGATCTGGCCAGCTTAATGTACATGCTCGGACCAAGAACTGCTCATGTGTCACTGGGGGCCAAGTAGCCCATAGGCTTCTATGGGCTAATGTCTGATGGTGTTAGCGACTATGGGCAAAATCTGCGATGCTTCATTCTGGAGCTTTGTAAATCTGACAGTTTAGCAGCCGCATAGAAACAATGATTTTATTTTTGGAAGTAGAGTACAAAGTTATAGGAAACAATGTGTGGACACATAATAACAATTCAGGTTGGATCGCAAGGCTGCGAATGCACGCAACCGGTCAATGTCTGCATTCTGCACATGCGTAAGCATCGCAGTGCACGTGTGCAAACTGACCACTGCGATCGGGTATGCGAATGCAGCAGCACAAAGAAATGATTGACAGGAAATAGCAATTGGGGGTGGAGAGGGGATGGTCTCGAAGGAATGCAGGTGTGCCTGTGCCATTATAGGGGCATGCATAATTAAGCCCCTGCGATGGCATATGCAGCCAGAGGTCTAGATGGCAACTGGAAGTTTCGCAGTTTGTGAGTCAGCTCAACCACGACTGTGCATATGGGTATGATGTTACTCAATGTTACCAATGTTTTTGCTGACTTGTGGATGTACAGTATGTAATGGGAAGTGGGAAGCTTTATACAGTGGTGGGCGTCTTGGTATAGTTCTGTGATTGCACTGCGAATGCATTCATTTGCATATTTTCGCAACGAGCGGGTGCGTGCGATTGCAGACTTGAAATCCGTGCTGAATCGGGCTCAGTACAGTAAGTAAAAAATAAAAAAACGTGTGCATAGAAGAACATAGATTATACAATGCATCCAATGCATTCATAGCTGTAACAGTTTTTTAATAAGGTTGTGAAAATATTTGTCCACACTCCTGCCAACATGCCTGCCAGAAGGTTGGGGGTATATGGCATGAAGTTTAGTTGTGACCATGGACCTCATTCAGAGTCGGCCGCTCGGTCGTACGCAACCGATGTTCGCTAAACTGCGCATGCGTAAATTTCGCAATGCGTGTGCGCAAACTAGCTGTTACAATCAGAAATTGCTCTCTCCTTGAACACAGCCAGGTCGTTAGTTTGAGTGACAGAATGAGCCATTTGTGGGTGGTAACAGGGGAAGGTGCTTGTGAACGGGGGTGTGGAGATCCGAACGCAGGCGTGCCTGACTATGCAAGGGGAGTTTAATGGGAGTGCATAATTAACAGTTTTTTTAATTAAGTAGTGTCATGGCACACGTGACATGGGTGGTTTTTACACTGACTAGATCGTAGTGCTTAAGAGAAAGAGATGGTATGGTCAGCCTTTAGCTCTCCGATCAGCTCCGATGGGTCTCGATGGTCTCGATTAATCCTTATATCCCTGGAGATGATGTGTGTTGTGACCGCTTCTTACCCTTGGTCGTTCAGCTAACGAACCCATCTTAGCGACGCAACTTATGATCGCTTCATTTGAATATCCGGCCCCTTTCCCCTACGACCGAGCGGCCGCAACGACCGACTCTGAATGAGGTCCCATATACCAATGAGTGTAAAGTTTATAGGAAGTTTCCTTAATCACCACATTAATGAAAGATTTTGCAAACCTATGATGGATTTTCAACATGCCTTTCTGTCTAGAGAGATCCCCACATTTCTCTCCCATGCCAATTTGAAAGTTTCAGCATGGTCTTTAGGAGTTACAAATAACAATATGTTACAAAAGACAGATATATACCCCTGTTGAGTAGGAGAATAAGTGCAGAGTTGCTCAAATGGTGTGAGAGCCTGTAAGGAAGGTGACTTATGCTGATTGTACAAATAAGGGAGATTGAAGGAGGTGACATTTATCCTGGATATAGCAAAATTAAGTTGGGCAAACTTCCCTATGGTGTGCAAAAATCTAGTCATTCTAATCTGGAGCCATGAGTGGATGGTACAAATACAGTATGTCCTCATACACCTTGTCTCAATACGCCATGTGTGAGTGAACTACCATGTCCCATGTTACTCTGCTTGCATTGAGCATCTTTTTCACCCAAAAATGCATCTTAGTACCAATGTGATGCAACTAAGAAGTACCAGGAAACTGCACTGATTCATTAAATATGCAACTCTTGTGTCTGTGTGCGAATGAGCCTGTAAATCAAGCACAACAGAACTTGTCATAAGTAAATGTCGTGGTCGCTGCTTCATAGCACTTCATATATTGATTTAGATTCAGCCACACACAGATATACAAGTATCACATATCAAATGAATCAGTGCGGTCTCTGGTGTGTCCTAGGTTGTGTCTATTGCTGGCCATACACTAGTACGACCAGCATAAGATGCGATTCATCATACGTTTTCCCTTGAACTCCCCGGCAGCTCCCTGGCAGTCCCGGCTGTACGATTTGATGCTTTTTAGACACATGATGTACATACGATCTGCCGTACGATCACTCGCCCCATACAACTGGTCCTGATACGATCAATCGTGTGCCTCACCAAAAACATGCAATCATAATAGATTTAAATGACGCCGCTCGGACGGTCAGAAGGCATGATGCATCGCATGTGCAAATACATGGCACGATCTGCATATGATTACTACGTATAATATGGGCTACACATCTGATCATAAGATACGATAGAACAGCAGTGGGAGCATGTATAGGATCGTATTCCTACCTAACTACTACACGATTTCTACACAGTGCATCATACGATGCATCTAATATCGTACAATCGGCCCAAAATCACGCTAGTGTATGGCCAGCATAAGACACATTTTAATCGAAAAAATATGCAAAAAAAATGCTCAGTGCAATTAGAGTTGCACAGGACCTGGTGCGCAGAGAGGGGCTGTTTGGCGTGACTACAGCAATAGTGTATTAGGACACATCTGTATGTGAGGAAGATCAGAAAGGAAAACATGGGAATTGCCAAATAGTGGTGTGTGGGCAGCGATATGAGGCCAAATTTAGCAGTTTGTTCAATCTGTCCAAAATTGACAATGTGAAATTGAGAGAAACTGGTCTGAGTGACCGAGGGATCCAGAAGAGGAAACTAAGGGCCTGTTTCAGAGCCGCTCGCGAGCACTATGCGCTCGCAAGCGGGTCGATGGTGGCCCAGTGCGCATTTGCATGATGGAGCCGGCTCCATCGTGCGCATGTGCGAGACCCGGATAGCGACGGGGAAACCATCGCTCTGTGTCTCGTACCAAAGGGTGCGTGCTGTCGATGTTGAGTGACAACACGCCCCCTTTGGTGGGCGGGCCGGGGGCGTGGCTGCCCAGATGGAGGCGTTCCCATGGGAACGCCTACCGTCTGGGGCCGGCCCCACTGACATCACAAGTGATGTCAGTGGGAGTGCTTTCGGCTCTGTTAGAGCCGAAAGTACTCTAGGGCTTGCAGCAACGAGACCCTACCACAAGGGTCTCGTCGCAAGCCCGATGGTCGTGATGGTCTTGACCATTGCGACCATCTTCCTGGCCGCTCGCTATAGCTGTGGGTGGTCACCCACAGCTATGTGAGTGGCCAGGAGGCCGCTCTAAAAAAACAGAAGGCCGGCCCTGATTCAGAGCGAGCGCTCTGTCAGAGCATCCGGCTCTGAATCAGGCCCTAACTCCCTTGCTAGACAAAGTAATTGGCTCTCTGTGTATATTAGTGTTTAGAGTAATTGACTGCAGCCTGGAAACATATAGATCCTTAATGGGCATTCATTTTTTCCTGGAGAGGTGAGCATGCCAATAGAGGATATGGCTGAGTTGTCCTGCATTATAATAGGATTCAAAGATCAGAAGACACAATACACCACCAGAAATCACATGACCAGGACTTGCTTTACTCTAATTGGCCAGGCATCCAGGTGATGTCACACTAACATGGCAGTGCCCATGATCCAGAGCCATGGGAACTTCCAGGAGAGGATGCCATCCACAGGTGAGTACTGGGCACTGTGGGTGACCTGCAGGACCAAAAGGTGTAGGAACACTGATGCAGGACAGCAAAAGCTCTAGTGCAAACACAATAATGCAGGTTAGCAGAATCTCCAGTGTAGTAACACTGATGCAAAGTAGGAACTTGCAGCCAAGGTACTCAGCCTCTGTGAGAGCAGTTGTACTGGCCATGTATAATGCATGACTTCCTGCTTTATATAGGGTGCCTTGACTTGTGATTGGTCCCTTCAGTCACATGACTGGTAACTTGGTTTACTCTAACTGGTCAGGCGTCCGGATGATGTCACACCAACATGGCAGTGTTCATGATCCAGAGGCATGGGACCTGTCAGGAGAGGAGGCCAGCCACAGGTGAGTGAGTACTGGGCACTGTGGGTGACCTGCAGGACCAAAAGATTTAGGAACACTGATGCAGGTTAGCAAAAGCTCCAGTGCAGAAACACTGATGCAGGTTAGCAGAATCTCCAGAGTAAGGGGCATTTATAGAGAGGTGGGAGCCCGTGTGCAGTCTGGCGGCTGGCTCCAGAGAGGTACGTTTTATGGGTGCAGGGTGTACAGTGCGGGCCTCCCCTGGACCCAGGGGCCCATGTGCCCCGCACACCCTGCACCCATTATGAATACGCCTCTGCTCCAGTGTAGTAACACTGATGCAAAGAAAGAACTTGCAGCCAAGGTACTCAGCCTCTGTGAGAGCAGTTGTACTGGCCATGTACATGCAGGACTATCTGCTTAATATAGGGTGCCTTGACTTGTGATTGGTCCTTCCAGTCGCATGACCGGTACTTGCTTTACTTTAACTGGTCAGGCGTCTGAGTGATGTCACACACGGCGGCGTCCATGATCCAGAGCCATGGGAACTGCTAGGAGAGGATGCCAACCACAGGTAAGTGAGTGCTGGGCACTGTGAGTGACCTGCAGAACCAAAAGGTACACTGCAGGAATTGGTAAGGTATACAATCGGGAAACTGGCTACCTTAATACCGACAGCCGGCCTCCCGACCGTCATATCCCAGCGAGGGTGAAATGCCGGGTGTCTATATCTAGACGCCTGTCATTTCCCTGATGCCAGCGGACAGCCGCGGGGGGGAAGGTTAGGTTTAGGGCACCAGTGGGGGGACTTAGGGTTAGGCATCCCCCCCGGGAGGGTTAGGCTAGGGGGAGGAAGGTTTAGGGTTAGGCACCCCCGGAGGGGACTTAGGGTTAGGCACCCCCCCGGGGGACTTAGGTTTAGGCAGCGGGGAAGGGGGTGTTAGGGTTAGGCACTTAGAGGGGGGATTAGGGTTAGGCACTTGGGGGGGAGGTTAGGGTTAGGCACCCCTAAGGAGGGTTAGGATTAGGGGGTTAGGTTAGTTTATACTTACCTTAACGATGATCTGGATTTCCAGCGCTGTCAGGTTTCTGCTGCCGGGAACTCTGCTTTTGTCGGCCAGGCGCTGCCGGGAATCGAACCGGCAGGCGGTATTTCATACTGACTCCCTTGGTAATGGGGCCCTGGGTCCATTGTGTGACAGTAAGTGTGCAGAAATAGGCAACATATGGTGTTCAAATCCAGAAGAACCAAGGTATAAAACACATGCTTCAGAGCAGCTCAGAGGCACCTCTAGCTCACTCAGTATCTGGCCATGCCCCCGCCACAATTATCTAAATCGACGACTAATGGCCACAGAAATACTACCAAAGACTTCTAATATACCTATAATTTACAAGTGAAGGATACATCATCCCTATACTATATATCCATTAAGCAAGTACACATTTTAAAAGTATGTATGTAACTGTAACTGGATTATCCATAACAGTCTTATAGGGGAACATAGAGTATGTTTTTTAAGACAAATCACTCTAAGCCTAGTTTTTGGATATTTCTAAATAATTTTACTACCTACAGTAGATTCAAATAAAGAAGCAAAGTTTAATATTTAGCAGAGATTTTTTTAAATGGAAACAGCCTACTGTAACTCAAACAACCTGCAACTTGAAAAATATGTCTTATTGTCTTTCAAAGGTAATCAAGCAGACATGATATAGTACAGTACATGAAGATTGCCCAATAATGGGTAATGATTAAAAATAGCATACACTGATGGACTCCTGTGTGATGGCAATGTGGGTTCATGAATTTTGTTGAAAGACATTTGCTAGATGGTAATAACAAAGTTCTTATAAATACAGGCTGCTATGTCAGCATGCTTAAAGAGAAAAAAAAACGATTTGAAAGTGACAAGGATAAGAAAAAGAAGCCTGTCATTTTTATGCTTTGCATTGAATGCACACATCAGTGTTAGATGCCACTGCTGTGACATATTTCAAAGAGCAAAATTGTTTTTACCATTGCCTTACGACAAACTTGACACTGGCATTCAAGTAGGCGTCTCAGGGGGCAGCTAAACTCTATTTTCGCAGAGGGTGTAGCTGATTTTTAAGAATATAGAACTGAATAGCTGATTATGCTGTTCTAACTAAAGAAGCTAGTGTGGTTTCTTAAGATGGAATGATTCTGTTAATTAAAAATTAGATTTGAGGGGAATTTACAAAACTCTTTAATACAATGCATTATAACCTTGCATTTACGTTAAGTAAAGCTTACTTTTGCAAAAATAAGTAACCATTTACCAAACTATACTATATCATTGTAAAAGGAATATTGTTAGCAACAAAACTTCAGTTTTACCCCAAATAAACTTCCTAACATTTATGCACAATTTCTAAAATTAATCTCGACATATTATTGCTTTGTGGTCAAGGGATTGTGAACAAGTAATGGAATACCATATTTTTGGTGCACAAAATTTAAACCATGTACCTACAGCTGAAAATAGAATAGGTTGTAGTTTGCCAAAAAGAAAATACATTAAGATAAAATTTGAGGCCCAAATGGAAAAATAAATAAATAAAATTGTCCCAGGAAACCGATAATTGAAGAGGTGAGTGGATGAAGGTGTTATCTAACAATTTTCTGAGGGTGTTATGAACTAGGAAAACATAGTAATGTTATTTCAAATGTTGGTAGTCTATTTACTGATATATTTTGTGAATAAAAGTGATATGTCCAATCATGTGAGATGTCAAATTCATATTTAACTGTAAATATTTCAGTTTCTTCTAAACATAACACTGTCATCCACTCGCCTCTTGAATTGTTAGTAGCCACAATCTACTTTACATTTCAGACTCACTGATTCAACAGGTGTCAAAAATACAGATATATAAAGAGAAAGTTAACAAGGTTTTGCAAAGGACAAACCATGTGGAAAGGATAGGATATTTAGTAAACGTATTGTATGCAGCTCCTAAACCTGCAGTATCTAAGTTGGGCTACTGCTAAACTCTAAAGGTGCGTACACACTGGGCGATATTACTGAGCGACTGCACGATTACAACATCGTAATCGTGCAATCGCTCAGTAATCGTGCACAAATCGTGCACTTTTATGTCAGAAACGACCAGCGATGTGCGTTCCCGCTGGTCGTTTCCGACATTGTCCATCGCCTGAACATGCTGCCCAATCTGCCGATAACGATAGATTGGCATGTTCAGGAATGACGGACTGTGCCTGCACTGAACGACTGATAGTTCAGTGCAGACACTACAGGTGATCAGGAATGACGGTACGATTACGATGTCGTAATCGTACTGTCTTTCCTGATCGCCTAGTGTGTACGCACCTTAAGAGACATCTAATACAGATGTGTCCACATACAACTATCCTAAAATCTAGCCATATGGCTAAATGTGCCATGCCTTTAAATCTGTGAATTAGCCACGCTTTGTGATTTTTCTAAACATTTGCTACTTTAATATGATACTTAATACAAATACTTTTGCAGGAAAAAAAAAAATTGGGATCTATCTAATTGCTACTGTGGTGAATCTTAGCCGTGCTGGCATTTTGTGCCAAATGAAGCAAAAAGGAAAGGTGTATGAGGAGTCAGGACACATCTGAATATACATGTTTACACTCAGCTTTTCCATTGTCTTGTTAAATAAACATTATCATTGAATAACTAACTTGCGCCAGAGCAATATACATTATGTAAGATCCAGTTTTTATCTGAATATTTATTTTTAGACAAAACAAATTGAGATAACCACTGCAGCCAGTGGCGTCACAAGGGGGGTGCAGGGGGCGAGGGCCGCACCCGTTTGTCACCCGCTGAGGGGTGACACCAAGGTGCAGACTGACACTCCCACACAGTGACAGGAGCCAGGTGCTGCACTTAATACTACAGTGCAGCACCCAGCTCCTGACACTGTGAGGGAACCGGCACTACCACACAAGCAGTCATCAGCACACCCTCCACCTCTCCCCACCAGTAATATTAAAAACAGGACCACGGGGGATCGGGATCGGGCTGTGAGGCCATGCTCCAGTCCCACGAGACCATGCCCCATCACACGAGGTCATGTCCCCTTTTCAGGGCTCAAAATGTCCCTCCCCGCACCGGGTGACACTGACTGTAGCCACAACTAGCATATAATTCCCATCATTCTGATTGAGAGGATTAGGATAGGGGCCTGATTCAAAGCTCTATGCTAATGCCGCCTCTGCTGCATCTGTGTATGCAGTGGATGTGTGAAAATATGCACAGAGGAATGTATAGAGAAGCCCACCTGCAGCTTTGCAGAGCCAAGCTTCTGTGTACAAAGACACAGCACTGGTCACAGATCATTCGATTATCACAGCTCTGAGTAACCCTACGGTCACACAGACTGGCCGTGTGTACTGAGACACCGGAGCCACTTTCACTGAGAATGGGAAGCAGGATGTGACATGTCCCAAACTGCATGGGTCTGATTCAGAGATGGATGCATATCCCGTTGCGACTGATTCTGTACAGAGCGGACTTGCGAAAATATGCTAATGACTCCACTGCCAGCTTGGGCACTGAGACACCCTCCTCCAGTATCTGACATCTGCAGGAACATTGGAAACATTGGTCGCACATTAAACTTCTGAGAACGCCTATGCTCAGACAGACTGGTCTTTTGTAAGATGTCGGGACCTCTACAGCTGCAAAGGAATTTGCAAAGTTTCACTAAAGCACATCCAGAAAACAGTACCAACACACCAGCATTTTTCTAACCCCCTCCACCCCTCATTGCCTGCCCCAAACTCTGACTCCCTGTCACTCACTTTGTGACTAAATCCTCTCTGTGACTGCCATTGCTAATCCATCACCGCATGGGAACAGTGTGGCTTTGATGCATGTGCAGTGGCAAAAATTTGCTCAGTGCAACGATGACATTGTGTCCATCTCTGAATCAGGCCTTATGCCACCTCTACAGGGGGTTTGTGACCATGCCCATGATTGCATGCCTAGTGCTAAAAAACACTAGATTGCCATTTGACCTACTCTAGTTCTGATCAATAATTCTTTCATTGCTTCACTCAGCAGCAGCTGCCCTAAGTCTATCACTGCACTGCTATGCAGACCAGCAATGAGTGTTACATATCTCCCCAAAACTCTGAAATTGGGACTGTGCTGCTAAGATTAGTTGTGAGATATGTCTAGTAGTGTATTATTTATATAATAGACTGACCACAAGTAATACAACATACTTTCCCCATACCTGGTGCTAGCCAAGAAAAGTTTCCTCTACAAAATACTCTAAATTTATGGAAGCTTTTTTATTTTTTCAAATGAAGCACACATTTCCATATGGGATCCTCAGAGAGTCATTGTTGCCCAAGATCTCACCAAGAGGAAGCGGACACTTATCACTGCCTCTGGGTCTGTCCCATTGTTCACTATTTTTCGCATCTTGTCCACAGATATGCTGAAGCTAAACTTATACATTTTGTTCCTTTTAATCTGGAATGGGTGATTTGGGGAATTTTTGACCCAAGTATACGTATGACTATACAGAGTAGGAAACTTTTATTAGCTTTAAGTGCTGTGGGCAAGGAAACAATATTACAGGGCTGGTTGGACAGCACACCGCACCAAATGTCCTTATTTTTGAATAAACTCAATTTTTGTTTAAGATGAATTGGGTGGAAACACTCTTAAATAAGGAAAAGCAAGTGGAACGCTTCTTTGCACTATGGGAATCTTCCATTGCCACCCTCCCCACTCACAACCAGAACACAAATCCACCATAGTCTTAAATATACTATCTTACTAGAATGGCAGTAAAGGATCCGCCGGTCTCCTTGGATGGATAATTACGGTCTCACACTGGTCTTCCTCTCGAATTTATATAACCACGTTATAAATTTAGCAACCAATTATACTAAAAAGTATTCTATATTTATGTATTCTTTTCTTCTTTTAAAATGAATAGCAACTATTAATGTAAATGTTGCAACTAATATTTTAGTAATTTGCTGTTAGAATATACAGTATCTGTGAATTTTATTTGTGAAATCACTAAACTGAAATGTTACCTCCATTCTATGGAAATGGCAATGATACAATGTAACTATGAATACTAAATTGATTTGTGATGCCACAATTAAAAAAAATGGGAAAAAAAAAATGAAGCACGCGTGTTTTAAAACTTAACCTCCCTGACCACTTCCCATTGTCTACTTCAGGATTTCTCCCGGAGTGTGAAGTCATGAAAAAGTAACTTTACAGCAGATTTGTTGAGAGCAGAGTGAACATATTTACTGTCATTATTCAAACTAATTAAAATAAGTGTAGTCTTATTGTAAATAGAATAGCACTTTTGAAAAAGAAAGTCTGAGCATATTGCACGGTTTTATTGATTTTAGTGTTGCAGTAAACATGACCAGATAATGACATTTACTTGTATATTCAAACACAGAGACAAAAAAAAATATTATCAATTCACAATGACATACTTTGCAGCTTGATATTTTTTTAGCATTCTGTTGAGTAATCTGGCATTTTAAGTAATCATAAATCATGTCAAAACAAAATGTTCATGATTGCTCGTTTAACTGTGATTTATAGTAACCTAATCTAAATACATCACTATTAGTCTAGAGTGATGCATTATTCAAATAAGCTAATTGTTTTACAAATTGGTAGAAGAGAATAGGCCCAGGGGAACACCCATGTACATTTCTTTTTGGGAATAAAAGGTGGCATTTGATGGGTTCCATGATTTTAAGCCACATGTTTGACAGTGTGTACATACAGTGAGATGGCTCCCACAATGGCTTCACCATTTACTATTCACAAACTCCCCTTACGTACTGTATCACAAACAGTAATAAACACTCAATATGTCCCTGAGGAAGGCTGCGCAGACTGATACGCGCCGGACCATCTACACTTCTTGAATACCCAGCACTGGACTTCAACATATACCAGTGTACTTTGAACACAAACTATCCCAGAGACTTACTAAAAGAGCTAACTATCGCTAACTCTCGCGTGGTTACTGCTTTACCTGGAAGTGATTGATGTCACATACAGGACAGTCCATCGACACCAAGTGTGTAAACAGGCACACACTTGGTCCTCTACACCCGGCAGGGTCACCCACATACACTCCTCACCAATGGATGACAGGAGTGACTAGTGGCGGCAGCAGACAGCCGGGGACCACGTGATCAGTCGTGATGTGCGGGACCAGACAGTCTCGCGGCTCCCGAAGACTAACAACGGGGACACCCAGCATTGTGTAACTAGGCTCACACTCCCCGGCAGAGAGAGGAAACCAGCTACAAAAAGAGAATGAGCAGCGCACACGGAGGACACAACAGGGTAAGTTAACAGACCGGAGGGCACGGGATGTTGCCCCTCCAGAGCGTTACACCTTTTACTCATTTTTCTCTGGATTATCATTTTCTTCATTTTTTTTTGGACTATTATTGTACATATATTTACAGTTATATTTATTTATATTTTTTCATTCCATTTAATTTAATAATTAAGTATCCTACTTGCTGCAGTGGATACAAAATCACCGGAGCAATTCAACATTGCTCCGGTATGGAGATAGCTGATCCGAAATCAGCTGTCTCCATGATCCCTTTCACTGCTACTTCTGTAGCAGTGAAAGTTAGCACTGCTAAGTCTGATTCAGCAGTGCTAGTGCACCTGCATGAACTGGGCTTCACGTATGCACATGGCATAAGGAGCCAAACAGGTATGGAGGGATACAAAAGGCTGAAAGGATCCCTCTTCACTACCAGGGACTCCTTCCCATTGGTAAGAAGCGGGGGTGCGAGAGGAAACGCCATCTGAAGTTGGTGAATGCTCCCACTGACAAGCTCAGAAAATATTGTATTTTTGAAGCTTGATGAATTTATATCCCTATACTATTGTATGGGGACAACAGGACAGGGCTGAAAGGTAAGTAGGAGATTTATAATGAATAGCCCCGGTACTTCATTTCTTCAAAAATAGGTAAAAATTGTAATTTTCACCTGCTACTGTAGAAATTAAGTGATGATGAATAAACCCCTAAACCTACAGTAAAATCAATGCTGGGCAGCTAACTGATACAATTACTTTTCCCAGCCTCTTACTTGCAATCCTTATGTAGGGCCCGGTTACCCACAACAAAATACAGTTGTGTCCAGCCTGGACGTTAGTGCTTTTGGGCATTTGAGATGATGCCAAATGGTCAAATATTTCCAAATTCACTGTTAGACTAATTAAACAGTAGTTTAATAGTATGAAAAGACTGGACCCCTGACAGTGCTGATTTTCCATAAATGACGCATAGAGGCACACATAGTCATATACACTTACCAAACCTTTTCTGTGTGGGATTGGGAGAGTACAGAATGGGGAGAGCAGGAGAGATTGTAATGTGGCAGGTAGAATAGGGGAATATTATGCATTGTGGCGCTAAACATGGGAATGCTAGCTCTATTAGGAACAGTGAGTAGCAGTAGAAAGTGATCTGAATTATTCCTTAATGGGAAAAAAATAATTAATTTGAAACACATTAGATAATTCATTGCATTTACAATGAGAAAATAATCTTCTTTGCATCTGAAATAAATATTATATCATAGTAGAAATCTTCATATGACTAATATTTAAAACATTTTATTTACATTTTGGGTATGCTCATTTTCTAAAAATTTAATTTTTCAACTTTTTTATATTTTGCTAATCAGTAGTAGGAGATGGGGGAGTGGATATCTGTCTTATAATTTTTAACGTATATTATATTAAAATGTTAGCATTCTGAATACAGAAACTGCAACCTATCTATTATTTGATATAATATTTACCTATTTTGAGCTTTGCCATCCAAATATTGGGACCATTCATCGATACTTAGAAAACAGTTTTTAATTGAAAGTAAATATTTGATGCATAAACAATAAGATTGCGAACCCTTCAGCCAGAAAAATAATTCTTATGGAGGTCGGCACATAGGTTCAACATAGGATGGAATTGCAAAGCCGCACACAAGCAATGTCTGACGGCCCTGCTGCATTTGTGATCCCAGCACTGTGACCGAGGTTGCAGTCTGAGATAACCTTTGTGACCATCGATGGACAGGGCTGGCCAGTTGACTAAGCCTCTGCTTACACATGCTGCCCGATGTGCGAGACAAGGAAACTGCGTCCATAGACGCAGATCCTGGTCTTGATATTCCCGGAAAACAAGGGAAACATGCCCCCGTGTCCGGGAACACCAGCTGTCAATCAGGCAGAGGCATAGCAGGAGCTGTGTGCAATCACACAGAACCCGTTATGCATATGCACAGAACGGATCCTGCGCAAGCACAGACTCCCAGTAATCGTGAATCTGTGTTCAGCATTGTACTTACAGTATGTGCAATGCTGAATTAGCCCCATAGTTGGTGCAAATGTGATTTCCCACTAATTTGTGGCATACCACTAAAACAAGGATATTGCAGAATAGGGTGTAATGCCTGTAGACACTATAGATAAAGGTCCATATGTAATAGTTGGAGATTTGGGAGCACTGGCACAAATTTGTAAATATAGCCACTCCCAGGTTGGATTTGCCTTAAAACAAATTGCTGTATTAAATCTATTGGGTATATAGTCAAAATTGAGCTGGTGTTCGCAGAGCACAGGCTATTCCATTTGGGCCTATATGAATGTATAAATAAAAAAGCAGATGACTACTGTATATAAGTTTTAACTGTAGCAGGAGATGTTGAGAAGAAAGTGGTAGTTAGTGGTACATAGAGAAGGACACTAGACAAAGATTAAAGAAAGGAGAATAATTAGGAAAGGAGATACAAAGAAGAGAAATATAATTATCAAGTTCCAAGTCCAACTGCAAAGAAGCATAACAGTGACATAGACAAGTACCAGTGAAAGCTACAGTGAAATGAAAGATATTCTGTGACATAACAGCACAGATGAAAACTGCTGAGATGTGTGAATAAAGCAGAGATACAATAAAATAACCTTAGGATAAGGATGGTCACAAAAATTACCTTGCAGATAAGAGAGTTTCAGTAAATCCTCATTTAGGATAACAGGGATACATTAAGTTACATTTCATGCTTGCCCTCTATGATCAAAGTACAGTAAAAGGGGATCATCATAAAAACTGGTACTGCAATTAGCCTGAGCCTAACAAAAACTGATAGACAGTATGGAAGGGAAAAAACTATTTGAATAAAAAAACAGGCAACACTAAGCTTATAAATACAGAAATAAATGAGAATAGACTAACTGAAAGCATTATGTTTACAGTTCTATTGCAGACAGAGTAAAAATGCTTTAAATAACATTACTCCCACAATGATATTCTATGGTAATATTACTCCAATGTTGGTTTTCTGCGCTCAATATTATACTGTCGACCATTTAACTAAAGGTGCATACACACGGTACGATAGCTATAACGACATGAACTATAACGATATCATTCAAAGATATATCATTCATTTTTATGCAGTGAACGACCAACTGATGCGTGTTCCCGCATGAACGATAACGATATCTATGATCGTTCGAACATGCAGGCCAATCTGGATGATATCATCATCTTTGCCTGTTCAGAGATGTGGCAGGAAGACTTCACTGAAAGATATATTTCAAGTTGTTGGTGGTCCAGATCGTTCCATGTGTACCCAGCATTACTCTTGTATTAGGGAGATAGAAGGTTAATGTTGTTACACTTTTAGATAGAGATGTGCACTGACCCCCGTGGTATGGTTTTGGATTTGGATGTCCCCTGATTTTGGATCTGGATGGGTTTTGCCAAAACCTCACCTCCGTAGTTTGTTCTTCGGTTTTGGTTTTGGATCTGGATTTTTTCTTAAAAAATCATAAAAACAGCTAAAATCACATAAAATGGGCCTTTTTTTGTTCCTACAGTATTATTAACCTCAATAACATTTATTTCCACTCGTTTCCAGGCAATTTTGACCACCTCACAGCTCACTATATTGTTTTCATCCAGTTTAGGCCCAAAATTTGCACCAAGCTAGCTGGCCGACTAAGCTAAGCAGCAGCAGTGGGCAGCACAAACACATGGCAGTTCAACTTCAAACATGGCACATCAGGAAACACTTTTATTATTCAAGATAGGCCTATAGAAGCGGTGGCCGCGCTGACACAGCTGGTTTATTATTTGTGGCAGCTCCGGAGAAAACGGTGCGGAGGTCTATCAAGAAAGTGAGAAGATGGAAAAAACATTTTATGTGGATCCTGCTAACCATGCTGTGTCACCACAGAACCGTGATTGTTACAGCCCATTGGGATTATTTGAGAAGTTTGTGGTGGAAACTCCATTTAACACCTTGTCTGATCCTAATCGCGATGTACAGTTTATCTCCGTGCTGAAATCTCCTCATGTGAAATAGCAGACAGAGCATTCTCTGGATAACCATATTTCTAAAAATATGAATGCACTTACTCTGAACAATACCTCAGTGATGGAGAAGATATGCTGGATGATGAATAGAGTCTCTCCTGTTAATACTAAGAAAGAAGACCAAACTTGCCAGATGCTAGGATACTGGCATGCAGATTGCAAAGAAGTACAGATATTTGATGATCTGGAGAGTTGTTCTGACCAGATGGGTAAGGGAGAGCACATTCTCATCCATGATGATGATGGTGACATAATACGTGAAGAGGATGGAGAACAAGCTCAGACCCACTTAACCACTATGCTCGATACAAAAAGGACAAGAGACCTGTTGGTGTCCAGAATCCCTAAACATATCACAGCCCATAGGAAAGTCAAAAAAGAAAATGTGTAAAATAATGAAGACTCTCTCCTCCCTGATGCTGGCTTCAGGCAAGTCATCTAAATAGATTCGGACCACCACAGTACAGACGCTATATGAAGTTCTGCTGAAGAGAGTTCAGGAGACAAAAAAATCTTGATGTGCATCTGGAAACATTGAAAAAAATTGGCAAAGAATGTAGACAATGAAATTTACAACAACTTGTATAATACTGGTGTGAGGTTCAAAAATAAGTACAGAAGTCTCCTCTTCAATCTGAAAGACCCACAAAATAAGATTTTCTTTTACCATGTGGTACTAAGGGAGATCACCGCACAATGGGCCTCATTCAGAGGCGGTCGGAGGATGCAAGCGGTCGCTCAGAAACTGGGTGGCCACTTGCATCCTGACCGCCCGCCTCTGTTGCGGTTGTTAGGCTGTGGGTTAACACCCACAGCTCTAACGACCGCTCCGGTGATGGTTGTGATGGTCAGAGACCATCGCGACCATCGGGGCTTATGACAAGACCCTAGGGTAGGGTCTCCCTTGTTGTAAGCCCCAGAGAGCTTCTGGCTCTGTCTGAGCCAGAAGCTCTCCTCTGACATCACTAGTGATGTCAGTGGGGCCGCCCCCAAACGGTAGGCGTTCCCATGGGAACGCCTCCATTTGGGCTGCCACCCCCCCCGGCCCACCTTCCAAATAGGGCGAGCTTTCGATGTTAATTGACACCTTTGGATCGAGACCCGCTACGACCGGCGCTGTCGGTCGTAGCGGGTCTCATGCATGCGCACGACGGCGCCGGCGCCATCGTGCGCATGCTCTGTGGGAGGCCATCGACCCGGTCCGAGCGCATCCGCGCCAACGACCGGGTCTGAATGACCCCCAATGTCTTGTTCAGTTGAGCCCAACAGAAATGGCTGGACTGGAGCTGACAAATTGGAGAAACCAAGAGAGACAGCATACTCTGGAGATCTATAGAAAAAAGAAGAAAAGGATTCCCTATGGTGAGCACACAAGACCCTAAAGATATATCTAAAATTTAACCTTTATTAACATTTATTTAGTAACCACACATGTGGTATGACAAACATAGAAAAATCCAAAACCAAAATAATATGAAAATAAATAAATAACTAAAATATTATAGTGCTCAGTTCCTGAATGTCTCAAATAAATATTCTTAAATAGTATTTAACTGTGTGTTTTAATTTAATAAGATTGTTAATGCCTAGGAGATTCAATAATGTCTGTCATATGTAATCAATACCACATGTCAATACTGTTTCCAAAATTCAAATGGTTTAAATAAACACCCTCACATTTAATTAAAGAGAGGTGTATAAACAGTACTCATATCTGTCTTTATTAGACAGCCAGAGTCTATGTTACATGGACACATACACTATGCATGTCCTGATTAGTATATCACTCCCGGGCCAGCAGCATGTTAGATGGCAGCGGGCTGCCTGTGTATGTTAGCCGCACTGACTCTGCAGCGTCCTGCGACAGGCAGTAACTCCTGTCTCTGCAACACTCTCTACAGGCGGAACATAAACAACAAAGTTAACATATTCTTTGTACACACACAGTATTAATATATGACATAATAGAACTGTCATATATTAATATGTTAACTTTGTTGTAAGCAATTCCAATGCAATAATTCATATATGTGGAGAAAAGAAAAAGTATATAGCATAAAATACTGTATGCATAATGTATAATTTATTAATAAACTAGGCAACAATATGCCTGTATATCTTCTCACATATGATTGAATTTGGCTCTGATGGCCAACAATAAAAACATTAAAAACCACAAGCATATATATAACAGCTGGTGGCCCATGTCCTGCATACTGGATGTAATTTAGCGTTGTAAATGCACCACAGGTACTTCCGGATACTACCTGTACTGTCTAACCTGCGGTCCCACAGTCCAGTGCACATGGGGTCCCTTTCTGCTGCAATCCAGTCCTGCAAGACCTTAACGCGTTTTGAGCAAGTGCTCTTCTTCAGAAGGTGATTGTGATTTTTAATGTTTTTATTGTTGGCCACCAGAACCAAATTCAGCCGTATGTTAAAAGATATACAGGTGTTTTGTTGCCTAGTTTATTAATAAATTGTACATTATTCATACAGTATTATGCTATATATATACTGTTTATTTTCTTCACATATATTGTATGAATTCTTGCATTGGAATTGATTACCAAGAGAGAAGTATATGATTTTTATTTCATCTATTAGGGTATAGCTCCACCAGGAGTTTAAACAGCCCTTTGTTCAAATTAGTATAAAAGTTTAAATGTATTAGAGCAAAACTGTGTAAATATATATATATCTGTGACTGAATACATGTTATTGTAATAGCTTCCACATTAAAGTAAACACTATTCAAACTAAACATAATCTCTGCATTTAAATTACTAACTACTAACAGTTTTGGGGAACCCATGCTTTTTGTCTGTGACTATTATCTTCAAAAGCACCACACAAATAAAGATGAATTACCGGTAATTCAAAAGGTTAGTGAAAAGCTGTCAAAGCTTGCAAATTCTCATCACCCAAGATCAATTACCTGGCTGTCTTAGAGAAATTGAATTTCACACCCTTACTACTCTAGGTGGTATATTTACTAAAGTAAGTGGAGTTGTTGCCTACAGCAACCAATCATACTCTACTTATTATTTATCAAGTACCTTCTAAAAGATCATAGCTAGAATCTGATTGGTTGCTATGGGCAGTAACTCCACTTCTAAAAACCTACACTTTAGTCCGGGTTGCCAACATTCTGGCTGCTCCTTCTAGGAGGGAGGTGCCAGATCGGCATAGCAGGGGGCGTGGTCAGCATATGGGTGTGTGGTCGGATAGATTACACTGAATTTGTGGGTGGAGCGGGGGCGTGGCCACCATATCACTTCATTTTGGCCCCGCCCTCATTACACAGTGCCGAGATTACCGACATTGTGAAGCAGGTAAAGGGGCCAAAATGACACGATTCAGGCCCATATTCAATTACAGATGAAAACCCATTATCGGCGATAATTTATCACCGATTACGTCATTTTCGCCCATTGTAATTATTCCCGTATTCAATTACAAAGACTTCTCGCCGGTGCGAAAAGTCAATGTAAAAAAACAGGGATAATTTTTCTCCAGTGTGGTGTCCACTGTGTACTAACCCTACCGCTGCACAACACAACTGATGGTCTCAAGCACATTAAGAAGGCAAGTCATTCCACAGATTGACTCTTGACAAGGCACACCTGTTAATTCAAAACCATTTCAGGAGACTACCTCATGAAGCTGATTGAGAGAATGCCAAGAGTGTGCAAAGCTGTCATCCAAGCAAAAGGGGACTACTTTGAGAAATCTAAAATATAAAACATATTTTGATTTGTTTAAAACTGCTTTGGTTACAACATAATTCCATATGTGTTCTTTCATAGTTTCGATGTCTTCAGTATTAATCTACTATGTTGAATATAATTTAAATAAACAAAAACCATTGAATGAGAAGGTGTGCCCAAACTTTTGACTGGTACTATATATACATATATATATATATATATATATATATATATATACACACACACATACATACACTACCGTTCAAAAGTTTGGGATCACTTAGAAATGTCCTTATTTTTTAAAGAAAAGCAATGTATTTTCAATGAAGATAATATTAATTTAATCAGAAATACACTCTATACATTGTTAATGTGGTACGTCTGGTTTTTAAAGGAATATCTACATAGGTGTATAGAGGCCCATTTCCAGCAACCATCACTCCAGTGTTCTAATGGTACATTGTGTTTGCTAAGCGCATTAGAAGTAGGGGTGTGCACCGGCCACTTTTCGTGTTTTGTGTTTTGGTTTTGGATCTGGATCTTTCTTCGTGTTTTGGATCTGGATTGGTTTTGCCAAAACCACCCTTCCGTGTTTTGGGTTCTGGGTTTTGGATCTGTATTTTTAAAAAAAAAAAAGCATAAAAACAGCTAAAATCACAGATTTTGTGGGTTTTTTCTGCTCCTATGCTATTATTAACCTCAATAACCTTAATTTCCACTCATTTCCAGTCTATTCCGAACACCTCACAGCTCACAATAGTGTTTTTATATCCAAAAGGTTGCACCGAGGTAGCTGGATGACTATGGTAAGAGATACGAGTGGGCGGCACAAACACGTGGTCCATCTAGGAGTGACACTGCAGTGGCAGATAGGATGGCAGTTTGAAAAACTAGGCCCCAAACAGTACATAATTCAAAGAAAAAAAAGAGGTGCAAGATGGAATTGTCCTTGGGCCCTCCCACCCACCCTTATGTTGTATAAACAGGACATGCACACTTTAACAAACCAAACATTTCAGCACCAGGGTCTGCCACACGACTGTGGCTGAAATGATTGGTTCGTTTGGGCCCACACAAAACAAGCTGGCAATTAATCTGTCCCTGCACAAACTGGCTCTACGGAGGCAAGATGTCGTCCTCATCCTCCTCATCCACCGATTCCTCACCCTCTTCAGTGTTGTGTACATCCTCATCCTCACAGAGTATTAATTCGTCCCCGCTGGAATCCACAACCACAGGTCCCTCTGTACGTTCTGGAGGCTGGTCTCCCTGGAAGAGTTGATAATTCATTTTATGAACATCATCTTCTCCACATTTTGTGGAAGCAACCTCCTACGCCTTTCGCTGACAAGGTTCCCGGCTGCACTAAACACTCTTTCGGAGTACACACTGGAGGGGGGGCAACTCAGGTAAAATAGAGCCAGTTTGTACAGGGACCTCCAAATTGCTTCTTTTTCCTGCCAGTACAGGTACGGACTGTCTGACATGCCTACTTGGATGCTGTCACCGATGTAATCCTTTAACAGACAGACGCACGCTTGTCGCTGCTGCTTTAAGGATGCAGGTGTGGCTACAGCCCACACAATTCACAAAGACAGAAAAAAAAGAAGAATTTTTTTATTGTTTGAGGAGCACACTTTGAGGGTTACTTGGGGGTTACAGCACCCTTTAACAGTCAAGCCAGCCGGCCCTTTACTTATGACACAGGCGCTCGCTTGGCACTACTTTGTTGATGCACGTGCGGCTACTGCGCACACAATTCACAAATACAGAAAAAAAAGAAGAATTTTTTTATTGTTTGAGGAGCACACTTTGAGGGTTACTTGGGGGTTACAGCACCCTTTAACGGTCAAGCCAGTCGGCCCTTTACTTATGACACAGGCGCACGCTTGGCACTACTTTGTTGATGCACGTGCGGCTACTGCGCACACAATTCACAAACACAGAAAAAATATTATTTTTTTAGCACTTGGGGCCAAGCACCCCTGATGGACAGAGCACCCCCTGGACAACACTACAGCACCCCTTTAGGACTGGGACACTGCACAGGACTTTGGAGTGGACACAGCCCCTATGGAGAACTGACTGCACAACACAGTCCAGCCAGCCCCTATGGACTTTGAAGTAGTGGACACAGCCCCTATTAACTGCAGCACAGCACAACACAGCCAGCCCCTATGGACTTTGATGTAGTGGACACAGCCCCTATGGACAACAGCAGCACAGCGCAGCACAGCACAACACTACTCTGCACTACACTACACTACACAGCCCAGCCAGCCCTAACTCCCACCCTCCCTCTTCACTGTCCACAGCCGAGTGAGAAAATGGCGCCGACGCGGGTACCTTATATAGGATCCAAAACCCGCGAGACCCGGAAGGCAGGATGATGACGTTTTGCCTCGATTTCAGATCCGAGTCAGGCGGGAAAAGTCGAGCCTGACTCGGATCTGCCTCGGATCGGGGGGGCTCGGGGGGGTTCGGATTTCAGAAATCCGAACCCGCTCACCCCTAATTAGAAGACTAATGGATGATTAGAAAACCCTTGAAAACACTTGTGGAATTATGTTAGCACAGCTGAAAACGGGTTTGCTCGTTAGAGAAGCTATATAACTGTCCTTCCTTTGAGCTAGTTCGAGTACCCCAAACTTTTGAACGGTAGTGTACACACACATACATACATATACAGGGGTCTTTGAGGAAGTACAGACCAGAACTCAAAGTATGAAAATATATATTAATCCAATACATACAGTATAGTAATACGCTAAAAAAGCCATCCATTTGTGGGTTCGATTGTGCTCTCCAAATGGCCAGAAAAAGAGAACTTTCCTGTGAAACTCGACAGTCTATTCTTGTTCTTAGAAATGAAGGATATTCCATGCGAGAAATTGCCAAGAAACTGAACATTTCCTACAACGTTGTATACTACTCCCTTCAGAGAACAGCACAAACAGGCTTTAACCACAGTACAAAAAGAAGTGGGAGGCCCCGATGTACAACTGTGCAAGACGACAAGTACATTAGAGTCTCTAGTTTGAGAAAGAGATACCTCACAAGTCCTCAACTGGCAGCTTCATTAAATGGTACCCGCAGAACACCAGTGTCAATGTCTACAGTGAAGAGGTGACTCTAGGATGCTTGCCTTCTAGGCAGAGAGGCCAAGAAAAAGCCATATCTGAGACTGGCCAAGAACACAGACATTGGACAGAGGAAGATTGGAAAAAAGTGTTGTGGACAGACGAATCGAAGTTTGAGGTATTTCGATCACACAGAAGAACATTTGTGAGTTGCAGAACAAGTGAAAATATGCTGGAAGATTGCCTGACGCCATCTGTCAAGCATGGTAGAGGTAATGTGATGGTCTGGGGCTGCTTTGGTGCTGGTAAAGTGGGAGATTTGTACAAGGTAAAAGGGATTTTGAATAATGAAGGCTATCACTCCATTTTGCAACACCATGCCATATCCTGTGGACAGCGCTTGATTGGAGCCAATTTCCTCCTCCAGCAGGACAATGACCCAAAGAACACCTCCAAATTATGCAAGAACTATTTAGGGAAGAAGCAGGCAGCCAGTATTTTGTCTGTAATGTAGTGGCCAGCGCAGTCACCAGATCTCAACCCCATTGAGCTGTTGTGGGAGCAGCTTGACTGTATGGTATGCAAGAAGTGCCCATCAAGCCAATCCAAAGGTGCTTCAGGAGGGGTGAAATTTAATGATGCTGCCACCACCAAACTCTACCTTCGGCGTTTGGAACCGCTTTTTACGTACAGTCAGGCTCCTGCCTTGGAACCTGGAACCGCTTCAGCTGCGTATGCGTTTGACTAACTGCGGACACACCTCCTGTTTGGTGTCGGCTGTTCCCACCTGATCCCTCGCAATGGACCAGGTCTGCATGGTAGCTTGGCAGAGGGCTTGAACTTGGAGACACGGAGCTCTTACCCAGAACAGCAGGAGAACGGAATAGCGTTTTGGCGCAATTCTGTTGGTCCAAGATTGAGGCAATCGAAGTAAAGGCAAACGGTGTTTATTTGCTCAATGTCTTAAAGAAGACCTTCCCTTCCGTCTGAAGGGGAATATCACACAGAAATCAAACAGCAATTCTCCACAAAGGATTTTCAAAGATGTACCACATACAGGAATCTTATCAGCAGCTCTTCTCCTCATAGAAGTTACAGGGTTGTACACATACAGGGCTCACAGTCCCTCTTTTTATGTCATTCTTACATACAACATTACAGGGGGCGCAAATCCACCCTGTGTTCCAACCAATCACCTTAAGTGCATGACCTGTGCATGTGCTAGCCACATGCACATTTAACATTGTCCCCTATGGACAGTGGGGAGTGGTCACTCCCCTGAGCCTGAGACTACCTGGTGTTTTGGTCACCACCCAAGAGTCAGCTCGTCTAGGGCCGGGGGAGATTTTCCTAAAAAAAAACATACTTCCAGGAATCTGCTAAGGGACCAGCCCAGCCACCTAAACTTTAAACACAACTGATTTATCATACATTATACTGTCTCCTAAAATGTTGATATAACATTTCACAGGAAATGGTAAATGACATTCATCCTTCCAAATGGAATTATCAATCAGTTTGGCATTTCCAACCTTAACACTATTCAGTGACATCCAAAAGGTTCTTAAAAACAGATTGTCTTTTCAAAGGAAGTTCTGTACATGTAGTGTTTGGCTATATGACACCATTCACACCTTCACACAGAGAACTTCCAGTCACCCTATTCATCACACCTCATGCTAAGGGAATCACAATCAGCATCTAGTATCTGCAGACACAGAGGCTGGTCATGTCTTATACAGACATATATTCAATAAGTGCATTTTCTCTACAAAATATACATTTAAACCATATAGTGCATAGCCTATTAAATATACGTTGCTCCATGCACTAATGCATTGCAGATCAGCTGCAGTGCATTACAGCAATACATATAGACTTTAATACAGTTTATTATAAACCATGTGCCGTGTGTTTTTACACTGTCCTTTTAAAAATGGCGCAATGACATGAGGGTTAATCCCCTCAATGCCGCGGCAGCCATTTTAATCACGTGTGGTCGGCCTCTGGCCACAGTCTGCAATGCTGTAATTGTTGCAAAAGGAGCACTCTTTTACAAAAGCAAAGTTTGAAGGACAAAATTATTATTTCAAATAAAAATCATTATTTCTAACCTTGACAATGTCTTGACTATATGTTCTATTCATTTTGCAACTCATTTGATAAATAAAAGTCAGTTTTCATGTAAAACATGAAATTGTCTGGGTGACCCTAAACTTTTGAACGGTAGTGTACACACACACAAACATACATATACAGGGGTCTTTGAGAAAGCACAGACCAGAACTCTAATGTATGAAAATATATATCAATCCAATACATACAGTATATTAATATGCTAAAAAAGCCATCCAGTTAAAGTGAACAAGTGCAATATTCATTGTTTCAATGCATAGTCAGCATAGGCAGTGGGGAATACACATGTCAAGTCCCAGCACATCCAGCTTAAAATGAACAGGTGCAATACTCAACCTAGCATAGTCAGCATAAGCAATATGGATACACATGATTATATATATATATATATATATTTATATATATATATATATATATATATATATGAGCAAGTTAGGATTAAACAGCTTTGTTTAGGAATCCTTTAGTGAGTATATTCTGATGGTATTGTATTCAGCAGCAGTTTATAATGTTTGTTTTATTAGAGCAATATCCTTGTTTATTGCTTTTTTATATTGTGCCATCCTAGTTGTAATGTAATATTGCAATTTCATTTATTCATGTTATATACTTACCTATATTATAGGTTAGCCAGTTTTTGTATAGGTTTCTCTTATAGGCTACTATTACACCATAATGTTTTTGTTTATTGTATATTTATACTGTATATAGAGATTTTGTGCTTATACAGTGATCGTCTCCCCCTTATTTACACAGCCTATTACTATGGTGATGGTACACGGATGAGTCAGCACCGATGAGTCTCATGTGCTGACGTCATCAGCTCTGTGCAGCCTGCTGGCCGGGTTTACGGTTGGCCCTGGACAGTGGCGTATCTATAATGGGTGCTGTGTGTGCGGGGCACACGGGCCCCCAGGTCCAGGGGGGCCCCGCACCTCTTCCTGCACCCATATTAGTTTAAACCTACCTGTCCGTGGTCCCGCGTTAACTGTCAGCGCTGTTCAGAACCCGGAAAATGGCCATGGCGGCCATTTGTCCGGTGTTATGCGCATGTGCAGTAGACTTCGTGCACTCTCTTGCCACCGGGGCCCTGCATGGGCAGGTCTTTTAAGATGCCCCTGACAGCGGCGTTCATTCACTGGGTGATTATAGTTTAAAAGGTAAGATTGTTCCTTTGTTTATGTACAGTATGTCCTGATGAATATACCTACGGATTAAAATGGATTTTTCCCGGAGATTTGCGTATGCGCAGTAGAAAAATAACCATGCGCAGTAATCACTGGCACGGTGCCAGAGTCTACTCACATGCACCGCCAAATATAGAGGACCAGTCCAGCATGGTGACTGCAAATTGGCCCCCTCATCTCTTAAATTGCCCCGGTCTATTTTCCTATATTATCCTTTATATTTGCCCACCAGCGAGGTTTTGGGCAATGTTCTATTTCAGTTTAACGTCTATTTTCTGGTGATTTTCAGTCGATTTTCAGTCCATTTTATAAAAGATAAAAGCAAATTTGCTGTTTGGTTTTGAAAAAGCAATCTTAATGAAGGCAAAACCAAACGTGTTTTTCATTAAATACTGCCATTTGAAAAATGGACAGAAAACTTGAAGCTCGATTACATTTACTCTTAAGTCCTACACACTGGAAAAAAAGTGAGGATGTTTGTCCCATTTTTCTCTTCCTTGAGCAGCCCACATCACTTTCTCTGCCCCCATAATCTTCCTTAGATTATAGATCTGTTAGATTATTATCAGTTTTGGGTTGTCCACAGGGCCGGCAACAGAAATCTCGGGGCCTGGTACACTGATGTCTGTGGGGGCTCCACCTTCTCATCACCACCCCTGATCACGCACATCCCTTCCCTGCATGTGTAATATGTTAAGCATGAGAATGTTAACTGAAAGATATGCCAGCCTTTAAATAAAGTAAAAATACACTATGACTTACTACACTGTCTCTCTGTCACTTATGATACAGGCTGTAGTTCTTGTCTGCTGTCTCTTGCAAGGTCTTCTTGATGGCACTGCTGTGGATGCCTTAGGGGTAGGAGGGATGGTGTCTGTATACAGGGCCTGATTCAGAGCCGCTCGCAAAAAGCGATTGCTCGCTCTGAATCAGGGCGGGCGCTTATTTTATATGTTGCGGCCTCCTGGCTGCTCGCATAGCTGTGGAAGACCACTCGCAGCTTATGCGAGTGGCCAGGTGATGGTAAGGTCTTACGGTAAGGTCTCATGGCCACAAGCCCCAGTGGACTTCCTGCTCTAATAGAGCAGGAAGTCCACCTACTGACATCACGAGTGATGTCAGTGGAGCCGCCCACAAACGGCAGGCAGTCCTGCAGGAACGCCTCTGTTTGCCCAGCCACTCACCCCTCCCCGCTTTCCAAACGGGGCGAGCTGTCGATCAACATAGACAACCGCCCTTTTTGGATGTGGGCGCTGGAGCGAGTGCTTTTTGCACTCGCTCAGGGGCTCGTGCACGTGCAGTGCGCACGCCGCACGTTAGCACTGCCTAACAATCGATCCGCTTGCGAGTGCATAGCGCTTGCAAGCGGGTCTGAATCAGGCCAACAGTACTCATCACCTTCCTCAAATTCAGCCTCTCATCACCTTCCTCTGTCTCCAGCCCCCATCACCTTTCTCTGCCCCCATAATCTTCCTCTGCCCCCTTCACCTTTCTCCATCCCCAGCCCAATCCATTTCCTCTGCACCCAGCCCGTGTCACCTTCTACCCCAGCACCTTCCTCTGCCCCTACATCTTCCTCTATCCCCAGCCCCAATCACCTTCCACTGTACCCAGCCCCCATCACCTTCCTCTGTCCCCAGCCCCATCACCTTCCTCTGCCCCATCACCTTCCTATGCCCCTTCATCTTTCTCTATCCCCAGCTCCCATCACCTTCTGCTGCCCCCAGCCACTATCAGCTTCCTTTGCCCCCTTAACCTTCTTCCGTCCCCAGCACCCATCATCTTCCCCTGCCCCAACCCCTATTCCTGTACCATCTGGGGATCTATTCATTCCCATCCCCTCAACACCGCCGCATGGCTGATGTGCAGCAAAGTGACCTATGATGTCACACCGCCATGTTGCTCAACAAAAGGTCAGTCCCAGCCTGGGCCGCAGCTGAGCCACCCGGAAGAGCCCAGTGCTGCCCGAGCCAGGCTACAGTGGACTCAGAGCTTGGACTGGGTGGCTGCTATGAACCCCGGCCCGCCGACTGGAACAGAGACCGCCGTCCATGGCCCCGTTTTGTGCCCGTCCGGTCCTCGGGGCCCCTCTGGACCCGGTATGGGAGTCCCCTTAGTAACCCCGTTGCCGGGCCTGGTTGTCTATACCTGATCATAGACCATTCTCTGTATTCATTTGAAGAATGCTTCCCTACTGTAGACTGATACTGTATATGTGAAAGCGTCTATCATAGTCATCCTCTTTCTTTGCTTTCATTTGTAATTCAAACCTTGCACCCTTTTAGTTTCCCTTTGTAATTTATTTCTGTCCATCTGGAAATATGGGTTGGATTCGGAGGTGAATGCAATCTGCAATATAATTATTTGCAACTGTGTATGCATTAAAAATTCTGAAAACCCCTGCAAGGCATGCATTTTACTGAGTGTACACACAAAGGTGGTGCTGTGATTGGGAATAATATTTTGGATGATAATTATCTGTTTATCTGATAAATATGGAGACTCTCACATATTTACCAATTGTTCTCAGGCAGTTGCCTTGGTTGTTGTCACCAAACTGTAGCATCCATAAAATCACTAAGTTTACAGTTAAGTGTTGCAACTCGGTATGACTTGTATATTTATATTGTGACTCCTTTTGATACTAGTGAGACGCTATGCAATATATTTATTTACTTGTTTCATTGTTTTACTAGGTAATTGCCACTAATAAATCACAGTAATTATTAATCTGTAATAATGGAACTCATTGATTAAATCTTGCCATTACTCTTTGTCGATGTGGATTTATATTTGCATTTTATATCCGCTTATACCACAATTACCAACTAAAAGGTCATTTTTTAATTACATACCATTAAAGGTTAAGATTTATTACTAGATAGGACTCAGTGCCACAAACAGTAAGAGTACTTTTTTCTCTATTGCAACCATATACGCTCAAGGGTACACCTCCATACTTATTATATCACATCCATGACAACGGCCTCATTATATATTCATAGTGAATTAAACCTACCTATCTATAACACCAGCTTGAGTACCAGTGCTTAGGATCAATCCCCTTTTTCCCATTCCCTCATGTCATACATGATTCTAAGTGTAGTCTCTCCAATTACTTAAATACTTCTATCTGCTACTAATTCCTTTCTATATGCAAATTGGCACAAAAGTGGCCTTCCACATTGCTTTCTTATATTGTTTATCTAGATTTAACAGTCAAGCTCCAAGTGATACTTAATTTTTTCACTACAGTAGATGATCAATCTTACACTATGGTTTGAAACATGGCACACTCAAAATCCTGCAAGCTCCACAATATGCAGGATACGTATGATCCTTTGTGTAACCTGACCACTGTTCAACGTAGCATATGGAAACAAGTGCAAGCACATGACACAGGTACTCATATAAAGCAGACATTATGATAGTATTACTATTGTCATTATCCCCAGGGAGGAAGAGACAATGCTTAATCCTCAAGGATTATTAGTTTAGTTAACATTTGTTGTTGTGTGTTTTTTATGTGCAGGAAATTAGACATTGTAATTGATAAATCATATTTTTAACCACTTGCTAAATGCATAACACACAACCATAAACAGTCAGAGTTTGTACTAACATGTTCCCATGCTATATCTAGCTCTGGAACTAGTTTTGGGAATTAGTTATGCCAGATAACATTAGATCACTATTAGAAGTGATATACACCAATGTTGAAGTGTAGAGGACTGATATATTGTTTATGCCATTAGAATTTTCTAAAGTAATTATATCAAACATATGCAGTTTTAATAATAAGTGGTAAAAATATTTTACATGTTTTTCTAATTTTCATTATATGACTATAAATGATTGTTATAATTAAAGTTCAAACAATTTGCTATATAGACTTTTCACCTTTGATTACATTTAGCATTTAGTTTTTCAATGATACTGAAAACTAAAAAATCTAAAATATATATTTTGTTTTTAAATTAACTACGGTTCTAAGCACATGATTTAACCATTTGTTTTATGATTAATGTGCTCTGATTTTTTGTAAAGTTCATAGCTGCTTGTTCTGTTATATATCTGCTAAAGGTTAGAAGGCTCAGCAAATTTTTCTCTCTGGAATTTTATTTTAAACAATGAGCGTTCTCCAAAATGTCAAGATATCTCTCTCAAATACATTGTCTACAAAATAGTAAGGTATCTGTTCAACATAAGTGTGGTGTGACATAGGAAGCATAACACATAATTTTGAGCAAGGTATCACAATTTGCAATTGGTTACAGAGAAACATATTGGCTTAGATTAAAAGTATACATATGAATTGTGTAAAATTATAGATTCAATCATTTTAAAATTCTAAAAAGTTTAACTTTTACTTCTGCTGTGGCTGCAAAATAAGAGATTTACTTTATTGTTTGTTTAAGGCTAAAAATTGACTGATAGTCTTAATACATAGCTAAAAATGCAGTTATTTTGATTTAGTCAAGGACATACGAGAAACATATACTTAGTGGAGGTAGCTGTTAAAAGGCCAAACCTATTAATAAGTAACTTTTGGTATAATACTACCTCTTTCCTATCCATACATGATTTTGGTGGGACAGTCCCGATTTAAAAAACTGTTCCGCCCTCACACCACTGGGTTTTCCCCAATGTGGAGGCACTGAGAGCTGTTGCCATGCTTCAGGTGAATGTGGCAGGGTAATGAAATTATGTATTTTTCTAAACAATCTATCAGGGGATGTAGTGGTCTAACATGATGCATAGCCAACTACAGTGTGTTGTAGCCCCCCCCCAATGTCTTATTCCACACTGTATGTGTGTGTATACAATATATGCCCTGCTGGATCTAGAACATCAGATATATATCTGCAATAAGACGGCCCCCTTGCTAACATTCACAAGAGTCACAACAATGGCACAATATCCACATTTCAAAATTTAAGCCCTTCAATGGACTTTCATTAGAAAGATAGTAAGAAAAACTCACCTTAAATAGATCCCATTCCCGAAAGCCAAACTCAGGGCCTAATTCAGACCCGCTCATGAGCGCTGAGCACTTGCAAGCGGGTTGATGTTGCCCAAGTGCGCATGCGCACGATGGAGGCGGCTCCGTCGTGAGCATGCGCGAGGCCCGAATAACGACGGCCAAGCCGTCGTTATGGGTCTCGCACCAGAAGGGGCGTGCTGTCGATGGTGATTGACAGCACGCCACCTTTGGTGGGTGTGCCAGGGGCATGGCTGCCCAGACGGAGGCGTTCCCATGGGAATGCCTACCGTCTGGGGGTGGCCCTACTGACATCACTAGTGATGTCAGTGGGAGTGCTTTTGGCTCTGATAGAGCCAAAAGCACTCCAGGGCTTGCGGCAGCGAGACCCTACCGCAGGGTCTCGTCGCAAGCCCAATGATCGCGACCATCATTTTGGCCGCTCGCTATAGCTGTGGGTGGCCATCCACAGCTATGCGAGCGGCCGGGAAGCCGCTCCAAAAAGGAGCAGAGACGGCCCTGATTCAGAGCGAGTGCTCTGTCAGAGTGTCCGGCTCCGAATCAGGGCCTCAGTCCTCACATACCAGTCAATAAATCTCAGGTACCATGTACCTTTCTAACGGGTACATTTACTAAAGTGAGGGTTTACAAAATTGGAGATGTTGCCAATAACAACCAATCAGATTCCAGCTGTCATTTTCTAGAAGGTATTAAATAAATGATAAATAGGATCTGAATGGTTGCTATGGGCAACATCTCCACTTTAGTAAATATACCACTAAATGTCTATCCAATTTCCACATCTTACTAACTCTCCATCTCACACTCATCATCCTATATCCCACTCACTGCCCACATCCCAATCAGCCCCCATCTCACATTTAGTCCTTGGTTCCCAATCTAGTCCCCATTACCTCTTCTCCTAGTGAATCACCATCCGTATTGTCAGACTAATTTCTCCCTTTAATTGAAACATTACTTAGTTAATGTGTTGTATGGAAGACAGAGCAATGCTGATTGGGTAAGAGTGGTGTGGAGGGGTGGTATTAAACAACATAGATGGGGGGACAGTGGCATATATGGGGTAAAAAGACAGAGTAGCACAGATGGGGGGGCAGAGCAGTACAGATGGAGGGGAAGACAGCAGGCACAGATGGAAGAACATCAAATGGCGCAGATGGGAAAAAGACAGATTAGTGCAGATGAGGGATTACATACTAGCACAGATTGGAGAACACACAGAAGAAGGGATTGGGTAACACAGAGCAGTGTGGAGGCATATAGGTAGGCTTAACATGCTTTTCTTATAAACCAGACACCAATGAAAATGGATGTATGGGAGCTTATGTAACAGCCTGAGAGATGCATGCTGTTTGGGAATTCTGGCAAATCTGCCTGTATTTTTAAAGTGGCAATCATTTACAAACCTGATTAGTTTTGCCTTGTAAATGTTTGCCATTTAAAAAATATGGGCAGACTCACCAGAATCCCCACACAGCCTGAATCTTGCAGGCTTTTACATAAGAATAAGCCCCTTGGAGTCAGAAGGATGTTGGAACCCAGTGGAATTGATCTGGTGACCGAATGGGATGATTGTGGGCACTGAGTGGGATGGGTGTGTCACATAACTGCTCAGACCATCAGTTGCATAGACTGCATGTGTGTATTCAATGAGCACACAAATCTGTGAATTAGTAGCTCCACCATTTTGTGAGTGACAGCAATCTCATGCCATGGGAGTGCTGCATGTGAAGTTAGCCAAAGGGTGTAATGACATACCATATCTGTATATCTGTATAAGGCGTCAGCCTTAATGATCAGAATTTCATTTCATGCTGTTTTTGAGTTTGAATGGTAGAATATCTGACATTTCACAAAACTACTGATCATGTCTAAGAAGCCTTAATGGGACATGTGAAAACGTAAATCTGAAATTTTACTGCTGGGGGAGGTGGAGACACTGAGGGAAAAGAAGGGATTCAGAAAGACAGAAGGGTATGCTGAGTGACAGGTGGAGACACTGTAAGGAAAAAGATTGACTCAGACAGGAGAGCTGACAGAAAGATGGAGACAGACGGAAAAAAAACAGGGATACAAAGAGAGAGGTGAAGACACAGTGGAAAAACATAGAGACTGAGAAAAAGAAGGCTTAGGGAAGTGGAGAGACTGAGGAAAGAAGCTCAGTGGCAAACGCAGGATTTTTAAGGGGGGGGTTTCCATTATATATAGCCACCCAATAAAAAAGCAGCACTCCCAGACCGATAATAAATAAAAAAAAGACCGTGCTTTACTTGTTAAACGTTTCGAAGGGGGGAACCCCGAAACGTTGCACAAGTAAAGCACGGTCTTTCTTTGATTTATTATCGGTCTGGGAGTGCTGCTTTTGTCTTGGATGGCTATTAGTAGGGGTTAAAGACCCTGAAGTGAGCACCTCAGCTAGGATATTTTTTAGCTCTACATCAGTGAGTGCCGGTAATGTGCTTCATATATATATATATATATATATATATATATACACACATATATATATATATATATATATACACATATATATATATATATATATATATATACACACACACACACAGCATACATACTGTACTGTACACACAAGCTTGCATCATTCACACATGGCAAACATACACACATAGCAAACATACACACAGCATACATACTGTACACACAGCATACATATATTCATTCACACGTAGCAAACATACACACGGCATACATACATTCATTCACACAAACATAGCAAACATACACACAGCATACATACATACATTCACACACACATAGCAAACATACACACAGCATACATACTGTACACACAGCATACATACATACATTCATTCACACACACATCAGTGGCAAACGCAGGATTTTGAAAGGGGGGTTTCCAAATAATTGGTTACAGACCCAATGACAAAAACGTCTAACCAGAATAAGCCTGCAACATACACTTAATTATGTACTTCAAGTATTTTAATAGGAGGATACTATTTATTAGATTATGCCAGCTGTCTGTTATTCCCAGTGGGTGGGGGATGGGAGGATAATATTTATTAGATTATGCAGAGCTGTCTGCTGTATGTTATTCCAGGGGTGTGGGGGGATGGGAGGATACTATTTATTAGATTATGCAGAGCTGTCTGCTGCATGTTATTCCAGGGGTGTGGGGGATGGGAGGATTCCTCCCATTCCCCCACCCCCTGGAATAACATACAGCAGACAGCTCTGCATAATCTAATAAATATTATCCTCCCCACTCCACAAATACATGGCGCAGTCGATTGGAATATTAATATATACTATCCCCTCCTGGCTAACCCCCCCCCCCCCCCCCATACACAGAGCAGTAGAAAATGGCCATCATTCAAAAAATATTACTCCCGCCCCCAACCGCCACCGCCCGCAAGACCCCCGGCGCTCCCCCGACATACAGCAGTACTCACCCGTCGGCGGCCACCTACGTCTTGCGGCTGACAGCTCTGGAACTCCACAGCCGCTGGCAGTGACTGTGTGTCCAGGGCGGCATGAGGTGCTGAGGCATCCGGATCACGGTGCCTGGCCTGGGAACTGACTTGGAGGAGCTTGCGCGCTGCAGCTCCCCCTACAGCCAGCCCAGGCAGTGTCAATCTTTGAAAAAAAAAATATATATATATTTTGTTCAGCAGCTGCGCTGCTCCCCGGGTCGGACAGGGGGGGTTTCTAGATACTCGGAACCCCCCCCTGCGTGCGCGTGTGTCTTTCCCCTCCCATCCACACCAATCTGTCTTCCCCAATCCCTATTGTTGTGTGTTCTCCTATTGTGCTAGTCTGTATTCCTCATCCACACCAATCTGCCTTTACCCATGCGCGCTGCTATATCTTCCTGCATCCATGCTACTCTGTATTGCCAGTGTATGCCCAGCTTAACCTCCACTGTATAATTATTTAGTGTTGGGGTTCTTGTTATATTATTACATTCCTCAATGCACAGCAGTCTGTATTTCTCTAAACCTTAATGCAAAGAGTCACCTGAGGTCTCCTACTAAAAGTGTTTATTTTTCCACTCTATTATGACTAAACTGTTATGATAGGAGTGACAGATGACTCTGCTTGGTATGATCACCTTTTAGATTTAACACAGGTGCAAGGAAAGCACATCTTGCAGAGGGCATAGGAATGAGCAGTTAAGCAGAAGAGTGAATTGTACCATCTCTATGCATAAAATGCCTTCAGTAAAATAGCAATTATATTTATGTTGTCTTTGTTTTTTGTAATTTTTAGTTTATAGATTATACAGCTAGGATGTCAATTAAAAAAAAACATGGTGCGCAAAATAATTTAGAAAATGAATTTTCTTTAAGGCTTGGCTGTTTAACAAATATAAGTAAGCAACGATCCAGACACAGAAGGAAAGGATTACAAATTCTTGCTTCCAAACAGGATTCAATCAAGTGAAAGAATGTGCTTTTGTGAATGACAGTTAGACAGAGACACTGTGACTCTATGAAGTAATGAGAAGGTCACATTTACATGGGAGGTTACTGTGATCATTCCGGATGGCTGGAGAATTCTTTTCATAGAGGCCTGTGTTTGGAATACAACACTAAGAACTTTGTGAGGCTTCTTGAGTCGCAAGGCCCCAAAAATTCCCAGGCATTTCTTAGACAGTATGCGATTATATGAAGCATAACCATTTTAGCTTAATCAACAGATGCCTGAATGACTAATAAAGATGCCTTGTTCTTTCCTTAAGGTCAAAAAGATGTTTCCATTAAAAGATTTATGATATATACAAAAGATTGCTACATACTGTATATGTTGTACTATATAGGTTATTGTTTATTTGTGCCCAGCATGTGTCTTACTGCATTGTGATAGGTTTTGAAGTATTGTTCATATCATTAGTCTGTATTGCTGTTTAAATGGCCATAAATACTATCAAAAAATGCAATTATTCAAATATATTTTCTATTTAGGAAGCTACATAAAAAAAGACTGTAACATTTTTATTCTCTTTAACGTGTCTGCAAATGTCATGCTTATTTGTCCTGTGTCTGGCTCCCCCTGCAGGAAGTGCTAGGGATATCAACCACAGGATTGCATGCATATTACTTTGAGTAATGTTCTTCAATCTTTTACATTAACCCTTTAATTTTATAATTTGCACAACCACTGTTATGCTAATTTAGTAGGTTTATATACAAAACACATAAAAACAATACAGTTTTTGTGTTACTTAAAGTTGCACCAAAATGTCCATGACAGCTACTGCACATGTTCTTTATAATACGTGCTATAGTTACTTTGTGGGTTCCAGCCTTAAAATGTGAAAATAGAACATAGATCAGTTTCACAAAAGAGAAAAATTGTTTTAACTGCATTCCTGAAATTGCTGAAGTTAAATCACCTGTCACAAGTACAATTATAAAGCAATTATGGAATTCATTTCTCTGCTTGCCTCCTTGCTTCACTGTTAACAGGATGAAATGCCGTGAAAGGAGCAGGTAACATCACTATAAGAGAAAAACACTGTTCCAAAATGATGGTTTCGTGCTGCAGTATGAATGCAGAGATAAAGGATTTCAACTGGAAAACAGCGTCTCATCTTGATATCCGCGTTCACATTCTTTTACTGAACTGACAGGAGATCTGTCACCTTTCATTTTCATCTATTATTTCTGCCAATGTATACTTCAATATACAGTGACAACTTGTATGAAAGGGAACACAATTATATGTATAGTAATACAACAGACTTTTAAGAGTGCAGATGTAATTAACTGAAAGTTCTGTAGCTTACTTTAAAGTTGCTAAATGACAGTAATTACTACCGTGCTGTTTCTATCTAATTTTCTTGAAATTTTCATATGTGTGTGTAATCCAGTATCTACAGTATATTACAGTCAAATAATGTTTAAAGGGCTTATGTATTAACAATCGTGGAACTGCCGCAATTATTAAGTATCCATTTTGCGGTGGATATTTTCACTATTAATGAAAATGTCTCTGCTATGTACTAAGTGAAGCTTGCAGCAACAGTGGTTGTGATAACCGCTGTCCCTGCAGGTACCACCATTTTGGAGGAGTCTTTCAAATTTGTGAAAGACTCCTCCAGGGGAATTTGACGCTGCATATGCACACAGTGTCAGTTGCTACTGCTGGCCAGAGGCTGCAGGAGATTGCTCAGATTTGGTACATAGAACTCAGATTGTAGTGATCTGCAGCGCTAATTAGCATTCTGACTGAGATTTCTGTGAAATCTCATGCATTACGCTATTAGTACATAGCAACCAACCATAAAATTAAACTGCAGTTTCTACATAATTTTATGGAAAAAAAGCTTAATAAATAAGCCCCTAATAACCAGAACAGGAAGAACAGATATGTAGAACTGTGCATTTGAAGTATAATTTAGTTGTGCCATTGCAACATAGCTGCATACTTTCCTGGAAGATATTGAATCAATTTGAACATCAACAGGGCCCAAACTATTATGATAGTGTTATTCACATACAATAAAGGTTAGTGTGTGCTACCTTTGCTTAGTTTTTTGTCTCTTGTTAGAAACAGTACAATTGTGCTTTGCAGAACTAATTTGATATTTTCCCAGAGGTTACGTCAAAACAGACTTTTATCTTTTAAAGTTGTTTTTTTTTTGTATGGTTCAATAAACGTAAATACTAAAGAAAACACAATACACAATAGTAAATTACTAGAAGCTGAACAATGTGATGTTGCAGAAAGGATTGCTTCATAGTTTCACATAGCTTCATAGTTTCACATTTTTGATGGAATGCCAGGTGTCTCTGTCCAAAACATGATCTACTGACTGGATGAGTAATGCCTGAAAAAGCTGCTAACCGAACTTGGACAGTAGCAGTAGTCATGACTCATGATTATACTGCTGGGACTTGGAATGGTCACAGAAAATTTGGCAGGTGTGGAGACATAAGCATATATGCAATACTGTATGCAGGCACTTTTGTCAGGCTTTAAAAAAAAAAAAAAAAAAACTATAGTTTTAAAGAGCCAGTAATGTCACTATTTCAGTCTGTTTCTGACTCTCTATATACTGTATATATATATATATATATATATATATATATATATATATATATGTATACTTACACAAGTATAGTGTGGGATAAGGTGCAGCTTCAATCTCCAAAAATAATAATGCAGACAGATAAAGGCAATATATGTTTACAACAACACAAGAATATGTTAATTATTTTCTGAAGTACATTTCCTAATAACATGTAAGATTTCTGCATTGGTTATGTGATGAAGTTCTGGAGAGGGTGAAGAAGATATGTGCCTAATAGTAAAGTAGTTTAGAAATGATAAGGATTAAGACAGTGGTGACAAGTAAATGTGTGCCAAAATGCGAATGAAAACAAAGTTTATAATGATGTCGTTTCAGGAATTCCAATGATACATTGTCAGGTCTTTTCCAAGGACCTTGTTTATATTCATATGATAGTGAATATATATATATATATATATATATATATATATATACCCACACATGTATATGTATATACAGTATATACACACATTGAAGAACCACAAGTTAGACTACAGTACATAGATACCTCAGAAGATCCTCCATGCTTTAGGAAGGGTTACCACCACTATTATTGGGATCTGCTGTAGATCATTACAGGGTGCAGAATAAGTAGAGCTGGGCTGCACTTGTATGCGACAGTTGATGTTAACCCTGCACCAGTGATATTATGTGTAATATTATAAATACAGTCAGGTGCATAAATATTGGCCTCTATTCACCACCACAATAGCTTTGAAATGAAACAAACAAGATGTGCTTTAACTGCAGACTTTCAGATTTAATTTGAGGGTAATTACATCCAAATCGGGTGAATGGTGTAGGAATTACAACTGTTTCTATATGTGCCTCCGACTTTTTAAGGGGCCAAAAGTAATGGGACTATCAACTCAAAAGCTATTTCATAGATAGGTGTGGGCTATTCCCTCATTATTTCATTATCAATTAAGCACATAAAAGGTCTGGAGTGGATTCTAGGTGTGACATTTGCATTTGGAATCAGTTGCTGTCGACTCTCAATATGAGATCCAAAGAGCTGTCACTATCAGTGAAGCAAGCCATCATTAGGCTGAAACATCAAAACAAACCCATCAGAGAGATAGCAAAAACATTAGGTGTTGCCAAATCAACTGTTTGGAACATTCTTAAAAAGAAAGAACGCACCGGAGAGCTCAGCAACACCAAAAGACCCGGAAGACCACAGAAAACAACTGTGGTGGATGACAGAAGAATTATTTTCCTGGTGAAGAAAAACCCCTTCACAACAGTTGACCAAATCAAGAACACTCTGAAGGAGGTAGGTGTATATATGTCAAAGTCAACAATCAAGAGAAGACTTCACAAGAGTGAATATATCATCACAAGATGTAAACCATTGGTGAGCCTCAAAAACAGGAAGACCAGATTAGAGTTTGCCAAACAACATTTAAAAAAGCCTTTACAGTTCTGGAACAACATCCTATGGACAGATAAAACAAAGATCAACTTGTACCAGAGTGATGGGAAGAGAAGAGTATGGAGAAGGAAAGGAACTGCTCATGATCCAAAACATACCACCTCATCAGTGAAGCATGGTGGTGGTATTGTCATGACGTGGGCATGTTTGGCTGCCAATGGAACTGGTTCCCTTGTATTTATAGATGATGTGACTGCTGACAAATGCAGCAGAATGAATTCTGAAGTATTTCGGGCAATATTATTTGCTCATATTCAGTCAAATGCTTCAGAACTCGTTGGACGGCGCTTCACAGTGCAGATGGACAATGACCAGAAGCATACTGCAAAAGCAACCAAAGAGTTTTTTAAGGCTAAAAAGTGGAATATTATGCAATGGCTAAGTCAATCCCCTGACCTGAATCCGATTGAGCACACATTTCACTTGATGAAGACAAAACTGAAGGGAAAATGCCCCAAGAACAAGCAGGAACTGAAGACATTTGCAGTAGAGGCCTGGCAGAGCATCACCAGGGATGAAACCCAGCGTCTGGTGATGTCTATGCGTTCCAGACTTCAGGCTGTAATTGCCTGCAATGGTTTTGCAATAAAGTATTAAAAAGTGAAAGTTAGATTTAGGATTGCTTAGTTTGTCCCATTACTTTTGGCCCCTTAAAAAGTAGGAGGCACATATAGAAACCGTTGTGATTCCTACATCATTCACCTGATTTGGATGTAATTACCCTCAAATTAAATCTGAAAGTCTGCAGTTAAAGCACATCTTGTTTTTTTTAATTTGAAGGCCATTGTGGTGGTGATTAGAGGACAAAATATATAATTCTGTCAATGTCCCAATATTTATGCACCTGACTGTATGTGTTCTCTTTCACAATAAATAGCTGAGTCATTTATGAATACACAACCTATCAATAAAATCTGTCCTGATGGATAATACCATCATATCAACTTAATATGTTTAGTAATTCATCTAGCTGAGGTGCTACCAATCACTCAGTTAATATATCAGTACAAGCCACCGAAAGAAAAAAAGAATATTGAATACTCTATGTTTCTTATTGTGGCTTGTACTGCACTTGTATGCCTCATACTTTCATTCCTTGATTCACCCCTGAAGAAGTCTGTGTAAGATTAAATACATTGGGTGAAGGGATTTGTTATACCAATACTAAGGGGACCACTGTCTTGAGCTTGCACCCTCTTTTAGGTGAGACAGGAGGTTGCTGTACATTAAGGCCACAGTGTGGTAATTGCATACCCTTTAAAGAAATTCAATATGTTAACTGATTTTTGTATAATCTCTATAAAAATATTTAAATAAATAATATTTTACAAATATTTAATGGCCGTTTGTTCGGTCTTCAGTATGAGGGTCTAATCACAGGATAAAAAAGAAATTAAATAAAGACACAACATTTTGGTGATTTCCCAGTTGAAGCATCTGGTGCATTATAAAGTTACCAGTTGTGAAGAAATTTGCGATTGGATATATACCATCTCTTCATCCCTAAAAGTGTTCTACGAACTGTTAAAGAGAATCCTTCAAGGTTTTTCCCGGTTATGAACATTAACCATTTTGAGTAGCATATCTACCAGTGTGTGCACTCTTTAATTAATAAGAATTCAAGTATTTATATTTCCAACAGAGCACCCTCTTGATCTATAGGAGGTGTGTTATTTTTGGACCCTTTTGCTGATAGGGATCTTCTAAGAGGAGCTGCAAATTGTAATAAGGTCAAATAATTTTCATCACTTATTTAGCGCAGGATAAAGCATAAAGGTCTTTGATGTATGTATGTATATATATATATATATATATATACACACACACACACACACACTGTGTATATATAATTTTTCTATGATATACAAAAATTTTTTTTAGGATATAACATGTGTGCTGGTCTTTAAGGTTATCTACAGACTGGTTGGCTTGTTTATATACAGTCCTATAATATATACATACGGCATCGAGGACATGTCAGCAATTCAGTATATAGATTTAAAGCTTACATTTTAAACAGAAAAATTAATCTGTTTTTTTTATTTAAAAATTGCTGCTTTAAATCAAATGCTAAATTAACAACATCTAGCAACTGTCTGCAACCATATGGGCAATTACATTTTAAAATAAAGAAAATTATAAATCCTTGTATGAGTTGCCTAACATAACAACATGTTTTAAACTTATTTACAGGAGAGTTATATATTTTATATTTCTACTAATCAGCACAGTAAAGTGAAGAGAATATACAGAATACCCTACTGCACATTGTACTGTACATCCAGAAATTTTGATGGTAAAAAACAATAAGGGTCACTTCAGTTTAGTATTGTATTCCAATTTTGTTTACAGGTTTACAAATTTTATGGTGGAAATTAAATTACAGAATGATGATAGGGATGGCCATCGGTGGGTTAACCATCGATGGTCACCATTAATGGTACCATAAATGCCCTGCTCTATTGCTAACCAGGTCTATAAGAGGTGGGGGCAGGGCTTTGCGGGTTATGTCATGGGCAGAGCTAGACTCCATGTCCCGGCACTAAGGAAAAAAAAAATTGGAGAGTTCTGTACCATTGATGGCGGAGAAGCATTGGATCTACGTCATCAATGGTAAAACTATCTACCATCGGTGGTTAATCATCAATGGTCGTTGTCCATCGCTACATGAAGAGCCTACCAGAATGTTTAGGTGAAGGCAGTAACATTGTTAAACTTTCCTTGCACTCCATAGAGGTGCACAGGAAAATTGCCAATGTTTGTCTATAATACTATATGGTGGTATGCACAGCCAAACACAGCAGTGGCACATCTCCCCATATACTGTACAGTATGTTTTCATAATTTTACATTTTATTACCTATTATATCATTCAAACTGGACTGTTTAATTTGAAGAGTATGTATACATATTTATAAACTGAGACCGTTATAAAAGCTGGGACTTTGTAGCATAACTTGTTTTATGATACATGTATTGTTTTGATTGTAATTGCATCTCATAATATGGTATTTTAAGAAATAAATAAATGTGATATATTTTTAATAGCCAATCATTAATCTACAATAAATATTTAGCATCGTCTACATGTACATATTATATTGTACATATTATAACTCTCAAATTACTGAATGCCTTTTTTATTAATGAATCCTGCCTTAGCACTCATACAGAGGACAAAATGGAGCTTATTTGGGCTACATACAATATATCTAATAGTTACAATATTATTAAACATTATGTCTTAATACTGAATAAACATCACTATTCAATATAATGCACAAATAATCATTGAAGCACACAAATACATCACTTATATTATATATAGATTTTTTTAATGTCAGTTCCTTTTTCGGAGCAGTGAGCTGCCATTTATGTCTCAAGTAAAACTGTATTTCAGGATGATTAACTCAACCATCCAATATCAAGTCTGTTGTTTCCTTCAAACCTCTGCAAAAGAAATCATGATTGAAAAATTAGCATGAACTAACCTTACAGAACCACCGTGATGTTGTCAAGGATATGTCCACCCTCACAGCAGAGTGCTTCAGTTATTGAGAACAGAAACAGAGACACAGAAAGGATTCAAACTGAACGATATTCCCTAACTTGGCATCGGGGTAATATATGCTAGTATAACTGTGGATGAACTGACAAGTTTATGAAAAATTGCTTGCCTGAAGGATGGAGCATGCAATCTAAAATGTATCAGAGAGCAAATCTCTATGATTATGAAGAGGAATTTTACGTAGAGAAGTTTTTTCATGCGTTTCCTTTATTTGGATTCAAATAGACAAACAAACACCCTGTTGTAGTGTTTCCTGTGCTACTTTTCAAACCTCCAAAATATTTTAACCCTTCATGTAGATGCATTAAGTATAAGGACTGCACTCTGTAATACACTCATTGTTTCTTTAGACACCACCATTGGTGCACCAACGCTCGCACCATCAGCACTTGCACCAACCCCTTGGCATGCACAATTTCTTTGTCTGACTCTAGCCTCCTATGGCCGCGGCCAGGGTCATGACTAGCTATGGGCGCTCAGTGCAGCGGCACAGAGCGAAGAGGCTCTGTGGGCGGTACAGTCACCCCCCGACCCTTGCTCCTGGCTGCAGGATGCCTGGAACGGCACCCTGCAGCCAGGATTGCTACCACAGCACCCACTGAGCATCCTGTGGACACTACAGATGGGCACCGTGCACAGTATATGCAGCCGGTCAGCACTGCACTTACCAGACCTGCCGGTCATGTCCCTTTCTACGCGAAATCATAATGTCACACGGTCAGTGGGCAGGGCCAGCAGAGGACACAACCGTACCCTGTTACAGCTATGACTGCGGCTGTGCAGCTGTGAATGCAGCTCCTTAAAAAGTGAGAACCCACAACACTCCCATTACACGTTCATGAGGCAATTTCTGTGTGCACTTCTAGCCTTCTCCCAGTCCGCACACAGGAACACCCATCACTTTTCTGCCCTATTTCGATACCATGTACCATAGGAGCTTTTAGAAGTTTTGCACATGCGCAGTTGCAAAACATTGCTCAACTACGTGAACATCAGCATTGCATGAGACTCAAGCTGGCTACATGCAGTATGATATTTTTAGCGATGACTGATTGGAACAAAAAATCGTTTAAAATCTGCCATGTGTAGGTACGATAACGAAGCCAATGCGCACTCCTGCTGGTCGTAAATCGGGGTCTGGGATCTTTTGAACATGCAGAAAGATCATGACCTGTCTTTCACGATTTGACACACATCGTTCCTTGTGTACGCATGATGAACGATTTCATGGATGACAAACGATTTGTCGTCATTTTTCCTGGCTACTCCCCTCCACCATTTTGTGCCAGCCGACGGGGAGACAGAAGATGTATCGTTAGGTTGTTTGCTGCCAAATGACATATATCGTTAACGATTTGCAGTTGTTAACGACCCATCTATATCATTTGATCATCGTTCCATGTGTATGCACAATATCGTCTGTCCGGGAGTGTTCAGGAGTACAAGGGAAATCATTAATGAGATTGTATCGTTGCCTACATTGTTCCGTGTGTGGGTGCCTTCAGAATCAAGTCCATTATGTAGCATTTACAGAAAATTGGAATAATTAACCATTAGATAAGTCCCTGGCCCACTGCAGCTTACAATAATAAACACCTTTGTACTTTCATAAGAATTATTTGTACTTCGTGTATACAAATGTACGGAAAATGAATTTAAAAAGTAATAAATCACACATTTGCATTGTAGATTGCAATGCGTTACAGTTTTATTCCTTTAGCTTGCTAAATTTTTTAAAAAATTCAGGTTAATTTAAAAAAAAAAAAAAGAATTTTTATCTAAGGCAGGCAAATTCAAATGCTTGCCCAGTTGTGATGTCAGGGAACAGACATTGAGCAGTCGATTGGTAAGTCTGTATAGATTACCTTATTGGCCGCTGTGTCTGCAGATCCACCCATTGGTGGATCTATCAGCACAGTGTTTACCCAGCTTAAGGAAGTTTCCTTTGCCAGAGACGGCTTACCTACAAGATGCAATTAATGACCAGTTTTCTTAGGAACAGTTTATCAGCAGAGGCTGGCAAACAGCGGAGTGAGCGCAGTAGATTCTGGCTTAATGCCCGAATCTACGGCGCATGTGCGGGTCTCCCTTAAAATGGCACCCAAGGCTAATTCCCAGGGGCATCTTCTCTGCACATGCACGAGTCACTGGGAAAATGGCTGTCGCCATTTTCCCTGTGATTTTAGCTGCTCAGCAGTGCTGAGATGGTGCTGCAGAGCAGCACTCTGAAGACTGTGGAAAGGTAAGTATAAACTATATATCGGTGCAGGGTGCGGTGTGGGCCCCCCTGGACTCAGGGGCCCATGTGCACCACACACCCTGCACTCATAATAAATACGCCCCTGCTTATAAGTTATTGAGATATTAATATATATTCAGTAGCAGGGCCGGACTGGCCATCTGGCAGTTCTGGCACATACCAGAAGGGCAGATGACCAGATGGGCCGGTCCGGCTGTCGAGAAGCCCAGCTGAGCAGATAATATGCCTCTCGGAGCTCTGAGTCTGCTCATGCTCAGCGGCAGGGGCACAGTCACACAGTGGTTTGCAGTCACTCCTATTATGTTTATAACACAACCAGAGTGGCTAGTCCTGGCCGTCAGTCACCTCCATGCAGCTTCACTATTGGCCAATTTTCTTCTTTCGAATCGCCCATTGTGGGCGGAGTCATAGAGCACTTCTCCGGCAAAGGGAAGATGCAGCAGCCTCTTACCAGAGCAGTAAACTCTCCTGCGGCCCGATATACCCCTGGCTGGATCAGATGGGGCCACTGTGAACAGTACTGCCTCCTCTCAGATCCCAGCAAATAATGGCAATATGCTGCGAGGGGGCGGGTCCTAATGGTGCTAGGTGCCAGCCCCATCAGCAACCTGCAGTATCAGCTGCATCAAAAAGTGTGTGAATCTATGTTTACGTTGCAAGGGTGTATGTTTGTGCTAGTGTGTGTATGATGCATGCATGTGCTAGTGTAATAAACATATAGAATATATATTGTTAGGGTATATATATATATATATATATACACATATATATATATATATATATACATACATACACACACAGCATATACAACTTATATATGTATATATACACAGTATGTATAAATACACACACTTTGTGAAGTCTTGCAGTGGCAAAGTGAGCCACAGTCGTCAGGTGCAGACTGTGGAGCTCATTCAGACCCGCTCGCAAGTTGCGGACGCTCGCTGGCAAAAAGGAGCCGGAAATTTAAATGAAGTGCTTGCACTGCGTCGTGTAAGGAAGCCCACTATGTTTTAGTGAGATACGGCAAAGTGCGCTCGCAAGTGTATAAAGACGCCCCCTTGCCACTCGCAACACACGTCATCTCCGGGAAATGTAGGATTAATCGGGACCATCGTGAGTCATCGGAGCTGCTCGCAGCCCTTGAGGTTGACTTAACCCGCCGCAAGCACAGCGATCATTGCGGCCTGAAATACATGCAGGTGATGTGACTAATGACGCTACTTTGCTAATTGTGCACGCCCTTTAAACAGTGTTTTGGCGGCATGATACGCAGGCATCTGCAACACCACTCCCCCATTTACAAGCACCTTCCCCTGTTACCACCCACAAACGGCACTATCTGTCACTCAAAGTAGCGACCAAAAACAGATTACAAAGACTGGCTTTGTGAACATGCACTGCGAATTATACGCATGCACAAACGGGCGAAAATCGCTCAAAGCGAGCGAGCGCAACTTAGCGACCAGGTGAAATATATATTTTTTTTAATTAGAATTTTCTTGAAATTCGTGCACATGTTTACTAGAGACTGAGGAGGAGAGAGGCTGCCTCATTTCCTCACAGCTCAGCCTCTCATTGACAGCTGCTGCCTTAGACTGACTCCTGGGCTGGGCACAAAACTAGTCCCTTCTCCTTCCACCTACCCGGGGTGCACCGCCAGGGAAAGTCAGTCACTTCTAACAGACACACAATGAGATCCAGTCTCCCAGATCACAGCAGCAGCCAGAGGGCCTAATTCAGACCCGCTCGTGAGCGCTGAGCGCTAGCAAGCGGGCCGATGTTGGCCAAGTGCGCATGCGCACGACGGAGGCAGCTCCGTCGTGCGCATGCGCGAGACCCGAATAACGATGGCCAAGCCGTCGTTATGGGTCTCGAACCAAAGGGGGCGTGCTGTCGATGGTGAGTGACAGCACGCCCCCTTAGGTGGGCGTGCCGGGGGCGTGGCTGCCCAGACGGAGGCGTTCCCATGGGAACGCCTACATCTGGGGCCAGCACCACTGACATCACAAGTGATGTCAGTGGGAGTGCTTTTGGCTCTGATAGAGCCAAAAGCACTCCAGGGCTTGCGGCAACGGGACCCTACCACAAGGGTCTCATCGCAAGCCCGAGGGTCGCGATGGTCTTGACCATCGCGACCATCATTTTGGCCGCTCGCTATAGCGGTGGGTGGTAACCCACAGCTATGCGAGCAGCCAGGAGGCCGCTCTTAAATTCAGAGGGACGGCCCTGATTCAGAGCGAGCGCTCTGTCAGAGCGTCCGGCTCTGAATCAGGGCCAGAGTTAGAACAGCTTCTCAGGAAGTTGTTGTGTGAGCATGCAGTGGTGCATAAATTGTACAGCAGCAGTGCTCCCATCCCTGTGTCTGCCCCTTTTCCATACCAGTGTCCCGCACCATTACTGACCCCCTCATCCTAGTGTCGCCCATGCTGCCAGCCAAGTATCTCCCCCATCCATCCCCAACTAGCCCACTGCACCTATCTCGCTGCCCCTACCTAGAACCCCCAGCCAGTCCAGTCACAGTGAGCACCCCCATCCCACCCCTATCTCACTGTCTCCTTCCCATCCTGCCCACTGCCACCCATTCTCAAGATGTCACCCCTATCCAGCCCAGTGTCCCCCACTATCTCACTGATTCCCCATCACATTGCCTCCCCCCTTCCCTCACCAATCAGCTCACTGCTCCTATCTAACTGCCCCAGCAAGAATCCCCAGCCAGCCAGTCTAGTCCCAATGTCCTCCCCTCATTCAACCCAGTGTACCCCCTTCTCTTGCCTAGTGTTCCTCCCTCCCACCCCATTCTCATTGCCACACTTCCAATCCACCCAGGACCTCCCCATTCGCAATGCCTTCCATCCAGCCCAGTGTCCCCCACCATCTCATTGATCCCCCATCACAGTGTCCCCCCCCTTTACCTCCCCAATCAGCCCACTGCCCCATCTAACTTGCCCTCAGCAAGAACTCCCTAGCCAATCCAATTACAGTGTCCCCCCTCATTCTCCCCAGTGTACCCCCTTCTCCAGCCTAGTGTTCCTCCCACTCATCACCATATCATTGCCCCCTTCCCACCCAGTCAAGTGCCCCCATATATATCACCGACTGCCTCTCCCTGTCACCCACTGCCTGTCACCCTCTTACCCACTTCCTGTCACCCTCTCCCTGGGGTCACCAACTGCCTCTCCCCATCACCCTCTCCCTGTCACTTACTGGCTTTCCTGTCACCTGCTCCCTGCCACCTTCTGCCTTTACCCGGCATCACCATCCCCCTGTCACCTCTCCTGTCATCCTCTTTCCTGTCATACTCTGCCTTTCCCAGAATCACCCTCTGCCTATGTTTAACCCTCTGCCTATGTTTAGGCCATTTACGGTACAAAGCAACCTTTTATCCTGATCATTCTGCTATAGGAATTGTGTGTGTTTAAGTTTTCCATTTAAGTGATTTACACTATGAAAAGTTACAATTCTTTTTGTTTTGAGGGACCTTGTGAATTAAAGTTGACTACTGACGAACTAAGGGCCTGATTCAGAGCCACTCGTAAGCGGCAGCTCGTTCGCTCTGAGCGATGTTTGCCCAACTGCACATGCGTACGGATCATTATACGCATGCGCGAACCAGTCAGTGCAGCCGAAATTCATGTGCTCGCAAAATAGCGAATGCCTGCTAATTTGAGTGATAGAAAGAGGCGTATGTGGGTGGTAACAGGGGAAGGTGCTTGAAAACGGGGAGTGGAGATCCGATCGCAGGCGTGCTTAAAGGTCAAAACGGGCGTTTTATGGGTGTGCATATTTAAAACAGCAGTGTCATTGACCACGTCACTGGGTTATTTTATAGCCAGAACTGCTCGCAAAATTGTGGTAGCAAAAACCAACCACAAGAATAGCGAGCAGTTCATACGCTGGTCGATGTACTCAATTAATCTAATAAATAGCGGACATGACGTAGGATGCGAGCGGCCAGGGGGCGTAGTTTCCCAAAAAACGACCGCAAGTTTTGTACGCTCGTTCAGACCTAGAGGCGTGAACAGACCGCAAACAGCGAACGGTTCATTTGAATAGCCACCCCTATTTTCTGGACGAGCGAGCGCTAATTGCGTCCGGCTCTGAATCAGGCCCTAACATAGGATCCACAGAAGACCATACCAGTAATCTGCTTACAAAAGGACAAAGCAGAAAGATAAGCTGGGCAACTATTTTTTAACATCTGTTTGGGTCTTTACGAGGAATCGGTATGAGTTGACGGAGCTTGGGATCCAAGGTGTTAGAATCCCGACGCCGGCATCTTGAAAGTGTTAACATACCAACACTTGTTGGTCAGTATGCTAACCCTCCCCCTCTCCCTACCCTAACCCCCCCTCTTTGGTGCCTAACCCTAACCTCTCCCTAGTTCCTGACCCCTAACCCCCCCCTCTTTGGTGCCTAAACCTAACCCCCCCCTACTGCCTGACCTTTACATCCCCAGTGCCTAACCCTCCCCCCTTAGTGCCTAAACCTAATTCTCCCCCTAGTGCCTAACCCCACACCTTAAACCTATCCCCCACTAACACCCCGATACTTACCTTCGGTATCCCGATGGGAAATAAAAATGATTTTTAAGGATAGGACGTCCAGGGAGCATAAATGTCTAGTTAGGGCTCTTTAAATGGCAGCTCAAGAATGACAAGACGAAGGGCGTAGCACATACTTACCTACTTTTTAATTCTCCCCTCTCAGCGGATTGAGTTTCTGTAAGACGCATCCGCATCGTGACATCATACCTAACAGAACCAACCAAATACCAAATGTCTGACTATAGCACATGTATGAATCCCCTGCAGGATTAGCCCTGTTGTGTGTATTTTAATACAGAGAATGATGTACACTTGTATGTAGCTCGAATATTAATTATATTTGTAATAGCATAGACTAAGAAGTGGGAGGAGTCAGGATAGTAAGGGGGAGGAGTCTATGCCAGGAGCCAGGTGCTGACGCGAGGTGGGCCTGTGTGCTTTAAATACCAAGGTCTATTTTTAGTCCCAGTCTGGCCCTGTTCAGTAGGTATAGATAGCAGGGTAGGTTTTGGGCAGAAACACTGTGGATAAATTGGTTGCATCAGTTACACATTGGAACATCTGCCTGGACCACAGATTTGTCAAGAGGATAACATTTTGGGTTCATCAGATGAATAGTAACTGTATTTGCCACATCCACACAAATTAGAATTGATTTATGCAGTGATAATTAAGATAATATTGGTTTGATTCAAGTTAGAAGAAAAAAAAATATTGGCTGATAATGAAGTAATGGGATGAAGGGCCTGATTCAGAGTTGGGAATAGAGTGTGATATCTCTCTCAACTGTGAACCTGAACAAATCATATTGCAATGCAAGGGGTGTAAATACATACATATTTTACATGTGGGGTAAATACTGTCTGATTTTGTAGCCCACAAATGGTATTCAATCGGGAAACCGGCTGACGTAAGCCCGACAGCCGGCTTCCCGATTGCTTTATCCCGGCAAGGGTTAAATGACAGGCATTTAAATCTGGACGCCTGTAATTTTTCCAACGCTGGGGACCGGCGCCTGGCATCCTGATCGAAGGGAAGCCGGGTGCCGCGAGCGGACAGCCGCAGGGGGGGAGGGTTAGGTTTAGGGCACCCGGGGGGGACTTAGGGTTAGGCACCCCCCCCGGAAAGGTTAGGCTAGGGGAAGGGGGATTTAGGGTTAGGCACCCCCAGGGGGAGGTTAGGGTTAGGCACCCCCCTGGGGGACTTAAGTTTAGGCAGCGGGGAAGGGGGGGTTAGGTTTAGGCACTTACAGGGGGATTAGGGTTAGGCACAGGGGGGAGGTTAGGGTTAGGCACCCATAAGGAGGGTTAGGGTGGTTAGGTTAGTTTGTACTTACCTAGGGACGATCAGGATTTCCAGCACTGTCGGGCTGCCACTGCAAGGATCTCTGTATCTGTCGGACTGATGCTGCCGGGAATCTAACTGCCGGCCATGTGTCAGCCGGTATTTCATACCGATTCCCCACAAATACTGTACAACTTTATTATTACTCTACTAGATGTCAGTTTGGAAACACTCCTCCCAAATCTAAATCATTCTGCACATTTTAAATCTGCCCCACCTGCAGTGCAGCATGGTTTCACCAAGATGATCAGTTGAGAGAGATATCTCACTCTATTCTCAAGTCTGAATCAGGCCCTAAATCCACCAGAGCAGTAGTTCAAAAGTAATCCCAATATGGCTGTCTATATGATGCATTTTTGTTTGTGCAATGTTTTGCATATTCTTAATTAGAGATGTATGGTTCGGTTTATAATCGGTTCTTATTAACAAATTAGCGCAAGTTCAGATTAGTTTAGATTTATCAAATTGGGTAACTAAAACACGTCAGAGCCAGATAGCCAATATGATGCCGTTTTTTAAATCCGAACTTAACCGAGTAAAACCGTACTGCTCATGTCTACAGTATTCTTAACATTACTACAATAAAACGTTTAAAGCTAGATCAAAACATAAAATGGTCTAGGATTAAGGAAAGCTTTATGCTTTCTAATTTAAAATGCATCACATATGGTATATATGAGACAAGAAAGGAGTGGTTTACAACACAGTTTTACTCACCATGATGTTACTGTAAATGGTGTCTCTTTTGTAAAACATAAAAAATGCAATGTAACAGTATGTAGTGAATAAAAGTGGAATTGTAAAATATGTTTCATTGCTAGGTAATCTGTTTTTATTAACTTGTTTGATTTGTTTAAGACTACATAGTAATGATGCTCAGACAGATGGTGCTGTAATATAATTCTTCTAATCTAAAGGTTAAAATGACAATTTTGCAGAAATAAAGACAAAATACGCTACTTAACAGTCATTATGGCCTTGATGACAAGGATATAATGGTTTTCATTACCTGCTTGGTATAATTCCACAGGCGGCGCACAGTTAAATAATGGTATCATAGTAGAAATTTCAATATTGATCTTTCCAGTAGTTCTAGAAAATTATACAATATTTTCAGTTCCTTTTTAAAGCTCCTTTCATAACATAATATTTAATTTGTGGTATCCATTAGAGATTTAACTTTTTCACTTTGAGGTGACCCGCATATATATGCAAGGCTGGCATTTGTAAATGCAGGGCACTGTGTGATATTTATTATGAGCCCCTGTTCAAGTATAACTTACATGAGCTCTACAAACTGATACAGTGTTTCCTGGGGCACTTTTGCTTCTGTGAAAAGAGTGTCATCTATTCAGCTGGCTGTAACGTGAACCAATAAAATATGTCTGTCAGACAGGGGTGTGACAAGGTAGGGCAATAAAAAGGGATGCAGTTTATTTACCGGCGACCAAAATGCCGGACATTGGAATCCCGATGCTGGAAGCCTGACTCTGTACTAAAGATAGGTGTCTAAATACCGACGCCCGGGATCCCGAAACAAAGGTAAGCGGGGTCTGTCAGCTGTGGGGAGGGGTTTACTTAATTGGCACCCCTGAGGGGACTTAGGGTTAGGCACCTCCCGGGGAGGTTTTGGCTAGGGAAAGGGGGGGTTATGGTTGGGCGCCACTGGGGGAGGTTAGAGTTAGGCACCCCCTCAGGAAGGGTAGGTTTAGGGTACGGGATGGGGGGTTAGGGATCACCATGGGGAGGGGTTAGGGTTAGGCACCAACGGGGGGAGGTTAGAGTTAGGCACTAAGGGAGGGTTAAGGGGGTGAGAGGGGGGAAAAGTACTTACCAGCCCCAGTCGGGAATCTGACAGCTCAGGCTTCCAGCTTTGGTATTTAGTTCGCCGGCATTACATCCAGCGGCATTACATACCGATTCTCAATAAAAAGCTGAACATCACCATAATGTGAACACCAATCTTTATTAGTGCTGTACTCAGTGCTTAAAGTGGTCCCAGAGAAGCATTGGAATCCCCCTAAAGGGACTGCAAAAAAGGGGCATGGTCTCAAAAAGAAAGGGTCTTGGTCATACAAAAGTATCCCCAATTGAAATTATGCCACACAGTAGCACAATCTTATTCACTTCACACCACACATAGTGCCCCTATTTCAAACGACACCGCATAATAGTTTCCCTTATTCATGTTATGACACACAGTAGTGCCCCTTATACACAATGCCCACAGTAGTAGTGCCCCTAATACACATAATGCCCACTGTAGTAGTGCCCCTTATACAATGCCCACAACAATAGTGTCCATTATAAATAATGCCAACAGCAGTAGTGCCCCTAATGCAATGCCCACTGTAGTGGTAGTGGCCCTTGTGCAGTGCCACCCGGTAGTGTCCCTTATGCAGTGCCCCCATGAGTGGTGCCCCTTATGCAGTGCCCCAATGAAATACCCGCATTAGTAGTGCCTCCAATAGTAATGCCCCAGTAGTAATGCAGCCAGTAGTAATGCCCCCAGTGGAAATGCCCTCATTAGTAGTACCCCCAGTTTTAATGCCCCCATTAGTAGTCCCCCACTAGTAGTGCCCCTTCCACAAAAAAAAACAATACGTACCTTAAGCCTCACTCCTGTGTCCACTGCCATCCGTCTGGGTGCCCACTCCTCGCAACTATGGGAGAGATGTCATGACGTCTCTCCCATAGTGCACACTTGAGTGAGCTCCAGCCTCTGGCTACCGCTGTGGGGAAGGAGCCGGGTGTCAACTGGTAACAAAATCTCAGCGGGCGCCCGGCATCTTCTTGCGGTGCCGGGATGACATTGTGGGTTAGGTGGGCCGGAGGAGGCGGAACTGGTTCCGTCTCCAAATGGAACTGAGGGAATGCAGTTCCACCCCGTTCTGGCCTGCTTTAACCCCTGGCTGTACTACAAATACTGGATCTCCAGCATGTAGCTCATGAGGTTCCACAAAGGTAAATGAGCAGTTATGTTTATGATATACATATAATATGACACCACTCACCAGGGCCTGGTGTTTCACGGGGCAACTCATAGAGTGCCTAACCACTTCTGCCAGGTTTTTTTTTTTTTGTTAATACTAAGCAGAGTACTAAAGAAAAAGAAAAAAAAGAAATCTGGCCAGGAGCCCAGATTCAGGGGAATGGAGGCAAAGGGTACACAGATATAATCAGCCAGGGGTTGTGCACACACACTTGCCGATATCGGGAGCGACATCGCGATGGCCATGCAGCATTCGGCAGCATGGCCCTCACTGATGATGTCGCCTGTCAGACCTGCAGGCAATGTCACTGACAATGCGCGCTCACCAGGATGTTGCTGACATGTCGTCCGATCCGAACGGATCGGATGACATATCGTCTAGTGTAGGGGTTCCCTACCACGGTCCTCAAGGCACACTAACAGTCCAGGTTTAAAGGATAGCCATAGATGAGTACAGGTGACTTTTTTAGTACCTTAGTTTATAATTTAACCATCTATGCTTAAGCATGGATACCACTAAAACCAGGACTGTTAGTGTGCCTTGAGGACCGAGGTTGGGAATCACTGGTCTAGTATTTACCAGCCATAAGTTGAGACTTTTTTAAGTCTCAATATGCATTTTGTTCTACTGAACATGCACATCTTTTCACAATCTGTGTCCTTCTGCTTGTTATTTGCACCCTGCCCATCTGCCCTTATGTGTTTTTATTCAGTACAGGTTCCTATTTGCTGTCACAATATTAGAATGGGTACTAATATAGGTAAGTCCTGGATAAATTGTCATAATGTGTTAGTATTAGGGATATTAGGGACCCATCTTATGGGGTTTACCTTGACGCGGTGGATGGGCAAACATTTCTGGCCAAACATGTACTAAGAACCCCACTTATACTCCATGTCATTTGCAGAGTTTATCAGGATTATTTTGACTATCATTGTTCTTAGTACTTAGAGTGTGCACCTGCATTATTAGTCCCCTGCATTGTACTACAAGTCTCATAGAAAATGGGCCTCAGACTGCACACCCTGAACATATATAAATACTGTATATATATATATATATATATATATATATATATAGAGTCAGGTAATTCAGCACTTGACTAGCTGAAGTCAAAGGTAATAAGGGTACCCTCCTGTGGGTGGGATACAAGGCTGGTATCTCCTACGGAACTGTGTAGGTCCCAATAGAAAGAAGGTAGGCGGCACTCCAATGGTGAACAAATAGTCAAAGTGTATTAAACAGAAAACATCTTTACACAAACGGTGTCAATGTTTTAAGGTCAACAGCAGACCTTTTCATCAGGACTTGTGTATAAACAGTGAATGAACAAAGTGTCTTACCTTAAATAGAGTTCCGGCGCCGGACAGCTGTCGGGAGAGCCCAGCGTGATCACACACACGTGTCTTAACAGCTCACTCTATTTAAGGTAAGAGACCTTGTTCGTTCACTGTACACCGTTTGTGTAAAGATGTTTTATATTTAATACACTTTGACTATTTGTTCACCATTGGAGTGCCACCTACCTTCTTTCTATTGGGACCTACACAGTTCCGTAGGAGACATCAGCCATATATATATATATATATATATATATATATATAATTGGAGGTGCTACCTGTGGAGACCATTGATATATACACAAAAAGAAGAAATACAAGTGCACAACTCCAAATTAACTGATTATATATAAATAAATACATTTTGCAGTAAACAGAGGTTTTTGGCATAATCTTGGCAAAGGTTATGGGCCCACCCACCACATCCGGGTAACCTCTGTAGGGTAGGTCCCTAACATACTAGGGTTCAAATCCAGAGTGCAGGACACCCCCAAATTCGCCCAGCTAAGCCACCCCAAGGCACCGCTCTAATAAGGTGGGTAGGCCCTAACCTCTGTTAGGGACCTACCCTACAGAGGTTACCCAGATGTGATGAGTGGGCCCATAACCTTGGCCAAGATTATGCCAAAAACCTCTATTTACTGCAAAATTTATTTATTTATATATAATCAGTTAATTTGGAGTTGTGCACTTGTATTTCTTCTTTTTGTGTATACTACAAGTCTCAGCATGGTAGCACTTCTTATTCTGTTTAGAACTGGGATGTGCAGTCCAAGCCCCCTCCCTGTTTCCACTATATTTGTGTATATATTGTAGACTTGAAAGCTGAGCCTCCTTCTGCTTGGTATTTGCACACATCCATCTGCCCTTAGGTGTTTTAAATCAGTACAGTTTACTAAATTTGTGTCTACATATTAGAATGGGCACTATTATAGGTATGTCCTGGATAAACTGACATAAAGGGGTAAATTTATTAAAGTGAGAGTTGCCCATAGCAACCAATCAGATTCTACTTAACATTTAACTAGCACCTTCTAGAAGATATTAGCTAGAATCTGATTGGTTGCTATGGGCAACATCTCTTCTAAAACTCACTTCTAAAAACTCTCGCTTTAGTAAATTTACCCCAAAGTGTTAGTATTAGGGATGTTAGGGACCCATCTTATGTGGCTCACCTTGACATGGTAGATGGGCAAACATTTTTGGCCAAACATGTACTAAGAACCTCACTTATACTCCAAGTCAATTGCAGAGTTTATCAGGATTATTTTGACTATCATTGTTCTTCGTACTTAGATTGTGCACCTGCATTCTTTGTCTCCTTCTGTCTCAAATCTGACTGGAGACTACCTATGACAAGAGTGCTTAATCTGGGGCTAAAATGGGCATGGAAGCAATCCAGATGCCCTAAGACACATGGTTATGTAGTATCTGCACATTCTGCCTACTGATTTAAATATATATCCATTGTGTACTGCGATTTTCAGTACTGTCATTGAAGCCACGTATCTAGACTCAATCCAGTACCATATCAGCTAAGTCGTAGCCAAGGTAAGCAAGTCTTAAGGCAGGCATTCACTACCTGATTAAACAGAGTGATTGAACGATAATGACATCGTTATCATTCAATCGTTCGTGAACCGGGCATGCAAATGTTAAAAACGACCAGCAATGCACGCTTCCGCTGATCGTTTCCGATAATAATCAATGCCCGAACATGCTGGTCAATCTTCCGATAACGACAGATTGACAATGTTCGGGGATTATGGAGGGTGACTTCACTGAACGACTGATTGTTCAGTGTAGGCACTGCAGGGGATGGGGAACGACAGTACGATTACGATGTCATAATCTTACTGTCTTTTCCTAGTCGGCATGTGGATGTGCGCCTTAAGCTTGAGATTTACAGGTGCAACTGACTCAGAAAAGTTCATAGAGATGCAATTTTTTTAAATAAAAATATGCAAATTGTGTGTCTGTGACTGAATAAGGCCTATAATGAGTAAAATAATTTTAATATTCTGTATTGCTAAATCATGTAATTTGTGGAAGGTAAAATTCAAGGGTAGATGACTAGAAGAAAGGAAGTCTGCAAATAGATGGGGGATTGCTAAGGTACAATATCATATTTGGCAACTACTATTTGCTACCCTCCAGGAGAAGCCCAATGTAGAGATGCATCTAACAACTGTTGATGCGTTGGTGGGGCCAGTTACATTGCATCATTAAGGAGTGGGTTATCCATAGAAATGCATCATATTGGCTCCGCCTCCTACTAATATTCCAAAAAATGTTGACATGCTGCTGCCCACTCTGCCCATTTCACTTGGAAGTGGATGGAATGCAGAACAACCAATCTACTGAGTCTCACATGTGTTCTGGGAGAGTAGGTAAGTATGTGCAATATCCTTGCTCCACCGAAGACAAGAGATGAATTAACAGATAAATGATTTCCTTTTAGTAATCAAAAAAAATCTAACACCACCATAGAAAATGGGACCTTATGCACTGGGCAATCATTTTTCAACTAATACAGTAGTAAGGAAGACCACTTTACAGTAAATAATTATTTATAAAGGAGTTACATCAATACTCCAAAAGTATCAAGCGTGTGCGCTACCACTGGCATCGGAGTATGTATGTAAGAAGAGAGGAAAAGTCGATGTCATATTCTGCTGTTTAATTAAAACTTAACTTTTATTAAGTAAACAAAATCAGTTATTCAAATGTGAACCTTGGCAAACTCAGTAATTGTTACTATGTAATAACATTGGTGTCGATAAATTCGAAATAATGATAAAATGCTGTTTATCATCAAATATTTGCTTGCATGGTCTCTCTGGTGATGGCTTACACATGCTTTGTATGAAAAACCTAGGACTGATGCAGTACATTAACTGCCACAATCATTCTTCTGCTATCACCATCTCTGGATCTGGTGAAAGGCATCCATGTTACTCTAAGAATACTTATCTTATCAAGAAGTAGGGCTACATGTTTAACCATACTGGTGCCATAGTAGATGTGCAAGGAAATCCATTTTTCTAATGGATTTTGTGTGTTTACACACTGTGCATGTTTGTCACACCCCCAAGCCTGGTTGTCACTCACCAACTGCTGCAGCGAGATCTCTAGTCCCACCACTCTGTCATCCAGCGGAATTTCTATAGTGATCATCTGTCGGATCCCTCTTGACTTTCAATGCCACAGTGTGTCCCATTTATCATTCCTTTTTGGGCTGTCAGCATGTCTGCAATTCCAACAGTCTTACATGATGAGAAAGACGGTGTCTCTCCTTGTACCACATGTTGCCCTTGTTGTTACTCTAACCAGATCTTGACTGTCCTTGGATGTTGTCCCAGTCAAATAGGTTCTCCACGATATGGGTGATAGTGGATCGATTTTCTAAAATGTGTCACTTTATTTCTGTAAAGAGGCTACTGTCAGCATCCATCTTGGCGTCTATGTTTATTAAGAATATAATCAGTTTCTATTGCTGTCCTCAGGAGAGGGCAACCAAGGAATGGCAGACTAAGGGGATTAATCAGGATCTTGAAAACTTCATCAGAATTTATATATCCGAGGCCCAAGACAATGGGCAGAATTTGCCCAGAACAGTCATCATCTAACATGTTTCCATTTTATATTGTTCATGGTATGCATCCACAATTGCATGTGCCATCCTCATTTCCTGTCTCTGAAGCTCATGCTGTTAACCAGTTTCTTAAAAAAAATTCCAGTACCTTAGCGTAAGTAAAAAATAATCTTCTTAAAGTCTCTAAACACTACAAAATCACAATCCTGGCAATAAATGTCATTGGTATGATGTCATATTTGCTTAGATTTTACTTTTATTAAATTTGCTCAAAGTTTCCCAGAATATCAGGTCTGTGGCATTCCGCTTGGAGCTATCCAAGTCTACACAGATTCCCAACTCATTTCATATATCTTTTCTAAAGCCTTTATTGATAAATCAATTTTCTGTTCATCAGTCCCATCCCTCATCCCCTTTCTGTTCAAGATCAAGAAGAACTTGAGGCCAACAAGATACCAGACTCCAAGGTATCCAGAGGAGTTCTCTATTTTCTGTAGGACTAGAAGGGTTTCAAGTATTAAGAACAATCATAGGTTAGGTCTGAAAATGTCCATGTCCTCGATCTCTTGAAATAATTCCATAAGAAATACCATGACAACCACTCTTGATGCATATCCCTAGAGAAGAGGGTAATCACACTGCCAGGTCAGATTGTCGCTCACTGGCTCTGGTGGCAAGATCTCCATTCCCTCCACACTGGTATAGTTGTGGAAACGGAAAAATCATCTACTGGGTAGCTCCTTGACTTTAGCTACAGTGGTGGGTCCCACTTGTCATCCCTACTAGCAGCCATTTGTATTGTTCTGAAGTGCTCTTTTGTGGTGGGCGTGCAATACTGCAGCCATTTTTATGAGATTAGATAAGATGGCTGGTGACATCAGTTTAGTGCCAGGATTTCATTGCATAGACTATTTAAAGCCACTCTGAGCACCATAACAGTGCCAGAGTATCAAGACTTATGCTTGAGATTCAATGTTATCTCCTATTCTGTTTGATTGCTTCCAGTTTATCGAACCTGTCAGGAACCGTGCTTACCCTCGAGGTTGTGCTGCTCTGTCTTGGCGGGGGTCCTGGCCTGGGGGCTCTCAGAGTGCACGGTCAGTGGGTTCCAAGCATGGTGGTCCAAGGGGCCCGGAGCCCCGGAGGCGTTCCCTCCGGCTCCGGACACTGGGCACAGCCATGGCGGCTCATGACCAACTGAGTGCATTGTTTTTGGGTTCCCAGCATGGTGGTCCCAGGGGCTCGTGGCTCAGTGGTGGACACTGTCATATTGGTCCTGGTCAGCTGACAACTAAGTCTCCAGTGATAGCCAGGCCAGCATCTACCTGACCGCATCAGCCAATGTGCGTCACAGGGTATATATTCCTCGTCCTGACAGCATTCAATGCCGGAGCTTCGTTGCTGTTTGATGTCCAAGGCTCCAGCTCCCTGGCTTGTTAGCTATAATCTCCTTGCCTACTCCAGCGGTGATTCTACTCTGATTCCAGTTGCTAAAGTTTGGTTCCACTCCGGCTTCAGGTACTAGGTCTGATTTTACTCCGACTCCAGTTGCTAAGTTCGATCCCACTTTGGCTCTAATTACTAAGTCTGATTCCACTCCGGCTCCAGTTTCTAAAGTCCGGTCCCAACCCAGCTCTTGTTGCTAAGTCTGATTCTACTCCAGCTCCAGATGCTTAGTCTGACTCCAATACAGCTCCAGTTGCTAAGGCCGGACTGACTCCGGCTCCAATTACTAAGTCTGATTCCACTTTCATTCCGGCTCCAGTCTCCTGTTGCTACAGTCTGGCCCTACTCCAGATGTACTACCATCTAGTACATGATCCAGAGATGTTCTCCAGTGCCCTGCTCTCTACACTACTGTTCTGATACTTCTACCTGTTACCTTGCACATATATGAGGAAGTCTTATATTCATCCCTCATTACTCAAAACCTCTTGAGTTGCTAATGAGAAGGTGCCTAGATCTCATCTGGGAAATCCAGTCCCCAGTCCTGACAGAACCAGCTTGTATCCTCCTTCTGAATCTCTAAGCTTGATCCAGACTTCTGCTTCTATGCTTATTCTGCATCTGTCTGTGACTCTGGCCTTGATTAGCCAGGCAATTCTTCTGTCTTCTGATTCTGTACCTTCTCTGTACTCCCACACAGTCACCTCTGGGAGCAGTGAGAGGGCCCCCACCTGCAATTCCAGGCAGAGAAGCCCATCCCACATTGCAGTGGTTGTTGGTGACAATGACAATGGCTATGAAACCAACTGTGTAAGTCCTATCTCATAAGTGCATAGAAAAAGCAGACCTCCCAACCATCTCAATTGAGGTGGTCAAGGTTGTGAGGTCTACTTCTCACTTGCTGCTCTGCATAGGCACAGGGACTCGGGTGGCCCAATAGCTCAGGCAGCACTGGGCATGCCACCAGCATAACAAAAAAAGGGCACATAATGTACTACCATACCTTGTAGCGTGAGGCCATGCTCCTTTCTCATAATGCCACTCCCCTTTTTCATGCGCACACCTTCAGAGCACACACAATGTCCCTCTCCCCTCTTCCCTTATGTTGTGAGGTATGCAACAAGGCTTACAGGTGAATATCCACATTTAGTTCCATGCATGCAATGCAAGAGTAATTCCGGGCAACTTGCGTGCAACTCTGCATCATTACCACTTTTCATAAATATATGCAAATCGCTTTTAGAAATTGGCATGCATTATATGAGTAGAAATTTTCATTTCCTAATAATAAAGTTATAGAATCTTAAACTACAGTATTGACAGTATGTACTCTTAATTTACCATATGGAAATATTTACTCAGAAATATACTGAAACGCTACATAAAATATAAACATTTTTTATCAAGTTTATAATGTATTTCTTCTTTTAAAGAAATAAATCTATGTAGGACAGAGCCGTAACTAGACTTTTTGGTCCCCTGGGCCAGAATGAGTATTGAAGCCCCCCACATTTATCAAATAGGGACATAAGATGTGTGACCACATAAGGGATGTGGTCTCATGGGGAAGGGTCATAACAAATCTGATTTATCCTGTACAATGATGAAGGGGTACCGATCTCATTGTATCACTACCACTGTTATCCAGGTGTCACTGCCAAATACAGTATTAATCCAATGCACTGATGATATACAATAGTTATGCAGTATTTCTCACCAGCTCTAAATGTAGGAGATCGCTTGTGAAGCTGCACCATCAAAACAGCCATGCACAAGCCTGGAGCCAGCCGTGTAGATTACCAACTGGAGGTATTTATTTATTTTATTTATTAACAGTTTCTTATATAGCACAGCAATTCCGTTGCGCTTTACAATTGTAAACATTAATTGAACAAAACTGGGTAATAACAGACAGATATATAGGTAGGAAGGCCCTGCTCGCAAGCTTACAATCTATAGGTATGCAAAGAGCGGTACCTATAGTATATATGCAGCAAATATCAGTGGTGGGGAGATCAATGTATGTACACTGCGCTGGCAGCTGAAGTCACTGGCAAGGTGTGCTGGTTACACCTGGGTCGGGAATCAGTGGCTGTGTTCGGGGCTGCCATCAAAAATTGTGGGGCAGATAGCTGTAAGATGTCCGACTGCCATGTGAGTGGTGATAGGTTCGAGTCCCGGGTATGACAGTATGTAGAATTGTGTGTGCTAAATAAAAGATGATGTGACTGAATTTGCTTTGGGGTGGGGTGTCCAGATGGAGGGGGAGTTGGCCAGGGAGGAGATTAGGTGGCCAGGAGATGCCAGGAATAAATGAAGAGGAAGCTACAAATGAGAATGATTATAACAGAAATTGACAGACCTGAACAGTGCCCCCTGCCTTGCGGTGCCCTGTGCTGTGGCACGTCGCACCACCGTAGTTACGCCCCTGGTCCAGGACAGGTTTGAATTGGCAAAAGCATGAGTAATTTAGTGCAACAGTTCCTAATAGATTAGATTAAATTAGCACTGACATGATTTATTCACCATGTGCCTTATTATCTGCCATCATAAATCAAATAAAAAACAGTAGAAGAGCACTTGCACTGTATACTGTCTGATCTACAGTCCCAATTGTTGAACACTGGGCCTGATTCAGAGAAGTACGGAATGCCAGTGTGATTGACAGTCAAGGAGCATTTGGGGGAGGTAGCGGTCACACAGCAGCTGTGTACAGGATTGCAGCTGCAAAGGCATTAGTGTACATCTCTGAATCTGGCCCATTATATGATGATATGGGATAAAACACTTACTATACATGGCATGCTCAATCACATAGTCATAATATAATACTTTTTACAGGTTAAACACTTGTAAGTTTTACAATCAGAGTATATGATAATAAACCCTTCTGCATTGAGCAGATATGGCACCATCAACATAAATACATTGTGATTGTAAAAATAAACAATATTATCAGAAAGTATGATGTGATATGAATGATTCCAAGTATACTAATTTTCTCTGTGTCATCTGTTCGCTGACATAGGGCAATACATTTAATCAACACCGCCACTGAACATGATTGAACATGCACAGTGATGCAGCTCCAGCCTCTTAAGCTCTTGTGCTCTTATGGTCTCAAAGGGTGACCTGACATTGCTGGGCCCACCTCTCCTCCAGGTCCCATAGCAGTTTCAAACCCCTTCAGTGATATCAATTCCCCCATTGGGCTATGCTGGTCACACTTGTTCATACTTGCTGACATTTTAATTCTCTACTCCGAGAGAAGCCAGGAGAGGACTTGCAGCTGACATTTAGGGGACAGGCTCTTTACATTATTAGGGTCTGCCCCGCCACGTCCAGGGGTGCCGTGAGTTGCGCCGAGCCAGGGGCAGAAGGGGGTGTGGCCTAATAGTGGGAGGTGTGGCCACGTCCCCTTAGAAAAAAAATATTTTTTTTTGCAGGGCCGCTGCGCGCTGGGGAGGGAGTGCAGTGAGCCCCTCAGCCCGGCGCATAGCCAGTGGGGGCACGATCAGCGTGATCGCTCCCCCCACAGGCATAAGAGACTGCTGTGGCTGTTACTTAGCAGCCGCGAACAGTCTCCCAGTGCAGCCCAGCACAAGCAGCATGTGCTGGGCTGCTTTGTTGTATGAGGGAGGGGGAAGGGGCGGTTCAGGGCTCCTCCAGCAAGCCTGGGCAATTTGTACCCACTCCTCCCCCTCTCAGCACCCCTGGCCACGTCAAAATGCCATGATTTGTCGGTCTGTGAAAAGGGATGGGGCTAAAATGATGCATTCACAATATTTTAGCCCCGCCCCTCTCTATAGTCTTGCATTTCCCAGTAATTATCTCCCCATCTTGCCCACTTCACTAGGACATAGGCGGGATGCAGGAGATCCACCCACTCTTTCGGGTGTGCGCGGGACTACCTGAAAAATCGCAACTTCTTGTAGAGTAGGTAAGTAAGCACTGTTATAAAAAAAATATATATATATATATATAATATTGAATCAAATTGTTACAAATGTTGCAATTAAAATATTAAGATTTTTTCTTTTCATTAATCAAGCATTATAACTTAAAATAATATGTTAAATTCAGTTCATGCCAGATATTGATGAAGAGCTGAACTAGTCTTGTAATATAGACTGAGTGCAGGAGCGTATTAATGCCGAAGTTGCCCATGTACAGTGGGGCGCCCTCCTTTGAGCAGCAGGCTCCACCTCCCCAGCATGACATCGTACGTTGTGATGGCATGGGAGTTCCACCTCCAAGATGGCTCCATCTTACCAGTGAAACTTGGGAAGATAGCGCATGCGCACAAAAGAGCAAAGGCTCTGGCAAAGTGTCAGAATCTTTACTTTCACTGTGCAATGCATATTCCCGAAGATGGCAAAGCGAAGGTGGAGGAGCTCCCTCGCTAACACAAGGTAATTATACTCTGGGTGCAGGTTGTGGGTCACGGGTCCTCACTGGACCCAGGGGCCCATGTGTACTAAACACCCTGTACCCATCGTAAACAGGAGAACCAGGAGGGGGGGTGGGTATTAATTGCCCGGGTATGAATGAGGGGCCTGGGTAATGAGTAATGACTTGCCGGCTTCAGGCATCTATACTGTAGAACAACTGCTTACCCTACGCCATGAGGTGTACCTACTGGAATACTTCTTGTGCTGCAACCACCCTCTTTGCAATTCTATATTACTGGGTACAGATTTATATAGAAGTTCAACTCTGACTACTTCTCTAAATGTGCGGCACATATGACATTTTAAATCATTTATTTGGACTGTGATTTTTATTGAGCATGACTTTATTCTTTTACCACCTCATCTGATTTATCAGTATAAGAATGTTCACATAGGAATTGTTACCTTATTGCCCCTATCTTATTTAATTTTATCAATTGACTGTTATTGTGTTATTTATATTTACTTTTATTCTGAGTAACTTTTTTTTTACATTCTTATCACATTTCTGTTGTACTAATTATGCTTATGTCCTTCCTACATTGGTAGTTTATTTTATTATTTATTTTATATATTAATACATTTAATTATTAATCTATTTTTGCGCTCTCAGTATAATTTTTGTATGTTTTTCAATGCCTGGGTAATTACCTGTCAGTGGAAGTGGGATGTAGTCATATTGCCGGCAGACAGAATGCCGGGCGTCGATATACCGCTGCCCGAATCCCGCCACCCGGCAATATGCCGACGCCGATATCCCGAAGGTGAACAGGATACCGATGTTGGCATATTGAAGAGCAGGAATCCCGATCGTACGGATGGGTAAGTCACTGCTCTGTCTAGGGGGAAGGCTAGGGTCAGGCCCCCCTGGGAGAGTTAGGTTTAGGGTGCAGGACAGGGAAGGTTAGGGAAAGGCACCACCAGGGAGGAGGTTAGGGTTAGGCACCCCCTGGGGTGGTTAGGGTTAGGCACCCCCAAGTGTGGGTAAGGGGGGGGGGAGTGGGTGGTTAGGGTACTTACCTACCGCTGTCGGGATTATGAAACAGGCAGCCTTCCACTGTCGGAATTTCAGCCGGCAGCTATTCAGCCGCCGCCTTATCATACCGATTTTGTGGCAGCAACCTGTGTCTCTCCAGTCCACACTGCTGTGTGTTGGACTGTGGTGGGACCAGGGATGCTGGTGCCACTGATCATCATCGGCAGTCTTCTGTGCAAGGGAGGCAGGAGCGATCACAATGATCGTGCCCTCCCACTGGATTTGCACCTGGCTAAGGGGCACACTGCGCGCCCCTGTGGAGTGCTCTGCGCTGCATTGTGGTGCAGCAAATGTTTGCAAGGAGGTGTGACCAAACCTACTTACATTAGGCCACCCCCAAGAAAACAAATTTACGGGGTCCCGCACAGCTCTCTACAGCCCTGATTGTAAATACACTTATGAATGGGGGTCCTATGTATCACAATCTGCATTTTTAATGTGTTAAATTATTTTCGCCTACATTCCAAAGCAAAAAATGTTTTTTATTGCTGGAATTTTGCAAAGAACTCTTTCCAGGACACAGACTTCAATAAGAGCCCATCTTGATGTACAGAAGAGCTGTAATCTATCACACTGCTTCCAGGACCGTTGCACATACTGCACATGCACAGCCTTTACCCGACACATGAGTCAGTGGAGGCCAGTAGAGAGGGATATATGGGGGATCACTCTCCGAAAGTATCTGCAGAGCAGTAGCCCAAAGCCTACTATCAGCTAACGCCACTTTCAGATGGCATTAATGGCAAGGGCCAAGCTCCGAAATGCTTTGCATATGAGCAATAGATGTAACTACATACTTGTGTCTTCCTGTTTATTAAGTCCCCTGATTAGCCTCTCCATGTGCAAGATGCCACACGTGCACACTATGTGCAACTCTAAATAGACGTAGAAGTGTGCTGGAGTATAACAAGAGGAGAATGTCTTACATACTACATACACACAGTGAGAGTGCCATGCTATTTGTAGTGCCCTGCAATGCTGGAAATGGAACATAATATGAGCAGATGGGGTTACTGTCTAGGGAAACCTATACAACTGCTTACTTTTTTAACATTTTGGTTGAACAGCAACCTAGGGAGGGTGAGGATTATGTTATAGGGAGATAGTGGGGTTCATATGTGACAAAGGGAGGGAGAGGTGGGAACTACATGTCAAATATATACTCTGTAGTGTGCCATGTCACATGTAGTTGAGGTTTGTTTGTGGGGTGGGAGTGCATGGAGTTTGTACAGTTCAAGGACTCAGAACACCTTAAACCATCACTATATACAGTATATATGAGCACGTGCTTCTGGAGACACTCCAGTTCATCTAGGTGTGCTTCCCACTTCCTCTTTCTGATAGTCATGCCCTATGCATTTGGACCATGTTCCTTTCATCAGTGCTTTGGTACCAAAATGGACCCACTCAGAAAAGTATGGTACAACACTGTAATAGGTAAATTTACTAAAAAGCGTGTCTGGCCCGAGATTAAAAACTCACAGCATCGCTGAAACACAGGAGACTTTTGACAGCTGAAACACTCAAATTTACCAAGAATCGTGTTTTGCGGAATCATATGTTTTGATGGTGTATGTTTACGTGTTTATCCCTGTGTTCTGACTGCAGCCAAAAACATTTGGAACATGCAGCCTTAACATATCAGTGAGATACGTGCAGGCTGCATGTGTATTTTGTGTATAAAAATAGAGTTAAAAAAATACGGAAAAAAATATTGTGGAGCACCCCCCAAAAGCATAACTAGCCATGGGCTCTGGGAGCCGGTCCTGGTTCTAAAAATAAGGCGAACAAATGTGTAGGGGTCCTCCAACCAGCTGAGCTCTGTGAGCCAGTCCTGGTTTTAAAAATATGGGGGAAAAATTGCGTGAGGTCCCCTGTATTTTTAAAAGCAGCACTGGGCTCAAACTAGTCGGGAGTATAATGCCACAACCAGGGGAACATTTCCAGCATTAACACCCAAATCTATTCAGCCAAGGCCGGGGATCCCAGAGGAGGTGGGTACACTCCAATAAAGCAGCCCCCTTCTCTCCAGAGCACCCCAGGCCTGGGCTGAAGCCCAGGTCTCTTGTCTGCACCTTTTGCTGGTGGGTGCAGGGGTAATAGTGATAATATTTAATGGGTACTATTGTTTTTTACAGTGAGGCTACAGGTCCCAGAGTGCCTGTCCTTTGACACTTGTAGAACTAAAAGTGCCAGCAGGCGCCTACATCCACTGGCCAGGGGTGCAGGGAAGAGCCCAGAGTTGCAGTCCAGACCTGGGGTAATCAGGAGATAGGGTATCCATTTATTGGGGTCTCCACCTCCCCTGGGATCCCAGGCCTGGGTTGACTAGTTTGGGGTGTTAATATTTTGACCAGGAGACCCGGTGAAAGGGTTCTCTGGCTGTGGCTTTACAATACAATAGTTTGAGCCTGGTGCTGGTTTTAAAAATACGGGGAACCTCATGCAATTATTCCTCTGTATTTTTAAAACCAGGACCGGCTCACAGAGCCCAGTGCTGGTTCATAAAATAAAGGAGGATCCCTACACATTTTGTCCCTCATATTTATCACCATATATAATTATTATTTTTTTAAATTAACCCTTTTTGGTTTATTTACAGGCAGAAACATACACTGATCTGTATATGTTTCTGCTGAGCACGCATCTCAGGAGGTAGTCTATTTAAACCCTATTTTGGACAAAGTTTGCTAAAATTACACTACAAAAATACATTATAATCACAAATCTTGGTAAATACCCATATTGTATTCCTGTCTATGAAAAGTACCTGCGAGTTTGGCCGATGGTGCATTTATTTCTATTTATGTTATCACACGTGTTTTGCAGATAGTTTCATGATTGCTAACATGAGTTTGCCTTTAGTAAATTTGTGAGTGGTTAAAATTGGCCAAACACACCTGTGATTGACATCTCGACCAGACACAATTCTTAGTAAATTTATCCCTAAGTAGTAAACCATGCACATAGAGTCTAAACAGAAGTATATCAAAATCTGGTAAATTGTACTGGTTACCAGTGAAGCAAAACATTAACAGACCTCCAACAGTTAAACAATTAATAGTACTAATTAAACATATCACGTAATATTTCTAAAAAAGTATCATGCTAAAACACCTTATATTGACATTTCTGCACACTTGACACTTCCCATTGTTCTTTAAACAAATGAATTATAGTAAACATTGTACAATTTTAAATGGAAGACATAGTACATTTATGGGTATTATTACTGCACTAAAGAATTTATTGTAGCCCTTATGGCTCCAGATCTTAGGATCTCACGCTACACCTAATTATACTGACCATTAACCGACACAGAAAGTAGCAATTTAACAAATTTTAATGGTGTAAAGGTCTAATGTTATGAAGGTAAGAATATAAAAGTCTGACCTTGATAATTTTATGCAGGAGAGTATGCTTGTTGGTTGGTGCAGATATAATTAATAGAGAAAATAGAATAAGTTTTGGGCAAGAAAGCATATTTTATTTTAACATATTTTATATTAACTGTTGTGAAGAATATTTTCTGAATATACACATACATACTGTACACACACACAAATCTTCCTTTCTCTATACACACATTAAATATAAACTATACGTAAATATCAATAACAGCATTACTCTAGGTATTCAAACAAGTGGCAAGACAAACTAATTAGAAAACAGCTGTTTCTGTTTATTATAAGTGTGGTTTTATTATGTTGATCATCTAGGTAACAAATGATTGACGAGAATAACACTGAGGTACCCCAGGCCCAGCTGTGACTGATTGGTATTTCTCAAGTGGGGACCAGTCTTCACTGTATAAATGGTGAGTAAGGACCAAATGTAATAGGGCGAGAGCTTAGAAAATGTGAGAGTTTAGCAGTAATTTCTCACATATTTTAAACTCCTCCAATGTAATAGAGTCTGAGAACAGGCAAACTCACGTTATTAGATTAAAAAAACTCTCACGATTTAAACACTCATCCAGATGTTTTGCCATTTTGAAGATAAAACTCGACCAATGTGAGAATTTACTGCTAAACTCTCACATTTTCTAAACTTTCACCCTATTATATTTGGCCCTAAGTGTTGTAATTTATATATCCCTGATGAAAGTGTAGTAAACACTGAAACATTGGATTCCCTACTGGGTTGTCTGTCTGTGTCTTTACTTTCCCTGAGTGCCACCATGACTGAACCTGTATTTTGGATTGTATCAATCGTGTAGAGCAACAGGTAAAGTCTGTGTGTATTTAGAGATGCACCAACACTCATGTATAATATTTACGACAACACGTGATCCAGTGCCAATCTCCTTTAAGGCTTATCAGATGTGGTCACAATTTGGCAATCGGAATATGGAAACAGATAGGCCTAAACTCCAAAAATAAACAAAATAATAATAAACAAAATAAAAAACAAGACACAGCTAGGATAACCAACATTTCAATGTATATTAAACAATTTTGTAAGAAATACTGCGAGACCCTATGTCACAAGCATTGGCCTCTGATCATTAGCATGGTTTATATCTACTATATTTTTTTCTTATTGCTATACATAGTTTAGATATTATTGGCAGTTATGGGGCTAATAATGATACGTTGTACGCGACCTTGATGACAGCTTTGATATATCTGCCAACATTTGTGATATCTGATGTTTCATTGCACATATTTTATAGCCTGTGAAGCAATTAGTGTTAGTATTATGTTGTTGCATATTTTTTTATGTTTCTATTCACCTGTCTCATTTGTTTGTTTTTTACGTTAACGATCAGGGGTTGATGCGTATGACATTGGGTCTTGCAAGACTTCAAGCATAGTCTCGTTTGACCTAAAGAAGCTGCTGGGACCTGGCGCCATGTGACTGCCCTGATCTGGGTATTTAATGTTCACTGGTGAGATTGTTTTGTGAGCACCCTGTAGAAAATGTTGACATACTGTATCATTGTAACATTAGTTGTCTTATCCACTGTGTCTTTTTTGTATATTGATATCGGGCCACCATTACTGTTTTTATAGTGTGTGTGTGTGTGTGTGTGTGTGTGTGCATGCATCCGTGTGTGTAAATACAGTATGTGTGCTGTATGCTAGAAATTTGGACATTCACAGGATTGTACAATTTTCAATCCAAAATGTACAAAGCAAATTAAGATCAAAACCACAACAATATGTGTATTACAGGAGCATTTCTAGAAAGGAGGGGGATTGTGCAGTCCTCCTCTCCGCACGGTGGCCGGCAGCGCACTGAGCTGCGTGCGGCCAGCGCTGGAGTTATAGACTCTGGGGACTAGAGTGTGCCCAGTGTCTATAATGCATGCACAGATCACTTGTACTGCGCATACAACGGGAAACTGTCCGCAGCGGCCATTTCCCAGTCTTTTTACAGCACCGGACTACCTTGCCGATGTGGGACTCCAGAGAGGTAAGTAATACTATGGGTGCAGTGTGTTCGGTGCGGGGCCCCCCTGGACCCCAGGGGCACGTGTTCCCCGCACACCCTGCACCCATTATAGATATGCCTCTGGTGTGTTAAGTATACATCTAGTTAACTATAACTTCATAGGTGTGGTAACTTTACTCATCAACATATTTGAGCAATAAACTGTTTAAGAAAGCTATTTAAAAATAGTCAAAACAGTGTACAACTTTCACCTTAAAAGTGTGAAACAAGAACACAACCCATTTTTTAAAAGTTTTGAATCTGTTAAGGCATGGGAGCTCTTCTCTAAAGCTACAAAATAATGATTGTATTGTATGAAGGGGTGTGGTATATTAAGTCGACATTCATAACATTGGCACCACAATATCGACATGGTCTGAATGTCGACATTCAGAAAGTCAATATATACAGATTGTCGACATCCACAATGTTGACACTGACATGTTGAGATTGTGAATGTTGACAGTCAGTATGTCGATAATGCAATTTCACATGTCGTTTTCATTAAACCCTAACTGCAGCCTAACCCTAATCTAACCGTAACTTTAATTGTAGCCTAAAACAAACCCTAAATTTGGGTGTTGACATTCTGGATGTCGACATTGACAGTGTAGACATTATGTACATGACGACATTGTAAATGTTGGTATTCAAACCACGCCAACATTCTGGTGTCAACTTTTTGACTGCATACCATATGAATTAATATTGTGGGTTTAGTTACTATACCTGTCCATGTAAGATTCTTTGACAGTCGTTGTACTGCTAGTTAATGTCACAATGCCATCAAAGGATTGCCAAACTACCAAGCCTGCCAAGGTAAGCCACCTGTCTCCCAGCTTTGACATAATGGATGTAAAAGACATTGCCAAAATTATCAGAATGTTGCGACCCACCACCTGTGATCTGGACTCTGCCTCAACCAAGTTTCTCATAGGGTGTATGGACATGATTGGCCCTGTAATTGCAAAAATAGTTCAATGCTCTTTGCAAAAAGGCATTTTTCCAGAACCACTAAAGGAAGCAATTGTTAGACCACTTCTTAAAAAACCTAATTTAGACCCCAACTGCATGACCAACTATAGACCAGTATCAAACCTTCCTTTTCTAAGAAAGGTCATTGAGAAAGTGGTGGCAATGCAACTGGAAACCCGTCTGTCTACCCATGATATTTATGATCCATTCCAGTAAGGATTCAGGAGAAGACATAGCACTGAAACAGTTCTGGTATGTGTGCTTAATGATCTTCTGATGGCAAGAGACAGAGGTGATTGTTCAATCTTAATCCTTCTGGATCTCTCAGCAGCATTTGATACTGTGGACACGGGATTCTAATTGAGCGCCTGAAAAATTTCTGTGGACTGGATGGCACAGTCCTTAGCTGGTTCAGATCATTTCTGACCGGCAGGTCACAAAGAGTTTCTTCTTGAGTAAACTCTTCATCACCAGTGCCACTTCCATGCGGTGTCCCACAGGGTTCTATACTAACTCCCACGCTTTTTGCAGTATACATGATACCATTGGGTGAAATAATCAGACGTCATGGCCTGATCTATGCAGATGATACACAACTGTACCTGTCCTTTGCTCCAGGTACAAAGGACCCCATAACAACCCTAAATGGCTGCCTAGCTGAGCTTCAGGAGTGGATGAGTGCCAGTTGGCTGCGACGGAACCCTGATAAAACAGAGGTCCTTATAATAGGTCACGAATCAGGGCTGCAGCACAGTCAACCAACAGGACTTACGCTTGGGGGATCAGATTTACAAAACACTGAACATGTGCGGAATCTTGGTGTTGTCCTGGATAGTGGCTTGACACTTAAACATCAGGTATCAGCCACAATCAAATCCTCATTCTTTCATCTGAGGAACATCGCCAGAATCAAGCACTTTATTCCCTCAGAAGATTTGCCTAAAGTCATACAAGCATTTATATAATCACGCCTAGACTACTGCAACGCCCTTTACCTTGGACTCCCAGCAAAAGAATTGCAGCGCTTGCAGAACAGGGGACAATGGAGAAGGTTCCCCATTAAGGGCAAGGGGTAGTGTGGGTGGTTAAAGCGGACGGGCCCCCCTCTTTCAACAGAGTTTCCGGGCCTGAGACTGCAGTACCGGCAGTCCCCCCCTGATGGCGGCCCTGCTGCTGATGTCAGTTCGGCCGCCCACAAAACAGCAAGCGTTCCATTAAGAATGCCTCCGTTTGTGTAACCACCCCCCCGCCCCGCCTACAAAATGGGGCGAGCTGTCGATCAACATTGACAGCCGCCCCTTTTGTAGTGAGCTCCGGAGCGAGAGAGTTTCTCTCTTGCTCCAGGGCTTGCGCACGTGCAGTGCGGCCGCTGCGCGTGCGCAGGACCAAAACATCAAGTCGGTTGCGAGCGCTCAGCGCTTGCGACCAACTCTGAATGAGGTCCTGAGTCCTTTAGGAGAAAAGCACTATATAAAATTATTATTATTATTATTATTGTTATTAATGTACAGTGACACACAGATATGGTAAAACATATTTATTTTATAATTCTATATTATTTGTATGTAAATGAGTGTAAACATGTGAATCCATATTAAAATAGAATTAGCACTAAATAATTTTCACATGAAGCAATTTATTACCGCAGTTATTTAACTTATTTTAATTTGTCACTGCAAATGGTTCAGAATGTTTTCTGATAAGCTTAATTTTGATTTACGAGTCAAATATTCACATGTACTCCTGATACTCTCTGGAGGATATCACACTGATATCCAGATCTTCTCTGCTACATATTTCTTATATGCAATCACTAATCATATTATTTCTGCTCTGATTTTGTATCAAAGTTTGGTTTCATTATTAGCAAAGAAGGAAGGTGCACAATACTGTATAATGCAAGATATGATGTAAAATAAGATCATGGGCCCACTGAATCCTCTAATAACAAACATGGCGCAAAGGAAAAAACCCTAATTACAAGTTGCCGTTTTCTGGCCCGTCTGGAAAATGTCAGAAGGGCTCATAGCCTGATGGAATGGTCCAGACTGAAAGCCTGGCCAAGCAGCTACGCCACCCGGAGCTCTGCTCGGCCTGCTTGCAGAGAGATAGGGACGTTCCATGAGGCCATAACATCTTAACTTACAGCACGCACCAGTGAGGTATGGCCATGCGCATGCCTAGGGTGTGTGCACAGAGGGATGCTGGGGCTGTTTTAAAGCCCCAGTCCATCCTTGTCCAAAAGTTTTGCAGTAATGTAGCATTTCCATCTACCATGTGCGTAAATACCTTGTGTGAACTCTACAGTGAATTGTTTGAGAAACTTTTTTATTATACCTCTCTATTTGTGGAAGGACTATAGAAATGTTTAGTTTTATTTGTGCTAATGTAGAGGTAGGCAGTCTGTGAGTGTCCAGCTGATGTTGAAATACAATTGCCAGTATGGTGGTCTAGTACAGTTTTCCACAACAACTGGAAAGTACAAGGTCTTCAAAGCCTAATAGTCCGTACACACGGGATGATCAACAATGATAATGATATCGTTGTAAGATCTCCCTATTGTGCTGGATGATTGATATCAATCATCCAGCACACCACCAACTCACCAACAACTATAACGACCCACTATCAACGATTGCGGGTCCCTATAGTAACCTGGTCGATATCGACCAGGTTGGCTTGCATGCACGGACGATATCGATATCATCCATATGTGGCCGTGCATTGAAGGTCATTTGGAACCGAAAAATTCACGATAACGATATGATTGATATCGTTATCGTCCATTTTAATCGCACCGTGTACACACACCTTTACTTTTTCTGTTTGACACAAAATAATGTACTGCTTGAGCAAGCACCTCACACACCTCTGACACTTGTCTCTCAGATAACTGAAGGCTGTAATGCTAGGTTTATATTCCTGTGATATCCAAGACAAGTTGGGATTAGGTAAGGAATAACTATCTGATCCGATTGCTAGGTAGTTTGTGGTGTTGCAAACAGTCAATCGGGAGGGAGTGAGGTGGGATTAATGTGATAGGATTTCATAGTTTTGTTTATAAAGTTTTGGCCTCTTTGCTAAATTTAATTGACCAGCCATCCACCTCCACAGTATTTTTGATATATTTTCTTTTCTAATTTGGCATAAGGAATAATGGGGAACACTCCCCTTTGTAGTGCGTCTGTAGTACGACACCATCCTTGCAAGCCTTGACCTATGAGTGCCAATCGAGTACAGTCACTCCTATCAATTTGGCTGGGCTTAGGCTATAGTTGATTGCTTGTTTATGCACCATGTCATTATTCAAATAAATACGGTCTCCTGCTTATTTTAGTACAGTAATAGGTTTGCAGTCTGAGTTTTGACCATGGACAGAGGGAAGATCAACCATTAGGAGGTTTATCATCTTTGGCAGAACAGGTGGTGGGGACTAATAACTGGCACAGATTTTTTTACAGTGACCTTCTTTACTGTGACCAACTGAGAGCTTACTGGCATACTTGGTTACTATCCTGGAATGTTGCAAGGACTCCTGAATTTCATTGAGTTCTCTCTAATACTCCTTTTACACCATAGCTAAAACCTGGGTTATTTCAGTCTTAACCCTGGTTGCTGCTAGGTGTAAAAGGGGCAAGGGTTAGATTCCTGGAATGAGTGACCCAGCTATCCAACCCAGATAGCTTGCATGGTTTAACACAGGAACGACCCGTGCAACCCTGCAGTGAAAACGGGAAACCTGAGATGTCTGGCCCAGGTCCCGTTTACAGCATGCGGACTTTCGATGTTTATTAGCACTTGAAGATGATGTAATCTGCAAGCGCTGGGAGAAGTGTTCCTGTAAATGGTGCCGATCTGGGAATAACCCAGATCGGTGCCGCAGTTGACAATGGGTATGTCCTCTGTGTGAACCAATTTGGAACTGTGTTCCAAATCTTGGGTCAGACCCAGGAGAGGTGGAAAAGCGGTATAACTCTCAGCAGAGCAGAGAACTCTCCCGGCCTATTTTCCTAGTGTAGAGGTTTGTCAAAATGATTTGCTGCAAATTGCATCTTCGTGGCCCAGCCCATTTGCTACATAATTAGTATGAACTATTATTTAACCCCCCAATTAACCTTATATTGGTGACATCACATCAACAAGTGTCTCATGTCTCTATTGGTTCATTCCACAATAGGGCTGTTAAGTGACTGCGTGTGTGTGTGTATGTCTGTGTGTGTTTACGTGTTGTGAGTGTCGAATGGTTTTACTTTAAGGGTAATTAAACTAAGGTGGTTGATTTTGAAAATGCTTTCTGCATAAATACCTACTCTCCCAAAAGTTGCGGGAGGCTTACGAATTTTTGGGGAGCCACCCGCACCCCGAAAGAGTATCCTGATCTCCCGCAACTCACAACTTCCTAGTGAAGTGGGCAGGATGGGGATGTAGTTCCCATGGCACTGTATGGAGTGGAAGGGGCTAAATGATGCGAAACCACATCATTCAGCCTCACCCCTTCCTCGCGCTCCTGCGATTTGTGGGAATTTGCCGTGACATGGATGGGGCCTAATGACATTGATACCCAGCCATGCCCCCCAAAGTGGTCAGCTGTGTATGCTCTCCGGTCACCTCCCAGGGAGCAGATAATAAATGTCTGTTAGTATGGCTTAATGTAACATTCAAAAACATGTGGCAAATTAAACTGCTTACATCATGTGTCTAACAGAAAACCTCTGAGAGATTGGAAACTCTAGGGTGTAACTGTAATGAAGCCTTTCAAAGAGACCAAAAAGAGCAACTGATCTAATCATCATTATATAGAGGAGGGGACAGTTGCGGACTCAATTGGAGGAATATATGGGTGTGACACTACCTGTCAATCACGCTACAGTTGTGGTAGGAGCTTAGAGTTTATAAGGTTTCTGTTTCCTATGGGTGGAGTGAATAATGCCAAACAAGCAGGCCAATCTACAGTAATAGTCAGTTGGTCTATGTTAGTTTAGTGTAAGGGGTTACCAAGAACAGAAAAAAAAATATATGTAAGAAAGTTATTTGCTATCCTGGCTACTAAACCAAAGTTATGGTGGCAAAGGTATTCGTGTCACAAGTTGTGTCATCATAGGATGCTTAGAGAAGCTAGATATCTATTGGATTCTAGTGGATTTGTGTGCTATAGCAGTACAAGGATGCTAACCTGAAAAAAAAGGCAAAAGACCAGGGACCGAACGGACTGAGCAGCTCCATGTTTGTGTGCGACTGCGATGCGAAAGTGCAAAAGTCTGAATATAGCTATAAGTGATTCGCATCTAAGTTGCACCATGTGTCACAGTCTGGCACATATAGAGTAACAACACTAGGTGAATAAGGACACATCTTTATGTTAGATTAGCACTAGGGTATGTCAAGAATACATTATTTTGTTTCTATGAAAGTTGTCTGCTATCCTGACAAATAAAGCAGAAAGATGAGTGTCATCCTGAAGGTGTACGTGTCACATATGCTATACTGTACATCTAAAAGACCCCATTTTAAAATTACTTACTTTTCAGTTAGCTGTTTTCTTCAAAACACTTTTAGATAAGTTGCATTATAAACTATGCTTCACCATCTAAGTATCCCTGTGAACTATTTTTAGTTCTAACATGATTCCAAAACCTTTACATATATAATCCCTACAATTTCCTCCAATTTGGGTGGGACAAAGGGTTTGGTGTCTACATAGAAGGTGAGTTTCACCTAAAAATTGTCATGTCACGGCTGGCTCAGGGGAATCTTCTACTGAGGAGCTGAAAGCTGAAATCCCAGGTTGTGGAAGGAATCAGAGACGAGGGGCCTGGATATATGTCCTCCTCATCCACAAGTATCGGATGTTGGCGAGACCTGACCAAAGGCGCGGAGTCTAACCTGCTGGGAGGTGTTTACCATTGACCCCTCCAAGCGGGATATGGGTTTAAGCTGCACCCAGCAAGCAGGTCACGGCCCTTTGGTCAGTTATCCGATACAAGTGGGAAATGGAGGGAGACAACACTGATGAGGACCAGGAGAATGTACCTCTGAAAGAGGCACTAGCGAGGATTTTGTATTTGGATTTTGTACTGAGTACGCGGGCAAGGTATCAGATACACCGCTGGCACAGGAGAGTGACACTGTGGTTGTACTCGGAGGATGTACTGAGGGGATGCAATCGGGAAGCCGGCTGACATTATACTGACTGTCATATCCTGGCGAGGGAGAAATGCCCGGCATCTAGATGTAGACGCCGCTCAGTTCCCCGACGCCGGGAGACAGGCGCCCGGCATCCTGATCGAAGGGATGCCGGGCGCGGCGAGCGGACAGCCGCGGGGGGGGGAGGGTTAGGTTTAGGGCTCCCGGGGGGGACTTAGGGTTAGGCACCCCCCCGGGAGGTTAGGGTTAGGATAGGGGGAGGGAGGGTTAGGGTTAGGCAGCGGGGAAAGTGGGGGTTAGGTTTAGGCACTTAGAGGGGGGATTAGGGTTAGGTACTTGGGGGGTAGGTTAGGGTTAGGCACCACTAAGGGAGGGTTAGGCATAGGGGGGTAGGTTAGGTTAGTTAATACTTACCTAGGGACGATCAGGATTTGCAGCACTGTCGGGCTGCCGCTGCCGGGATCTGTTCCAGTGTCGGGCTGCCGCTGCCGGGAATCGAACCTTGCGGACAGCGGTATTTCATACCAATTCCATACTGAGTACGCGGGCAAGGTATCCAGTCGCACCACTGGCACAGGAAAGTGACACTAAGGTTGTACTCAGAGGATGTACAGAGTACGCGGGCAAGGTATCCAGTCGCACCGCTGGCACAGGAGAGTAACTAGAGATGACTTGAGAGTAAACAGCAAAGGGAACCTGCAACGAAGTGATGGCAAGCAAACACAAGTAGTAACAACATTGTCCGGAGCCTAAAGGTAGCAGTTCATTGGAGGATAGCTTCAGCTGACAACCACCATGCTACCATTGGGTAAAGAGTAATCAGGTAATTTAGACTGCCATGGCTGCGTCCATGACGGTAACCATAGCAACCAAGACACAGGGCAGCTCATGGATGTCTACGTGGTACCTAGGCATAATCCTCAGCGCATCGCTCACTGCCGCACCTGGTGTCTGACCACTCGAGAGGTCAGAAAAAGTCGGCGCTGGGGTGAGTAACGGCCAATCCTAGGCCGTAACCTGACTGGTCATTTCTAGGTGGACCAAAGGTGTGGCTAATTTTGTACGGATTAGCAAGTCTTACAAGCCAATTTACCAACCGGTTTGATTTTGATCAACCCCATCTATCAAAGGGTCTTTGCAAGCAATAGCCTTGCCAGAAAAAAACCCTAAAATGTACACCTTGGGATTGATATGGAGTTGGACGAATTTCGGGCACACATGATAATGCATTGTGTGCATAGAAAAGAAGTGCATACATTCACTGCTTTTGCAGAGTTGTACACACTTTGAAGTGCACCCACCCTTATCCATTTCCGTTTACATCAAACTCTACATGGCCCTCAATGAATTTTGCCTAAGTAAAGAACCAACTGAAATGCGTATGACTCTGCATCACATTTGTTTATGCTCAGCTAAAGAATGTGCACAGTACGAATACACACCATATATACTTACATAATTTCCCAAGATGTCCTGAAGCCTCTCAAATGTCAGGGGAATGCCCTAAACCCACGGAAGAATGGTCCTCCTGCATCAAACCAACTTCAAGGTGAAATGGGCAGGATGGAGAGTATAATGCATCAGATCGTCGTCCAAGAGGAGGGGGTCAAGCCAAAATGACACAATTCTATGAGAATCACACCATTTAGGACCACCTCTTCACAGACCCACGCATCAAGAATGTTGGGGGTGGTGTAACCAGACCCTTATGATGCCTTTGTGATGCAGCAATACATACCTATTCCATAAGGAGCATGACAGGGCACAGTCTAAGCTCTAGGCAGCCCTGAAAGTGGATACTGTATAAGCATAATTGCATCAACCAAAGCAGAGAAAATGGGTTTATGTATTTCTATTGTTCTTATGAAAGTACTCAATAATGTTTAATAGGGAGAATTTTCCCATGGATCTGCGGTTCATAAGTAGGGGTCAGGGCTTATTTAAATATGCAGGGTGAACGGCATTTTATAGTGAGGGGATGTGGCTTAATGACAGTTAGTCTGCACTAACCCCCCCCTACACGCCTTCCAATAGCCTCCCATCTGCATCCCCCTCCTTAAATAGGACAAATATATTTTGAAGCTTGGTGGTATGGTCCAATGGAAAATGTGCAATATGATACCAACTCACGATGTTGAGGGTCCTGGTTAGTTGGCGGTACAGCAATTACGCTCTGAGAAAAGGTCCCTTGGAGTGGTGAAAGGAATTCCCGAAGGCTTTGATTACACTCTGTCCAACCAGTAAAAGTCCAGAAGTCTGGTCAGGTCACAAACAGTCCACTGTGTCGTGCTATGTGTTCCAAGAGAGTTGAGATGTTCTACACTAACACGTTTCGCTGGGCAACCCCCAGCTTTATCAAAGGTCCTCAACATCGTGACTTGGTATCATATTGCACATTTTCAATTGGACCATACCACCAAGCTTCAAAATATCTTTGTCCTATTTAAGGAGTCACATAGGAACAGGACATTACTTATTGCCACTGTATTCTACTGAACAGTATAGCCAGAGAGAGGTGCATAACGTTATACATATGTTTTAGGTTTGACTGAATACTGTCGACTTAATTTTTTTTATGTTATTTATTATAGATTAAATACTGCTGCTTTTTTACCATTTCACTTCATCTGGTTGTTCTTAGTATATTCATCTATCCTCATATAAGCGCTGTCCATTATATTTTGATACTTCTATAAAGCAATGGTTGAATGACATCCTTATTTTTATCTATATTTTACTCCTGTGGGAACTAAAACATGCTCCACTATAAATGTGATTCATTGCCATTTTCGTAGTTCATGTACAGCGACTATTCAACTTACAAAATTACACTATATTTAATTTGTCAATATAAACATACAGTAGTTATGGGTACTGTATGAAGCATGTATTTAAAAGGTGATGTAAATTTTATTCAGTTCAGAAATACATAATCAAAGTAGTGTACACAGAATACTGTGACAGTTGTTTTATAATGCATTTCAAATATGCATAAGTGATTTGACATTAGCAATCTATGAGATGTTACAGCTTGAGATTACTTTATGCTACACATAGGTTATTTGTGAGATGTAATTCTAAAGTGTGTGCTATAGGATTTTCAATTACAAACATTGTCTCTAATTCAACTGTATGGAATTTAAAAAGAAAAAAAAAGCGGAGAATGGTATTGCATGGCATAATGAATTGTCATTAGAATAGGAAGGCTTGCATGTCTATGTTATTAGTTTGAGACCAATGTATGTCAGCTGGGACTAACCATCATTACGATCTAAAAGCCATTAGGTGTGTGAAATTAGCATAAAATTAACTTGTACTTCCAGAATTTTAAATAAATACCAGGTAAAACCTTAGAGGCCTCTTACTCGAACATTGAGCCTATGACAATATCAAGATGTACATACCCTGTGTTTTTAGCATAAAATGCTTGTTGTTTTCCATTATTTCTTTTTAAAAGTAAAATATATACCAGTCTTTAAATGGGTATTAGGTTCTCTATTAAATCAGTCTACTATTAGTATTTGTAGAGTTGGGGAATTGACATTTTCTGTACGCCTAAGTAAATAAGGGTTATATAGAAGCCATAAAAAAGCATGGATATATAGGGCTGATTATGAGCTGGGTGCAAGTGGAAATGTGGACAGATATTGTGGATATCTGCATACTGCTCCATAAATATAAATAGTCGACTGTGCATGCGCCACACCAGGCATACACAAAGTGACAGAGTTTACAAGTGCATACGAATTCATCCATCCATCGATGGTGCTGAGCACTCACAACAGGGTCGATGTTTATCCCCTGCGCACGCGCAGCGGCCGCACTGCGCGTGCGCAAGCCCCGGAGTGAGAGAGAAACTCTCTCGCTCCGGAGCTCACTACAAAAGGGCCGGCTGTCGATGTTGATCGACAGCTCGGCCCGTTTTGTAGGCAGGGCGGGGGGAAGGTTTCACAAACTGAGGCGTTTTATGGGCTTCCACACTGACATCAGCAGTGATGTCAGTGGGGAGCTTACTGCTCGATCAGAGCAGGAAGATTCCTGGGGCTTGCAGCTGCTGAGACCCAACTTTAGGGTCTCGTCGCAAGCCCCGATGGTCTTGACCATCGCGACCATCAACCTGGTCGGTCACTAAAGCTGTGGGTGGTAACCCACAGCTTAGCTAGCAACCAGGAGGCCGCACTTAAAAATAGAAGCGGCCGCCCTCATTCAGAATGAGCACTCGCTTCTTGCGAACTCCTCTGAATGAGGGCCTCTGGGCCTGATTCAGACCCGGTCGCAAGCACTGAGCTCTCGCAATAGGGTCGATGTTTGCCCACTGGGCATGCGCACGATGGAGCCGGCTACGTCGTGCGCATGCGCGAGACCCGACTAGCGATGGGTGCTCCGTCGCTCCGGGTCTCGCACCAAAGGGGGCGAGCTGTCGATGGTGATTGACAGCTCACCCCGTTTGGTAGGCCTGGCCAGGGAGGTGGCTTCACAACGGAGGTATTCCCAAGCGAACGCCTGCCGTTTGTGGGCGGCATCACTGTCATCACCAGTGATGTCAGTGAGAGAGTTTCCGGCTCTATTAGAGCCAGAAGCTGTCTGGGGCTTGCGGCCATGAGACCCTACCTCATGGGTCTCCTCGCAAGCATGATGGTCGTGATGGTCTTGACCATCGCGACCATCAACCTGGCCGCTCGCAATAGCTGTGGGTGGTCGCCCACAGCTATGCGAGCGGTCAGGAGGCCGAACGAAAAAAAAAAAACGCCCCGATTCACAGCGAGCGCTCTTTCAGAGCGTCTGTCTCTGAATCAGGCCCTCTGTCTGAAGCCGGCGGATAAAAGTGAAACTGGGACTGAGGTGAGTATTCATCACCGAGGGGGGAGATGGGGTGGGGGAGGTTAAATCAGAATACAGTGCACCGGAGCCTGGCTTATAAAAATATCACAAATTTACCAACTGGTTGGGCTGCAGGGGGGCGGGTTGGTGGACCTTTGGGCAACTGCCCAACAAGCCCAATGGAAGAGATGGCCCCTGTACGGACGCAGATGAAAGTCCTGATGCTAATGATGACAGCTGCACATAGGGGTCTATGTATTAAACCTTTCAGAGAGAGAAAGTGAACAAAGATAAAGTACTAACAAATCAGCTCCTGTCACTTTACAGGATGTGTTTGAAAAATTACAGGAGCTGACTGGTTAGAACTCTGGGCCTGATTCAGAGCCGGACGCTCTGACCAGAGCTCGCTCTGAATCAGGACCCTCCTACCTAAAATTGGAGCGGCCTCCTGGCCGCTCGCATAGCTGCGGGTGACCACCCACAGCTTATGCGAGCGGCCAAAAAGATGGTCGCGATGGTCAAGACCATCGTGACCATCGGGCTTGCGACGAGACCCTGCGGTAGGGTCTCGCTGCCGCAAGCCCAGGAGTGCTTTTGGCTCTATCAGAGGCAAAGCATTCCCACTGACATCACTAGTGATGTCAGTGGGGCCGGCCCCAGACGGTAGGCGTTCCCATGGGTACGCCTCCGTCTGGGCAGCCACGCCCCCGGCACGCCCCCCAAAGGGGGCGTGCTGTCCTCACCATCGACAGCACGCCCCCTTTGGTGCGAGACCCATAGCGACGGCTTGGCCGTCGCTATGTGGGTCTCGTGCATGCGCACGATGGAGCTCCCTCCGTCCTGCGCATGCGCACTAGGGCACCATCGATCAGCGCTCGCGAACGGGTCTGAATCAGGCCCTCTATCTCCATCCACTTTAGCTCTATCCAAGGCATAGTACACAGACCCCATAAAAACACTGAGTGGGATGGACTTCCACGTGCAGACGCTCTGATATTCGGCATACACTGTTAGATTATTACAATAGTAGTGTTACATTTAAAATACGTAAGTAGGTTGTCACAGCTGTACAAAAAAGTGGCGGCGATGAATGTGCTTCAGAATCAGGACCACAGTAAGCTACTTCTGTAGTTCATCATCACCATGCACATAGACACACATTGTATGCCCACTCTCTGTTCTCTTGGCACATACCTCTGAATACACTCTGCATAATTATTTGCTCGATTTTTATCCCAGATATCAATAAACATTCCGGAAAAATTAAAAAACATTAATTGAAACGCTTACTAGTATACTCATCCAGGATGTCCGAGAGACTCCTGAATTCCGTTGAGTTCTTCCACCTTCTTTGATATCCCCAGTGAATTGGGCAAGAAGGTGGAGTGACGACACGATGCACAGCAGTGGGAGGGGAGCATGATGATGCAAATTATGTCTCCACGTCCCCTACACTTGTCTCCTGGACTTCCACCTACCAAAGCCCCCAGACAGGAGCAGTGAAAAGTAAGAAGGTATATTATATAACCCCTTTTGAAGCTACTATTAATTAAATGCAAGGTTTCACATACTGTATACATTTTTCTACAAAAAATAATGCCGGAGAGGTTTTCGCACTATTCGCATGTTTTGGTGCAATATTTTTCAGTCCGTTTTTTGCCCTCTCCTATTACAAAACATTTGAAAAACACATATGTGCGAAAACTGCGCATGGTGAAACCAGTGAAAAGTAAAGCACATTTTGGGGAAATAAGTCTACCCCATAAAAAGGGGTACATTAAAATGGGTGATAGTATCATTTTGCGTTTATAAAGTGCAGTTTGAAAAAAATTTAAAAATACACCATCTGCAATCCTAAAAACACCTGTCCCATCCATATAGCCCCCAAAGTACCTGACCCAGTATTTGTCATTTCATTATTGGCCAAATTAAGCCAATTAAAACATATATTTTTTCCAAATTAGTTAATAGGGGGAGTGTCCAACGGATTCTGATCCAAGTCCCACATTTTTTCACCTGCTCTGAGATGGTGAAAACAGTATGCTGGTTTTTGTCTATGGAATTTCACGCCTGCGAACACTTTTCGCCAAAACGTGGCTTTTCACGGCTAATTGAATCTGCCCCTTTAAATGTTATTGTTATATTACAAGGGTTTTCCTGTTAAAAGCTCTACATTTGACTAGAGAGATGACCATCAGGATTCTTAAAGAAATACAGATTTAGGATTTAAATATACTTAATTGCCAACTGCCACCAGGAAACAACGAAAAATTAGTATTAACTGGATCAGCATGTAGTCAAAAGATCGACAATGACAACGTTGACATTCATGTCAACACCACAATATCGACAGTTATGTTGACATTGTTAAAATGTCAACCGGCAACGTGTTGACATTCTCAGAGTGTCAACAAGTGAAATGTAAGACTGTCAACATTAGGGTTAGGTACTAGAGGGACGGTTAGGGTGAAATACTCCCCAGAAGCTGGAGGATCAGAGCTCTGATCTGGAAGTCACAGTGAAGGTGCCTACACAGTAGGCGATGTGGTCACGATGCAATATCGTGTCCGATTTCCCCTTGAACTCTCCCCAGCAGCTCCCCGGCAGTCGTGGGCACAATTTAGTTTTAAAAACTGTTCAAATTGACCCACGATCTATCGTGCATCCTACCTATTTCCAGTGCATCGTGACTGAGATTGTCAGATCTTGCCTGCAGCATCGGCAGTGTGATATTTTACACGATCTCTCATTCTAATGTGTCGGAATCGGGCGGATCATGTAAAATATTGGCTAGTGTGTAGGCACCTTGACATGACCGCCAGGACCGAGAACAATAGTAACAAACTAGCGTCCCTGGTACATTGTGAGCAACTTTTTATGTGACTAAGACAATATTCACTGAGAAAGTACGCTACCCATGTCGGAGCATATCAGTCACTTCAAGTGCCTTGTGCCTTATGATGTAAAGACACTAGCTGTATGAGGACACACCTGTATTATTAGATGGCAGTCTATAGTAGTACACCTTCTCTCTGCAGTCCTTTGAAACACTGGTGCCCCTCTTAAAGTCCTGTTTCTTCACAAGAAGAGTAATCAGCAGTATGTACTATATTGCAATTTTATGTCTTACATCTTTACACACAGGTAGAACTGTTCCCAAAACTGTGTACAGAGGGGTAGTGCCTCCCTTTTAGGAAGTCACCTCTCAGTAACTGCCCCCCATTCTTGAGTATTTTATCCCTTAACACCCTAACACTTCTTCCTTCGAATGGAGCAGGCTAAGGGGATACCACTGCAGGCTGCTGCTCCTCCTGGACAGTAATAGGCTGGGATCGTGATACTGGGCTTATACAGGTAAGAAATAGATATGGTCTGCATTATTTAATTTATTAAACATACACACTACCTCTTCTCCATTTCCAGCCAATGAGGAAGAATGTGTGCCCATAGGTTGGTCAGTACCCAGTGCCAGGAAAAGTAAAAAAAAACCTAAAAGGTTGACTTTCATTAAGTGTTTAAATTTTCCCCAAAATGTAGTGCTCTAGATGACCACCTTACTGTAGGTCACGTATTGGTACTGTAGATCTGACTATGGTGGCGATGCGGATTGGGTATGGGTTTCTGACGGTAACAATTTTGACGGCCAGAATACTGACAGCGGCATCCCGACAGATAAAATCCTGAAAGATTCTAACCCCGATACTAACCCTAACCTACCCCTCCCACAGCCTAACCCTAACCGTCCCCTCACGTAGCCCAATCCTAACCCTAGTACCTAACCCTAAAACTCATTATCGGAATCTTTCGGGATTGTGACCATCAGTATGCCGCTGTTGGTATTGTGACCGTCAGCTTCCTGACTGTCGGGATCCTGACAACATCCCGGCAGGGCAACTAATATTGTCTTTTATAGTACAGTTTTACACTATTCTTATTTATCTCCTTTACTAAAGATATTCAGTTTATTTTCTGTTATTCCTCATACACATATTCATGTGGAAAATCATTTCTACTAAAACAATTTCATTGCCAATCGCCGTGAAATACTTAAGCATTTTCCAAATAAATGTTGATGATAATATTGCAGAAGAAGAACAATTACATACACATGCATAAAAAGAAAAATGAACAATTTAATCTAATCTGTGGCATAAATATTAAAAACAATTTATTTATTTTGTTGGCTTGCATGGTGACTAGTTTTTGATGTAAAGTCATAGAATGTATAGATTAGATAGGTTGGAATATTTTATTTTTCCGACAGATAAAACAGCCTTTCTGCCAGTTCTGAAGGAGCATATTATCTTTTATTTTTATAATACAATCCTATCACAATGAAACTGCTTTGTTCCGCGGTGATGCTTTATCACTGAGCATATAAAGCAATGCTTATCTCTATTTGAGCCCTGATTTTCATAATATGTTGAATAGAGAGCTGCCTCTGGGTAGAAAGTACTCTATACAAAAGTGCTCTGTTAAGATTATATCTTGAAACACATTTGTCAGTGCTCAGTGACAGCAGGGGTCATTTAATGATTCTAGAGTAGTCACGGTGTAGACCGTCACTCTGAAGTACTGTAGTGGCTCAGGAACATGCTGCAGTCTCACACTATTCTGCAGTTTGCAGCAGCTCTCAACTACTGAATGAGTGATTGAGTGATATTAGACTGAGAGGACAGTTTATTAATGGTAACAGGCAGAAATGCAGTAAACAGAATTCAACTCTGGTCACAGATGTTGTGAGTATAGTTATCAGCAGATAAGGGGATATTGATTTCAACAGCATGTATTGACAGCTGTAATGATTGATTGTTTTGTTGTTATTTTTGTTCCTATGCTTGTATAATTAGCATTTTGTTGGTATTGTTAAGAATTGTGTTTGGGACATAATTTAAAGTAATCTAAAATGACTTACATTCAGTATTCTTTTGTTGTAGAGATATAACTGTTGTTGCATTTTTAAACAGGATGGAGCTCTAAGGGGCCTATTTAGTACACTTACCCATACTTACCGTCTTCCAGCTCCCTCCTTCCCAGGAGGGAGCTGAGTGTTGGTCTCTAAGCTTCTACTGTGGGAGGGGAAGGTGGCGTGGCAGAAGGGGGCAAGGTGCAGCGATGATGCAGCTTTGGGGGCGGAGCAGTGGTGTGACCACACAATCCCATCATTGTAGCCCCACCCCATCTTCAGTATGTTGATATTAATGGCTTTGTGAAGCAGGGGCGGGGTCACGATGATGCAATTCAGCATGAGTTGCATCACCAGCCCCCCCGGGAGATTTGCCTACTTTTCCGAGCGCCACCCAATTTTCGGGAAACTCCCACCCATCCCAGAATAGTAGGCATGTATGCACTTACAGGTATAGAATATTTGTGTGGAGTCCTGCGCTCCTTACCTTTGTCCTTTGTATGTGTAGTGTAGTGGTTGAGGGTGTATAGGGTTGTTTTATTGTGTCTTTTTTTTATCTGAATCCTTGTGCTGCCTTAAACACTGATGGTCTTCACTATACCATCCAAATGATGCTTATTAAAGAATGTGTGTGTAAATGGCGCACAAAGGAACGATATGCACTAATGGGAAAAAAAAGGTTGTTTACGGAATAATATTAAAAGTATTTTTAAAAATTGCAAAATGAATATAAAAATGTAATGATGTAAAATAGAACAATCATTTTGTCAGTTCAAAGAGACCGCTGTATCTACTCAAGGACTTAAAAGAACAGTACTGTTGAAAATGGATACTGTCCTTGCATAAATATATATATATACATATACAGTCAGGTGCATAAATATTGGGATATTGACAGAATTTTCAAATTTTGGCCTCTATTCACCACCACAATGGCTTTGAAATGAAACAAACAAGATGTGCTTTAACTGCAGACTTTCAGATTTCATTTGAGGGTAATTACATCCAAATCAGGTGAACGGTGTAGGAATTACAACGGTTTCTATATGTGCATCCCACTTTTTAAGGGGCCAAAATTAATGAGACAATAAACTCAAAAGCTATTTCATGGACAGGTGTGGGCTATTCCCTCGTTATTTCATTATCAATTAAGCAGGTAAAAGGTCTGGAGTTGATTCTAGGTGTGACATTTGCATTTGGAATCAGTTGCTGTCGACACTCAGTATGAGATCCAAAGAGCTGTCACTATCAGTGAAGCAAGCCATCATTAGGCTGAAAAATCAAAACAAACCCATCAGAGAGATAGCAAAAACATTAGGTGTGGCCAAATCAACTGTTTGGAACATTCTTAAAAAGAAAGAACGCACCGGAGAGCTCAGCAACACCAAAAGACCCGGAAGACCAAGGAAAACAACTGTGGTGGATGACAGTAGAATTATTTCCCTGGTGAAGAAAAACCCCGGCACAACAGTTTTCCAAATTAAGAACACTCTCCGAGAGGTATGTGTCAAAGTCAACAATGAAGAGAAAACGTCACAAGAGTGAACATAGAGGGTTCACCACAAGATGTAAACCATTGGTGAGCCTCAAACACAGGAAGACCAGATTAGAGTTTGCCAAACAACATCTAAAAAAGAAATTACAGTTCTATAACAACATCCTATGGACAGAAGAGACAAAGATCAACTTGTACCAGAGTGATGGGAAGAGAAGAGTATGGAGAAGTAAAGGAACTGCTCATGATCCAAAACATACCACCTTATCAGTGAAGCATGGTGGTGGTAGTGTCATGGCTTGGGCATGTATGGCTGCCAATGGAACTGGTTCCCTTGTATTTATTGATGATGTGACTTCTGACAAAAGCAGCAGAATGAATTCTGAAGTGTTTCGGGCAATATTATTTGCTCATAATCAGTCAAATGCTTCAGAACTCATTGGACGGCGCTTCACAGTGCAGATGGACAATGACCCGAAGCATACTGCAAAAGCAACCAAAGAGTTTTTTAAGGCTAAAAAGTGGAATGTTATGCAATGGCCAAGTCAATCCCCTGACCTGAATACGATTGAGCATGCATTTCACTTGACGAAGACAAAACTGAAGGGAAAATGCCCCAAAAACAAGCAGGAACTGAAGACATTTGCAGTAGAGGCCTGGCCGAGCATCACCAGGGATGAAACCCAGCGTCTGGTGATGTCTATGCGTTCCAGACTTCAGGCTGTAATTGCCTGCAAAGGATTTGCAACAAAGTATTAAAAAGTGAAAGTTAGATTTAGGATTGTTTAGTTTGTCCCATTACTTTTGGCCCCTTAAAAAGTGGGAGGCACATATAGAAACCGTTGTAATTACTACACCATTTACCTGATTTGGATGTAATTACCCTCAAATTAAATCTGAAAGTCTGCAGTTAAAGCCCATTGTTTGTTTCATTTCAAAGCCATTGTGGTGGTGAATAGAGGCCAAAATATAAAAATTCTGTCAATGTCCCAATATTTATGCACCTGACTGTATATATATATATATATATATATATATATACATACATACATATACAGTATGTGTGTATAAGTAGTCCAATTTATAAATCTCTAATCTTCACAGAATAGGAAGGCAAAATCTTAATAAAGAAGAAGAAAATGAAGAAATTACAAAAGATACTAAAAAATATTATTGATGAGAAAGATAAAAATAAAAAATAAGTTCACCACAAGGGGTTAAAGTGAAAAACTTGGTGCGCGCACCTGTTTATAAAGAGTGTTTGGTGGAAAAAAGGGAGACCTCTTTAGTGCGGTCCTTGTATAATGTTCGGCTGATTGGGCAATTGTCTAAATCCCTGCAGCTTTGTGTGCTGTTCCCTCTCTGTCTGGTGCGGAGGCCCCGCTCTGTGATGTTTGCAGCTTACCTCTTCTCAAAGTCTTCTGTGACCAGTGTCCTGGCGTTTCCTCCAGATGGGTAAATCTGTAGCAAGCGGTGTCCGGCGGCGAGCGTGCACGCTTTTCCTCACCGCTTGTGTGTCCCCGGCACACTGAAGAAAAGGGGGGTGTTACCAACTAGTTTCACCCATCCAATGGTATTGGGCTTTGCAGGGCTATGGCTGAGTGCTGGGAGTCTCCTTAAATCTGCGCTTTGGCTCCTCCCACTTGTTGTGTGGATTAATTGTCATCCTGTTTCATTAGATCAGTAATCTTTTCGAAGATGATGTAGAATAGCCTAAAGGTGCGAACACACACAACTATGTAAGTAATGAACGATTTTCGTTCAGTTTTTCCCTTGAAAAAGTGAACGAAAATCGTTTTACAAAGTAGTTGGATTTACATTACATAATAAAAGATTTTCTGTGTGTTGATGGAAAAATGTTGCAACGTCTATTGAAAATATTTCAGTTGGTCAGTCTGACAGAACTACAAACTACAATCGACAAACGTGAACGCACATGAACGATAATCGTTCATTGTTTATCGTTTTACACTGAACGATTTTTTGAACGATTGATCAATAACGACGTCGTTATAGTTAAATCATTCAAAAAATCGTTGTGTGTGTACGCACCTTCAGTGTTTAAAAAATTACAACATTGTTTCTTGTGCCTGTGTTTCCTTTGAACAACTTGCAAATTTGTAAGAGGGAAAGTTTCCTTCTTGCAAAACTAATATTGCAGGATCTTTAGACATTTTAAGAAATACGTGGGGGAGAAATCCCATATCTGTGATAACACAAAGATATATCTACGTATTGCTTACCTGAAAATAATAAATATGAAGTAATTTAGTGTTGCATTATGGAGTCCTCCTGAAATATGGAGGAAAGAGGTAGGAAATGGAAAAGATGATGGGAATGTGTGTGTTTGGTGAGGTTGTGATTGGAAAAGAATGACAGGAGTTATTAAGTATAATATTGATTTTATAATTAAAAATTGAGAATTGAATAAGATGTTGTGGAGTTTTGAAAAAGATGATGTTAAATCTCTCAAGAACTGCAAAACTTGATTACTCCTGATTGCTAATTATTTAGTATGTTTTGTATATATATTTTTCCCTCGGGAATGGAAGATGTAAGTATTACACAAAAGATGAGTTGCTTTTGTTGAATACAGTATGTGCTCCTGTGTCCACGTATTGTACAGATAGTCAGTTGGTTTATTTTATGGTCAATTTATGGGAGCATCGATCTCCTCGCTTGTATGCACTTACCAAATTATTTATACATCATTGCTATTCAGGACCAGATTAGGGTATGTGGGGGGCACAGGACAATTAACTTACGGGCGGGTCTGCCAATAAACTGACAATATGATATACAGTACTGGCAATGTTATCAAAAAGTATAATGTGTAAATACTGCCAAGCTCTACAAATGTTTTGAACACACTGTTGTGCCCTCAGATCACGTTATGCCACACAGAAACCCCAGTTCACTTTTGACACAGTGACCCACATGCTGTTGATCTAACTATGTGTGGGGGACCCTGGGCAACTATCCTGGCTGCTCTGTTGTAACTCTGGATCTACTACTATTTATCAAAAGCTAAGGGCAGCAAAGTGATTCTAGATATTCTTTCAATGGTAACTGTGGTTTTCTCCAATTCATCAAACCCAGAAAAGCTTGAGTACCCTGTCGCTAATGTCTATTGGCTAGCTTTTTGAAGCTATATGGAGGAGTGCGATCCTTGGATTCTTCCCCAGCAGTGTAAAGCTGTACATGCGCAGTCTGAAGGCAGAACAAGTGCATTAAGTAAGCTGAGTCCAAATAACTTTACTATTTACTCTTCATTAGGTCAGATCTTATCAAAGCCACTGTCCCAACTAGAGAATATTAATAAATAGCCCCAAAAGTTCTTTTTTTATTGATGCAACAGGAGTTTTTTGTGGCTCGCTATCAATGACAAATAGTTCGTGCCTGCTAAATAATTCCACAACAAAGGACACACCCTCGGTGGAACACATCACAATATGGACACTACTTAAAGTCCCACTTCAAAGATGGCAGCTATACATTTCTCCCTGAAGACCCAAGAGGGTCGATACATGTAGGAGTCCACTTGCCCACCCAGCACTACAAGCACCATCCTAGGGGTAAATTTACTAAAGTGAGAGTTTTTAGGAGTGAGTTTAAAAGTGATGTTGCCCATAGCAACTAATCAGATTCTAACTATTATCTTCTAGAAGGTGCTAGTTAAATGTAAGTAGAATCTAATTGGTTGCTATGGGCAACATCACTTCTAAAACTCACTTCTAAAAACTCTCTGTTTAGTAAATTTACCCCCTAGTCTCCTCTCTGGTGAGAGCCGAGCGTGCAGATCTCCCAATAGCACGGGACCCAGAAGTCTCGCAGACCTCTGTGGGACACACTAGTACAGTAGGGCAGGCTGAGGCACTGGGCACACAGTATTTTTTCGATATCGTGGAGACCAGGTAGTCTCACCACCACCATTCTGCATCCAACTCACCCAGCTGTAGTATAATTTATCTCAGTCTCCTCCATTGAGTAGAATGCGCAGGACAGCAGGTGTAGGCAGGGACACTGAGTGTAAATATCATTACACTTGGTACTCCCGCTATCACCTGACTGACACTGCGGGGACCTTTGTTTGGACTACTCCAACAGAAGTGGACGATTCCTGGTAAAGAGCCTAAAATCATTTCCAGGGAAGCTAGAAGCCACCATCACCCCCAGGGACTTGGGAGCCTTGACAGAAGCAATTGGAGGAGTAATATTCAAACTGTCCAAGCACAGGGTCAGAGGTGTTTCACGAAGGGTATGGGGACGCCGGCCTGTAGTGACATCTTAACCATCTAACACCCATTTATTAAATTAGGGTAGCAGAGATCATCACTGAACTTTTAATTGTATTTGTGTCTATCAGCATGGAGATATTGTGATATACACAACATTTCATGAAGTTGAGCATTGTAACTCAATAAAGGTTCTGTTTATCCTATTTTGATTAACAGTATTTATATACTCTTCAGAGAGTTTGTTTTCCATCAAGCGATCCGTCTCGACTACAAACTTAACGTACTCACATTCACCGTACACACATATATACTTAGATTTGGCATATACCTCAACAAGGACCCACTCACACAATTAATATATATATAGATCCCATCAACATATTCCTCCAGAGTGCAGATCTAACATACCTGGATACTGCTACATGAGAGATTACGACATTTAGACCTGCTGCCAGAGGATCTACCACACTCACTGAGCGCATAGCCTTTATTTTTTAATTAAAATAATTCCACAAGCATCATACTTGCCAACATTTCAATGGACCAAGGGACAGTTCTGTTGAGAGGTGCGAGAGGGTGGTGGTGTTTGCTGTTTGCTGGGAATGGCAGAATTGTGCAGTGGGGCCATCAATTTCCCCAACTGTCCTCTTCACTGGATTGCTCAGATAACATAAATTTAACAATGGCAAAACAAAGAAAAAGTATAACAAAATACATAGAGGGGGTGTAGTTAATAGACTGATGGATGCTAAGCTGCAGGTCTAAATCCCGACACTACCTGCCCAACATGGGACTTAAAATAGGCATCAAAATACCAATGCCTATCTTAATCCCGACGCCGGAAGACCCCCACCATCCCGATCATCGTGTGCCGGGTAAGTATAACACTTAGCCCGGGAATGGGGGGGTTAGGTTTAGGGACCCCCAGGGGGACTTAGGATTAAGCACCACCCCGGGGAAGGTTATGGTTAGTCTAGGGGAAGGGGGTGTAAGGGTCATGCATCACCAGGGGGGAGGTTAGGGTTAGGTACCCTCCCCCAGAGGACTAGGTTTAGGGTGCGGGGAAGGGAGGTTAGGTTTAGGCACCCCTGGGGGAAGGTTAGGGGGGAGGTTAGGGTTAGACACTAATGGGGTAGGTTAGGATTAGGCACCCCTAAGGGAGGTTTAGGGTAAGGGAGGGAGGGTTAGGATACTTACCACCGGGCGTCAGGATCTCTGTTGGCCTTCCACTGTAGGGATTTGAACCAGCGGCTGTTGAGCCATCGGTATTTCAATCCCATTCCTACATAGAGTACAAATGGTAAAAGCCAAGTTACAGCAAATTAATTACATTAGCATTGTGTGTGAGCCAACTAGCATTGTCTCACGTACAGTACTAACTGCAATTTAGGTAGTCTTATAATTATCACAGGTCTCACCATAACAGGATGGGACGGAGAATCCAGCAAAAAAAATATGCATCACTTTTACCACATCAGAAGGGGTGGCTTGGCATTTCCCCTGGGTCTATATCACAGGAGAGGGAGACAACATATTGTTCACAGCAGTAGGCTGCGGGGTTAGTTTAATATGTAGCTTCCTAAATGGACTACCTCTCTGAACCTCCTGCACTTTTGCATCCTATAGCTCCTACTTCTCAACTCACTTGTTTCAAAAACTAGATACAACACATTGAACCATTACTCAGAATGAAACAATACTTCATCTTTTTTAGGGATTCCCCATGGGCTGACTCCGCCCACGAGAAAATCCCACTGTATAAATAGAAGTGCAGTGGCACTTCTGATTCATTCTCAATAGGGCCCTGTAAAGAGCATTTGGTGTAATTTCATGTAAGGTATTATTTAAACCAAGCCAAGTATTGTGGATGTCTTTACAGACTGCTGGATTAGGTGAGTAATAAAATGGAGACATTACACAAAAAGGGCATTCTCGCACAGTAAGTTATAAAAAGGGTTGCTTTCAATGTTTAAACTGTGTGACATGTAGGAATATGACTCCGGGAAGTGTTTGTTATCATCCTCAAACTGGATTCCCGTATAAAATAGATAATTTTTTGACATGTACCACAAAGTTTGTCATCACCTGCCTGTGCAGTAAATGCTACGTTGACAAAACTGATCGCATGTTCAAGGAGCAGATGGCGCTCCATAGGAGTGCGATCCGGAGAAAAAGGTAAAAGTGACCAGTCGGTCACTAAACATTTTTTGGAGGCTAGGCATAATCTGTCTGCCATTAAGTATAAGATCATTGACCACTTACCGGCTTCTGTTGGAGGTGGTAATAGATCTCGTTTTCTCTTGCAGAGAGAAGCTCAATGGATCTATCGCCTTGATACTATGTCTCCTAAAGGGTTAAACGAACAAATTAGTTTACAATGTTTCTTGTGATTCTACTAGTGACTTGCTACATGATGTTTTTGAGCTACAAGTGTTATTCGATCTGCTATTAATGAAGATTGCTTTAGGAAACTCACAATATCATCAACCATGAGGATTAAGCTGTCTAAATTTACAATGTTAACTGTTAGATCTTTTTCTCTTATCTATTGGTGGTGAAAATGTTATTAGGCTGCCTGCTCTTATAATCAACATAAGGATAATTATGCCCTAGTTATGGTATTAAACAAAGAGGATTAAGCTGTCTCAATTTATAATGTTATTTGTTATATTTTTTCCTTCAGTATAAGTTTTCTCTGATCCATTGGTTGTGAAGATGATATTAGGCTGCCTGTAGTTATAATCAACATAAGGAAAATTATGTCCTAGTTTGGTATACTAAATATTTGTAAGGTATGTTAAGCCTTGTAGTTTTATAGGATTTATTAAGATGTATTATCTATCTTATTACATTTGCTATTTTGATATGCTGAGATTACATCATAGTACTGTTTATATATATTGATTCATTCCAATCTGTAGTTTCATTTGTTTTTATGTATCTTTATATGGTTGTTTGTTAAGAGTCTGTTGTATGTAATTTTCGGTTATGTGCGGTCACTAATTAATTACAGATGACCCGACATCTCTGATTAGAGATGCTGGGCGTACACTTCTGGGTGTTCAAATGTATTTAAAGAAAGTTGGTGTCATTTATACCTGTATGCTGACAAAAGAACCTAATAAAGAGTTCTGAAATGTTGAAAAATCAAGCTACTGACTACATGTTTGGTTTGTGAAGCTGCGTTGAGTGCTGCCCTTTGGAACTTTGGACTGTTGGAGACAGTCTATGTGGGACTATGGCAGCCAGAGAGCACAGTGAAGCTAAGCAAGCCATTGGTGGCCAGGAGGCCTGTGTCTGGACCTTGCAGGAGGCTAGGGTGGACCACAAACCTCTCAGACTGTGACATTTAAGCAGCTGGGCTGCAGGCTGAGGAAGCCAGGGCCTATACCTGGAGGATATAGGTAAGGCCACAGAGACTGACTGTGCTTGTATAGCTGTGGCAGCCAAGCCAAGCCAGGCTGGAGCCGGCAATAGACCTGCAGAGAAGCAGGCAGTGACTTTATTGACAGACTAGCTGCAACTTGATAGAGAGGCCTCAAGAAGTGAGCTAGTGCCCTAAACAAGGGCTAGGTTGTTTGTTATTTTCTATTGCTGTTTCCTGATTTCCATGCTGGAAGTAAAAGCACCATTTTTGGTTATTTTACTGGAATACCATGAGTGGACTCTAAGGGGTAAATTTACTAACAATCGAGTCTGGGAGAGTTTGCAATCTCTGGAGAGTTTGTGCATTTTTTTCCACTCTCAAATTTACTAATGTCAAACTCGGGAGAGAGATCTCCTTTGCTACGGGAATATACTGGAGAGTTAGCAAACTCTCTTCAATTCACAATTGGCAAAACTCAAGAACCTTTTCACTGGTGAAGATAGGATTCTGGAATTTACCAAGCATGAGATGAAAAAACTATCATGTAAAAACTCATGAAATAAATACACCTGCCTGTGATCTGCGAGTGTGGCAGAAACATACATAGATCACCGTGATCCATGTACTGTATGTTTCTGCCTGTAAATTGAAAAAAAGGTTAAATGTTAAAAAAAAAATGACATAGGGTCCCCCTCCTAAAGCTTAACCAGCCCCGGACTTGACAGCCAGTCCTGGTTCTTAAAATTACGGGGAACAAAACGAGTAGGATTCCACCATAATTTAAGAACCAGCACCAAGCAGCATGGCCAGACCTGGTTTTAAATATAGGGTTAAAAAATTTGACGTGAGGTACCCCCTATATTTAAAACCAGCTCTGGGCCCTTTCTAGTGGGGGGCTGATGCCACAGCCAGGGGAGCCCTTTCACCGGGCCCCCCAGCTGCAGCATCAGTCCTGACCGCTAGTCAGCCCAGGTCGGGATCCCAGGGGAGTGGGGGTCCCCCTCTCCAGGGCACCCCTGGCCTAGGCTGTAGGTGGGTTGATAGTGTAGGAGTAATGTGTAAAAAATAGAATAATTCACATTGTCTTTACAGTGGAACTACATGTCCCAGCAAGCCTCCCCAGCATGCTGGTACTTGGAGAACCACAAGTACCAGCATGCGGGACATTACGGGTCCGCTGGTACCTGTAGTTCCACAGCAAAAGCAATATTAAAATACACACAGGTCCCAGCGGTGCTGGGGATAGCCCTGGGCTATCAGCCTAGGCCTGGGGTGCCCTGGAGAGGGGTACCCCAGCTCCCCAGGGATCCCCGGCCTGGGCTGACTAGCTGGGGGGCACGCCATTTTTTTACACAGGAATATTTTTTTTTTTAACCAAAGCAGCACAGGCGGGTTTCACTGATCCCGTCCGTGCTTCTGTGTCAATCTCTCTGCTCCATGCATGCATCTGTGTCATTGAAATACACAGCAGTACAGATGGGTCTCACTGATCCCGTCCGTGTTTCTTTGCCACACACCGCACTTTTTACACGATTGGTTGTTCCAATCATTCGAAAATGGCCAAATCGTGTAAAAAAATTGTGGAACACTGGTCTCTCACTCCCCACCCTATGCCTTAGAAAAGATGTATACATTTCCGCTGTAAGAGTACTCCAAAATAGAGTCTTTGTAGGTCACACTGACCTTTTTTCTGAAAACATACCAGGGCAGCCCAATTACCTTTTAAACTAAGTACAAATAACTGTACAAAATTTGCCCTGTGTAGTAGCCACATGAAATATGGTATGCTCACATTAACCTCTGTTATTCAAGCTATACAATGAGTGTAAACAAGACTGCACTGAGATGTGGGTTTGGTTAGATACCTTATTTCTCCCAAACCATATGCCTTAGGTGCCCTCAAATCACATTAGTCCAGCCTTCAGACTTCTGGTATATATCTATTATTTCTAGTTGCTGTGGAAATATTAATTTTTAGCAAAAACAGATAAAATATGGTGAATAATTTGATCTCTGCCTATGTTCAGTCACACCTGGTGAGCAAACTGTTGTTTGCTTTGCCCTGCTGTTCCTGGTGCCAGTTACGCATCCTCAAGACAAGTGCTTTGTTTACCAATATCCTGTCCTGATAATTGCTTTGCCCAGCTATTGTTAAAATATCATTAAGAGATGTAAATTTTAATGTAACTTCACCCTCTCAGGCTTCCTCAGTGATTTACATGCTAATGAGAAACCTTCTATGTGTTCTACATGCAATAAACTTTGATATTCATGGATATTATGTGGGTGAAAAATGCCACAGGATGACAAAATCTAACAAAATGGCATACAGATTACCTGCCCTTAATAACCTTACATTTACAAAAAAAACTATTGTCAGTGTGTTATTCAATGATCCCCAAGATGTAGCAGCACAACAATGCTCTCTGCTTCACTTTACATACTAATTATCTCCACCTCAGAAGAGCTGAGATCAGAGCAGTGATTTGTACATGTACCAAACTTGCCAACTCTCCCGGAAGGGCATCTGTGAGGTTGAATGATGCAATTCACATTGAATCGTGTCATCTTAGCTCTACTCCCTGCTATAAAATGCTGTGAATAACAGCTTTGAACAGAAGATGGTAGAGTCACGCTGACATGTAGCCATGCCCTCCACTGTAAAGTGCCACAAAATTTGGTTTTAAACAGTGGTGTGGCAGGGCCATGATAACAAAAATGTGGCATCACAACCTTGCCTATTGGATTTGGTTGCCACATCAGGCACTCTCCTGGAAGGGGTTTAAAGAAAGAAAATACATACACCATCCAGTTCTTTTTGGCATAATCTGACTAGCAAGCATTATAAACTTAATATGGTCATAGGTAAGCGAGGTTATGGAGTTGGGGAATGATAAGAGGAGGGAACAAAATAAAAATATTGCAACATATCACCTTTTCCTGGGTGTACACCCTAAGGGCTGCAGTACTGTCTGGCAGTATGCAAGAGGGAACCCCACACTTTGTTTCCCTGAACCAACCCTTCTGACACAGCCTAGTACCGTTAGTGGCAATTTCAGATAGACCTTAGGCTTTTTGTTCCCCAATTTTGCTGCCTGCAAGCATATCTAGTGCTAGTTGTATTTCTTTTTTTTTCTGAGGGAAGGAGCCATTATGTTTAAAATATTATTTTAGTATTAATATTATTATTAATTATGATTATTTTTCTTTTAACAGAACATATAATGTGCATGCTGGGGATCATAATAGTCAACAAGGATCTTGCATGGGGGTGGTAGATGCAATATATGTACACTGTATATGCTATTAAGAGTCATATCTGCAGCTTCATTGATTATACATTGCCCCTAAGGTGTGGTAACATGTCATACTATACTTAGGCTATGTCAGCCTGCCCCTTTTCTCCCAAATTCCACCTCTCTAACCGCAAAGCAGTCTAACAGGGACTCCATTTAAATTAAATTGTTAGTTTAGGTACCAATATGATTTCACCAGTTTTCCTTTTTGCAGTAGTTTTATGAAAATGTGCACTAAGGGAACATTGTTTATTCCAGAGATTAATACAGAGATTATTGTATTACATAACATACTAGTATGCCCGTGGCAAACAGTTTGCCAATTTGAACCCAGAACATACGTACGGAAAATGCTTTGCTAGATAATGGCTAGATCATATGTTAATACGGCGGAATCAGAATAAAAGATGTGTGTGAAACATAACCGGCTAATCCTCGCCCTTTTATGGTTTTTGGGAATTTTTTTATTGTAACATTCGCCAATTTGTAATGGTGTGTACACACTAGACGATAGAGGAACTACTGTACGATTACGACATTGTAATCATACAATTGTTAATTTTCCTGTGCAGTGGGATAATGTACCTACACTGAACGATATGTCGTTCAGTGCAGACACCCTCACTCATCCCCGAACATGCCCAACCTGTTGTTATCGGCAGGTTGGCCAGCATGTTCAGGCGATGGTTGTTGTTGAAAATGACCATGTCAATGTAGTTTTTGACATTATACTGCACGATTACTGAACGATTATTGAGCGATTGAACGATTACGATGTTGTAATCGTTCCTTTTATTTGTCTAGTGTGTATGCACCTTAAGTGCGATGATATATCTGTCCATAGACTCTGAAGCAAAATGAACCATTTCCAGGGGGAGTCCCTATAGATGCAAATGATAATGCACTGTTACTCCACCTCACTGTCTCCCAGCCTCCCGTACATTGAATTTATAGAGAACTTGACATAGTTTCAAAGGTACAGTAAATGTGAATTATAATTATAGTTGGAACAACACAAACAGGGCAGTAGCTAGGGTAGTGCGGCCAGTGCCATCACACAGGGCACCACAGGTCAGGGGGCGCTGTTTGAGCCTGTCAAATTTCTGGTTATTACCATTCGTGCTTGTATCTTCCTCTTATTTCATCCCCAGCATCTCCTAGCCTCTACTATGTCTACCCTGGCCCTTCCCCATGAAGCCATGACCCTTTTTTGGGTGCATTATGTCCCTTTAAAAAATGAGAGGGGCGCCAATGCTCTTTCCGGCACAGGGCACCAAAAAGTCTAGTTACGGCTCTGAACACAAAGCTACAGTATAAACAGACAAACTAGTTAGGAAGAAGACATGGGTTGCATAACTCACTGTACTGTATCTTGAGTGAAGATGAGTCACAGGGAGGGGAAGGTAGTTCAATACTCACTGCTCTGTATAGCAGGGGCAGCCTAGTGCTTCAAAGTGCTAGGTATGCCCCCTGGGGACACGAGTATAATCCCATCATAACACAGCTATGGACATCTATACACAGCCACATCCCATGTCCCGATTCCTTGATCTGAAATGTTGGGAAGTCGATAACATGTGGAGACATAGAGAGAATAAAAAGGAAAAATAAAGCCAAGCAATTAAGACTGAGGTAATTAAAGAGCATTAGTTAAGAGAGTTAGAAGGCAACTATGGATTTGGGACTAAATTGACCACATATTTGGGGTGCAGTCTTATGGAAGAAATTGAGCGGATCAGGTCACTCTTTGCTTAGTGCGGATTAGACACAAGAGTAAGTTCACAAGATTTAATTTTGCAGGGGTACATTATTTAACTGAAATAAGAGGATGGAAAAGCAACATTTAGAGGCATATTACCATTTAGAAATATATTCCCATTCTTACAGGAGAGAGCACATCCATTTTCTCCCAATACAATGACTTGATTTTCCCTCCCCCCCACATAGGTGATAGAGATTGGGTCTAAACATTTACTATTACTTAGATACATTTTGCACCTTCCAATAGCAGGGTGTTTCTATTTAAAGCCATTTTTTAGGCACTCTTCAAGCAATGAACAACTAATCTATATAATACAAGTAATAAAAGAAAGTGCTGATGGGATTTGGGCTGTTTAATTTAAGACGTAAATTAAGATAATACAAGCAGCATAGGAAAACGTAAGGTGATTTAATTTCATACAGTAAATGGGCTGGCCAAAAAGGAGTATTACTATAGATTTTAAAATGATATTTCTCTGTTTAAATCATGCTGACTTGATAAACCAGTGACAGCTTTGAAGAACTTCTTGGTGGACAAATAAGCTCATGTGTAATGAGCCTTTATCAATATATAACTTAAAAATTATAAATTATTTATAACAGAGTTGTAGCTATCTAACAAAAGCGAAGCGGATTATGAATACTGAATATTTTTAGCCAACTTTCTTATCAGGAAGAGGTTTTCCTATCATTGACCAATATCAAAGTAACTTAGCTTGTCGGTACATGGCCCAGACATGTTACAAGCTCAATCTGAAAGACTATTCTTGAGATCTAATTTAACAGGAGCATATCACTGTGTGTTTGAAATGTTAGGTGATCGCTCAAAGTGAAAGGAATCTAGGGGTCAGCAGATTGCCTCTCAACAAAAGGGCGTCATGTGAAACAGTTTCCTGTGTTTAAGGTGCAACTGTTCATAAACAAGATGCAATTGAAAACTACCAGCATTTATTTGTTCTAATAATGCCATAAATGACCCCCATTTTTTCAGTTAGATGCACTGGTGATCAAATTCATCTCTACACTATTAAGCAAACATATCAACAGCAAAAAAAAAAAAAAACACATATCTTACCATCGCAAAATAAACACCAGCAAAGAAACACAATAATCACCATTCAATAAATAGATATAAAATAAATAAATGTCAGTTTTTTTGCAAAGTGGTGCAAATTTTTCGAACTATGTTTTGCTGACAAAAAAGGATTAGATATTCGTATTTATTTATTTTACCAAGCTCAACAACTGTTTTTGATGCAGAAAATTATACAATTTGTTGAGAAATTGAACCATTACATAAATGTTACAAAATGCATTTTCTGTAGGTCACTTGTACTAAAAATGAAGTGACATTATATTACAAAAAGGCTAGTGTTAATAATTCTTAGCTTTGTTCTTTAGGTATTTTTTTTATCTTTTGAAGCACACAAATCAAATTAACTGATACTTGACAACATATTTTTCTGATGGACATAATTCAGATACCACACATGATATTATACACTTTTATTTCAACTAATACCAACATAATTAAAAAAACAACTTGAGTAAGAGATTTACTTAACTACTTCCCAACCACCTATTGCCCATCATTGCCCTATTGACGTAAAAAGGAGCCTTGCAGTAACAGCAGCAGCCATTTGTAAACCTGGAATGTCAGTGGCTAATAAGATTCCAGGAACTGTCCTCTAAATTGCTTGAATATATTGCTGAATGTAAGCCCTACATTCAAAATGATATAATGCTTGAGCGCAAGGCTACATGGTGAAGGGATTTATTTGATGAGCTGGAAAAATTAACCTAGACACAATAATGATGCGCACAGTAGAAATTTTTACATCCTCACTATAGGGGCATATTTATCACAATCTGCATTTTTTAATGCAGATGTGCTAAAAAAATTTCACCCAAATTAGCAAAGTGAAGATATATATCTTAACACAAATTAGCTAAAATGCCCTTGTCAGAAGATGAGCTCCGATAAATGCCCATCCTGGTGAAGAGCTGGAAGCAGTAGTGTTATCACACAGCTGTGGCTGCTGTCTGAAAATGAAGGACCACAGCATATGTCTCTGATATCTGCTGCGGTCCCTCCTTCATTCATGGGATCCTTAATATTTGAGGGTATCACCCGAAAATGGGTGTATTTGGGGAATATCCCGCAAATATTATTTGATACATAGGCCCCTATATATGGTTTTCAAATGTAAAAAAAAAACAAAACTATAACTCAAATAATTAATAAAATATAATTAAAAAAACAAATTATTTTGATTATCACATATAATAAAAGTAACAGCAAAATTTACCAACTGGTACTATAATTTGGGCTCGCAAACCTGACATTATGCCAGCCTACTTTAACAGCATGATGGAAATAATACATTACATGAAGACCTCTATCCCTGAGCCCTATGTATAAAATACAAACTTGAGTTCCCTATAATTTGGAACATTAGCTGATGAGATATTGGGATAAGTATATGAACAGCACTAATTGCCTAAAGGTAACTAAATGAATAATCATGGAAAAGCTTATTTTTATTTGTTATGGATTACCTTTATATAATACACTTCTAGAAACCAGTGTTAATTCTGTCAACAAAAAGTTTGTTTGAAAAGTATTCGTTGTTGACGACACTTCTCTTTAATGACTAAATTGTAATGACAACCTAAATTTAAAATAAATTGACAAAAAAAAATTATGGCAAAATCTCATTCTTTATGCCCTGACGAATAATGATGAGACAAGATAGCTGGATCTGTTCTTTTGGGCAGACAGTTCACTGGAGCAATGAATTTAATCCATTCCACAACCAAAATGGCTGACCAGGACTCCCTGGTCATTGGAGACAATTCAAACACAAATCTTCAAGTCTCCAGTATGCTACTCTCTACTTCCATCCCAAGTCTCTTTTCCCCACCCAGGAGAGTTGAGTGCGCACTTGATGCAGGAGCCCAAGCCTTCACATTGGGGCATCCTGCAAGACCATGATAGTTGATATATCAGGTTGACAGGTGTATACAGGAAGCACTGTGGGACCCACACTGGAATGACACACAGCTTGCACACCCCGGAGTACGGGTTGTGGCCTGAAGATTCGGATCAAGGGGGGAGTCCAGCAGCAAATAGCAACACCTGAGCGCTGGAGGTAGCAAAAGAGACTGCCAATGGTAATACTAAGGGTAAGTAGGCAAAAGACCCTGGTAGTCACAGGTCGCTGTCCCCCCGTTTCAGCGTGTAGTTGGCTACTTTTTTGGCTTTATCTTTCAGCAGTACTAGTGTAGTGCATTAAATTTACACTTCCGTGTCATGTACAGTGTCCACTCCACTCTGCTACTTGGTAAATATCTTGGGAGTTGGGGTGCTTTGTACAATGGTACAGCCCACATATTTATAGTGATATTGTCCAGTTTCTTCCTGCAAAACACCATCATTTAATTTAAACATAAGATGTGCTACTGTGCTGAGACTTGTAGTGCCACACAAGACAGAAAAAAAGAAAATGGAGGTGCACACTCTAAGCACTAAGAATACTTATAATCAAAACAATTATAAGAAACTCTACAATTTAATATGGAGTAAGAATGAGGTTCTTAGCATATGTTTGGTAAAAAATGCGGGCCCATCCAGTGGTAAACAGGTGTATTTATTACTAGCTGAAACATGTTAAAAGATCAACAGGTGGTACTAATTATTTCAGATGTGAGACTGAGAAGAACATGTATTCTATTATATTACTATTTCTATTGTGGACATGGTGTGGGCTGGGGAGCGGGGTTTCAAGGCGTGGAAGCCCCCCCTTGCTTTTGCCTATGCCACCTACCTTGTTACAGTGACTTCATCAGGTGGTTTCCTAACATCTCTAATACTGATTATCCTGACACTGATATCTTAATGCTGACATTTATATACATTTCTCATGTTTTAGTGTATGAGTACATTGACAGTGACTCAAATTGTTATTTTTGATTTTACATACACTGTTTTATTTGTCATATATCCACCATTACCATCTCTCCTTTAGTGCAGGTCTCCAGAAATATTTATTATTCTAGAGAGTTGAGACTAGCTAATGTTATAACTCCTGTAAACAACCTGGTCACCGTAAGAGCTTAACATACAAAATTACAAATATTGTTGAATGATGAATGTTCCACAGCTTCATCTGTGGCAATGGAGGTGTGAAGGAAATTAAGAGATGATTTATTGACGAGCTTCAGTTATTGTCAAACTGAAAGAAAGACACAGTGTATAATTTCTAATGAGGATGGAGTGCTGCGCAGATTTAAGATGGCTGAAACAAAAACACTACAAATTTGAAGAGTCACTTGAAGACAGCCCATCCCGCAGTGTCTGCTAAGGTACATATGAATGATGTGTGTTGGTTGATTCGATAACAATACTCCAAGGAAAACAGTCATATTGGCAAAAGTGGGCTGCATCATCCAGTCACGCAATAATGTTGGCCAGTGGTAAGGAGAAGGATGTGGAAGAAAGAGAAAATTTGCAAGGTCATGTGTAGACTGTGTAGGGGATGTAATTAGATAGGGAAGTTTATGAAGTTTAAGTGGGCATTTCCAGAATTTGATTGCTTGTGTGAAGAGATGAGTTTTCATGGAATGCTTGAAGGCTTGGAGTATCTTGTATAATAAATTTTTTAGATGTATATAACATGATTTTGGGTTTGAATCAAGACAGATTGAAGGTGAGGACCAAAAGGACAGTTCAGAGTGAAGGATGACACCATCTAGACAGCGAACTTGTGGGGTAGGGCTGATTGTAGAGTTAACAACAGTAATAGAGAGATCAGGTTGGTAACTACTATTGGCAGGTGAAAGTATAATTAATTCTGTTTTGGAAATTTTAAGTTTAAGGTGGGGAGAGGACATCCAAGATGAAATGGCAGAAAGGTATTCAGTGACGTGGACCAACACAGATGGTGGCAAATCTGAGGAGGACCATTGGGCCTGATTCAGCTTCAGATGGAATTGTAAAGCTGCTGACAAGCAGCTTTGCAATTCTGTCTGTGCAGATATGGTAATGCACAGGAGGTATCACACCTCCTGCTGCATTACGTATCCGAGCTGTGTTGTCCAACGCAGCATCGGAGACTCTGAAGAACATCGTGCACTGCTGAATAAGACCCATTGTCCACAGATTGATTATGCAGTAATTTAGTAGGCTGTACAAAGTATATAAAACACTTCTTATATCCTTCAGATTCTGGAGATGATCGCTGTACAGAAAACAGGCAGGGAAAAGGAGAAAGAACACACAACTAGAGATGTGCGCTGACCCCCCTGTTTTGGTTTTTAATCTGTATCTCCTTCGAGGTTTTGGATCTGGTTTTGCAAAACCGCCCTTTGCGTGTTTTGCATTTGGTTTAGGATCTGTGGGCCTGATTCAGACCCGCTTGCAAGTGGGTCGATGGCCGGGCAGTGCGCACACTGCACGTGCTCGAACCCCGGAGTGAGCAAGAAATCACTTGCTCCGGTGATCGCATCCAAAAGGAGCGGCTGTCAATGTTGATCGACAGCTCGTCCCGTTTTGGAGGTGGGCATGGGGGGTGGCTGGCCAAACGGAGACGTTTGGGGGCAGCCCCACTGACATCACGAGTGATGTCAGTGGTGAGCTTCCAGCTCTATTAGAGCCAACAGCTCACTGGGGCTTGCAGGAACGAGACCCTACCACAAGGGTCTCGTCGCAAGCCTGATGGTCGCAACCATCATGACCATCACCTGGCCGCTCGCAAAAGCTGTGGGTGGTCACCCACAGCTATGCGAGCGACCAGGAGGCCAGTTTAAAAAAAAAAAGGCGGCCACCCTGTTTGCGAGCGGCTCTGAATCAGGCCCTGTATCTTTATCAATAAATTATATAAACAACTAAAATCACATAATATGGGCGCTGAGCGCTCGCAACCGGGTCGATGTTTGCCCACTGGACATGTGCACAACGGAACCGGCTCCATTGTGTGCATGCGCGAGACCCGGCTAGCGACGGGTGCTCCATCGCTCCAGGTCTCGAACCAATGGGGCGAGCTGTCGATGGTGATTGACAGCAAGCCCCATTTGGCAGGCGGGCATGGGGGGTGGCTGGCCATACGGAGGCGTTCCCGAAGGAATGCCTGCCGTTTGGGGGCGGCCCCACTGACATCACCAGTGATATCAGTGGGAGAGCTTCCGGCTCTATTAGAGCCAGAAGCTCTCTGGGGCTTGCGGCCACGAGACCCTACCACAAGGGTCTCGTCGCAAGCCCGATGGTCTTGACCATCGCAACCATCAACCTGGCCACTCGAAATAGCCGTGGGTGGTCACCCACAGCTATGCGAGCGGCCAGGAGGCCAAACAAAATAAAAAAAAAATGCCCTGATTCCGAGCGAGCGCTCTTTCAGAGCGTCCATCTCTGAATCAGGCCCATAGTCTTAAGTAGGACTATTGTTGTTGTAAAGGGGAAAGTTGCCATACCTTAGATAACAAATATATATAAAAAAAACAAATTTTAATAGTCAGGTTTTTTAATCATTCATGGCATGTAGTCCTAACTTTTAAAACATGTGCGAGAAATATTATTTCTCTGATTTACCAAGTAGAATTGAGTTTATTCTCATTATACTATACAGAGATAAAATTTTCCTGTATTCTATTCTCTCTGTGTAATGTTAGTTACATGTGTGTAATGTTAGTTACAAGAACATATATTTTATAAATATTAAACACCATTGAATCTCATGGTATTTCATTTAAATAAATATACCAACATGATCATATTTAGTGTTGTACTAAAGTAAAAATATGGCATTTATATCAACTATACAGAGAAGAAGAAATTTTAATTGAAACAGTGTCTAATACTTTTAATCACTCATTACATGTAACATTATTTACAGCAAGCTGGACCATAATTTTTAATTAAAATGTCACCCTAGGTTTTTCAGTAAAGAAAGTAAATAACACTTATAAAAACACATTAAATTCTACTTATCTTGTAATACTATATTTTATACATCATCTATCTATTTGGAAGTTATGCAGTATTGTTCACGTACTTTGAAACTGACTTACTGTAAAATATAAACAGGAATATCAAGAGATGGCATTTTTGTGGTAGAACACATGGTTTTCCAGATGAATACAAACAGCAACCTCTGGTGGCACGGTTTGTGGTGGAGCACATTTTTCCAGATGGAAAACAAAAAATAAGTTCTGGCTAAGCCATGTTTATATTATTTACATTACCTTAGTTAAAAAACATTTTAAGTGGTACATGTGATAATGTTAAGCAATTAAAACTTGAAGTTAGAAGATAAATAGAAAAGCCCCATAATTCCTTCTCACACTGGGTTTTGAAAAAGGTATCCATACCGAAACATGTTAAGCAGAGTGAGGAGAGGATCTTAACTAATACTGTCACCATTGGAGAACTTTAATCAAAAGGGACAGTCTATACATCTCATGGTGACGACCTGGAGTGATCCAAGCTGTGTTTGATGTACTTTTTTTCATAGCACTCTGGTAGGCCATCCATATATCTGTATTTCAGAATTGTCATTATTTGTTATATGCTGTCAATTTATGTTTTTTGTAACTGCAAATTACTACACTGTAGATTATAAGTATCCTTTTTTATGCAATGTTGCACTGGATTTTTTCTATTCTTTCCTCCATGCTGCCTGGGATTAAATATATTTATAGAAAGCAAAATGGGTTTTATCCCATTTCAGATTCAATGTGTTGATTATCAGGTCATGTCAGTGGCATAACTACAGCCCCTGCAGACCCTGCGGTGGCTTGGGGGCGCAGAGGCTTGTGGGGCGCGGTGGCTGCAGATTCCATGCGGACTAGCCATCCGCATGAAATCTGCTGAAAACGGCCCTCCCAAAATGGCCGCCGCCTAGGAGGAGACATATGCTAGAGGTCCTATTGGACCTCTAGCATCTGGTAGTCACCCAGGCAGTGCGGTAGTGTGGACCGCACATAAGTGCAGTCCGCACTACACTACTAGTATAACAAACACACAGCCGCCGGCGCCAGCAGCTGTGTGTTTGTTTTAGCAGCCGATGAGAGTCAGATAGACTCTCAGCGGCTGCTTGCCTTGCGCCCACTGCCGGAGCTGGGCTATTCCGGCTTCCGCAGTGGGTGATGGGTGCAGGTACTTTCTCTCTCAGTTTCCACGAGGCTGTCAGACACCAGTGGGAGGAGCCGATGGGTCTGCAGTAGCCACAACCTGATGCCCCCCACTCCCAGGCCACTCAGGATGCTGGATGTGTACCAGATGCTGCTGTGTGCTGGCTGCAATGCTCTATCTTTGTGTACTGGGGCAATGCTCTGCTTTTGTTCTCTGTCTGTGTACAGGAGGGATGATCTGTGCAGGATGCTCGTTATGGTGATGATGATTGGTGCTCTGTGATACATGGTGTACTGTACATATAAATGCAGTGTGAGGGATGCTGGCAGTATAGGATGCTTTATACGACTGGGATGGATGCCCTGTGACTAGCAGGGACATGCTGTGAATTAGAAGGGATACCCTGTGACTGGAAGGGATGCCCTGTAGCAGTGCTCTGTGACTAGCAGGGATGCTCTGTGAATTCAAAGTAGCACCGGCGCCCCCATTTACATACACTCCCAAATATATATATATATATATAAATATATTTATTATACCCCTGGCACCGAGCGCAAAACCCCTGGCAATAGGCATGGAGCCCCTGGCAACGGGTATGGAACACCTGACAACAAGCATGAAACCCAGAGACCCCGTGCATCTAGCATGAAACCCCTGGTAATGAGCATAAAACCCCGGACAACGAGCATGAGACCCCTGACAAGCAGGTAATGTAAAAGTAATTAGAAGCCTTACTGTGGGGCATAAAATGGTGTCAGGGGGCAAATATGTAAGTGGTACTTTGGTATTAGGCAATACAGTGTGTGGCATAATGTGTAAGGGGCAATACTACAAGGAGGAAAAATACTGTAAGTTGTCTAGGGGAGGTGGGAGCACATTTTTAACTTTTGCACTGGGGGCCAAATTGCATATAAATGGCCCATATGGGGGGGGGGGTCAGAATTTTTTTTGGCAGGGGGGAGAAAAATTTATAGTTACGCCACTGGGTCATGTGTTAATTTGCATGAACAAAACAGTTGTGCCAATATGGGTAGTACATCAGGGCCGAAACTAGGATACCTGTCACCCGGTGCAAGGCAGCAATTTTGCACCCCCTCCCTTCCCGTACCTGGATTTGTCCTTGCTCCTCCATAAGGAAGTGCACTAGTCAGACGTCCCTGGTATAGTGACATACATTATTCCACACACCATAATGCCCATTACACATTATGCCACACACTGTAATGCCTATTACCAAAGTGCCACTTACATATTTGCCCGACACCATTTTATGCCCCACAGTAAGGCTTCTAATTACTTTAAAATTACAGGCTCGTTTTCAGGGGTTTTATGCTCATTGCCAGGGGGTTTCATGTTCATTGCCAGGGGGATTCATGCTCGTTGCTATGGGGTTTATGCTCATTGCCAGGGGTTACATGCTCGTTGCCATGGGGTTTATGCTCATTGCCAGGGGTTTTCACAGGAGAGGATGCAGCTTTCAGCATCTTTTCCCCGCACTTGCGCTGGCATAACAGACACTAGAGGTCGAGTAAGGACCTCTAGCATCTGTCTCCTCCTTTGCGGCGGCCATTTTTGGATGGCCGTTTTCTGACTCTCCAGCCTCCTAGCCACCGTGAGTCATCCCTTTTTCACCCCCTGCATTCTGGCACCCGGTGCACGTGCACCTCTAGCCCCCCCCCCCCCCCCTAGTTGCGGCCCTGAGTACATGAAGTAGAACCAACAAATCTTTGTAAATAGATGAAAGAATCCTTCATAGATTATATGTGTTGGTGGTGCTCCCAAGAGTCTATATAATAAAGTACTTATGTGTCCTCATACACTATTGCTGCAGCCCCGCCATACAGCCCTTCTTGCGGCGCCAGGTCCTGTGTGATTTGGCTTGTGCCAAGTGTTTTTTTCATTTGAATGGAAATCTTAGTACCAATGCAATGCAGCCATGCCACTTAACAAGACTCCACTAATTAATTTGATATGCAATACTTATACTTCTGCGTGGGAATGAGTCTGAATTTGTAAACGTAGTGCTATGATGCAGCAATCACGACCTTCTTTAATGCCAAGTTCCGCTGTGCTTCATCTGCAGCTGCGGTTTTTCATGGAATGCAGCTGTGAAAATATGCTAATGTCTGCCATAGCTCAGCCGGCATATAGACACCCACTACTGCTTTCTCATGTCCATCCAATGTCGCTCTCTGTGTAAACATTGTCACCATCAGGCAGTCAAGCAGCACTTACAACAGGTCTGACCAGCAACAGACACTGCAAGTCATGCTACATATGCAATCGCAGTGGCTAATTTATGAACGCCCATGAAACGGCATTCAAATGTACAGACACGACTGCGGTTTTCTGACCACACCTTTCACCACCCCCAAACACTGACAACCTGTCACTCACTTTGTGATGGATTGCTCTGTGCATCCATAATCGCAAATGGCGCAATTGTATTCACTACTGAATCAGGCCCTAATTCCGTTGTAATTAAAGCCAGTTCATTTTTTTTTCCCCTAAGGGACTCACATTTCTCAGTATTAAATTGCATTTTTATTTTTTTTAAATCTGCATTTAGAGGCCAATAATTAATCTCAGTACTCTGATATTTTGGGAATAATCACATACATTTTATTGGTGTTGGTACTGGTACCGATAAAAAGTAAAAAGATAAAGTATATACATATTTCCTGCGTTGCAAGCCTCACATTTTTTTGTTTCAATTATCTAAAACTCTAACTGTAGCATTCATAGAAAAACCACCTGTGTGAGTAGGTGAGTGTTCCTATTATAGATAGATACAGCATACTCACACAGGTGGTTATTCCATTTGTGAAGTTTATAGAATTGCCTATAAACCTTAAATTTGAACATTATATTTTTTGGAATAATCTGGTGCTGATATTATTATTTTCTTTGTTTAATGCTACATATGAGGTTTTATTGCAACTGTTTAGAGCCTTGAGACAAAAGTGTGTTTTGTAACACAGGAAATATGTGTATACCTTTTATCTTTATTCTGTGCCTACAAAAATCTCTGTAGAAACATAATACTCTCTGTACCAACACAATACAATTGATGTGATTATACTCAAGATATTAGGGTACAGAGATATATTTTTTGCCTCTAATTTTTTTAGCCCAAACAGAAAAGTATATAATTTTCTTTATTTTAAATGACAGCCAGCAATATTCACCCATTTATTCCCATTTTTATTTTTAATATACGCATATTAAAAAGTTAGATTTTATCTTTATATTAACGTGTAAAATGTAAAGGTGTCCCGCAAAAGAGTCTTCTTTCTTTCTTTTTTAAATAATAGAAATATATTTAGATGATGCAGAACACCACATGAAAGAAAAAACTGTGGTATATAGTGTATATAACTGTGGTATATACTGTATATAAAGGCTCACTACAAACATATTTAAGCAAGGGTATTTATTCTACACGTGTGCATTTGGTGTGCCATCTGGGATTTATTGAGATGAAATATACTGGTGACGGAATCTCATATTACACCGATCAACACTCATTTTATTGCCAATCATATTAGAGTGATTTTGGGGTAACTTTGTAGTGCTGATTCCGAATAGAAATCGGTTTTGCTAGATTGGCTCTATTACATGAACGAGAAACAAGAAAAACGCAATAGACAACTTTCAACTAACTGCTGGTTGGGTGTCCATTCACTTATATACATAGGGGAAATATTCTTGAATAATCGCAGAGGGAACATCTAGAATTCTCTTGTCTAACCTTCCAGAATGTTCCAATAGATTTCAATATGCATGCGTTATGGCTAAAGTCAATATTACTTGTATATATCTATTATCTCAAGAACTAGAGCCAATTGGAGAAAAAAAAAAACACTTTAATTTTTTAATTCAGCAACCCTAAAATTCACATATATTAAAAATTTAGTTTTTTTGTTGGGCTGTGTTATTGTATCTAATGGAACAGGACCCTTTTTTGTCACTTCAGCACATTAGGTGTTTATATGTATGCTATTGCACTACTATGTATTTTCTCTCTTTTGTCCAAGATAATCCTACATCATGGAGTAAAAGAAAGGTCTACACAGCGCTGTAAGAGCAGTACTTGTATGTACATTTGTAAGGTGATTTAGAGTACTGCCTACAGTATTGCCTTTATAGCAGCAGTGTTTTAGGTGCGCTGATATTACTTACACGTATGAAGGCTTCATCGATTAGAATAAATAACATCTTGGTATAAGCTAGCTAACAGTGAAACACTTATAATGATACATTTATCTTTTATGGTTTATCTAGAAAAGAAAAACTAAACTTAAATATACTTAGGGGTAAATTTACTAAAGTGAGAGTTTTTAGAAGTGGAGATTTTGCCCATAGCAACCAATCAGATTCTACTTAACGTATAACTAGCACCTTATAGAAGATAATAGCTAGAATCTGATTACTTGATATGGGCAACATCTTCACTTCTAAAAACTCTCACTTCAGTAAATTTACCCCTTAGTGTGCCTTTAAATCTTTGTTAATGTGAATAAGTCCTAAAATTATTTATGGACAGACATAGAAACTCCAGATGTAAATGTAAACGGCTGTTTGCTGTGATGTTTATATATCTTGTTAAATAGAACGGTTATATGTTACCTCATTAAATTGTGGATTGATTAAATGTCGGTTTACAAGTCTACACTTTACAAATCTTTGGCTGGATGTTCTGGTGATTTGGTAGGTAGGATATAACTTGACCTCATTTATTCTTATCCAGACTACTTAGCACAAGTCTGTTACAGCTCATGAAACTGAAGCCTGTTCATCATAGTGAACTTAAGGATCTTTTCAATTAATGCATTTTCCAAAATGAACTGGACAAACTTTTCCTAAGGGTGGAATGTATATGGTTATGAGCAAAATTCTGCTAGTTTGATTGTATAAATATTTAAATCAGGTCTTAGGCAATGAAGATTACAGGTGCAGCAAACACTAACGAGCTGATTCAGACCCGGTCGCTAGAAGCGCTCACTGGCATGCAAAAAGGGGCCGGCTATGTAAAATCCCTGATCGCAATGCACGGCTCAAGGACGCCATTTATGTCTTTGCGAGCGGCGACAAAGCGATTGCAAGCTAGTATAATACCGCCCCCTCTACTCTCGCAGCACACGTCATCTCCAGGTAGTGTATAAGACAATCGGTAACATCGAGAGCCATTGAAAGCCCTCACAAGGCATAGGGTAGCCCTAGGCTCCCGTAAGTTCTGCGAGTACTTCAGTCAAAAATCAAGCTAGGTGACATGTACAATGCCGCATCTTTGTAATTATGGACACCAATTAAACGCCGATTTGACGGTCAGGCATGCCTGCGTCCTCACCGCCACTCCCCCATTTACAGGCACCTTTCCCTGTTACCACCCACAAACGGCACATTCTGTCACTCAAACTAGCTTCCAGTCTTTCCACTACGAGCAAGCAAAATCTGATCACAATGAGCGGTTCACGCACGCGCACTGTGAATATAATGCATGCGCAGTTTGCAAAAATCGTCCGCTGTGCGAGCGAGCGCTTGTAGCGACCGGATCTGAATCAGGTCCTAAGCCTACTAGACTCTGGTACATCTAAAAAATTAGAAAGGGCACTAATGATTAATATAGGAAGCAGTGCCGTAACAAGGCTTCAGAGCGCCCTGTGCCGGCCTCACGGCCTAAGCGCATGACTCCATGATGTCACACAGAAGGGGCATGGCTACCAGCTGGGGCTGGCTGGCAACTTTTAGCCTGGGGGGCAAGTCCAGGGTGCTGGCCCATAAACAATGGCTTATCCTTAAATAGTGATTGCGAGTTCTAGCGAGCAGACCGACCACGAGAGCGTGTCCTAATCGATGGCTCAAATAGGGATGTTAGTTTCAATACATACATTTAAATAAAACATTATAAGAGGAAAATAGAATGGTCGATATTTCTCAGAAACAGAGACAATATAGGGCCCCATTTAACAACGAAACAGAATACCTTTAGGACTTACTTAAAGAGGTTATGGTCCTCTTTCAGTATCTAACAAACAGCAGTAAGACACATTCCCTAGCCCCAGTATGTCTCTGCCTCATTCTCCGAGACCCAGTGTATGTCTCTCACTCATTCCCCCAGACCCAGTGTGCGTCTCCCAGCTCCACACCCCCAGTCCCAGTGTGCATCTCTCAGCCCCACTCCTCCAGACCCAGTGTAGTGCCCTAGTAGTGCCCAGTATGCAGTGCCCCAGTAATGCCCCTTATGTTGTGCCCTCAGTAATGTCCTTAGTAGTGCCCCTTATGCAGAGCCCCAGTAATGCCCCTTTATGCAGAGCCCCCAGTAATGTCCTTAGTAGTGCCCCTTTATGCAGAGCCCCCAGTAATGTTCTTAGTAGTGCCCCTTATGCGTGGGACCTTATATAGACAGGTGCATGCCTTTCAAAATCATGTCCAAACAACTGAATTTACCACATGTTGACTCCAAGCTGCAGGAACATCTCAAGGATGATCAGCTCAATTTTGAGTTTCATGGCAAAGACTGTGAATACTTGTGTACATGTGATTTCTTAGGTTTTTTTTATTATTAAATTTGCAAAAATCTCAAAAAAAAACTTTTCACACACTGTCATTATGGGGTATTGTGTGTAGAATTTGGAGGACAAAATTAATTTATTCCATTTTGGAATAAGGCTGTAACATAGCAAAATGTGGAAAAAGTGAAGTGCTGTGAATACTTTCCGGATGCACTGTATTTTGCAACAGTAGTGGTCCAACCAGGAAGGTGAGATTGCAGGATGCAGTTGGAAAAGCAAATCATAGAAAGCTGGGATATAAAGACACCGAGACCATAAGTCCTAGGAGCAGGATCAGAAGGCAGCCAGGAAGCTGACCCAAGGAGTTTTGACACAAAAGTTTTGACTTCATGATCTGGCAGGGAGCACACTGTGGAGCAGATTTAAGTCAGTCAAATAAAGGTGCAGCCACAGCTGCTTAATTACTAGGCAATCATCAAGGCTTAGCAGAATCATAGACAGTCAGGGGTCTAGACTAGATGGAAGGTGTCACAGAGAGGAGCAGCAGTAGGGAGTTGCACTAGTTCCATATATAATAGAGCCTTTAGCAATTATCAAACACTTATAAGCCTCAAATACCAATTTTTTATTTAATTGGCTAGGATTAAGTAACTTGACACACTTCAAAAAAGCACATGAGTCCAAACAAATTACTCTTTAATTTACTCCTTATATCTTTGCCTTTGCACCCGTGGGGTTCTCATCTAAATTATTACAGACATCACATTCTTCTTTATTCGAACAGCATAAAACTACAAAAATTAACAATGCACTTTTATTTTACAATACTTAAATTACATGGGCAGAATACATACCAGAATTTAAAATAGCAGTAGCCTTCAGGGTCTAACAGGTAACTCAAGAAATGTTGTACACAGGTGTTTTGATACTGAACAGGTTAAGTCAGGGTTTCCCAACTCCAGTCTTTGAAGACCCCTAACAGTACATGTTTTGGGCCCCATACACCTACCGATGGATCGTGGGATCTTGCTATGGGATCGGAAAGGCCAATCTGCAAGTCGAAAATGCTGACCGGCGGCCATCGATGTTCCGCGTTTTGCCGGCGGATCGGTGAAATTTTCCATGATAAATTTCACAGATGTGCCAATCACGATCATATTTTGATCGTGGTCGGCAAATCGGTGAAATCCATCATGTTGGATTTCACCGATCCTGCAATGCCGGGTTGCAGGATCTCAACATCGTGGCGATTCATTGGTAGTGTATGGGCCCCTTTTTACAGATCTCCTTGTTGGTGCATATGTGTATTCATTACTGGCTGACATTTTAAAAGGTGGAGCTAATTATGTAAATGCTGAGGAGATTTGTAAAACATGCACTATTAGGGGTCGCTGAGAATTGGAAAACACTGGGTTAAGTAATAAATTGTAAGAAAAATTCAGGCTAGCAGCATCATAAGCAGTGATATGTTGAGAAAGTGCAGCAACATTGTTTGAGCAAAGTAAAAACACTTCATTGTACTCATGGCTGTTTACCAATTTCAAAAGTTTTGATTGGTGAACAGAGGTGGATATGGCAAATGTAAGCCCTTTTTATTATAACTTTAAAAACACTTGATGCAGATACAACAAATGCTTACATATGTATACTTATTTGTTAACACTAATTTGCAAATTAACTTTTCAAATTGGTAAAAATTCTATTTTTATATTAAGCACGAGAAAGCAATTTTTATTCTCAAAAATCCCTACCCAGTGTTGTCAAAAGAGATATATAGATCAGAATATGTCAATGTCAACATGTAAATTGTTAGTTATTCAAGTTTTGTAACTGCTCCAAAGAGAAACATTTTGTGAACATTAAAGGTTGCACAAATGATAAGCTATAGTCTTGGATAGATTTCTCTTTCCAGTTTAATGCAGTACAATTTCTCAAATGTGTCACCAAGACAAATCTGTTTAAAACAAACAACAAAATACACAATACTTTTAACAATTATGTGCAATGGACTATTGCAGTCACATAAGTTAAAGCAGAGCTGTCTACTCTCCTGAAATGTCCAGACTTTCTGGGATCCCAATAAAATAGGCAATTCTGCCTAGAAAACTCATCTTCCTCAAAGTGAGCAAGACCGTGATGCAAGTGCCATAATTAAGGTTTGTGGGAGCCAAAAGAAAGCTTCTCCATCACAACAGTTGTAGAAGGTAAGCCCAGTAATCCTACAAATAATCACGCTTCCGTATAGTAAGTAAATGGTCCTTTAAAGCATAGGTTACATTGAAACAGACAAAATAAAATAAACTATGTTTATTAAATTAATAAAATAAACACAAATTGCCATATATATATGTACATATAATATTAACTAACATTGTTCTTACATAACATAAAAGAGCATCATTGGAGTTAAAATGTAAAACAAAATTGTAAAGGCCTTTTCCATAAACTCTGCTGCACTGTACTACAATTCTGGTATTATTGTTTGTACCACATTTTTGGAAAGGCTCCAGCCAACTTATTGAACCAAGTAGGTAGTTTATTTTACAATAGGAACAGGACATTCAAATGAAACTACATCACCCTGCCAGCAATGTGCTGGGGTGTATAAAAGAGAACAAAAAACATCAGGAAAAGCAAAAATGACATACAGAGAAAATATTATTTATTGTCCACTCATTGTGGCATAGAAAAAAATATGCATCGACTTATTACTATTCATTGAGGCAACTTAACGTCACACAACTGCCAAAGTCAAAATTTCACAATTCTTAACATACTAGGATCCCCAGTTCTCCACTACTGCTCTAGTATACAGGGCATACTGAAAAGAAAAAAAAAACATCTCTAGCACTATTAGAAACATTGATTTCACTGGTAATAGTCTTTTTTCCTTTAGATAATTAAGCCACTCAAATCTCTAATTTCCATGGAAGTGTGAAAGCTCTAACATAAAAAAAAAAAAATCTTTCAAATGTATAAAAGAAAATTAAGCGTTAATTATCAATTTTAAAGTGAGCTCCCCTATCAATTGCAACTTTTTGTTTACTCTACAGTTTGACTCATAACAAATGCTGGGCTGCCTGAAGCTTGTTTAACAAGAAATTAAGTACAGCTGCTTTGTTTCAAAGAAATGCACTAACCTACACAAAATAGGCGGCCTATAAGGCATTTATGGTATGATTCCCACTGCAGAAACTTTCACAATTGTACTTAAAAGTAGTGTAATGGCTTTATTAAATCCGACAGCTTGACTTTGGGAATAACCTTTGCATGTCTGTTTAGCAATGAGTTGGAATTGTAAGACTGACATAAATAAACTGATATTCAAGTTCCAAGGCAAAGATAATGCATCTGAACATTACCGAGCGCTTTAAAGCAAAAACACAATTTATAGAATGGTATTAGTGGCTATTTCATCCCTCTTATAAATATTAACTAAGGGCCTGATTCAGACCAGGACGCTATCTGCGGCCGCTTGCTGGCTAAAAGGGGCCGGCTATTTAAATCATGTGCTCGCACTGCATCGCGTAAAGCTGCCCACTAAGTAATAGCGAGCGGCCACACTATGCGCTCGCACCTGTATAAAGACGCCCCTTTGCCACTCGCAACACACGTCATCTCCGACAGTTGTAGGATTAATCGGGAACATCGAGGGCCATCGGAGCTGCTCGCAGCGCTTGTGGTAGCCTTTTCCCACCACAACATTGCGAGCAGTTCAAGCTAAAATAAAACCCAGTCACGTGTGTAATGATGCTACTTTACCAATTATGCACACCCATTAAACGCCGTTCTGACGGTCGGGCCCACCTGCGTTCGCACATCCACACCCCCATTTGCAAGCACCTTCCCCTGTTACCACCCACAAACAGCACTATCTGTCACTCAAAATAGAGGCCCGACTGCGGGCTACGGGCGAGCACTTCCCATCGCACTGGCTGTTTCGCGCAAGCGCATTGCGACTCATACGCATGCGCAGATTGAGAAAAATCGCTCAATGCGAGCGAGCGCAGCATAGCGTCAGAGTCTGAATCAGGCACTATGTCAACAAGAGAGTAAGTGACTAGTTATGTGAGTGAAGTGGTGCTTACTAAATTAAAGTGATATATTTTACATATAGACAATAGCTATGATTAAATTTCATCAAAACCAAGTAGATATTTTGTTTAATTTACGCAAATTAAAAATATTTAAAAGCAATGCACGTTGCTATTTAATTTTCTAAATTTGAAAGCAACCTATAATAACCAGCAACATATTACATTCCTTGCCCTGCAGAGCAAATATATAAAAAATAGTAACTTAACTACTTCATGTGTGATTTGCCATCTAGCACTACACTATGGCGTCTGTAATACAGATTTTCACACTTACCTTTCTGGCGCTCGGAGGGGGGTTAAATCTCTTTGCACATACAAGAAAAGCATCAGGCTGAGGTTTGCCATTTTTCACATCTGGGTCATCTCCTAGCACAATATGATGGAATAAATTGAAGAATTCTTTGTGCCTACTTGTTTTCATTTCAAATGTCACTCTGGCTGAGCTGGTGGCAACAGCTATTGGGATGTTGCGCTTATTCAGATGGTAGATTAACTTTTCAACCCCTGTGACAGAGAAGGGAAGATAAAATAAATGAGAAATGCAAAGATTACATGATAAAGCTTGTCCATTTTATAATTGATAACAAATAATAACAATATATGACACTTTTTTGTAAAAATAAAGGTTTGTTGTAGGCAGTTATTTAAAGTGAACGTGCAAAACTATATAAGTCACATGTAAGATTTGCTGGACCGTGACCTGCTCCAGTACACAAACATTATATGTTTTCACTTTGAAGTAAAACTATGTCCAGGTTATATAACCCAATAACTCCTTAATTTCTCTCTCTCTCTATGCATGTACCATAGAAATAAATTCAAGGTACTGTGAATATATCTTTTCACTTATCCTCGAATAGTCCTGAATGTGCTCATCAAAGAAAACTTTCTTCAAAGGAAACTTAAGGAGTGATTCCCAACAGACATATAAATCCACACCCCAAACCAGTGAGCAGTGTACAAGAAAGTTTCTTTATTTTCTGCACATCAAAATACAGGAGCTACAGTATAATATTCCACTTTCCTCATGTTCTTTATAACTTAAAACTCCAAATAAATGGGAGGATGAAAAAAGTACTATGTACTGTAATGTGTTTTCACAAAATTATTTAATACAAAAAAGACCAAAAAACATGCATATGTCAGAATAAAACCAATAATGCTCATCTGAGTCCCAATGGTAGTCAGAGAGGTGGAAAGGTCCCACAGGATATGACCAAATGCATTTCATCCTTCTATTCAATTCTAGACTTCATCAGGGGGATAATGATACTATACAGCCAAAACTCCATATATACCTAAGCTAATTATCCAAACCATTAGCCAGGTAGTCAGTCAATTAGCCACAGCCCCAATCTGGCACCGGAAATATGATAACTTCCTGTTCCTGGATTACATTGTATTTATTGTGTCAATAAAGTTTTAACAATACAAATATGACACAAAAATGACACAAAAATGACACCTACCGGTACCAGAATTAATCTTATTTCTAGCATTCAATTACACATCTAATATAAAAACATAGTGCCCATATACATAAAATGAAATAAAAAAATCATAAGTAAACATGAGTATTTTTTAAAAGGCCTCGAATTGTGACATTAGATTTTATTGGAAACAGATCATTGCAGCTTCTGGTTCTTAGCAATTCCTGTTATGACAAAGTGTCTACAAACCGTACAGTGTGCAAATGCAAAAGTATGTCTATATCAGGAACGTCAACCATCAGTTTAATAACGCTGTGTCACTGCGACTTCTGGTTTCTGGTAATAGCTTGTGCTTTCTGTTCTGGCAATGTGTCCTCATAAGGTTCACTTGTGCATGAAGTAGTTTCTAATTTTCCGTGCATACATCATCTCTGGCATCTAGTCGTCATGATTCTGTCATGGTCATCTGCAATACCTCAGACTGGAAAGGATAAGGTCCTGGGTTTAGAGCTTGTGTCAAGGTCAATGTGCATGCACCAGGATTGATCCGAAAGTTGCACCTTCAGTTTCCTTCACAACCACAAGTCAAGTGTCCAGTGGCCACTGCTAAGAGGGTAGGGGGGGTAATATTATAGTTACTGTTATACATTGGGGTCTAGGTCTTCATTACTGAGTCCGGTGGTGTTGCCTTCCTAGCATCTGTGTCCCAGCTGACTGCCTACTGCATCCCTGAGACCTGTGGTCGCTCGTTTGTAAACATTCCGTTCCTGATGTTCTGCATCATGGGTGCTGCCATATTGGACCTTATCACATAATCCACCCTGACAAACCAGTCTCCAGCAACTCCAGTCATAAGATTCAGCCAGCCTATCAGTTCTAAGGGAACACTATTTAAACCAACAACTGCTGACTGCTCATTGACAGTACAGCATATCTCTCAGTGGATCAGTACATTGGCTCCTGGTTCTGTTGTTCATTCCTACATTCTGTTCCAGTTACCTTTCTTCATTATTTGCTTCACAGCATTCAGCAAGCAGTTACCTGCTTCAGTTGCTTCACAGCATTCAGCAACTGTTCTAGTTACCTGCTTCAGTGTTCTGCTTGAGCATGTTCCATATTCCTGAACCAATTTTGCTCTCCAGAATTTATTCTGATACTCTCCTGCAGCCTGCCTCAATTGTGCCCCTGTCACCTAATTCTAAAATTCCTGCAGCCTGCTTCTATTGTGCTATAGCTATCAGTTCCAATATCTCCAACAGCCTGATTCAGTTGTGCACCCATCTACAGTGTATTATTGCAGTCTGTTCCAGGTTTACCAATATAGTACTACCTCCACCATCTTGATGGCCTGAATCTAGCCTCAATATCTCTTCTTTATGCAGTATTTAGCATCAGTCTTCTACTGCTACTAGTAACCCTTCATGAAGAATAACATTATTAAGCCACTCAGCTTCATTCACACTCCAGCCCATACGAATATCCCAAGGAGCCCCGAACCGAATCAACAAAGCTCTAGTGTCATGACACTCAAAAGCATTTAGAGAAGCTGAAGGAGGAGATGATTAAAACAATCAATTTCACAAGGTTTATAGGCCTAGTAGATCAATGTTTTCATTCCCTTCACAATGACCCATGGGTGTGCAAAATCATGCATGTTCTACATTTTGTAAACCGTACTTGATTCTTGGTTTAAGTCCTATGTCATGTCTTTTTTCTATACCCAGATCTTAAGACATATAAAGATATCCTTGTGAGAATTTCAGTGGACCAATTTTCCAGTGCCACATGCTCTGCTTTAGCTTCTACTAGTGCTGCTATTAGTACTAGTAGTAGTAGTAATAATGCCAGGAAATAAAAAACTCAGATTCAGAGACGATGATTCAAACAGTTTTTTAACATTTGGGCATTCTTAAATGAAATACCCAATTTGGCAGTGACTACCCTACCACATCTCATAGTGATGCAGTATCAATTAGAATGGTGGAGGAAATCCTTAATTCCAATATACAAATTAGCATCACAGATTGTCCACTGGAATTTTGGGAGGGAAAGAAGGAAATTTGGAGAAATTATACAAAGTAAAACACAAATGGACATTTAAAAGGAAACAGCAGAACAAGGTGTCAGAAATGTTCCTGCTTGATACAGTGGGTACACTGTACTTTAAAAGGTACTCCTCCTCGTCCTCAGTTCTGAAGCTTTACCTACAGTATATGTGCTTATGCACCTCGTGGAAACTGCTACCTTACACCAGAATGTAAGGCCCACCGATGCCCAGAAATAATGGGGTCAGAAAGGAAGATACTCACAGAGGGTTCTCACTAATATTACTAATATTATCTTCAACTTGTCTAATTGTCGGCCCACATAGCGCTGTGGGAAAATAGGATGACACACTCCCACAGGTCTCTGCCTCTGGCCTATAGTACAACAATGCTGGAAATCTACAATACTTCAAACACATTCAATAGACAAGTCAATATATGGGAGCAATCTATAACAATTTGCTTTTCTTTATCTTCTGTACACCTTACCCGTTGGCCAAATCTATCATATTACATGGCCTTCTGCTTTATCTCTAATAGGGCATTTCCACCATCTTGGTGGGAAAACATGGGCACAGTTTGTGGGGGCCATTTAGACCTGTTTGGCAACTTATATGTGGAAGGCTAACGCCTGACTTACTAATGGGGCAAGTAGCTAGTGCCTGACCTAACCACTGAATGTGGGCCAAGTGCCAATCCTATCTTTGGTGCATGGGCCTAGTACTAATTTTCACTTTAGTAGTGCATGCCTAATGCCCATTTACCTGTTGGGTTAAAAGGTATGTGGAAAGGGCCCACAGACTCCTTTGAGCTCTTTTGCCTGCCATCACCACAAAGCTAACAGTCTTCTCCTGCAGTCCCCAAAGTCTTCTTGCTTGAACATGGCGTCTTGCCTATTCCTGTGCTGCCGAAGTCATTGGAGGTCAGTCTTCTGTTCTCGCCGATGATGAACTGAGCTCCCAGCACTCATGCCATCTATTTTAAAAATTTCTTGTTTCCTTTTGCAGTTTGTATACAAAGACATAGACCCATATTCAATTTGAGGCAAAAACATAATTTATCGCCAATGACCACATATTTGCCTGTTTCAATTTCAAAGACTTTTCGCAGGTGCACAAAGTCTTTGTAAAAAAACAGCGATAACTTTTCTCCACACTATAGGTGGCAACAAAAGTGCATAATTGGGGTTTAGGGGTGCAGGCTTAAAAAAAATTGCCTGCACCCCTGGGAATGACCCCTAAAATTAATGTGTCAAAAAAGGTAAGAAAAAAAAATCGGGATACCCCAAAAAAGTAACTTGAATTTTGGGGTTAAAAAAAATATTGGGGACAAAATCCTAAAGTAGTGAAATAGATATATGAGCCAGGTGTTTTCTTCATTGCGGGTAGTAGCGGCAGGTGCATTTTTGAAGAATTTTTAAAAATAATTTTCATGTACCCCAAATTTGATAGCCATAGTTATTTTCCCCCCAAAAAATTGCTAAATTGCTATTCTTCATCACCTTCTTCAAACCGCATTTATGCACCTGCCACGGTTATTTAAAAATCCAACTTCCCTTCAGCAGGCAAAAACGGAGGAACCCATAGTGATGCCCCATGTCAGGACATCTTTATGGGAATTCAAGGAAGATATCCTAAAAATTGACAGGACTTTTTGCCTGTTACAGTTTCGCCGGGTCCCGTTTTCGCGTCCATAGAAATTTAATACAGGTATAAGCGGGCATACTCGCAATACTTTTCCGCCTGCAAAACTGCTGAAAAGTCCAGCAGGTGAAAAGTTTGGACTTTTTGCCTCAAATTGAATACGTGCCACAGTCGCAGATACCTCGATAATCTGACTTTCAGTAGCCCTATGATTGCGCAGAATGGCCACATGACCTGAGACACCAGAGTCATGTTATCTGCATGCTGGATCTTAGAAGAAGGCTGCAACCCGCTCCAAAAATAGTTGCGACAAGCTTGCATTTTTGCCATCACTCCCCCGTAAATCCCCCAAACTGTGCCCGAATGTCAAACACTCTGCGTGACAATAGTTTCTGTAAGCGACTACGAAAATGGATTTTGATGCATGAGCTGTGCAACTCTGGCAGATGCACAGATTGATGATTATCACCCTAAATGTGTAAACATTGGAATAGAGTACATCTCTGAAGCATGTCCACAGTTACAAACTGGATGGCAGATTCTACACTTGATCCAAAACAAAAGCAAAAGAGTTTAAGTGAGCAATCTGCAAGTTCTTATCAAAGGCAGTCTTTCAACACAATTATCTACTTTTTACAAGGAAGTTGTCACGACCAGGGCTGTGTGTGTCCTGGGCCAGCAAGCCTTACCTATTTGTACCCTCTGGCGGGGGTGCGGGCATATGGAGGTCAGCGTTGCATACCTCAGGGTCACCCAGGCACAGAGTCCTGAATACAGGTGTCGGTTTGGGTCACTTTAGGCAGTGCTTCAGCACGACAAGGGTGCCGCCATCTTGGATTTCATCATGTGACTCATTTCAGCCAATCCAGCCAGAACATTATCAGGAATCCTAGCAACCATGTACTTTTTTAAGGGCTGCTGAGCAGTCCTTTCTTTGCCAGTGCAATGTTTATCCCAGTGCAAGCTGGGTACTAGTTCTCTGTGATCCCTTGTTGTTACCTGTTCCTAGCTGTTATCCTCAGACCCTGCTCACTCCAGACTCCAGTCACCCTCGTCAGACCTCTGTGTGACATCAGTGCTACTCCAGGCTACCACCCCTAGGGAGACTTCTGCTGATATCCGAACAGTCTGTGCTTCTACCCACTCATCCGGTTACCAGTCGCCTGTACCCTGCATACCTATCAGGTATATTTGCGTTTGGATCACCACCTGCCAGTGGGCCACTCATGAATAATACCACTCTTGCTTGCACCCTTCCAGTACCAGCAACCTGCTCTGAAAGCCTCTCCTGGTTCCACTCCAGGACCAAGTCCTCTTTCACCTGTGACAGTTTGCACTGGCCTAATGAATTCGGCCAATGGACAGGATCCCAGAACAGATATTCTCCAAAGCATTGCCAGCTGGCTGGAAGCTTCACAGCGACAACTAGCCTAGTTTTTACAGGATAATTTACAGGCTTCGCTGGTCACCGTGAATATGCCGACCTCAACTAGCCAGTCAGTTTCCCCGGTCATTCCCGCTCCGGCTGCCACATCTCGTCTACATCTTCTGACGCCTAATATGATTGATGGGAACCCGAAACTGTGCAGGAGATTCCTCAACCAGTGTGACGTACATTTGATGCTGCAACCAGCGAACTTTCCTTCAGCTAAGGCAAAGGTGGCCTACATTGTGTACCTTCTGTTTGGGTCCGTTCTGGACTGGGTATCTCCTTTCTGGGAAAGATCCAACCCAATCTTGGACAGTTATCCTGAATTTCTGGCCTCCTTTAGGAGAATGAGCCAGGGAGTACAACTTCGGCTGCCGCTGAGATTATGAGAGTTCGCCAAGGCAACCGTCCCGTGAGCCAGTACGTCATTCAGTTTCAGACACTAGCCTCAGAGTTGGGATGGAACAAAGAGGCTCTGATTGCGGCTTTCTGGAGCAGCCTCTCGGACCGGATGAAGGATGATCTGGCGACGAGAGACCTTCCTCTTTCCCTGGATGGAGTTATTTCCCTCTGTAACAAGGTGGATCTGAGATATAAGGAACCCCAAGTTGAGAAATCTAAGGGAGACCGCTATCAATTTTGCCCATCTAATGCTTCTAGTACTTCCATGCCAGAACCTGTTGGTGATGAGCCTATGCAGATTAACAGAGCCCATTTATCTCCCGAGGAGCGGCAAAGATGTCGCCGAGAGAACTTGTGCTTGTATTGTGGTGGAAATGGTCATATGGTAACATCCTGCCCTCAGCGACTGGGAAACTCTCACTTCGGGGACACCAGGTTAGGAGTTATGACACCGTCTCCATCCAAGAAAGAATCTACTCTGTGTCTCTCTCTGGAGGATAATAAAACTGTGCTTTCTCTCCTCAATTCAGGAGCAGCAGAGAATTTTATCACAGCTGAACTTGTCAAGAAATTCTAGATACCTGTCAAGACACTTGACCATGATATCGCCCTGTCTGCGGTTGATGGAAGCCGAATTCATTACGGAACTGTATCTTTTGTTACCTTCGCTATATAAGTCCACATCGGGGCTCTTCATACCAAGTCTATACAATTTCTAGCTATCCCCAAGGCCTCACATGGGGTTATATTGGGATACCCATGTTTATGCCGACATAACTCTAAGATTGACTGGGACTCTATGCAAATTTTGTCATGGGGAGAGGCTTGTCATAAATCTTGTTTACCCTGAATTAAGTCTGTGAGAAAAATACATATACCCGAAAATGCACAAATTCCTTACCAATATGCTTCCTTTTGTGAAGTCTTTTGTAAGGAACTGATTCCCGGCAAGTCACCACCTCAGGGTCGCACAAACCCTCTATCCCTGCCTGAGACCAAAGTGATGTCTTAATTTATTCAGGAAAATTTGTAAAGGGCTTTATTAGACCTTCCATCTCTCCAGCTGGGGCGGGATTCTTCTTTGTCTCCAAAAAGGATGGAGGTCTACGACCCTGTATTGACCACCAGGGCCTGAATGACATTACTGTAAAAAAATGCTTCCCTTTGCCGCTTATTACCAAACTATTTGACAGAATCAAGGGTGCTACAATTTTACAAAATTAGATTTAAGAGGGGCCTACAACCTCATCAGAATCTGACCTGGAGATGAATGGAAGACCACATTCAATACTCGGGATGGACATTTTGAATATTATGTGATGCCATTTGGCCTATGTAATTCCCCCTAGGTCTTCCAAGGATTCGTAAATAAGATTTCAGAGACCTGCTGTATTCCTCTGTCGTAGTTTATCTTGACAATACTTAGATTTTTTTCTTCCTCTCCAGAGGAGCATCAAGAACATGCAAAAGAGGGCCTATCTCACTTACAAAAGAACCATTTGTACTGTAAGCTCGAGAAATGTGTCTTCCATCTCTATCTTGGGGTATATTATTTCCGGCTCAGGATTGAAGATAGATCCTCAAAAGGTATAAGCCATTCTTGACTGGTCCCGTCCTGGCTCCCTTAAGGCGATCCAAAGATACCTGGGGTTTGCCAATTATTATAGACATTTTATCAAAGGCTTTTCCACCTTAGTAACACCAATATCTGCTCTGACTCATAAGGGGGCAATCCCTATCAATGGCCTCCAGAGGCTGAATCTGCTTTTCAATTATTAAAACAAGCATTTGTCTCCGCTCCAATCCTAAGACAACCTGACGTGGATAGACCTTTTCTGTTGGAGGTGGATGCCTCCTCAGAGGCAGTTGAAGCTGTCCTCTTTCAAAAGTTCGAGGATAATCGAGTCCATCCCTGTGGGTATTTCTCAAAAAAATTTCTGCAAACCAAGAGAAAAATTATCCGATTAGGGAGCAAGACTTGTTAGCTGTCAAACTTGCCTTCAAGGAGTGGCGGTATTTGCTTGAAGGCGCCAAGCACCCAATCACCGTCTATACGGATCATAGGAATTTGCTCTTCCTAAAGAACATTCATTGTGTCAGTCCTCGTTTAGCCGGTGGGCGATCTTCTTTTCTCATTTCAATTTCTCTTTAACCTTCCGCCCTGGAGCTCAAAATCTGAAAGCAGATGCCCTGTCACGATCCTTCTCATCTGAAAGCACTACAGAAAATCTTAGGGAGACATCTGTCCTGGAACCCAGAGTAATTGCTGCTACTAATATTCAACCACCTCCGGGAAAGATCTTTGTTGCCCCGAATCTCAGAAAACAACTTCTAACCTGGGATCATAAGTCCCGCTTTTCTGGACATACGGGTATTCGCAAAACCCTGGAATTTCTCCAGCAATCTTATTGGTGGCCTGCTATGAAGGCCAAAATCTCCGAGCTCATCTCCTCCTGTACCCAGTGCGCTCAGCATAAGATTCCCGCGGCAAGCACCCGCAGGTGAACTGAGACCTCTGTCCATTGCGACTCGGCCTTGGACCCACTTGTCCATGGATTTCATAACCGACCTGCCTGATTCTAAGGGTTACTCTACCATCTGGGTCATGATATAGTTTTTCTAAAATGGTGCATTACATACCCCTCAAAAAATTACCGTCCTCCCCTTAACTAGCCCAGATTTTCATCACCCATATATTTTGTCTGCATGGACTCACAAATGAGATAGTTTCTGACAGGGGAGTTTAGTTTGTGGCAAAATTTTGGAGAGCCTCATGTTCTGCTCTACAAGTCAAGTTGAAATTCTCCAGAGCCTATCACCCCCAAGTCAACGGGAGCACAGAAAGAGTGAATCAGGATCTGGAAATGTTCTTAAGTATGTACATGTCTTCCTCATAGGACGATTAGGTGGATTGTTTATCTTGGGTGGAGTTTGCACACAACAGCTCATATCATTCTTCTACTTGACAGACTCCTTTTCTTTGGTTTATGGTCATCATCCCAGAGTTCCTGAGTTCAAAAGTCTTCCAACCTTTGATGTTCCAGCTGTGTCCACCTCTGCAACATTTCTCCCGAATATTGGAGAACATCGTTACAAATTAGGGGCTGATAGGAAAAGGAGGTTCATTCCTAGTATGGAAGTAGGGGACCAGGTGTGGGTTTCCACCTGTAACCTAAGACTCAGAGTGCCTTATATGAAGTTTGCTCCCTGCTTCATTGGTTCATTTACTATTACGGAGGTGATCAATCCCATGGCCTACAGACTACGACTTCCCGCATATCTTAAAATTCCAAACTCCTTCCACATCGCTCTTCTCAAACCATTTTAAATCGATTTATTCCAACTCTGCTTCCATCTCCCAAGACCCATACCGAGAGAGGAGTGGAGTTGGAGATTAAACAAATCCTGGATGCCCAATACCGCTATGGACAATTCCACTATTTGTTGGACTGGAAGGGGTATGGTCCCAAAGAAAAGTGTTGGGTAAAAGAAGAGGATGTCAATGCTCCCTGTCTTCTTCGCAAGTTCCATTCTGAAAATCCTGACAAACCCAAGAGGTGCCCAGACGTCACCCATAAAGGAGGGGGTACTGTCACGACCAGGGCTAGGTGTGTCCAGGGCCAGCGAGCCTTACCTGTTCGTACAGTGTGGCGGGGTCCCTCTGGCGGGGGCGTGGGCATCTGGAGGTCAGCGCTGCATACCTCAGGGTCACCCAGGCACAGAGGGCCTGATTCAGAGCCACTCGTCAGCGGCCACTCGTTCGCTCCAAGCGATGTTCGCACAACTGCGCATGCGTATGGGTTGTAATGAACCAGTCATTGCAGTCGGAAATTGAGTGCTCGCAAAATAGCGAATGCCTGCTAATTTGAGTGACAGAATGAGGCTTTTGTGGGTGGTAACAAGGGAAGGTGCTTGAAAACGGGGAGTGGAGATCCGAACGCAGGCGTGCCAAACGGTCAAAACGGGCGTTTAAGGGTGTGCATAATTAACAAAGCAGTGCCATCGACCACGTCACTTGGCTGTTTCTTAGCCTGAACTGTTCGCATGATTGCGGTAGGAAAATGCTACCACAAGCACTGCGAGCAGTTCAGATGCCTTTCGATGTACTCGATTAATCAAATAAATAGCGGAGATGACGTAGGATGCGAGCGGCCAGGGGGCGTCTTTACAAAATAGCGAGCGCATATTTAGTTCGCTCGCTCAGACATAGAGGCGTCAACAGACCGCAAAGAGCGAGCGCTCAATTTAAATAGCCGGCCCCTTTTTCTGAACGAGCGAGCGCAAATAGCGTCCGGCTCTGAATCAGGCCCAGAGTCCTGAATGCAAGTGTCAGTTTCGGTCACTTTAGGTAACTCATTTCAGCCAATCCAGCCAGGAATCCTAGCAACCATGCACTTCCTTTGATATTTAAGGGCTGCTGAGCAGTCCTTTCTTTGCCAGTGCAACATTTATCCCAGTGCAAGCTGGGTACTAGTTCTCTGTGCTCCCTTGCAGTTACCTGTTTCTAGCTGTTATCCTCAGACCCTGCTCGCTCCAGACTCCAGTCACCCTTGATAGACCTCTGTGTGACATCAGTGCTACTCCAGGCTACTACCCCTAGGGGGACTTCTGCTGATATCCGAACAGTCTGTGCTTCTCCCCAGTCATCCGGTTACCAGTCGCCTGTACACTGCATACCTATCGGGTATACTTCCATCTGGATCACCACCTGCCAGCGGGCCACTCATGAATAACACCCCTCTGAAGCCTGCATCCTTCCAGTAATCTGCCCTGAAAGTCTATCTGGTTCCACTCCGGGTCCAAGTCCTCTTTCACTCATGACAGAAGTGGCCTGTAAATCTGTCAGTTTTAAATTATGTGTCAGTTGCACAAAAGGAGCTCACTTCTATTTATTACTAGGGATTGGTATGAAAGACCGCCGGACCTATGTCCGACGTTCCAAATACCGACAGCGGAACATCGGCAGCATCCAAAATCCTGATTGTAAGTATTTTAATTATTACTAACCCTTTCCCTCCTAACCCTCCTTTAGGGATGACTAACACTAACCTCCCCCTAATGCCTAATCCTAAACCCCCCTGTAAGTGCCTAAACCTAATCCCCCCCTTCCCGCACCCTAAACCTAAGACTCCCAGGGGGGTGCCTTATCCTAACCTCCCCTCGGGGGTGCCTAACCCTCCCTTCCCCTATGCTAACTCTCCCAGTGGGGGGTGTCCTACCCTAAGCACCCCCAGGGGCCCTAAACCTAACCCTCCCCCCTGCAGCTGTCCACGCCCGCCACCCTGCTTACCTTTGTTCAGCATGCCGGGCATCAGGCTCCCGGCGTAGGGATAATGATAGTCCCCTGTCGGGATTAGACAGTCGGGAAGCCAGCGTTTGGCATTTCGACTGTCAGCGTCCCGACTGCATACCTATTTCTATTGTATTCTATAAATGTTGTATATGATATTAAACTGCTGTGTTTGTGCCGCTGCTCTATCACTAAGTTTAGACAGGCAGCTCTCTGCAGCCTTTGGACAATATTGATAAAAAAAGGAAAACATTGAAAGTTTACCTGTGTTCATTTATAAAATTGACTGTAACTGACTAAAAATTAACACTAATAATATTGATACTAATGTAGGAACTTAAAAGGTAAACTATATATTACATGATTTTACTTGTTTTGGACCATTTTTTAATGAAATCCCAAAATAAACAACAATACCAAAACATACGAAAACTTGAGCAAAACCAAAACCGAAGTAAACACACCAAAATGGTTTTGAAGCCAAAACCAACATCAAAACACAGGGGTCAGTGCACATCTCTAACATGCACATTTCAAACCCAGTAGTAAAGTTCTAGCATATGCGATTACTATTCCTTTAGATTTCACAGGAACGAGCTAGTGTCAGATCCCATGCATTTGCAGGAATTTCTTCATACAATGCCTCAAAAATATATTCGTATTGCCATGATATGTGACAATAATAAATTGTGTTAATCAGGGCTTTTATAAGGGTATTGATAAATATAAAATTTTATTGATTTAAACTGCGGAACTGACTTCTTATAACATATAGAAAATTTTGGTGCTCTAGTTGTATAAATGAAAATATTGCAGATTTCAGTCACCATTAACATGACAGAGAAGGCCTGTCACATATACCCAGTCAACATTCTCTCCTCCCTTGGGTGAGAAAACTGCAACTAGCAATTAACCACCCTGCATTGGTCATCAAAGCATCTTATAGTAGAAACCTCAGTCTGGTCATGACCTGAATTTGTGCAGCAACTGCAAATCCATTTAATTGCTAAATGTGGACCACTCATCTCAATTATATCCTTTGAATCCAGACCAAGTTGCTTTTTCATGGGCCGTCAGATGCATACATAAACATGACCTTCATGTCCATCAATATTAAAATATGTGCAAACAGATATCTTGGCCATTCATGTTTCTTTTTCTATTGGTGATGGCTCCCTCATGTAAAGTCATAGAGGTTACATGATCTATGTCCTACACAGTAATCCCTCCTCAAATGTGGTAAAATCAGCTGCCAGATCTGTCTCCTTCAGATACACTTTGGAGTTATAGAAATTTCAAGATGCGTTTAAACCTGAAATCCCTTGGCCATTGTCTGACAAGTGGTATCAGGCCCCTAAATGTATTGGCCCCTCATTCATGTTCCCTATGTTTTCAGGCATATAGAAACCAGCATACCCCTCATCACACTCAAATCTCTTTGTCGCACCTGGACTTTGTCAAAGATCCTAATCTCTATGTTCAGTTAACTGTGCCATGCTCTGCAACTAAAGGCCCACAAGAGCTAAAATTGGAAATAGACCTAATGGAAATGCAAGATGAAAAATAGTGGGCATAGATAGGTACATCACAGCAAAGTATTCCTTTTGTGTTTTAAATAAAAATATAAACTCAGATAATGTGGTATTGTGTACCCACAAATTTAAAAAGCTTTACCAGTGTGCCCTGGACCAGTGTCGTACGGGGTGCTTGAGATATGGTTCGTACCTCCACAAATGGTATGGGTGGAGTGCCGGAGATTTACATTCTGGAGAATCTGTTAAGATTCTTAGTCATTCAATTATCCAAATAGGTTTCCCTTTCTGTTTGAAACACTTTCTTATGGCCACTTCATTATCTATGACCTCATTCCATCAAAATAGACTAACTAGAAATATTTGCCACGCACCAGTTAGCACCTCAATAGAAGAGCACCGTCTTTCTTCAATGTGATCTTGAAGATACTCTGGTATGTTTACCAGCTGGAATATATGACATAGATAGATGGATAGAGAGATAGCTAGATAGATAGAAAGATAGATAGATAGATAAAAATGTGATTTCACATTTCTCACTATTTCTCTCCTCTACATGTGATCTTGTTTTCATGTAGAGGAGAGAAATAGTGAGAAAAGTGTCAGAGACAGATCGATAAATAAACAGAGGATGGCTCAAGCGCCAAGATTTATATGATGCATGGTGAGTTTGTAATCCATCTGTTAGCAAGTTGTCTCACTATTCAGTTCCCCATAAGCTTTCTTCACAATATGACCCATTCCTAGTGGACCCTGCTCCACCCAGACCATCTGTAAAGTGGACATCTCTCCAGTGTCCTTGTCCATCCACTCTCTGGTCTTCATCCATCTAGATCTTTCCTTAGCATGTCCTCTTCATCTACACTGGCACTTTTCTGACGCACTCTAACTCAAGAAGGAGAATCGTGAGAAGGTAGCACAAGTGATTTGCGGTTTTGAAGAATTCAAACCTCCAGCAGACTCTTGGCCTGATTCAGAGATTTATGCTAATACCACCACAGCTGCAAATTTGCATGCAGCGGCTTACTGAAAATATGCAAATATTGCAGCCGCTGGTATTTGTATTGAGATGTCCATCGGTGGCTTCGCAAATTAAAGTGTCTGCGTTCAAAGATGCAGCATCGGTTGCAGAACGGTCAATAATCGACCTTCTAACTAACCCTATGGTTGCACAGAATGGCCGCGGGAACTGAAACGCCGGACCCATTTTTACTGTGTACGGGACCACGGTTGCAGGCTGAGACACACCTCCAAAACAGTCACAACATGCCTGCATTTGAGTTGTTACCCTCATTGCTGCTCACAAACTGTCCCTAATGATATAAATAACAAGGCGCTATCACAAGTAGTTTGACCAAGCACAGAGGCGTCACTAGGGTTGGTGTCACCCGGTGCTGTAAAGTATAGTGACACCCCCTCCACCAAAATAAAAAAAGAGGTGTTTAAGGGCATGCAGCAGTTGGAGTAGCGCTGGTGGCTAAGAAAGCTGGGGCAGGGAGGGGCAAGATGGGGGTAAGGGCGTGGCAGTTGGGGTAGGAAAGGGGACTAAGGGTATATAGCAGTTGAGGGAGTACTGGAGGCAAGAATGGGGTTAGGATATATAGCAGCTGGGGTAGAGAGGGGGAGGGGGGTTAGGGTTATGATGTGGACAACAACACTGCTGCTGCAGTCGTGAGACTCACAGGGAGGGCGATGGGAAAGGTGTGCAGAAACCAAGGAGGAGGATACAGAGGCGCTGCTGGAGAGTTGGATTCAAGCAGTAGAGTGGTGTGCATGGCAGGCAGGGAGGGCGACACTGTAGGCACGCCTGTGGCAAAAGGTACAGCTGCAATAGCATCTGCGTCTAACTCAGAATCAGGCCCATACTTAGGTAACCAATTTTGATACTCGCAAGTATATCTACACATTATATATATATATATATATATATATATATATAAAACACTATCAGTGTCCGGCACTCCTTATAGCTAATGCTTGATGAAATGCTGCGGTGCTGTCTTTAGGATGACAGACCCATCCACATATACGGCAGCAAATAAAGTGGCACTCTGCAGACTGTTCAAATAAGATCATCAACTTTTAAGTGCATTTGAACAGTCTGCAGAGTGCCAGACTGGTTTTATTAATAAATATCTAACTATTAAATTTATTAACATTTTTCACTGAAGCGCTGCTTTCTTTTTCTTATTAGTCACAAACTGTCCCTGCCTGTTAATCACTTTGCAAATAAATCTTCACTGCAAGCACCAATGGTAATGAAACTTGACTCATGCACAGAGCGACTCAGATGCATGAGCAGATACTGTAATTGATAATCGCTTAACTGTGTAAACATCGGCATTGCATCCATCTCTAAATCAGGCCTGTGTCCCTGCAATTAGATGGGTAGCTCGCAAAGCCACTATCTGAGAGGTTCTCATTAGCCTCAGTGCAGCTGAATGCAAGACTCACAATTAGTGTTAGAAGCACAGACCAGCCTGCATAAGCTTCATCCCACATGTAGGGCCTATCTGAAACTTCTTGCACTCTGTTGCGAGCTAAACTAACTCTTCTCTAACAGTGCTGCTAAGACGGTCCACTGCTTATGTCAGAAAAGTTTTATGAGAATCAATAAGGCTTACTCCATTCTGGCCCGCTGCCTCCAAAACAAACATACTCACAACAGGGTTGTTTCCCTTAGAGATTCCTCAGGTTCCCAATTTTGGCCCCAAGCTATCGCTGGCTGCTTCCGTGATTATTACTCTTATACCCCTTTTACACCGGAGCTAAAACCCGGGATTTTGAAGGGTTAACCCGGGCAGCTCCCTGGTGTAAAAGGGGAGAGAGTTGGATCGCCGGGTCGAGTGACCCGGCAATCCAACCCAGGTAACTAGCAGGGTTTAACACGGGCATAGCCCGTGAAACCCTGCTGTGAGAACAGCACACTCCGGGTCATGATGACCTGGAGTGCGCTGCTAGCCGGCAGATTGGTCCGGCTTTAGTGGCGCTTGGAGATGACGTCATCTCCAAGCGACCACTTTCACTCCGCAAAAGCCGGGTCTATGCAGACCCGACTGCGGTGTGAGCGGCGCTGACCCTGGAATATCCTGAATCAGCGCCGGCAAAATTCCGGGTCTGATCCGGATAGGAACTTTGGGCCTGATTCAGAGCCAGATGCAATTAGCGCTCGCTCGTCCAGAAAATAGGGGTGGCTATTCAAATGACCCGTTCGCTCTTTGCGGTCTGTTCACACCTCTAGGTCTGAATGAGCGAACAAAACTTGCGGTCGTTTTTTGGATAAATACGCCCCCTGGCCGCTCGCATCCTACATCATCTCCGCTATTTATTAGATTAATCGAGTACATCGACCAGCGTATGAACTGCTCGCTATTCTTGTGGTTGGTTTTTGCTACCACAATCTTGCGAGCAGTTATGGCTATAAAACAACCCAGTGACGTGGTCAATGACGCTGCTGTTTTAATTATGCACACCCATAAAACGCCCATTTTGACCTTTAAGCACGCCTGCGTTCGGATCTCCACTCCCCGTTTACAAGCACATTCTCCTGTTACCACCCACATACGCCTCATTCTGTCACTCAAATGATCAGGCATTCGCTATCTTGCGAGCACATGAATTTCGACCACACTGACTGGTTCGTGCATGCGTATAACGATCTGTACGCATGCGCAGTTGGGCAAACATCGCTCGGAGTGAACGAGGGGCCGCTTACGAGCGGCTCTGAATCAGGCCCTTTGTTCCAGCTCCGGGTCAGACCCGGAATTTAGGTGGAAAAGGGGTATTACTTATATAACCTCCCTCAAGAGCTCATTTTTCCCCATCAACTAGACTCCGACAAACACAATTTTGTAACCTCTTGTAATTTACCTCGACTCTCCCAAACACATGCAGAGTTTTTAAATAAATATATAACTGTGGAGGAAATTATTCAAGGCACTAAGCTGACCAAGAGTGCCTATGCACCAGGCCAAGATGGCTTATCTGCCATCTATTATAAAAAATGTGTCATGTCTGAGGGTTGGTTTAGGTAGGAACAGGTGTGGGAGGCTGAAGTGGATGATGGGCCCGAAGACGAGGACAGAAATAGAATGTCTTTATTAGACAGCAGGTTGGAATGAGAACTGGAGATGATAATACTGAATAAATGAGCAGAATCGGATTGGGACCGATGATGCTGGATTGAGAGCTGGTTTGGTTTGAGACCGATATTGATGATTTGATGAACTTGATGGATTTGAATCCGATCTTGAAGAATTGACGAACTTGATCGGTTTGAGACTGATGTTGAAGAATTGCAGAACTTAATTGATATGAGTCCGATATTAATGAATTGACGAAATTGATCGGTTAGGACCGATATTGATGAATTGAAGAACGAAATCGGTAAGAGCCCGATGTTGATGAATTGATGAACTTGATTAGTTGGGACCAATGTTGATGAATTGATTAACTTAATTGATAAGAGTCCGATGTTGGAAGCATCAAATGAGACCGATGGTTGGAGGTATCGGCTGGAACGAAGGTGGCTGTAAGAACAAGTCTCAGTGGTAAACACCAGACTGGTGTGCAAAATGGTATAGGAGACTTGTTTACCAGATATAGGAACTGGATATAATGGACTGGGACCATTCAGATACAGAAGAGTACCTGGGAGCTCAGCACTAAGCTGCAACTTCAGCAAGAAGCGACTTTGCACAGGCAAAAGAGGTCAGTCCGGAAATGGAATTTATAGGGGAGGATCCCCAGGGATTGACTGCTGTGATCAGCTGTTCTGGGAGCAGCACTCTGTGTGGAGGAAGAGCGTCAGGTGACAGAGTCCAACATGGCTGCGCCCATACTGTTGTTTAGTAGGGAACTCTGGCATGCAGCCTGTGTGCCATCATGCTGGGAAGACATGCTGTGAGCAAGGGGCCGCAGAAGGCTATCTCCATGCTCAGTAACAGGACACTGAGCGGGCGGGGCAGGACCAGCACAGATAGACCTCAGCATCAGCCGGGAGCAATGTGCAGCGTGTGCGGACCTCTGTGCTATCCTGGACAGGAAGCGGAGAGGTCAGAAAGTGGTTTTAATAGTCCGGAGTGTGACAAAATGTGGACCTATTATCTCCCCTATGCTCTCAGACCTCTTTAATACAATCATGCACTTCTGCAAGGTTGTAAGTTTGTTGAGGCCACCACCAGAGTCAACATTGTTGAAATCCACAAAAAGGGACATGACTTTAATCTATGACAAAGCTACAGGCCCAGGGCCGATGCAAGGCGTCACGTTACCTGTCAACACCGTGCCCAGCCTACGCTCAGATACGCCAACCTGGCGTCGCTAGTTGGATGTGAAGTGTGTTTCACCTAAACTGCCACCACGACGATTATTAATATAGCGCTTTTTACGTTTGACAGACACCTAATTCTCACTTAAACTCACAATTATTACACAAATATAGCATGGGCCTCTCCAGGCACGTGAATTCATTAGAGCACAGAGATAACGCTGATAAAGTTTTAGGATTTATTGAGAAATATTTCCAGGGTTAAATTACAAGAAAAATAGGTGAATAAACAAGCCATACATATAATTGCACAGAATGATTTAAAGTAAAAAGAAAGGTATAAAGAATCAGAATCCTAAGGGGTCTTACGCTGAGATCTTAGAGAATCTGGCTGGAGGGAGTCCACCAGGCATCATGATGGGTAGCACCCTTAGCTTCCAGCTACTCCCTGAGAGTGAACAACTAGTAGTGTGGGCTGCTGGGCCTTATAGTCCCACGACTTTCTCTCCCCCAGCAGCCCCCACCCTTTCCAGGCTCAAAAATACTGTCCTTTGTTTTCCCAGGGTCTGAGTAGATGCAAATTAACACAATTTACAAGACCTGACACTCATATAACTCCCTGGAACTTGAAGGTATTTTATGATAGGAAGACTGATAGCATAAGGTGTTACAAATGACCCTTCTAGCAGCCAGTGAGTCTGTGTACTAGACTTGTACCATGGCCCCCCTAGGGTGAGAGCAAACATTACATCCAGGAAGCTTTGTCTTCACAGGTTAGGTATAATTTGGCCATATGTTCTGATTAGTTTATGTAATCCAGTTTTGACACACTGTACCCATTCCTAGCAAACAGCCATTCCTGAAATGTAGAATTCTAATATCACACACACTTTATCCAGAGCACACAAAATACGTAAAGTCATGACATGGGGCTTTGATGAATCGCCGTAACCCATGGCGATGGTCACAGTACCCTAGCAAATCTTCTGCCTACTGCCCCTACAGTGTCACATAGAGAAATGCTCCCTCCCATAACAACTATGAAAAAAACACACTGTGTCTCAACATATGTTAACATATATATATATATATATATATATATATATTTATTATATATACAGTATAACACAAGCAATTTATGTTGTTGTGTTGTGTGTCAGTAAGTGTAATGTTGCTGTAGACAGTAAATAATATACTGTTTACAGACCCATTACACTTGCTGACACACAATACACAACAACAACATACATTGCTTGTTCATAATATAAAATATATTACTGTCATACATTATTACAGACAGTCCATTCCAAGGGCAGGCAGAGATGCCTCGGTGATGGTACCACTCTCTACCCAGGCAGCATCTATTCCCTTCCCTGCTGCTTGTCTCTGAGACGAAGAGAGGAGGAGCAAAAGGGAAAGTATAAAAAACTAGGGGGTTGAAAGGGCTGGGTTAAGACGTCATGGGGCCCGGGGTACTTAAGATAGGGGGGCCCTCCCCTTCTTGTCAGCACCATCCCCTATGCTGTGTCTGCTGTGTGTGTATGCCCCGTCCCCCTCATCTCCATGAGACTGCAGCAGCGCAGGTCCAGCCTGCACAGTGAAGAACCCATCTTGTTGATCCCATACAGCCATTGATCTTGTTGATCCCAGTACGCCTGCTTCCCTGGGTTATTTGAGGGGAATTTCATGTCTCATGTAAAGCTGCAGCTAACAGCTTTGGGCTTTGGACTGGGCAGACAGAGGTGATGAGACAATCCTGAGACGTGGAAACTGGGAGGAAGACAGAGGGGGGTAGGGTACTGGCGGCCTTAGGATGACATCACCTCCCAGCTGTTGGATGTACCTCCTCTGGCTTGGAGAAGACTGTGGCAATGCCGTCCAGGGTGGAGTGAACTAGGCTGCTGCTAGTATGGATACTCAATGCATTATGATAATCAGAGGAGCAGCAGCACTTGATATAATGTCATGGCTGGTAGTGACTGACTGTAGTGGTGAAGAGAAGATCTCTTCCATGCCTTGGTACTAATGGGCAGAAATTATGTGATGATGGGTTAGATGGGGGATGAGGACACAGTGGTGGATGGCACTGAACTAGATTACTTACTGGCTGGGAGAGGACACAGTGCTCCTAGTTGCTGTTCCTGAGTGAAGATGCACTTGGATGGCTCTCAGCACATGGCAGGATCATTGGAAGTTCCTGCTGCAGCCTCTCTCCCTCTGCATACATATTCTTTATATGCAGCATACCCCACACATTGGCAGGGCCCCCAGCCTCCACAGCAGCCTTACCTGCCAGTTGAGCCTACACATCGCTGCTTGGGTGCACAATCTGCCCTCCCATACAGGTGCCTGCCCAGTCCCCCGGCCTGGTGTCCATCCTGTCCCTGCCACACCTACAGAGGGGGCAAATTCCAGTTGCGCAGGGTCAATTCTGTTGCTCATCTGCTCAGAGAGCTGCTGCTTGCACCAGAGCTGGGTCTGAGCTGCTCGTGCCAGACAGTCCCTGAGAGAGGGGCATCCGGGGGTACTCATCCCCCTTAATCTGGCTCGGACTGCGACTGTGTGGCAAGTTATGTCAGCGGCAACAGCGCTGAAGCCTGACGGAAAGCCACTACTTCTTCTGTGACAAAGCAGGCAGCCTGCCTGCCCTGAACCCGCCGCTTGACGCTATGGCTGATGGGTCCGGCTGGGTAGTGGGGAGATGGACAGTGTGCAGCCCTGACACTGCAGACTCACTGTCCCTGACATAGTGTCCCTGTCCACACATTGTGCGGTGGCTGCAGACGGCTTTACAAGTGCCTCGGCTGCCACTCAGACATTACAAGGTTGGCCGGGCCATTAAAGTAGTGTGTACACTGTCTTTGCCTGGCTGGACAAAGCGGTGGCTGCGGCTGGCTTTACAAGTGCAGTAGCCGCTGCTCAGAATTTACACAGGGGCCGGCCAATATAGTAGTACTGTACATTGTGTCACTAACATAACAGGGCAGCGAGCGGCGCCCTCCAGTGGCCGGCGCCCCTTGGCAGCTGCCTAATGGTGGCGCCGGTCCTGTACAGGCCTACAGTATTTCTGTATTAAATTTGATCTTAAACTGTTTGCAAAAAGTCTTGCAAACAGACAGGTCCATGTCACCACTACTTTAATTTACTATGACCAGGTTGACTTTATTCCTGCCCTCGAGGCTGCTGACAACACCAGGTGAACCTTAGATATAATTAGGTCACCCTAATTGGTTGCCTTAGATGCAATGAAGGCCTTCTATGGGGTCAGCTGGCATGTCTGAAATATCTTACAACCTTTCTGACCTCATTCTATGACCGCATAGACTCACTGAGAGCATTAAGAATGATATTTGATCCTGGGACAGGCTTACATATCATGGGATGGCAGAATAGTTGCTTTTCCCCAGACTACTTTATCGCTTTCAGATGTTTTTGATTAGAATGTCATCCCATGTTCTGAGATACTTGCAGCACAGTATATTGCCATTTATTTGGTCCAGAAGAAGCCTACAAGCCCACCTTTGAATACTATGTAAGCACTAGAGAGAGGGAGGCCTTGGATTACTGAGCGTACACAAGTACTAACTAGCCACCAACTTAGCCGAAGCGGTCCTCAATCATGCTCCCCATCACACACAATTATGGATAGGCCTTGAGGCTTGTATAATTGGTTATATCTCTCCATATATATGTTATTCTGGCTTGACCTCAAACCTGCTTCCCCAAACCCTGACATTTTCCCTTGCAATCTGGGAATACAGCAAAATGGCATTCTCTATTGTTGAAAACCCTACCTTCATGAGCCCTCTCTCTTAAATAACCCAAATTTCAATCCGGGCATTGATCATAAAGCATTTCAGTTTTAGATTTCATCCAACATCATATTCCTTTTTGACATTGCTCCACTCCACAATTGCCCAGATTTCAACAGACTCCAACAGCGATTCGGCTTCCCTTCCACCTGTTTCTACCAATATCTACAAATACTGTAAGGACATTTCTATGGCTCCATTAATTCTTTTCATTTGGTGGCCCATCCCACAACACTTGCGGTGCCTTTGCTCCCCTACTTCACTACCATCTGTACAAGAACCAAAATGACATGAAGTGGGAGAAGGACATTGGATAGAATCTCAACCCAGAATAATGGGAAAAAAAATCAGCAAGCACAAGTCCCAATCACCGAGGGATAACAGAGGGAGCTTACAACTACAGTATACTATGAATGGCATCTCATTCCAACATGTTTCCATGTGCAAGCATTTTTCATCGATGTTGAAGGGGATGCCTCCAATCTGGAACAATGTCCCATGTGTGGTGGAACTGTCCCAATATTGTAAGTTTTTGTTTTGAGGTTCATTGCTCAGGTAACGAATATCTACAGCATGGGTGGGGAACCTTTTCTCTGCCGAGGGCCACTTTGATATACAGTCAGATGCATAAATATTGGGACATTGACAGAATTTTCATATTTTGGCCTCTATTCACCACCACAATGGCTTTGAAATGAAACAAACAAGATGTGCTTTAACTGCTGACTTTAAGATTTCATTTGAGGGTAATTACATCCAAAACAGGTGAACGGTATAGGAATTACAACAGTTTCAATGTTTGCCTCCCACTTTTTAAGGGACCAAAAGTAATGGGACTATCAACTCAAAAGCTATTTCATGGACAGGTGTGGGCTATTCCCTCATTATTTCATTATCAATTAAGCAGGTAAAAGGTCTGGAGTTGATTCTAGGTGTGACATTTTCATTTGGAATCAGTTGCTGTCGACTCTCAATATGAGATCTAAAGAGCTGTCACTATCAGTGAAGCAAGCCATCATTAGGCTGAAAAATCAAAACAAACCCATCAGAGAGATAGCAAAAGCATTAGGTGTGGCCAAATCAACTGTTTGGAACATTCTTAAAAAGAAAGAACGCACCGGAGAGCTCAGCAACACCAAAAGATGCGGAAGACCACGGAAAACAACTGTGGTGGATGACAAAAGAATTATTTCCCTGGTGAAGAAAAACCCCTTCACAACAGTTGGCCAAATCAAGAACACTCTCCAGGAGGTATGTGTATATGAGTCAAAGCCAACAATCAAGAGAAGACTTCACAAGAGTGAATATAGAGGGTTCACCACAAGATGTAAACCATTGGTGAGCCACAAAAACAGGAAGACCAGATTAGAGTTTGCCAAACAACATCTAAAAAAGCCATTACAGTTCTGGAACAACATCCTATGGACAGATGAGACAAAGATCAACTTGTACCAGAGTGATGGGAAGAGAAGGGTATGGAGAAGGAAAGGAGCTGCTGATGATCCAAAACATACCACCTCATCAGTGAAGCATGGTGGTGGTAGTGTCATGGCGTGGGCATGTATGGCTGCCAATAGAACTGGTTCCCTTGTATTTATTGATGATGTGACTGCTGACAAAAGTAGCAGAATGAATTCTGAAGTGTTTCGGGCAATATTATATGCTCATATTCAGTCAAATGCTTCAGAACTCATTGGACGGAGCTTCACAGTGCAGATGGACAATGACCAGAAGCATACTGCAAAAGCAACCAAAGAGTTTTTTTAAGGCTAAAAAGTGGAATGTTATGCAATGGCCAAGTCAATCCCCTGACCTGAATCCAATTGAGCATGCATTTCACTTGATGAAGACAAAACTGAAGGGAAAATGCCCCAAGAACAAGCAGGAACTGAAGACATTTGCAGTAGAGGCCTGGTAGAGCATCACCAGGGATGAAACCCAGCGTCTGGTGATGTCTATGCATTCCAGACTGTAATTGTCTGCAAAGGATTTGCAACAAAGTATTAAAAAGTGAAAGTTAGATTTAGGATTGTTTAGTTTGTCCTATTACTTTTGGCCCCTTAAAAAGTGGTAGGCACATATAGAAACCGTTGTAATTCCTACATCGAGGGGAACACTACTGGGGGGGAACTACTACTGGGGGCACTGCATTGGGGGGGCTCCTGGGGCACTGCACTGGGGGACCACTACTGTGGGCACTACTGCGGGGTGGCTACTACTGGGGGCACTGGGTCGGGGGACCACTACTGGGGGCAATATGGGGGGACCACTACTGGGGGAACTGCATCAGGGGACCACTACTGGGGGCACTGCATCAGGGGACCATAACTGGGGGCACTACTGGGGGGGACTACTACTGGGGTCATTCCATCGGGGGACCACTACTGGGGGCACAGCAATGGGGGACCACTACTGGGGGCAATACTGGGGGGGACTACAACTGGGGGCACTGCATCGGGGGACCACTACTGGGGGCACTGCATCAGGGGACCACTACTGGGGGCATTGCACCGGGGGACCATTACTGGGGGCACTGCTGCGGGGGACTACAACTTGTTGAACTGCATCAGGGGACCACTACTGGGGGAACTGCTGGGGGGACCACTACTGGGGGCACTACTAACGGGGGGTCTACTACTGGGGGCACTGCATCGGGGGACCACTACTGGGGGCACTGCATTGGGTGAACACTACTAGGGCACTGCATAGGGAAGAACTACTACTGGTGGCACTGTATAAAGGGCACTATATAGGGGGGCTACTACTGGGGGCACTATATAAGGGGCACTGCATAGGGGGAACCACTACTTGGGGCACTGCATAAGGGGCTTCCTACTAGGAGCACTGTATAAGGGGCACTGCATAGGGGGATCACTACTGGGGGCCTGCATAAGGGGGACCACTAATGGGGGCACTGAGTAGGGAGGACCTCTACAGGGGGCACTGTATAAGGGGCACTGCATAGGATGGATCACTACAGGGGGCACTGCATCAGGGGAGCACTACTGGGGGCACTGCATCAGGGGACCACTACTGGGGGCACTGCTTCGGGGGACCACTACTGGGGGCACTGCATAGGGGGGAACTACTATTGGGGGCACTATATAAAGGGCACTACATAGGGGAGGCTGCTACTGGGGCATTATATAAGGGGCACTGCATAGGGGGGACCACTACTTGGGGCACTGCATAGGGGGACTACTACTGGGGGCACTATATAAGGGGCTTCCTACTGGGGGCACTGCACAGGGATGACCACTACTGGGGGCACTGCATAAAGGGATCACTACTGGGGGCTTGCATAAGGGGGACAACTCCTTGGGCACTGCATAGGGGGGGCCACTACTGGGGCACTGAATAGAGAGGACCTCTACAGGGGGCACTGTATAAGAGGCACTGCATAGGGGGGATCACTACTGGGGGCCTGCATAAAGGGGACCACTACTGGGGGCACCGTAAAAGGGGCACTAATGGGGGCCTGCATAAAAGGGACCACATACTGGGGGTACTGTATAAGGGGCACTACTGGGGGCCTACACAAGAGGGACCACTACTAGGGGCACTGCATAGGGGGGATTGCATTAAGGTGCATATGGAATGGAAAGGACTGTTCCCAGAGTGACGAGGAAGGGGTGTGTGTGTCTTATTGACGTGCCCCATTTCAGTGACCACGCCCCTTGTGACCATGCCCATTTTGTGGTGTGCACACATGGGGGGGCTCCATTATTCAATTTGCCCATGGCTCCAAATACCCTAGTTACACCACTGGCCGGTGGTCTGCCGGCTGGAACACCTTACAGCAGTAAATGCAGACAGGCACCTGCCCGAGGAAGAACTGCCGCAGCACCAGGACACCAGCATCATTGGACCCGGTAAGTGAACACCAGGCTCCATTTTGCTGTGACACACTGGTAGAATTGTACCTATAAATACCTCTATAGAGCCAATCATTAGCTTCTTCAAGTGTAAAAAATGAAAAATTGCATCTTTAGCCAAGTAGCCTACAATTGCTCATGTTAATATGCTCCCCTCACCTCTGTGATTATGATTTCCAGCAAAAGAAAATACATATAGGAGTAATATTACATGAGTGAATGCTCCAAGTCTCTATTTAATAATGAATGTAGGGAAGATTACTCTCCTTCCAATTAGGAGCATTTACTGAATTTTGAGAGTGATTTTTCCAGTTTGTGTTTATAAGTTAAATTTAAGATCTATTTAGATTTGAAGACGAGGTGGGGTGGAAATTACACAAAATCTGTGCAGTTAACTTGACCATATGCCGCTCCTATTCACACGTAAACAAGTGAAACACCCGATACTTGTGAAATACACGCAATTAAAATCAGGTAAGTGAGTATATGGTAGAGCTCTGTTCATGAAGGATATTGCACAATATAAAATCACAATATATAATCACAATATATTAAGCCCAAGTCATCAAAAATCTTAGGACTTAATAAAGGGAAAAGGTACATTTATTGTGATGAATCAAATAAGATAAACATGAAGAAATACAATAAAATATTACAATCATAGCATATCAATTGGACAAGATTTTAGGGACAAATGGATACATATAAACCCTCTGGCTCATACCCTTTATAGTTGGTGGTGTGAGCAAACAATGTAGTAACTTGCCCAATGTCCGGATTCAAGGCCAGTTTGGCTTCATACCACTTATGTAGCCTTCATTCAAAGAGAGGTCCACAAAGAGGGTAAGATATGTCATTAGTCAGAGGGGAAGATATGTCATTAGTCAGAGGGTAAAATATGTCATTAGTCAGAGGGCAAGATATGTCATTAATCAGAGGGGAAGATATGTCATTAGTCAGAGGGGAAGATACGTCATTTATCAGATGGTAAGATATGTCATTAGTCAGAGGGAAAGATATGTCATTAGTCAGAGGGTAAAATATGTCATTAGTCAGAGGGTAAAATATGTCATTAGAGGGGAAGATATGTCATTAGTCAGAGGGGAAGATATGTCATTAGTCAGAGGGGAAGATATGTCATTAGTCAGAGGGGATATGTCATTAGTCAGAGGGGAAGATATGTCATTAGTCAGAGGGGATATGTCATTAGTCAGGGGGGAAGATGTCATTAGTCAGAGGGGAAGATATGTCATTAGTCAGAGGGGAAGATATGTCAGAAGTCCCATATTTTGCAGCACAACGCCCACACAACGCGTTTCAGATTAGCACATCCTTTTTCAAGCGTCTCCAGTGCAGTAAGATACAGCATCTGTCAGCTCCCCAGATCCAGTACGTCTGTGCCCTGCTGATCACTGCAATGAGCAGCCAGCTGTGCCTGGAAGCGGTGGATTGTCATACCACCGAATACTGCCCTACTTCGAGCCCTGACTATAATTAAATATAATGGACTCCAACTTATAACCAGTATACTATGCAAAGCATAATGCTTTCCCATACTTGTCTACTCTCCCGATTTGGGCAGTCAAACCTCCCGACCTGCCGCTGACCTCTCCAGACTCCCCACCACTAACACACAAACCCCCGCAGCAGGGAAAGCCGATAACTCGATTTGAGCTGAATCACATCATCATGACCCCGCCCCCTGCTTCACAATGCTGAAAATATCGGCATTGCGTAGCGGGGGTGGGGCCAAAACTATGCTATTCCGTGGCCACGCCCCAGCTCGGCCCCAGTTCCGGGTAGTATTTCTGGCCACGCCCCCTCTATCGTGTCACGCCCCCCCTGCTTATCCAACCTGGCTGACCCCTCCCGGAGGGGGCTGCCAGAATGTCGGTAAGCATGTGCTTTCCCAGTATGAATTGCACAAAACCATAATGTATTTAGTACAAAACTAAGCTTTGATGTGCAGTATAAGCTCTGCTTATAGACTATAGATTCTGTGACATGCACATTTATGAATACATTGTGAAACTGTATAAAGTAAGGAAAAGAAGGGTGGGATCCAGTGGAAGGGAGCGATACAGACCTAGGAATCAAAATCGACTAATTTAATTCCATATATTGCATAAATACTAGTCATCAATGAGGCACCTACATAGTGAAAGTGTGCTTAGACTTTACACTGATACCAGGAAAAATAACAAAAACATGAGGAGTAATTCCTGGGCATTCAACTTTAGAAGCAGCTTTTATGCTCCATTGATTTTTGTACAATAACTTATTTAGCTTAATTCGGTGTAGATATAAAATACTTTGACACTTTATTGCTTTTGGCACTTTTTCTTATATACCAGTTTTGGAGAATTGAGTTGTTTGCTGTCAATATAAATAATAACAGTTCAATTTAAAATAGAAATGCAGGAGTACTTTCCCTGAGCTGCCACGAGTCTGGCATTTGTGAATAAGTAATGTTCACTATTGTTAGCTGGAAAGACAGAACAGATATAGGTCATGATTCACATACACATCAGGGGCTAATGCCGCCACTGCTGTGTATGTGTATGCAGGGGCTATGCAAAAATACACTAATGTCGCAGACATCAGGATTTGTATTGAGATGCCAGCAGTGGCAAACACAGATTCTTTGATAATCAGCCTCCGGAGTGACTCTATGGTTGTGCAGAATGGCCGTCTAAACTAAGACACCGGAGCTGTGTTTTGTGCGTATGGGATAGCAGGTAGCAGCACACTCGGAAAATGGTTACAACACACTTTGGTGGCACACCCCGTTACCTCCCCCAAACGGCCCTTAACTGTCAATCACTTTGCAAATAAAAAGCTGCTGCTTGTGACTACGGTAACAGACTTTGACGCATACACAGAGAGCCTGTGAAACTTCGGCATAGCGTGAAACTCTGAACCAGGCCCATAGTTAGCAGTTAATCCAACTGGCACATTATTCATGTACATGTCACATGTTCATCTAATTAACTTAGGGCCTGATTTATTACGGATCGCAACTGTGATTGCCTGATTGCGCACGCAGTCTCACTGCGATAGTATGCTAATCCACTTTACCTTATCACATCCTTAATCCAAAACTGTGAAACCATTGGTAACATTGAGTACCATCGCAGCTTCATGCACACTTGCACAAGCTCTGACCTCACTCGGGAATTGTTAACCTTGTTGCACGCTATAAGTACTAAGGCTGCGTATGGCATCACAGTAGTAATTTATGCACGTTCCTGCAACGGCATTCAAATGCACTGGCACACCTGAGTTTCGCCGACCACCCCCCATCACCTCCCACAAAAAGAACTTCCTGTCACTCTGTGATGGGTCTGCATAATCACTGCGATCACAGTCCCGATTGCAGTGGCTAGTTCTCACCCTGCAATGCATAAGCAGTACGCAACAATCCGCCGATTGCTTGCGTAATTGCAGTTGCGATTGGTAATGAATCAGGCCCTTAGTTACACTGTAAAACTAGTATCATTTTAGTGACATATACAAATACTTTTCAGTAATTCATACAGTCATTATTTAATTTTAATGTTTGCTCAAATTATAGCTATTCATATATCCCTGTTACTACATAGGGACGCATACAAGAGTATGGTTTTCAAAAGCTTACAAGTTTATAAGGTTTGCACAAATTTCAACTTTGTTCAATCCAGATACATCGTGGATGGTAGATTGTGAGGACCCATGGAAGGAGGTGTCAGCAGTGGTGGTAGGAGTAAACCAAAGGTAGGGTTCAATCCCATGAGACTCAGGCACACTGTGGAGTCGGGCCCCAACTAGTGTACAAGTCCGTCAGGGAGGTCATCGGCGGGAGACGGTTCTTCTGTGATCAGGAGAGGGGAGATATGCAAGGTGACTCTGGGTATAAGGTGGAACTGCCTGAAGAAATGCATATTAATAGCCTTGATGCCAGAGCCACATGGACCTGTGTCTTGTATAAAAATTAAACCATACTGGCAGGGCACCGGAGCTAGAGAGGGCAATGTTGTGCGCGCGCACGTCCGAAAAGGGGCGTGGTTATGAAAAGGGGGCGTGTCTATAACACGCGTCCCCCTTTTCGTCATACTTGGGGGCGTGCCCGGCGCTTACGGACATTCCGGGCAGCCCCCAAGCGCTGCAGAAAGGGAGAATAGACGCCGGGCGCATGCGCCCGGCGTCTATTCCCCGGCGGTGACCGGGTCACCGCATGTTTGTCCACCCGCGGGACACTGCATCCCGCGGGTGAGAACGGCTCCCGCAGGCTGTTAGGGCAGGGCGCTTTTTGCCCTCCTCCTGGAGGGCAGGGTGCTTTTTGCCCTCCAGAAGGAGGGCAGGGCGCCGCGCCCCGCTAAAACAGCCTAGCGGGAACACTAATACTGCCAGGTAAAGAAATCAGTTCACGGCACAGATACAGATTACAAGTAATAAAGCCATAAGCATTTAATTTAGCGGTTGCTGAAGTTCTGCCTAGTGAGTTGTGATACAAATAAACAAAGTCAAGTATCACCCTTTGGCGCTGCCACACAATGTCTCCTTATATTTCCAAAATGGAACCACAATGAGATCCTCTGTATGTAAATCTTCCAGGATTTATTCCTCAAGATGTGTGAAATTCCAATTCCGCTTCCTTTGCATCAATATCTCAAAAAAGAGAAACCAAACAGTGCAATAATGATAATAAAATTACACTTATAATGGTGATGACAAAGGAACACTCACATGTTTCAAAATAGGTAGAAAACGTATAGTATCTCCAGTCTGTAACACCATAGGAAATTCCAACTTCAAGTGTAGATCAACTCAAAAAGAGAAGAATATACCAAAAATAGTGCAATACTGTATGTATTGACAGAAAATTTTATTCAGACAAAGAAACACTCACATTTAGACAGAATAAAAACCGCTTATATATATATGTATCACACCGGAAAGGCAGGATGGGGTTATTGATATAAGATGTAAATAGAAGGAAACCAGTGGTTCCGGATACCAACGTGATCCCTCCTGTAGTTCACGATTCCCCCGTCTCAGCGTTCCATGTGCGGTCACCGGCTCAATGCGTTTCGAATTGCTTGATTCTTCCTCAGGAGCATGGTGAGTAAGCGTCTCCAGGGCTTTAAATACCCCTTCCAATATCCAGAAAATAACTCAATTTTCCCGCCTCATGTCCTCCTCGTGGTAGCCGGAAGTGCCGTTACCGGAAGTGACGTCACCGGAAGTGACGTTACCGGAAGTGACGTCACCGGAAGTGCTGTTACCGGATGTGTCGTCAACGGAACTGCCGCTACCGGAAGTGACGTTACCGGAAGTGATGTCGCCGGGAGTGACGTCACATCACTTCCGCTTTGTATGCGTTCCACACTACAGGAAGTGGCTGTTATCCACTCACTTCCTTGCATTTCAAACGGAGGAAACTCTCTGCAGGATGATGAAAGACCCTAACTTCTTATTGCATTTTGTCCATTAGTCCATACAAATAGCACGGAGATCATCTCATTGGATCATATAAAGTGCAAATGCCCAAAGTCCATACATAAAAGGGTAAAAAGGAAAATATAAATATTATCAATCATTAACATGGATACATATAGAGGCATACATAAAAATATTCAAAAACATTTTTTTTAAATAAGAATACATAAAAATTCATAAAAACCACTTGAGTTCAAAGTCCCCATTAAGTCCATGAGGTACTAAGGTTTTTAATTTATGGATCCAACCCATTTCCGATTTGGCCAATCTGACATCCACATTATTGGACCTCCAATTGGCACTAATGTGTTGGATACCAAAAAAGGTTTCTAGATAACAAGTATTGGAGTTGTGTATACTTTTAAAATGTGAAGAGACTGTATGCGTCTCCAAACCCTTTCTAATGTTATATACATGCTCCGAAAGTCTAACCTTAAGATTCCTACTGGTTTTACCAATGTACATCAATCCACATGAGCATGTTAATGCATATATCACATTAGTAGTACTACAGGTAATAAAATCATAAATTGGGTAAACTTTGCCATTCACTTCAAAGTCTTTTTGTTTTGAGGGACCTTTTACAGTTTTGCACATTAAACACGTCCCACATCGAAAAAAGCCCTTACTCCTAATACTTGATCTCTTATTAATTTCAATTGAGCTTCTGACAAGCTTATCTTTGAGTGAAGGAGCTTTCTTGTATATAAAGGAAGGTTTAATAGGTATTTTGTCTCCTATTATTGGATCCTGTTTAAGAATCTTCCAGTGTTTTCTAAAAACAGTTTCAATCTCTTTAGATTGAGAATTAAAACTACTGATAAAAGCCCACTCGAAAGAACTATTTCTTTCTTTATTTTCTTGTTTACCTGAAGGTACTAAGAGATTTTTCCGATCTACACTGTCAACCTTATTTGGGCCTTCTTAAGGGTTTTTTCACTATAGCCTTTATCTAAAAATCGCCCCGTCATTTCTTTTATTTGTGAATCGCAAACTTCTTGTTCTGAACAATTCCTTTTGACTCTTAGAAACTGACTATAGGGAATTCCCTCAAGCCAGTTCTCATGATGTTGGCTATCCTGTGTGATATAGCTATTGGAGTCAGTTTCTTTTCTATACGTCTTTGTTTTAAGACATCCCTCTTTAATATATAAAACTAAATCTAAAAAGGTTATTTCCTGAGTACTGGTGGAAAAAGTAAATTTAATGTTAAAATCATTAAAATTCAGTATTTCACAAAATAAAACAAGATCTTCTTTGCTTCCACTCCAAATAAATAAAATGTCATCTATAAAACGTTGCCAGGACACCAGGCCTACCCCCAGCACGCCATCCTGCCAGATCTTCTGCTCCTCCCAATATGCCATAAACAAATTAGCATAACTGGGGGCAAACCTGGTGCCCATAGCAGTACCAATCTGTTGAAGATAAAATGTCCCATTAAAATAAAAGTAATTATTAATTAAAATAAAATTAATACTTTTTAAAAGAAATTCTTTTAAATTATCACCAAAATCAGTTTTATCTAAAAAGTAGGAAACTGCTAACAATCCTTTTTCTGTATCTATTATAGTGTAGAGAGAAGATACATCTGCACTATTCATAATATAATGTTCCTTCCATTCTATAGTTTCAATTTTATTCAGAACATCCCCAGTGTCTTTGAGATAGGCACTGGTATTTTTAACTAAGGGTTGTAAATAAGAGTCAACAACCGCTGAAAGGTTGGAAGTAATACTATTAGTCCCAGATATAATTGGTCTCCCAGGCGGATGTAAAGGATCCTTATGGATCTTAGGGAGGATGTATATAGTCGGAACAGAGGGATGTTTTAAATTAATGAACTCATGTTCATATTTATTTAAAACACCTTTTTCCAAGGCTTCAGTAGTTAGTGTTAAAAGTTATTTTGTAATTCTTGTCGTAGGATCACTCCTTAATTTCCTGTATGTATTTCCCTCATTTAATTGACTATTAATTTCTGCTATATAGTCCTCTTTATTAAGGAGAACTACTCCTCCCCCCTTATCAGCGGGTTTGATAATAAGCCCATCATCCTTTTTTAGGGACTGTAGCGCCATATATTCTTTTTTGGTTAAATTACACTTCCTGTTTTTCTATTTATTGACTATTTTCTCAGTATCAGATATAACAAGTTTACTAAAACAATCTATAAAACTCCCCTTTTGGTGTGTAGGGTAAAAAGAGGACTTTGGTTTAAATAAAGGTCTAGAGAAATCTCTAGTTTCCTCATCCACCAATTCATCTTTATCTTTATTTAAATATAATTTTTTAACAGTTAGTTTACGAGTAATTTTTTGTAGGTCAATAAACAGGTCAAAAGAACTAATTTGGCTAGTCGGGGCAAATTTTAAGCCTTTCTTTAAAACATTGGATTCATCCTCAGTTAAAACTTTTTTACTCAAATTGAATATTTTTGTGTCTTCTCTTTTGATAGATTTTAATATCTTTCCCTTTTTTATCTTAATCTGATTATTTCTCTTAACACCTCCTCTACTTCCTCTATGGGTTTTCCCTTTCTTCTTTATTTTCGGTTTTGATTTTGGTTTCTCCATTTTTTCTTTTTCTGATCCCAATCTAAAACCTTAGTACCTCATGGACTTAATGGGGACTTTGAACTCAAGTGGTTTTTATGAATTTTTATGTATTCTTATTTAAAAAAAATGTTTTTGAATATTTTTAGGTATGCCTCTATATGTATCCATGTTAATGATTGATAATATTTATATTTTCCTTTTTTCCCTTTTATGTATGGACTTTGGGCATTTGCACTTTATATGATCCAATGAGATGATCTCCATGCTAATTGTATGGACTAATGGACAAAATGCAATAAGAAGTTAGGGTCTTTCATCATCCTGCAGAGAGTTTCCTCCGTTTGAAATGCAAGGAAGTGAGTGGATAACAGCCACTTCCTGTAGTGTGGAACGCATACAAAGCGGAAGTGATGTGACGCCACTTCCGGCAACATCACTTCCGGTAACATCACTTCCGGTAGCGGCACTTCCGGTGACGCCACGTCCGGTAACGGCACTTCCGGTGATGTCACTTCCGGCGATGTCACTTCCGGTAACGGCACTTCCGGTGACCACGAGGAGGAGATGAGGCGGGAAAATTGAGTTATTTTCTGGATATTGGAAGGGGTATTTAAAGCCCTGGAGACGCTTACTCACCATGCTCCTGAGGAAGAATCAAGCAATTCGAAACGCGTTGAGCCGGTGACCGCACATGGAACGCTGAGACGGGGGAATCGTGAACTACAGGAGGGATCACGTTGGTATCCGGAACCACTGGTTTCCTTCTATTTACATCTTATATCGATAACCTCATCCTGCCTTTCCGGTGTGATACATATATATAAGCGGTTTTTATTCTGTCTAAATGTGAGTGTTTCTTTGTCTGAATAAAATTTTCTGTCAATACATACAGTATTGCACTATTTTTGGTATATTCTTCTCTTTTTGAGTTGATCTACACTTGAAGTTGGAATTTCCTATGGTGTTACAGACTGGAGATACTATACGTTTTCTACCTATTTTGAAACATGTGAGTGTTCCTTTGTCATCACCATTATAAAAGTGTAATTTTATTATCATTATTGCACTATGTTTGGTTTCTCTTTTTTGAGATATTGATGCAAAGGAAGCGGAATTGGAATTTCACACATCTTGAGGAATAAATCCTGGAAGATTTACATACAGAGGATCTCATTGTGGTTCCATTTTGGAAATATAAGGAGACATTGTGTGGCAGCGCCAAAGGGTGATACTTGACTTTGTTTATTTGTATGTTTTTTTAGAGGACAAGTGAGGAACCTCTTAGAAGTCTCCCCTAGGCTGCAGTCATTGATTGCGCATATTTGGAAAATTACAATATTATAATAGTGAGTCGTGATACCTTGCACCGGCACTGCACCAGAGTGATTTAAACTATAAACCTACAGTACATGACTTTCGGTAATGCTATTTTAAATTACATCCAAGATTTTACTATATTACTGTATATCACTGATGTTACCTACATATGACTAATATAACAATAGTACTATTATTTAAGAACTTAAGACCTTGTGCCTGATTTAGAGAATGACACAAAGCCGATATATGTTCGCAGAACAAGTGTTTGTTTACTAATGCACATGCGGGAACCCAGCACTGAGCACGTGCAGCGATTGCAATGCGATTAGGTTCATACAGAGGAACCATTCACAAAGTGAGTGACAAGTAGTCAGTGTTTGGGTGTGGTAACAGGCGTGTCTGACTGTTTAAATGCTGTTTTGTGGATGTGCATAAATTAGATGCATAGGCGAAACTAGGCATTTGGTAATGGGTGGTCCCAGTTCCAAATGCCTCAAACTTGTGTAAAGTCACAGTTTCGACTATGACCACAGATGCAAAGCACTTTCAGCAGCCTGCGACTCACAATCAGGAACTATTTGTTGAAACCTTTTTTGTACCACATTTTCATTCAATTCTTCACACTTACTGGTCCTAGGTTAGCAAACATTACTGCACCATACAAGCACACTTACTGGTCCTAGGTTAGCAAACATTACTGCACCATACAAGCACACTTACTGGTCCTAGGTTACCAAACATTACTGCACCATACAAGCACACTTACTGGCCCTAGGTAAGCAAACATTACTGCACCATACAAGCACACTTACTGGTCCTAGGTTACCAAACATTACTGCACCATACAAGCACACTTACTGGTCCTAGGTTACCAAACATTACTTTGCCATACAAGCACACTTACTGATCCTAGGTTACCAAACATTACTGCACCATACAAGCACACTTACTGGTCCTAGGTTAGCAAACATTACTGCACCATACAAGCACACTCACTGGTCCTAGGTTACCAAACATTACTTTGCCATACAAGCACACTTACTGATCCTAGGTTACCAAACATTACTGCACCATACAAGCACACTTACTGGTCCTAGGTTAGCAAACATTACTGCACCATACAAGCACACTGGGCTTAGGGCCTGATTCAGACCCACTCGCGAGCGCAGGACGCTCGCAAGCGGGTCGATGGTGCCCTAATGCGCATGCGCACGACGGAGGGAGCTCCGTCGTGCGCATGCTGGAGACCCGGAGAGCGACGGGGTAGCCATCGCTCGGGGTCTCGCACCAAAGGGGGCGTGCTGTCGATTGTGACTGACAGCACGCCCCCTTTGGTGGGCGTGCCAGGGGTGTGGCTTCCAGACGGAGGCGTTCCGTCTGGGTCCGGCCCCACTGACATCAGTAGTAATGTCAGTGGGAGTGATTTTGGCTCTGATAGAGCCAAAATCACTCCAGGGCTTGCGGCAGCGAGACCCTACCGCAGGGTCTCGTCGCAAGCCCGATGGTCGCGATGGTCTTGACCATCGCGACCATCATCATGGGCGCTCGCATAAGCTATGGGTGGTAACCCACAGCTATGCGAGCGTCCAAGAGGCCGCTCCAAGTTGAGGTAGGAGGGCCCTGATTCAGAGAAAGCGCTCTGGTCAGAACGTCCGGCTCTGAATCAGACCCTTAATTCAGAGCTGGATGCAATTGCAGCTGCGACTGCATCTTTATGCAAATGCCACAGTCAATGGCCTTCCTACTCTTTAGATTTGGGCATATACCTCCTAATTTTATATAAGTCAAACATGTTTGCCCATTATATACTATCTGACTGCACCGATAGGAGAAAATAAAACACAATGGCTACCACCAAAAAAATAAAACATACAAGCTTTGCATGAAAAAAAAACAAACACATTAGCACTGATGAGAGAATAATAAAACACAATGGCTCTCACAGCACTTGGGGGCATGGCCTAGTGAGCAAGCTGGATGGGCTTCTCTCCCTTGAGCTCCTGACTAGCCCTTATATAACTCGGCTTTTAGCTCCTATATACGGCTGCTCCTAACTCTCTATCCACCCAGGTGTACCTGCCCTTCTTGGAGACATCCTTGGTGATCAGTCTGCAGAGCCGGGAGTCACTCTACAGTGACTCTGAAGGTTGAAACCTTCACCACAAGCTGAGACACCGAGCTTGAGTCTCAATGCAGACGGTCTAGGGACGCTGCACCCGGCGCATCACAGTTCCCCAGATGCCATTGTCAATGGCACTCACCCCCACCAACGTTCAAGAGCTCCATAGTGATCCGTTTCCGGGATACCTGCAAAGAACAAGACCCAGTGGTGGTGGATGTCCTGCCCGCAGACCCATGTGACCGACCGCCGCACACCTCCCGACTTCCCCCATCACTTGTGTGGAGAGCTTTGGCCTCACCTGCTGTGGGATCTACCCCAGGCTGGACCCAGATGCTGGCTAGGTGTGCCTCCTATATTAAGTACTTGGCTGTGGAGCTCCACCATCTTGGCCTCCTGGGACCTCCTCCTTTCACCTCAAGTCCAGGCTGTGGTGAGTACTGCAGGTTCTAAAAAGGCTGCCAGCTGTCTCTCCACTCCCTTTTATCAGCAGCCCAGCCACATCTGACTTTAGTGACACAGTTTACACTTGTCTTTGTAGTGGTAGTAGTACAGTTTTGCTATATCTATTACTAGCCATCTAGGGTTCAGCTTACTATAATACAGTTTTGCTATATTTATTTCTGGCTATTTATGGCATGACCTACTATAAAAACAGTCTTGCTTTATCTTTTGATGGCTACCTAAGGAACAGCCTACCATAATACAGTTTTGCTATATCTATTACTTGCTACCTAAGATACAACCTATTATATACTGTAGCATTTCTGTACCTACTGACGACTATCTAGGGTACTGCTTAATAAAACATGGTTTTGCTGTACCTGTTGATGGCTATCTAGGGTGAGGGAGATTGGTCTCCTGGGTGTTTTGTCCCCCTCCTCTCCTGAAGCAAGTTTCCCATTTACCCCCTCCAGGCTGTTTAGCTGTACCATGGCCTTTTTCAGACACCTGGTGTCCTCTGTGCTTCCCTACGGATACTGTTCCTCCCTGTTACACTTACCTGGGCCTTTTCTCCCAAGCAGGAGTCCACAGCTAAAATATCTAAACAAGTGGGAGGTGATGTTTCTCAACATTTCACCAGGGGTGCTAAATCTAGTCAACTTAGGGTTCCCCCTACTCCTCCCCTGGTAGATAAGGATAAAGCCGGTCCCTCTCCCTTGCTCCATCTACAGAGGATATCCAGGCTCACCGCTCTTTAATCACAGACCTCAAGGACTCGCTTGAAAATAAGCTTGTTAAAGCTGTGGCTTTGATCAATTCTGAGATATCCACTCTTGCCGCCAGGACTACCAGACTGGAGTCTCGCCAAGATAATATGCAGAAAGCGTTGAATGATGCAGGCAGGGATCTGGGCCATATAGTCTTGAACCTTCGCACCAAAAATGAAGACTTGGAAAACAGGGAGCGTAAAAACAACATCAGTATTCGCAACATTCAAGAGTCTAACTCCGGAAGCTCTTAAACCCTATCTACACAACCTTTTATCATTTCTACCACCAGACCTTGGCACTCAGAAGCTCCCTCTGGAACAAGCACATCTCGCCCTTCGACCCAAACCAAGGGACAATGAACCACCCAGAAATGTAGTAATGCACTTTCTCAGGTACAAGGATAAGGAATTTGTCCTCGTTCCCACTAAAGGTAAGCCCTATGTCCTCTATAACAATGCCAAATTACAATTTTACCATGACTTGGCACCTCTAACAATTGCCAAATGCAGAGACTTCTGGGACCTGACTAAATTACTCTGTAATCGGGGCATCAAATACCACTGGGGTTTCCCCTTCAAACTCATTGTGGATCTAAACGGCAAGTCTATCTTTATCCGGGACATTCGGGAATGCAAGGACTTACTAATGCAGCTGCAAGAGTCTGGTCCTCCCCCAGGAAGTGATGTCAACTCTTCATGAGGCACCCATTCTTTCTACCTTCTGGTTCTGTTCTCAAAATTTCATATTTATAGTTTCCAATTATATTATGTGCCTAGAAATTGTTCTATAGTTTCTATTCCCCTTTGATTTTATTTTGATTTTTTTTTTTGCACACTTCCAAGGATTGCTGTATTGAATCTCAGTATTATGTTAAACAGTTATGGTCATGTTTCCTAGAAGATGTTTCTTCTGATGTCTAGCGGTTTGCTTTTTTTTTTTGCACTATTTTCTATATTATGTAATACACAGGTTCTCAGACTCGGTCCTCAGGACCCCAAACAGTGCATGTGTTCCAGGTCTCCTCATAGAATCACAAGTGAATAAGTAGCTCCACCTGTGGGTCTTTAGAATGTGTCAGTGAGTAATGAATGCACCTGTGCACCTGCTGTGTGACCTGGAAAACGTGACCTGTGTGGGGTCCTGAGGACCGAGTTTGAGAACCACTGATGTAATATAATTGTGTTTTACTGTGGGGCCCTATGGCGGGGTTCGGCTCTCTCTTCTGCCACTCCACTACTGTTTTGACAATAGGCTTCCCGAGTGGGTGGGTGGCGCTCCCCTCAGTGACACCACTAGTTTTAATTGTAGCAATCGCTTTTGTAGGGGAGTTCATATAATTGCCGACATATAGTTTTTCTCCCTCCCTGTTATTCTATATTTAATTTTCAGTATTGTATGTTTTATTACAAATGCTTTGGAAAATACTCTTTTGTTGTTTCTCTCCTGAATTCTTTCCTGATTTCAAGTATTTCTCCCCCTCCCCCCATTTTCCCCATCCCACTAACACCCAGGGGACTCCCCTGCTCTCTCCAACATCTCATAACCTGTCTACACCACTCTCCCAGTTCTCCCCATTTAGCTTGGCTATTGTCAACCTTCTCAATTTTGTCTATTTCTTGTTCATTTAAAATTTATATTTTACTTTTTTTTTCAAAGTGTTTTACGTTGTATTACCTCCACATTTCTTGGACAATTGTGACCTAATTTTTGTGTGTGCTCTCCTCCGTATCGCTGGTTGAGTACCTGCACACAACACCTTCCCCTCCCACATTTCTTTTATTCTTTTCCCTTTTTTTTTCTCTCTTTCTTTCTCTCTTTGCAGGTTTATTTTTTGCACTCACCTCTTCCATTCCACCTCCTCTCCTCTTCATTTCTCTCCCCCTTTTCACTTTTTTCTTCTGACACCCTAGTCACTGTTCACTGCTTTCTAGGAGCTTCTGCACCATGTTGTACTCCTCTAGTAACACTAAATATAATGGAGTTGGTATTATGATACACAACAGGTTGCCCTTTGTTCAGCGTTCTGTATTTTCAGACTCGGACGGTCGCTACATTATTCTGACTGGCAGGCTAGGTCACCTCCATGTTACTATTGATTCAGTTTATGCTCCAAACACTGGCCAACAACGCTTTTTCAAATCCTTTTTTAATGTACTTTGTAAACGGCAGGACGGATATTTATTTCTAGGGGAAGACTTTAACTGTGTCATGGATCCAGCTCGATTGATCTTGCTTCCAGCCTCGCCCCAGTAATTGCTCATCTTCCCGAGCTCTTGTTACTCATGTAAAAGAGGCTGATCTCCTTGACACGTGGCGGGCCCTTAACCCTACCTGTAGAGATTACACCTTCTACTCAGTTCCGCACCGCTCATACTCTAAGACTGACCTGCATTTTTGCAGTCCCCCTGCCTCTCAGCACATCACTGAGGGCCTGATTCAGACCCGGACGCTATTTGCGGGCGCTCACTGGCTAAAAGGGGCCGGCTATTTAAATCATGCGCTCGCACTGCGTCGCATAAAAAGCCGCCCACTAAGTAATAGCGAGCGGCCACACTAGCGTTCGCACCTGTATAAAGATGCCCCTTTGCCACTCGCAACACATGTCATCTCCGGCATTTGTAGGATTGATCGGGAACATCGAGAGCCATCGGAAGTGCTCGCAGTACTTGTGGTAGCCTTTTCCCACCACAACATTGCGAGCAGTTCAGGCTAAAATACAATCCAGCAAACAAAAAGTATGGTGGTCGCTCACATCAACTTAATGACATTGCACAGGTGCTCGTAAAGGGTGGGGTTTACACTGAGCTACAGAAAAAAAATACAATCCAGTCACATGTGTAATGATGCTACTTTGCTAATTATGCACACCCATTAAACGCCATTCTGACGGTGGGGCACGCCTGCGTTCGCACATCCACACCCCCGTTTACAAGCACCTTCCCCTGTTACCACCCACAAACGGCACTATCTGTCACTCAAAATAGCGGCCCGACTGCGGGCTACAGGCGAGCATTTCCCATCATGATGACTGGTTCGTGCACGCGCATTGCGACTCATACGCAACAGTAACAACATATATAAATGTATATAAATGTAACAGCATATACTTACACTATTGAAAATGACAGATGATCGGAATCATCTGTTTTTTCTCACGGCCCGCTGGCCAATCAGCGGCAGCTTTACATGTAGTGGACGCTCATTGGCTGCTCCCACGTGGGTCCCAGCCAATGAGCGTCCGCTACATGTAAAGCGGCTGCTGATTGGCTAGCGGCCTGTGAGAAATTCCAGATGATTTCGGTCATCTGTCATTTCGCATAGTGTAAGTATATGTAACAGCATATACTTACACATGTTCGGCTTGGTTCCAGGTAAGTCATTTTATTGTTTTGCAAAGACCCTGGATGCTACGGAGACCAGCACCAGGATGGAGGTGAGTATACGATCTTTTTTGCAGGTCAATCCACATGGATTCTACATTGGAGAAGAGGACAGACCGGCTGGTACAGGTAAGTATGTGTGATTGATGGATGTGTGTAATAAATCTTTACTAGTCATGGTGTGTGTGTTGTGTCTTTATTTATCTATTTATTTTACAGTGGGAGTACGGGTGCTGGCTGCCTGCTGGCACTTGTAGTTCCACAAGTACCAAAGGGCAGGCATGCTGGTACCTGTAGTTCCACTGTAAAATACAATAGTTTCCTTCTATTCTTCAATTTATTACCTCCGTACCCACGGCTACAGGGGTGCAGGGAAGAGCCCCAGGCTTCAGACCAAGCCTAGGGTTTCAGGAGAGGGGGGACCCCTTTTTTAGGGGTCCCCATCTCCCCTGAGATCTTTGGCTTGGCCTGAGCAGCTTGGGGTGATAATGCTTTGGCCATGGAGACCTGGTAATAGGGTCTCCGGGCTGTGGCATTACACCCCAGCCGTTTTGGGTCAGGTGCTGGTTATAAATATGGGGGGAACCCTATGCATCCCCCCCTATATTTAAAACCAGGACTGGCCCTGCAGCCTGGTGCTTGTACCTAAATTACGGTGTGACCCTACTCATTTTGTTCCACGTAATTTTAGGTACCAGGACAGGCTGACAAGTCCGGGGCTGGTTAGTCTTTTGGGGGTGCCCTATGTAATTTTTTTTTTAACATTAGCCCTATTTTAACTCTTTATAGCAAGAAATATACTAAAAATCACAATGATTTGTGTATGTTTCTGCCAATCTCGCAGCTCATGAGGTTGAGAGATTGAAAAGCTATTTGACAAGAGAGTTTGCTCCTATCTCACCCGAGCTGGTCATCCAGATTCTTGGTAAATTTGAGAGATGTATGTTTTTAGTGAAAAGTACTTCCGATTTGGACCTATGGTGATTTGATTCGAGATTGCTATCTCACCTGAGTTTTAAGAGTGAGATGAGAAAACTCCTTCCCCATCTCATCCGACTTTGCCTTCAGTGAATTTGCGACATGGAAAAAAATGAATAAATCACTCGAGATGGTAATTTCGAAGTATCTCGATTCTTAGTAAATTTACCCCCTACTCTCTACATGGACAGAAGAGGAGCTGAACCAAGGGGTGGTTGAGTATGTTTTTTTTTAGTACAGCTATCGGAGATGCTACTGGAGAAGGGGACCAAAAACGTTTCCCGGGTAACGCATACGCTTCACATCATCGTGCGTATGGAAGCCCTGTAAAAAAACATCAAACGGAACTTTTCCAATCTTAAAAACCAAGCTTTAGAATGTATTTTTTCTTATTGTTAATATAAACATTCAGGAAAGAATTAAAACATCCTATTGCAGGTTTTCAATTGGAATGAAATACTCTATTTTATACAAAGGGCCTACTATTTATATGGTATAACACATTATATCAAATTAAAATATTACAGTATGTAAATATTTTGGATTAATGTTGTGTTTAAAAGAAAGGATTGCCTCATATATAAAGTAGTTTTTAGTTTGAAATAGATGAAGATTTTAGATAGATCTATGCAGACATGATTTTTGCTTTTAATAATCCTCATCTGCTAATTATTAACTAATATGGACATAGGTGTAGAAGCAGGCCAAGGTGAGAGCAGCAACATTCTTTGACAAAGCTGTGGGAGGTCCACAGGGCAACACATTAGGTGTTTACAGGAGCTGACCCCACTATCTGAAACTTTATAGAAGTACAATTCACTATATCAGCCAGCTTAAAAAGGAAATCTTTCCAGCCATATATCAAGGAAAAAAATAGGAACATATCAATCTGCAAAGAATCCTCTTTGTTTGGAGGACTCCACTCTGGTAATATACTCACTTAAATCTATTGCTGGAACATTTTCTTATGTCCCACATGCAGTTATAAATCTGTTACCACTATTTGGACTCTACCTTATGAATATTCTTTTGTGACTTTATTATATATATATTATTAAACTGTGTTAAATTATTTGAATCTTGTCCACAGAGAGAATTTTTTTTGCTATCAAATATTAATGTTGTTTTTATATATATATATTACCATACGTTAGACCTAGCACTATTTTCTTATTTTGCACAAAGACAGTTACTACTGTACATGCAACAGGCTATATTTATGGGAAATTCAAAGTACCATCTATGCAAAATTCAAGTTCCACTTTTGCTTCCACAACAAGGAATGCTGCTCTGCACTGTGTTACAAAATTTCCATTTTGGAATTTACGTCCTATGACCATTATTATTTATCTTTTATGTATAAAACATCAATATATTGATTGTGCAGTGCTGTATACTAATAAGATTAGTATATACATCAATGTACATATAATAACTTACATATAATGTAAAATTGGCCGCCAAAATGAGTTGGGACGACAGTGTTCTATTAATTTTGTGCTGTGGTTGAGTTGGGACTGGGAAAACATAATGCCAAATTCCACAGATAGACCAATCAATATTTTGCTGGCAAACACGGAATAAGCCAAGTATTTAATGAAAAAGTGTTTAACATTTTACACATCCTACTCAATAATCTTGTTTGCTATGATCACTGAATTTCCAGTCACAAAGAGAAGAAACTCACCCCTCCTTCCCTCTTGATATACAGTACAGTACATAACAATACAGTCATCACTATACCTGGCATTAAAGATGCAGTTGGAAACAGCTTTTCCTGCTTAATTTGACTCTCAAGCAGTAATTCTTCACCAGTAATAGGAAGGTCCAGAACATCACGGATAATTTGGGCTGCTGGCAAGGCCTTTTCACCCATGACTAAAGATTTCACATCCCATGTGTACTTTTTTCCAAATCGATCACAGATTTCTTGAAATACCACTGTGTAAAGGCGTTCTGTATCTGTAGAGAAAGACATGTAAAATAATATTACATGTACTTTATAAGAGCGATCCAGTGGAAGTTTGCATGTCACAATAAAATGTTTGATCCATTACAATTTAAAAAATCAATAATGGGCGTCTGTCACTGAACAATTCTATGCTGTATTTAGAATAATATTTCAAAATTATAATAAGCCAAGCAAGCCGACTTAAATAGTGCATGTTGAAACAAAAAGGACCACAACCTAAATAGAAAACAATGACAACTCTTAGAAGTTAGTTAGAAAGTAGAATACTTAGTAAATTCCACAATTTAACAAACTGTCCAATTATCAAATATCGTACAAAAGAAAAAATATAAAACTATAATAGTAGTAGTAGTTGGTAGTAGTCCTCTTGTTGACAATCAGAATGTCGACGAACAGTTTGGGGACCGTGAAATGCAGACACTGTTATGTCGACAACTATGAAATGGTACTTAAAGCATTTTATACGCCAGTGAAGTCAGAGAATGAGAAGGTGTGGTTACTGGGTGGGGCACTTCATGAATTTTAAATCTAACTTATTATTGTAACTAAAGCAAATTGTAGGAGAATTGTTTTCCCTAAACTTACTGTATGTCCGAAAACTAATTTTATAAGTGGAATTTCTCAATGATTCGGAATGACTAGTGTACCATATGATTAAGAGAATAATCAGCATACTGTATTAATACTAGGGGTGAGCGGGTTCGGATTTCTGAAATCCGAACCCCCCCGAGCCCCCCCGATCCGAGGCCGATCTGAATCAGGCTCGACTTTTCCCGCCTGACTCAGATCTGAAATCGAGGCAAAATGTCATCATCCCGCCTTCCGGGTCTCGCGGGTTTTGGATCCTATATAAGGTACCCGCGTCGGCGCCATTTTCTCACTCGGCTGTGGACAGTGAAGAGGGAGGGTGGGAGTTAGGGCTGGCTGGGCTGTGTAGTGTAGTGCAGTGTAGTGTTGTGCTGTGCTGTGCTGCTGTTGTCCATAGGGGCTGTGTCCACTACTTCAAAGACCATAGGGGCTGGCTGGACTGTGTTGTGCAGTCAGTTGTCCATAGGGACTATGTCCACTCCAAAGTCCTGTGCAGTGTCCCAGTCCTAAAGGGGTGCTGTAGTGTTGTCCAGGGGATGCTATGTCCATCAGGGGTGCTCCCCCCCAAGTGCAAAAAAAAAAAAAAAAATTCTGTGTTTGTGAATTGTGTGCACTGTGGCTGCACGTGCATCAACAAAGGAGCAGCGCCAAGCGTGCGCCTGTGTCCCATAAGTAAAAGGCTGGCTGGCTTGTCCGTTAAAGGGTGCTGTAACCCCCAAAGGGCACTCCAAACAAAATAAAAAAATATTTTTTTTTGTGTTTGTGAATTGTGTGCGCAGTAGCCGCACGTGCATCAAACAAAGTAGTGCCAAGCGTGCGCCTGTGTCCCATAAATAAATAAAGGGCCGGCTGGATTGACCGCTAAAGGGTGCTGTAACCCCCAAAGGGCACTCCAAACAAAATAAAAATATATATTTTTTTGTGTTTGTGAATTGTGTGAGCAGTAGCCGCACGTGCATCAAACAAAGTAGTGCCAAGCGTGCGCCTGTGTCCCATAAATAAATAAAGGGTCGGCTGGATTGACCGCTAAAGGGTGCTGTAACCCCCAAAGGGCACTCCAAACAAAATAAAAAAATATTTTCTGTGTTTGTGAATTGTGTGGGCTGTAGCTGCACGTGCATCAACAAAGGAGCAGCGTCAAGCGTGCGCCTGTGTCCCATAAGTAAAGGGCCGGCTGGCTCATTTCTTAAAGGGTGTTGTAACCCAAAAAGTGCACTACTATGCAGCAAAAATAAAAAAATATTTTCTTTGTTTGTGTGCGCCTTAGCCGCACGTATATATCAAATCAATATAACATAAATGGAGGACCAAACTTTCTCCGATAAAAATAAAATAGGGAAAGATCAAGAACCACTTCCTCCTAGTGCTGAAGCTGCTGCCACTAGTCTTGACATAGACGATAACATGCCATCAACGTCGTCTGCCAAGGCCGATGCCCAATGTCATAGTAGAGGGCACATACAATCCCAAATGACAAAGTTCAGGAAAATGACCTTAAAAAAAACATTTAAATCATCTGAAGAGAAACGTAAACTTGCCAATATGCCATTTATGACACGGAGTGGCAAGGAACGGCTAAGGTCTTTCCCTATGTTCATGACTAGTGGTTCAACTTCACATGACGATGGAAGCCCTCCTCCCACTAAAAAAATCAAAAGAGTTAAGCTGGCAAAAGCACAGCGAAGAACTGTGCGTTCTAAGAAGATATCACAAATCCCCAAGGAGAGTCCAAGTGTGGTGGCGGTTGCGATGCCTGACCTTCCCAGCACTGGACGGGAAGAGGTGGCTCTTTCCACCATATGCACGCCCCCTGCAAGTGCTGAAAGGAGCACCCACAGTCCACTTGCTGATATGCAAATTGAAGATGTCACTGTTGAAGTACAACAGGATGAGGATACTGGTGTAGCTGGCGCTGAGGAGGAAGTTGGCGAGGAGGAATCTGATGGTGATGTGGTTTGTTTAAATCAGGCTCCGGGGGAGACAGTTGTTGTCCATGGGATGAAAAAGCCCATCACGGTCATGCCTGGGCAGAAGACCAAACATTCCACCTCTTTGGTCTGGCAATATTTCTATCCAAATCCGGACAACTGTCTTGCCATATGTAGGGGTAGGGACGTTAACCACCTAGGAACATCCTCCCTTATACGGCACCTGCAGCGCATTCATAAAAAGTTACTGTCAAGTTCAGAAACTTTGGCTAAGACCGTAAGCAGTCCAGGGACACCTAAATCCCTTTTTCCTGTTTTATCCAAGGAATCGGTGGATGAGGAGGATGAGGACGACATCTTGCCTCCGTAGAGCCAGTTTGTGCAGGGACACATTAATTGCCAGCTTGTTTTGTGGGGGCCCAAACGAACCAATAATTTCAGCCACAGTCATGTGGCAGACCCTGGCGCTGAAATGATTGGTTTGTTAAAGTGTGCATGTCCTATTTATACAACCATAAGGGTGGGTGGGAGGGCCCAAGGACAATTCCATCTTGCACCTCTTTTTTTTCTTTGCAGTATGTACTGTTTGGGGCCTAGTTTTTCAAACTGCCATCCTGTCTGCCACTGCAGTGTCACTCCTAGATGGGCCACGTGTTTGTGCCACCCACTCGTGTCGCTTAGCATAGTCATCCATATACCTCGGTGCAACCTTTTGGCCGTAAAAACAATATTGTGAGGTGTTCAGAATAGACTGGAAATGAGTGGAAATGAAGGTTATTGAGGTTAATAATTGAATAGGAGCATAAAAACCCACAAATTCTGTGATTTTAGCTGTTTTTATGCTTTTTTTCAAAAAAATACAGATCCAAAACACAAAACCCAGAACCCAAAATACGGAAGGGTGGTTTTGGCAAAACCAATCCAGATCCAAAACACGAAGAAAGATCCAGATCCAAAACACGAAAAGTGGCGGGTGCACACCCCTAATTAATACAATATTAATATACTGTAGGTGGAGCTAGTAGAAGTAATAAAATAATTATGAGTACCCTGCAGAAGTTATCCTCCACTATGAATGAGCTGTAATGCAAATACATCAAACTATACTATTACAACAATACTATAACCTGAAAGCTTTTTAGTAATCTGAATATGACAGATTACAATACTGTTGGCCGGTTGCTATTAATTATTGATTACATACACTATTCACTAATCATAAAACAAATGAATCAAGAACTGTAAACAAAAAAGATCACCAATGATGACCTACTTGATGAGTGACACACTAATAATCAGGGCTAATAATACACATGCAAAAAAAAGTACGTTAGGGTTGACAACCTACTTTGCATTAAAAATTTTACTATGTAGTAATTAGATTAGCCTTCAAAAAGGGATGCAGTTAGTATACCTACAGCCAGCTGACGAAACCCATGCGTGGGAATGCCACTACCCGGCAAGAAGACCGGCACCGAAATTCTGACATTAGTGGAAATGCCGGCACCGGAATACCGACAACCGGGATGCCGATCGGAAGTATAGCAGGGCTGCTTAGGTCTTAGTCGCGCTGGGAGGGGGAGGGCTAGGCTAGGGGAGGTTAGGGTTATGTATCCCCGGGGATGGGTTAGGCACCACTGGGGGAGGGGTCGTTAGCATTAGGCACTAAAGGGGGAGGGTTAGGTTTAGGCACCAAAGGGAGAGGGTTATTTGGTGGACAGGTTTGCGCTTCTGTTTGTCCACATATTTACATTACATTGACCATAAGAATTTGATTTGGTGCTGGACCACCAACCTGAGGCACCTCTGCAACTGTCCCGAGGCACCCCAGGGTGCTGCGGCGAACATGTTTGGGAACCACTGGTTTAGGCACTAACGTTAGGGTGAGGGGGTAGGCTTAGTGTTAATATGCAGGAACAGAGAGTTAGGGGGAGAAGGGGGAAGGGTTACCATGCTTACCAGATCCTTGTCGGGATCTTGAGCATCGGGACGGCGCTGTAGGTATATCAACAGCAGGCATCCCGAATGCCGGGATTTCATACCGATTCGTTCGATAAGCACACAACAGCTAAATAGGCAGTGGCATTTTTCAGCTGTGCACACTACATATAATTTCTGAAACTGAAGGCTGTGCGTGTGATTGCTTACTAGAAAGATGATAGCTAGAATGTGGGCACCTCCTGCGAGCCTTAGTGAAGTCAGACATACTGTACATGACCAATATGGATGAATGTCTCATATCTTTACATGAATGTAGTGAACTGACCTCATGCTACAGTACCATATAGGGGGTGCATACCAAATGGAATACTGTATATAGTGAACAATAACTTATAATAGGATGACAAAAAAAGGATCTGTTTATTTTTACAGATTACTGTCCAATAATGTGTGATAATTGAATTAACTTTTATGAATAGACTCCTATAATACCCATGCTGCCAATAAACTTAGGCTAAATTGCAAACATTGAATTAGTAGCTCCTACATGGTGCAAATCAATAATTATTATCTATGAGATATACATTACTTTTTTGAACACATTTTGGCCCTCATTCAGAGGCGGTCGCAAGAAGCGATCGCTCTCTCTGAATAAGGGCGGGCGCTTTTTTTTTTTTTGAGCGGCCAGACGACGTTGATGGCATTTAATCGTCTATGTCATGACTAGTGGCAGCAGCTTCAGCACTAGGAGGAAGTGGTTCTTGATCTTTCCCTATTTTATTTTTATCGGACAAAGGGCCTGATTCAGAGCCGGACGCTATTTGCGCTCGCTCGTTCAGAAAAAAGGGGTGGCTATTCAAATGAACCGTTCGCTCTTTGCGGTCTGTTCACACCTCTAGGTCTGAATGAGCGAACAAAACTTGCGGTCGTTTTTTGGATAAATACGCCCCCTGGCCGCTCGCATCCTACGTCATGTCCGCTATTTATTAGATTAATCGAGTACATCGACCAGCGTATGAACTGCTCGCTATTCTTGTGGCTGGTTTTTCCTACCACAATCTTGCGAGCAGTTCTGACTATAAAATAACCCAGTGACGTGGTCAATGACGCTGCTGTATTAATTATGCACACCCATAAAACGCCCGTTTTGACCTTTAAGCACGCCTGCGTTCGGATCTCCACTCCCCGTTCTCAAGCACCTTCCCCTGTTACCACCCACATACGCCTCCTCCTGTCACTCAAAATAGCAGGCATTCGCTATTTAGCGAACAAACTATTTACGGCCGCACTGACTGGTTCGCTCATGCGTATTACGATCCGCACGCATGCGCAGTTGGGCAAACATCGCTCGGAACGAACGAGCGGCCGCTTACGAGCAGCTCTGAATTAGGCCCAAAGCGAGCGCGCCAAGAAGCGCTCATTCAGAGCGCGCCAAGAAGCGAGCGCGCTCTGAATGAGGGCGGCCGATTCACTTTTCAAGTGCGGCCAACTGGTCGCTAGCTAAGCTGTGGGTTACCACCCAAGACCATCGCAACCATCGGGGCTTGCGACGAGTCCCTAAGGTTGGGTCTCGGCAACCGCAAGCCCAGGGACCTTCCTGCTCTGATCGAGCAGGAAGCTCCCCACTGACATCACTGCGATGTCAGTGCGGCCGCCCACAAAATGGCAGGCGTTCCTTAAGGAACACCTCCGTTTGTGTAACCACCCCCACGCCCCGCCTACAAAACGGGGCGAGCTGTCGATCAACATCGACAGCCGCCCCTTGTGTAAAGAGCTGCGTATGCGCAGGACCAAAATATCGAGCCGGTTGCGAGCGCTCAGCGGTTGCAACAGACTCTGATTGAGGTCCTTTGTCTACTTGTGATCTGTTCAACAAACATACCACCAAGGTACTTTGGTTAGTATTTCACTGCCAAAATATCTTAGTTTAACGCACAGTGAAATCTATAGTATACCCAGAAATTGTACCACAGTACTTTATGGTACATATGAAACTGAGGGGCCTATTCATCAACACTAAAATATCGAAGGAGGTAATTAGGTTTAGAGCTCGCATTTAGTTCTACCTACTTACGAGAGGAATTCATCATTCCTCCTCCCCATAACTATCTATTCTGAAAAGTTGTAATTTTTGCGATGACAGCTTTTCAGTAAATAGATACCTTTCCTTATCTACTCTAACTTACAGCAGCTGTAATCAGTGCTGCGCATGTGCCGTTCAGTTCACAAAAGCAGCACATGCGCAGCACTGCCTACAGCTGCGGTAACTCTGTGTCTGTCCGCCCCCTCCCTACGCTACCCTCCCCCACATACCTGGCTGCCTGGACCCCAACAGACTGCAGCCCCAGACCCAGACCTCCCGCCTGGCTAGCTGAAGAATTTTTATTTATTTTTTAAAAAACTTTATTGTTTTTGTTTTTTTTACTTTACTGTGGTCTGCCGCGAGAACACAGCCAGAGCAGCAGCCGGAGCCGGAGGAGGGACCAGGGAGCAATGGAGCGAGCTGGAGGAGTACCTGCCCAGCTGAAAGCAGGTGAGTGTAACCCGCTATACGCCACCTGAGAGTGCCGTATAGTAACACCATCGAATTCCGAAAATACATCATTTTCGGAATTTGATGAATAGCCTAATTTCTACATTTCTGGAAATTAACACAGGTGGACTTAACCAGGAGATATTAGTGATATCTCCTGTGTTAATGAATACTAAAATAACATTAATTAAGGAAAATGTCCTTAAAACCGTTATTTTAGTGTTGATGAATAGGTCCCTATATGTGCTGACAATACTCTTTGTTTACTCTCACAGTTATGTGACATATTTATACTGCTGATTATTTTGAGCTAATGTTAGGTTTTAAATCCAAAAGACTGTTTACAGTAGATAGCAAGTCTAGTGACTTTTACCAATGTGTAAACAGACACAGTATTTGTATATACTGAAGTGCACAATTAACATTGGTCAATTTATTGATGTTCTATACAGCTTGTGAGCCCTGTACGTAAAAAAAATCTGCAAAGACATTTTAGTTCATAATAGCGGTACCATCTGAAATTGAAACCATATACCCATAGGACAGAAAATTATACCTGATACTGGTATACTAAACCCCTTATTTACTAAGCCTTGGAGGGAGATAAAGTGAATGGAGATAAAGTCTCAACCAATCAGCTACTAACTGTCATGTCACAGGCTGTGTATGAAAAATGATAGTTAGGAGCTGATTGGTTGGGACCTTATCTCCATTCACTTTCTCTACATCCAAGGATTAGTAAATAGATCCCTAAGTACCCACCAGGTACCTAATATCTAATATACTAATAATGCAATACTTTCTGATCCTGCTAAATCTTTGACAGCAGTCAAAGAAGAATATGGAACCAGTATATGAATATTGTGAATAATGAACTATTAGGATATAAGATACATTTCTATCCACTTGGGAATTATGTGAGTAATAAGGAAATACAGTATATCTGCGCAATTATGGTAAAAAGCCTATGCAACATGTGCAAAATCAAATAGTTCATAAATGGACCGCAATGTGTATAGGTAATTTGTGGTCAGAAGCTTCATAAGCCAATAACCAATCATTAACTTATAAATGTTTTATTACATATTTAATAACGTACACAATTTACTCCTTTCAATAATATATGCAGAAAAGTATTAAAAAAACAGTTCTTATGTAATCACTTATGTAAGATTGTGTGTCATCTATACATAGAATAAAAATAAGTGACCAGTAGGTGACTCTCTTTTTGGGCTAATGTCAAGAACCACTGGACAGATTTTGATGCAGTTATAACTATTCCGTAGAGCATCTGTCAAGAAAGTTTTAAGTGTATAAAACATTAAAGTATAACAAAAGGGAGCTGAGAAGTGAAGACTTTAGTGAAGCAAATCAATGAAAAAACCATCTCTGGTAGACGTCTGTCTTTTCGTTTGGGCAAATCTCGTGAACCACTGGACGGATATTTATGCAGATTCCACTACTGTATTGATGCATTTGTCGAGAAAGGATTAAGTGTATGAAACATTAATGCAAGACAAAAGGGAGCCAAGCAGTGCCGATTTTAGTGAAGCAAGTCAATGAATAAAACAGGACATCCAAGCATTTTCTTGGCATACACTGTCTAAACCGTTAAAGATATATCATGACGATAGACTTTATTTGTAAACCATGTAGAGATAAGTATTATCTGGTTATTATAGAAAAATTAATATAAGCCCTGTTTACGGATAAAAAATGTCAGTTTTCCCTTTTTTTCCTAACATAGCTGGAGTTGACCTAAGTGGAGACTGTTTTTCTCATGGACAACTTTAGGTGGCCTTTTTACGTGTCACATCAAAACTAAATATTTTCGTGTTGACATCAGGAGGAAAAATGACCAATGTGGTCTACAAGGCAATCTTATAAGATCTCTGTTAAAAAAACCACTATCGACGTAAATTAAAAATTGCTCCAATGCAAAGCCGGGGTGGTTCATTAAATTGGCAAGAAATGTAAACAATAATGAAATGACGGCAATCAACATCTAGCAAAACTGTGTTAATTTCATTCTGACGTCCGAAACGTTGAAATTAAATTAACACAGTTTTGCAAGATGCTAAAACGCTAAGTGCCACCATTTCATTATATTATATTTTATATATATATATATATATATATATATATATATATATATATATATACACACACACACATATACACATACACAGTCAGGTCCATAAATATTGGGACATTGACAGAATTTTCAGATTTTGGCCTCTATTCACCAGCACAATGGTTTTAAAATGAAGCAAACAAGATGTGCTTTAACTGCAGACTTTCAGATTTAATTTGAGGGCAATTACATCTAAATCGGGTGAACGGTGTAGGCAGTTAAAGGCAGTTTCAATATGTGCCTCCGACTTTTTAAGGGGCCAAAAGTAATGGGACTATCAACTCAAAAGCTATTTCATGGACAGGTGTGGGCTATTCCCTCGTTATTTCATTATCAATTAAGCAGGTAAAAGGTCTTTAGTTGATTCTAGGTGTGACATTTGCATTTGGAATCAGTTGCTGTCAACTCTCAATATGAGATCCAAAGAGCTGTCACTATCAGTGAAGCAAGCCATCATTAGGCTGAAAAATCAAAACAAACCCATCAGAGAGATAGCAAAAACATTAGGTGTGGCCAAATCAACTGTTTGGAACATTCTTAAAAAGAAAGAACGTACTGGAGAGCTCTGCAACACCAAAAGACCCGGAAGACCACGGAAAACAACTGTGGTGGATGACAAAATAATTATTTCCCTGGTGAAGAAAAACCCCTTCACAACAGTTGGTCAAATCAAGAACACTCTCCAGGAGGTAGATGTATATGTGTCAAAGTCAACAATCAAGAGAAGACTTCACAAAAGTGAATATAGAGGGTTCATTACAAGAAGCAAACCATTGGTGAGCCACAAAAACAGGAAGACCAGATTACAGTTTGCCAAACAACATCTAAAAAAGCCATTACAGTTCTGGAACAACATCCTATTGACAGATGAGACAAAGATCAACTTGTACCAGAGTGATGGGAGGAGAAGAGAAGAGAAGGAAAGGAACTGCTCATGATCCAAAACATACCACCTCATCAGTGAAGCATGGTGGTGGTAGTGTCATGGCGTGGGCATGTATGGCTGCCAAAGGAACTGGTTCCCTTGTATTTATTGATGATGTGACTGCTGACAAAAGCAGCAGAATGAATTCTGAAGTGTTTCGGGCAATATTATATGCTCATATTCAGTCAAATGCTTTAGAACTCATTGGACAGCACTTCACAGTGCAGATGGACAATGAACCGAAGCATACAACAAAAGCAACCAAAGAGTTTTTTAAGGCTAAAAAGTGGAATGTTATGCAATGGCCAAGTCAATCCCCTGACCTGAATCCGATTGAGCATGCATTTCACTTGATGAAGACAAAACTGAAGGGAAAATGCCCCAAGAACAAGCAGGAACTGAAGACATTTGCAGTAGAGGCCTGGCAGAGCATCACCAGGGATGAAACCCAGCGTCTGGTGATGTCTATGCATTCCAGACTTCAGGCTGTAATTGCCTGCAAAGGATTTGCAACAAAGTATTAAAAAGTGAAAGTTAGATTTAGGATTGTTTAGTTTGTCCCATTACTTTTGGCCCCTTAAAAAGTGGGAGGCACATATAGAAACCGTTGTAATTCCTACACCGTTCTCCTGATTTGGATGTAATTACCCTCAAATTAAATCTGAAAGTCCGCAGTTAAATCATATCTAGTTTGTTTCATTTCAAAGCCATTGTGGTGGTGAATTGAGGCCAAAATATGAAAATTCTGTCAATGTCCCAATATTTATGGACCTGACTGTATATATATATATATATATATATATATATATATACACACACACACACATACATACATACATACATTACTGTGCAAATGTTGTAGCCAGTTGTTGAAAAAATGCTGCAAAGTAAGAATGCTTTCAAAAATAGAGTGTGTTATTTGTTTATTTTTATCAATTAACAAAATGCAAAGTGTATGGACAGAAGAGAAATCTAATATTTGGTGTGATCCTTTGCCTTAAAAACAGCATCATTTCTTCTAGGAACACTTCCATAAAATCAGGGATTTTGTAGGATTATAGTCAGGTGTATGATTAATCAATCATAACAAAAAACAGGTGATAATGATCATCATTTTCATATGTAGATTGAAACACAGTAATTAACCGAAACAGAAACAGCTGTGTAGGAGGCTTAAAACTGGGTGAGGAACAGCCAACCTCTGCTGCAAAGGTGAGGTTGTGGGAGACCGTATGTCATAGGTCATACACCTCGGCAAGGCTTTTATTTTTTAAATCAGTCTTACTTTGCAGCAGTTCTTCCACACCTGCCTAAAACCTTTGCACAGTATTCTGTGTATAATATATATACAGTATATATATATATATATATATATATATACACAGTATATATATATATATATATATATATATATATATAGTTTAAACTCTCCTATATGACTTTTGAAATCCATATAATTCAGAGGCAAATCCAAAAATCCAGCATGCAAACAAAACATGAATGAGAAATTATACATTAAATGTGTACGCTCCTGTCTCCGAAAATATTTCTTAGGTGCTCCAATCTTGGCACCCCTACTGTACCTTTTATAGATGTATTGCTTTTGAGTTCAAAATATATATATATATATATATATATATGACTAAATTCAACCAACAACAACAACAGTCTTATGTGTACAAATCCTTTAGTACTCTTTAATGGGGAAAAAATGGAGTAATGCAGCCCCTAAAGCCCACAGGACATATATCACAATACTGTTTCAAATCAGCACAAATTTAACAGACTAGCTCTGATAGCTTCAAGATTGATAGCCTAACTGAAGGGAAAAAAAGCATACACTTGGCAGTACCAGGTGGTGTTCTCAGCAAGTGAGAGTTAAAGATAAATTGAAGGCATATGGCTTAAGCTGTTGCTGTCCTACAGCCTAATTTATTACTGATGCAGTGGGAACTAAGAGACAAATAAAAGGAATAGACAACGATCTGAGGGCAATGTGGTACTCGTACATTTTTAAGATCAAGTCAGAATAATAAACTGTCTCTAGTACAGGAATACAAACAGGCAAGCAAACCAGAGAGCATCAAATTGGAAGCCAAATCGTTTATACGGGTTACCACCATTTGATAAGACCTATTATTCAGACAATTTATGTTAATGTACATGGGTACCATTCTTAAGCAGCAATTTATCAAACTCAGATTCCTTGCATTGGATAAAGATCTGGTGATGCATTGAGCTCATGCTAATGTGTGATGGATGGGATTAACGCTCGGTGAATCCTGGAAGTAATGTTTATTAGTAATACCAAATGCAACTGTGGAACCCCAAAATGATTGTAAATAGGCACCTATTATTCATACAGTACAAAGATGGATTAGTCATGCGATGTTTATGTTCAAGTCTTACAAGATTTTGAGGAGAAAATTGCAAATTCAAAAATAACAGAACTCTCAATATTAATTCTAAATCCCCTTCCCGGGAGAAGCCCTGGAGAAGAGACTCTGTGACATCTTCGGGGGGCAGGGCCGGGCCGTATATGTCATTAGGCCCCACCGCTGGAGAAAGACCGTGATACGTGGGTCTGCGAGCAGGGGGCGGGGCTAAATGACGCAATTCACATCATTTTAGCCCCAGCCCCTACTCACGGACCTGAAAATTCCCCGTAAAATCTCCCCATCTCTTCCGGGGGTTCAGGGAGTTATCCGAAAAAATGGGAGCCTCCGACGACTTCTGGGAGAGTAGGCATGTATGTTTTATACATGCTTGATACAGTGTTTCATTCCCATGTAACTTTTAAAAAGACTGCCTCTGTTTCTGTTTGCTATGACCGTATAATAATCAAAAACACTCCGGGACTCACTACAAAAGGGGCGGCTGTCGATGTTGATCAACAGCTCGCCATATTTTGTAGGCGTGGCGACGGGGTGGCTTCACAAACGGAGGCATTCCCAAGTGAACCAGTGATGTCAGTGGGAGAGCTTCCGGCTCTATTTGAGTCATAAGTTCTCTGGAGCTTGCTGCCAAAAAACCCTACCACAATGGTCTCGTCGCAAGATCATCATCATGGCCGCTCGCAATAGCTGTGGGTGGTAACCCACAGCTATGCGAGCGTCCAAGAAGCCGCAACTAAAAAGACCTGCGCCCGCCCTGATTCAGAGCGAGCGCTCTTTGCGAGCGCCTCTGAATCAGACCCATAATTCACCAAGTGCTGTAGAAATATTTACAATGCTTGCTTTTTTCCACAGTATCAAATAAAATAAAATGAGAAGGACTAAAGAGACTTGTGTTGCATATTCGAGACAGAAAATGTATCAGAGGTCAGTTCATAAAATATATATATATTTTTTTTAAATAACTTTGTTTTATATTACAATCTACTGCCTCAAGATATGCAATTACAAAATGTGATCACATTCTATGCCTAATCATATCATATTTTATGCAAAACAGAGAGATAAAACTAAATTTTCAAAAGAAGTATTTCAAATTAATCTCAGCGGATTTCCATTTTTTCTGTAAGAAAACAATGGTAAGAAAATTAGGAATAAATCCCATAAAGGCTAAAACTATGGAGACCTTCAAATGCTGCAAATCATTCCATGGGCTAGAGAAAATACTTTTATATATTAGCTCCAAGCCACCAATATAGCTTTCTTTAGAGATAAAGAAAATGGTATTAGCAACTGAAGTAACATTTTAAGACAAATGTCTGCAACTGAATACAACTTCATTGAACTATAGCACAAAATACTACAAGAGAAATAGGTTCAATGCTTTTAAATAATTTACAGATGATAATAAAGAATACACAAATAATGTATACTTCCAACATTATATATGTATGTCTGTCCATTTTTATGATGTGTTGAAAAAAAAAATCAGACATAACGCTGTAGGGGGCATCAATTTTACTTATTATAGATCTCAAAATAGTTGATAATATATATATTATAAAAATTGAATGAGATATAAAAAGGTAGACAAACAGAGCTACAGATGTGTCCTTGCTCATCTAGCTTCATTATACCATGCAGCACGATATGCCTGGCGTAAGTGAACAGTCAGGTTCCGTGCAACTCAGCTAGTGTCAGACATCTTTTTTTGCAGAAAATGCAACTTAGTGGCAATGCGATGTGACTAGGATGCACCAGAAGACTATACTGATTAATTTGATATGTGACACTTATATATCTGTGTGTGACTGAGACTGTATATAGAACTTGGCATGGAAAAAAAGCTGTGGCCGTTGCAGATATACAAGTGTCACATATCAAATTAATCAGCACAGTCTCCTTTTGCATCCTAGTCACATCACATTGCAACTTAGACACATTTTTTGAAAAAAAAAAAGACAAAAAAGACAGGCGACGCTAGCAGAGTCTCACAGGACTAGGAGCACCAAGAAGGCCTGCTTGATACAACTGCAGCAAAGGCAAGTGAGTGCAAAATCTGGAACTACCATCCCTCTTACTTACACAACATTCCCTAACCAGTTGCGATTAAACTGTGTCAAATTTCCTCTCAGATCTAATGACCTGCTTTTTTCATAAGATCAGCTTCAGTATAGGGGGGATGTAGTTGACATCCTGATGGTCAGGATACCAGCGCTCAGAATACTGGCACCGGACTCTCGACAGCAGTTGGAATCCCGGCACCAGAATCCTGACTATCGGCATACCCAAGATAAGTATTAGGGTTAGGTTTAGTGGTTGGTTAGGCTGTGGGGGGGGGGGGGGGGTGTAAAGATTAGGCTACAGGGGGGACGGGAAAGGAGAGTTAGGTGGAGGGTAAGGGTTAGGCAACTTACCTTTGGGCATCAGGCATCGGCATTCTGCCCGCCTGCATCCCGACCACTAGGATCTCCTGTACCCAACCCTGTTTGGGCATAAGGTACCTCTATTATGGACTGGAAGCCATCTGGCTTTATTTGGAAAGATCATTTTTGAATTGTCTTTTTGGGATTTACTTCTGAGATTTCACTCAAGCTCCACAATGCACATCCTACCCACTTTTGTAAATAGTACAACTGAAAAAGGCACCAAAACTATTGCAAGCAGAAGATAGGTATTCTGGGGTTCACGTCATTAGTTAGAGTTATCCGCCTCAAACCAGTAGCAAAGACCTGTCCACACCGGCAACGTCAGCAGCACCACCACCACCACCACCACCACCAGGTTCTGAAATAGTGAATAATAGGACACTCCCTGCATAAGTAGTTCCATGTGTTGCTCATACTAACCATGAAAATACCAGATGAGTCAGCCATCTTGGGTGCTCTTCAAAGGTAGACAGGATGAGCAATTTGTAGAAGAGTAATATAACAACTGTACAGTATATATTCACAAGAACAATATTACTAATCACCAAATATAACCCATAATATTGCTAGTCCTCCAATACTACAATATATTTTACGGTATACCTATATATGATATAGTTTTGCATTTTATCAGGATAATACTGCAGCCCTTCCATGTACAGTACATATTTTTTTTCTCCCATGCAGGTACAGGTTGAGTCTCCCATATCCAAAATGCTTGGGACCATGGGTATTTTGGATATCAGAATACTCCGTATTTTGAATATTTGCAGTGGTGCTGACTGCTCTGCCAGGCCCAGGTACAGGGAGGGGACGTGGCCAACCGGGGAGATGTGGCCAGACCCCCTCCTTCTGAAAAAAAAATGTACTACGTTTGCGGTGGCAAAGCGGCCCAGGTGTCAGGGGGTGGGGGCGCAAACACTCCCCCCTTCCGCATATAAAGCAGGGAGAGAGGGCATGATAGTAGCGTGTGCGCTGGGTTGGGGTGAGAGGCTGCTGCAGCAGCAGTCAATCCTCTCTCCCTGCTGCCTGAACTTGACAGTGATGGCGTCGGGGTGGGGGTGCCGGTCCCTTCAACATTCCCAAGCCCGGGTAAATAGTACCTGCTCCCCCCCCTCCTCTCAGCACCCCTGAATATTTGCATACCATAATGAAATATCTTGGGAATGGGACCCAAATCTAAACACAGAAGGCTTTTAAATTTTATATACACCTTATACATACAGCCTGAAGGTAATTATATACAATATTTGTAATAATTTGGTGCCTTAAAGTTTGTGTACATTGAACCATCATAAAGCAAAGGTTTCACTATCTCAGTAATGCTAAAAATATTCTGTATTTCGGAATATTTGGATATGGGAGACTCAACCTGTACTGTATCTCACCCACATAAAGTAATTATATAAATTAACATCCTTATCAGACCACCGAGTTGGTGCCAAAAATGGGACACAATTATCTTAATAAACAGCAATATTTATATACTCAATGAAAATTATGGTTGCAGTTAATACTGTCCCAAAAGAATTATGCAAGGAAAAACCATATGTACATGAACAGAGGATAATTGGCAATGCTTAACCCAGTTATCACCATAGAAAAGGTGGTGACAGTTGCTGCTCCATGGCACCTGCATTCAGTGGTGGATCCAGGGAAGGGGGGGGGGCGATTGGAGCGATCGCCCCCCCCAGCACAGTTTTTCCGACCATTATCATCTCTCTCCTCTGCATCATTAAGTTCAGAGGAGAGAGATGATAATGGCTGTGCTGTGCTGTGAACAGAGCTCCCACCTCCCAATTAGAGGGATGTGTCAGTGACAGGCTATCACCTGACCCAGGAGCCGGGGAGGAAGCTATCAAAGTCGGCTCCTCACACCCTGTGATCAGCTGTGTGGTCTAGACCACACGCTGATCACTGCTTAAAAAAAAAAAAAAAAACTTACCTCTGTCCAGGGACCAAAGATCAGGTGATGTCCTCCCTCCAGTCAGCTGGTATCCCGACTCCTGCACTGTGACCCTGGTCAGCTGCTGCATTAAACAGCTGACTGGGTCACAGTGCAGGATGGGAGAACAGGCGGATGAAACCCGGAGGGAGAACATCACCGATGCAGCGGAGGTAAGTGAAAGTAAAGGGGGAGGAGGGGGGGTTGCCGCGAGGAGGGGTCGCGGGGGGGGGGGTTGCCATGCGAGGGGGGGACAAATTAATCATTAACTCGCCACCCCTAATACAACAGTCTAGATCCGCCCCTGCCTGCATTTGGCTTACACGGTTGCTGGAACTGTACCCTGCAGCCAGTAATCTGAGGCAGAGCTGCCTGAAGCATCCAAAAGAACACTATGGACTTCCTGGTGTCTGTGCCTCCCCTCTCGGTGTAATGTCACATATTTGGAGGCAGAATCGACACAGTGCAGAAAATCATCTTGATACAGAGCTGCTATAGTTACAGCTTTGCCAATGTCTCAAAGTAATAAACTGATAACCAAACAAATTTAGATTACTTTTAGTGCACTCAAATGACCAAACTAACCTAAACACAACTATTGCATCCACCTAACCATTGACATACTGTTTTATAGAAATGCAATGGAAAAAAAGGAGATTATCCCATCATTCTCAGAGATAATCAACAATCCTATTGATTTTTAATGCAATGGCATGCAATTAAGCATAATAGCTGATTTTCTACCAGGCACTGCAATTGCTATGTACAGCAGAATACTAAATCACCTTATGTGACATCTGCAATTTAAAATTAACACATTCAATGAGGTTTTTTTATATGGTTTTGTTTTTTACCTGCAGACTTAAAAAAAATAACAAATGGAATAAACTGTGAGCAATATAAAGCACTTCCCAAATGAAATATAGTAAACCGATTAGCACACTTACGTATGTGATGTACTTTGTTTAATACTGATACATGTCCCTAAAACACATTGGCTGCTATGGCCAAAAGGAAAAAAAAAAAAGGAGAAGAAAAAGCAAAAAAAAGATAATTAAGATTTCAGCCACTCTCTAAAGAGAGAGGAGAACAATAGGATGGCGGGTTATCTTGAAGCAAGTAAAAGTGACAGGATTTATATTGTGCCTTGCAAAATATGTAAAGCATTAACAAGTATACAATGAAGCATCCTATAATTAGAGGTCAAGATTTGACAAATGATGTGCTAAAATTGGAAGGATTTATCATGCCTTCAATTCAAAGTAACCAATCTCATTATGGTTTAGAATTATAACTAAAAAAAAAAAAGATCTTACAATTTACTTAGCACCCATCCCAAGCTTTGACACCCCAATTCGAAATTAATCTGTAAAGTCTTTCTTCTTGCTCCTAAGCCTTCACGCTACTTCTTTGTACAATGTAATTTCTTTTTTGAAAGATCTTTCTTTTGAACATCAAAATAGTGGATATATAAAATATGTATAATGCTTCATGGAGAATTTATTATTGTACATTAGAATTCTGACCTTTTGTCTAGTATAAATGTCAGAAAGATCAGTATGAAAACTTACATTAGCCCTGCTGCGGAATTGTAACAGATGCGGCATTAGCAATACAGAGAACATAGGAACCTCTGTCTTGCTTTATTTTGCAGGAAGCATAATGGTCATAGTATGTGGCCCTGATGTTGTCATATTAGCTTCATTAAATTCGTCATATCTTATGGTGATATTTTTTCATCTTTCAACATTGGCACCAGACGACACTTTCAATGTTACTTAAACTATCACATCACACTAGATCAGACGGTAACAGTGTTTTTCTCAAAGCACTACGAAAAGTCATTGCTAGAGATTTTTCTTTTCGTCAAAGAATTATGTCTCAAAAGTAACATATTGTCATATAATGGGTTTGGTGAGTCACTCCTCTCAATTTTCCACTTGATTTTTTTTTCTTACACATAGGGTTTGATTCTGAGATATGTATTCTTTAAATTGTTGCTGATTGTTGCTGATGTCTTTCCTGCTGTTAGACTAGTAACTAATGCAGAATTATCCTTAGATAAAACCACTCTTGGTTTCATGCATACTGTGCATTGCCATTATACTTTAATTCTATCATTAGAAAATACTATATATCTTTTTTACTTGACTTAGATCTCTGATCTCAGGCTAACGCATACCCGAATTGTAGATTTTATAAGTAACTCTTATAAAAATATATAATTTTATATTCAAGCTACTTTTAAAATACAGAATTATGGTATAACATACCTTTGATAATTCCTTTTCTTTGAGGTCCATAGGGTCCACAGGATCTACCTTGGGGTATGTACTTGGATCGCATCCAATGCACCAAACAGCAAGCTTTGGAGTTCTTAGCATGAACTGGTCCTCCTCACTATATACCCCACCCCCAGCCACAGGCATTCAGTTTGTAACCAAGCCTTACAGAAAGATACGGAGAGTGGAGAAGGAAAAACTGCACAAAAAACACTCAATCATGCGAAGAGGGAATCTGTGAAAAAAAGGCTTAAAGAACAGATCCCAACTGAGGCCAGGTGCGTCAGTGGTGGGTGCCCTGTGGACCCTATGGACCTCGAAGAAAAGGAATTATCAAAGGTATGTTATACCATAATTCTGTATTTCTTCTTTGGGTTCCATAAGGTCCACAGGATCTACCTTGGGGACGTCCTAAAGCAGTTCCCTTTCGGGTGGGGATGCTCCTGCGCAGAGAGGAGAATTCGCCACCCAAAGGAAGCAGCCTGGGAGGCAATTGTATCAAATGAGTAGAATTTGATAAACGTATTAACGGATGACCAAGTGGCTGCCTTGCAAAGCTGTTCAACCAAGGCGCCATGTCTTACCGAACACAATGGTCCAACCGACCGAGTGGAATGTGCTGTCACCCTGTTAGGAACAGGGAGCGCAGCCTGATTATAGACCTGAGAAATTGTCATACCAAGCCAGCGAGCCAATTTCTGTTTGTTTGCTGGCCAGCCTCTTCTGTGAAGTACATATAGCACAAAAAGAGACTCAGATTTCCTTATGGTGCTGGTACGATCCACGTAAAAACAGAGAGCTTGAACCACATCCAAGGAAGCTTCACCTGTAGACAGGTCTGAAGACTGAAAGGCCGGGACTACAATTTCCTCATTTATGTGAAAACGGGAAACCACTTTAGGGAGGTAGTCCGCCTTGGTACGGAGGACAGCTCTATCTTGATGGAAAATCAGATAGTATGGCACGTGACATGACAGAGCTGCCAAGTCAGAAACTCTGCAAGCTGAAGAGATGGCAAGAAGAAAAAGCATCTTCTCTGTCAGCCATCTTAGGTCCATCTTATGCAAGGGTTCAAAAGGATGCGTTTGGAGAGCCCTGAAAACCAAAGACAAATCCCACGGTGCCACTGCTGGGAGAAATGGAGGTTGCAGCCAAAGAACCCCCTGAAAGAATGTTCTAACATCCGGCAGAGAGGCAATCCTGCACTGAAACCAAACTGTCAAAGCAGAAACTTGGACTCTCAAGGTAGCCAGGCGAAGACCTAAGTCTAATCCCGCCTGCAAGAAAGCCAGTACTCTTGCTACCTTGAACACTTTAGGGTCATATTTTCTGTGGGAACACCACAGAAAAAATGAATGCCAAATTATGTGATAAGTGTGAGCAGAAGCCGGTTTCCTTGCTCTCTGAATCACAGAAGCAGAGAAACCCCTGGCCCTTAAGACGGACGACTCAAGAGCCATGCCGTCAAAGCCAGCCGAGGAAAATCCTGGTAAAGACAAGGACCCTGCATTAGCAGATCCTGCCATAGAGGCAGTGGAAGTGGACGGTCTATAGATAGACGTGTCAGATCGGAGGACCAGTGCCTCCTTGGCTAGGCAGGAGCTAATAGTATCATCCTGCCACCCTCCTGTTTAAATTTTCTGATGACTCTTGAAAGGAGGGAGATTGGAGGAAACAGGTACGCCAACCTGAAGTTCCATCTCACCACCAGAACGTCCATGAAGGCAGCTGAGGGGTCTCTTGTTCTGGACCTGTACCTGGGGACCTTGTGGTTGTGACATGATGCCATTAGCTCTACGTCTGGTAACCCCCACCTGTCCACCAGGAGTTGGAACACATCCGGATGAAGAGTCTATTCTCCGGCGTGTATGTCCTTGCAACTTAGGAAGTCCGCTTCCCAGTTGAGAACACCTGAGATGAAAATTGTAGATTGCTGGAAGATGGCCCTCTGGCCAAAGCAGAATCTTTGCCACTTCCTTCATGGCTAACGAACTTCGTGTGCCTCCTTGATAATTTATGTAGGCCACTGCTGTTGCATTGCTGGACTGGACCTGGACAGGCCTGCCCTGAAGAAGGTCTTGTGCCAGATCAAGTGCTTAGTGCTCTGCCCAAAGCTCTAATATATTTATTGGTAGGTGACTTTCCTGGTCTGTCCACCTTCCCAGAACGGTGTGACGACCCATCACTGCTCCCCATCCTCGCAGACTAGCGTCCGTGGTGAGGAGTACCCATTCCGGGAACCATAATGGATGACCCTTGTCTAAATGAGTTGTATCCAGCCACCAAGCAAGGGAGAGCCGAAGCTCTGGTGAGATGCGAATCATCTGCTGCTTTATCCGATGATGCTGAAAATCCCACTGGGCCAGGATCCACAGCTGCAGGGACCTGGAGTGGAACTGGGCATAAGCCACCATGTTGAAAGTAGCTACCATGGAGCCCAGTATCTGCATAGTCAAGTGAGGGTTTGCTTGCAAAGTAGATGGTGCACACAAGACTGTAGTGCTACAATCTTGTGCTCTGGTAGAAGAATCCTCTGTTCCAGTAGGTCCAGCAGTGCCCCCAAGTGCACCATTCGCTGAGTTGGAGAAAGAATAGATTTTTTTCCAGTTGATCTCCCAGCCGTGCTCCTGTAGGCAGACAATGGTCATTCGTATATGACATTGTTACATCTCCCGAAACTGTGGCAATATAAGGGGGTCATCTAGATATGGCAGTATCCTGACTCCCAGGTGCCAGAGACACGCCATCAAGACTGCCATTGTCTTGGTAAATACCCAAAGGGCTGTAGCCAGGCCAAAGAGTAGAGCCCGGAACTGGTAGTGTTGCTGATCCACCATGAACCTGAGAAAGGCTTGGTGGGATCTTGCAATCGGGACATGCAGATATGCATCCTTTATGTCCAGTGAGGCCATGAAGTCTCCAGGCTCCATCGCCAGCATAATTGAATGTAGAGCTTCCATACAGAATTTTGGCACCTTGATGAATCCGTTGAGAGATTCAAGATAGGGCGGTGCGACCCATTGGGTTTTAGAATCAAAAATAAATCTGAGTAATAACCCTTTCCCTGTTGTGTCATAGGGATGGGGACTATGACCGATGACTCCAGAAGGGCCCCAACAGACTCCAGGTAGGAGGCAACTCTGACTGGGTCCGCAGGAAGGTTTGTGAGAACAAACCTCTGATGGGGATGCCTTAGGAATGTAATAGCATAACCCAGCAAGACCAGCTCTCATACCCAGGCATCCAAAGTTGTCCATTGCCAGGCCTGGGAGAACTGTAACAGTCGGCCTCCAACCCTGACATTCTCCAGGGGGAGGCCCGCCCTATCAGACAAGAGGCTTACCGTTTGGCTTAGAGGCTGGGTGCTTGGTTGACAAAGATTTCCTGTGGTTTCTTGTGAGACTGACCCTGTCTGGCCGAGGACTGTTTCTTTGTCCTACTCTGTGGACGAAAGGACCGGGATGATGACTGCCTTCTAAAAGTAGACGTAGATGGCAATTCAGCAGACTTCGGTGTTGCCAACGAGGTCATTATGTCATCCAACCCTGGTCCAAACAGTACCTTCCCTGTGAAAGGCAAAGACTCCAGAGCCTTTTTAAACCCTGGATCTGCTCTCCATGTTTTAGCCAAAGGGTTCTTTGGGCTGCCACCGAGTTAGCCGAAACCCTAGAAGCCAGGATGTCTGCGTCAATCCCTGCTTCCCCCAAATACAAAGCCACTTCCTGCATTTGGCTGGGAAGAGACTGCTGCTCTTTTGTTGGATCCATTATGGTCTCCTCTAGAGATCTCATCCAATCCTCCATAGCCTTGGCCACCCAGGCTATAGCCGTAGTAGGTCTGGTAATCGCCCCAGATAGTGAAAACATTGATTTCAAGTGATTATCAAGCTTTCTATCCGTAACCTCTTTTAAAGAGGATACTGCAGGAATATGTAACATAGCGCTCCTGATTAATCTTGTCGCGTGAGCATCTATCATTGGGGTAACCTCACATTTACTACATGTCCCTGGTGCAAATGGGTACCGAGAGGTTACATTCCTAGTGGCAAGAAAATGCTTACTCGTAGTATCCCATGCTTCAGACATGAGATTTGTCAATTGCCACGACTGAGGGAAATAATCCTTTGTCACCGCCTGATGTCTAAAGATTACCTCTTTAGAAGTCAGAGCAACCTCCTCTTCCTCTATATTGAGGACAGATCTCACCGCTCTTACTAGAGAGGGAACATTCACAAGGGACTGATGGTCTTCTTTTACTAAGACTGACCCAGAACTCTGAGACTCATTATCTGATGGGGAGGACTCCTGAGGCAACACATGACAAGAACCTCTTTTGTGCCCCTGCTTCTTTACTACCACTGGTCTATCGACCTGCAGAGAGGCTGACGATGGTAGTAAACTCTGGCTAGAGTGAGCTGCCGCATTAACCCAACAGGGATTCATGGGGGGCAAACACATGGGATGATGTACATGCTGTGAGAACTCCATAGCATGAGGCACTACAGCAGCTGGAACCCATACCTCCATGGCTTTACCTATTAGATAGGACAAAACCTCAGGTGTGATAACCATCCAAGATGATTCTGGTGCAGGTGTACCAGATATATTCAATAACTGTTTGCAACAGTTATTACAGAACCCATTCTGGTTCACATCCTGGTCAGACAGCCTGCAGAACAGGACTTACAGGATATACACTGGAGGGCTCCCATCCTCACCTTTACCTTCAGACATAACACAAATGTATAAATGGTATAAGGTATACAGTATTAATGCTATGTGACTTTTATATCAATGAAACACCCCAAACACCTTCAGAGGGATGAGGAGAAACAGTGATAGTTATACCTGACAATTTAGAAAATATAGGCAGTGTACACACAGCAGCTAGCATACAGTCACACACATTGCATAAATACTCACAATTGCTACAGCAATATGGACTCTGGATCAACTGACCAGCCCCAGAAGGGTGATGGTAGGATATAAAGTGCACTATATGCCAAACGCAAGGAAGAGGTATATAGAGAGACAGACCAAACCTCAGAGACCAATCAAGGCTGCGATTTTGACGGCCGGGTATGCCGACTTTGACTAGTGCGCTCTAGTGCGTCTTACCACTCATCCCGGCGACAGAGGATATGGCCCTGGCCGGCTTAGTGAGGACACGTTAGACGAGGCCTTCACTCGCAGCCACCTCCGATGCATCTCAACACCGAAGGGGGACTGCTTTGCGCACATCTTCCCTAGAAGAATCACTTACCGAGAACCTCATGGCATATAGCGGTGCTGTGGTTTTGGCGTCGGCGGAGGTAGAAGGAGTCGCGGTGCAAGTGTCTTTCACGACGCCTGGTACCGCTAAACTCTGAAGTACGAAAACTTAAGGTAAAACATAAAAAAAGCCTAGGACTGCCTAGCAATCCCTCTGTTATAACATGTGCGTCTTGCCGCGCACCAAACAAAAAAAATGAATGCCTGTGGCTGGGGGCGGGGTATATAGTGAGGAGGACCAGTGCATGCTGGGAGCTCCAAAGCTTTGCTGTTTGGAGCATTGGATGCGATCCAACTATATACCCCAAGGTAGATCCTGTGGACCCTATGGAACCCGACTTAGATGCATTTTCCAGCAAAAAAGACGCCAAGTGCTAGCAGTTTCACGGGACCTGGCGGCTCACTCGCGCCAGGCAAGTCATGCTGCGTGGCGTATTGAGGCTAGATGTATGAGGACACATCTGTATGTATGTATGATTTTCCTTGCTGAGTACTACAAGTGCCAGAGCCTGCATTAACTCCCATGCATCATCGGCTGTATAGGCAATGTATGTGATTTTTAAGAAATTGCAGTGTAGAAACATTTTAAATAACAGTTAAATAAACAGTTGAACAAACATTGAACAACAACTGAGATCAGGTAATTCCAAACTTCATCTTGAATATTATAATTTTGTAATATACGGTCTAAACATGTCTCGAAAAAAAAATTGCACAAGCAAAACTCTAATGGAGCATACACACGGTCAGATTTGTCAGATTTGTGACATCTGTCAGATGAACGATTTGAACGATTTTACCAAAGATTTGAACGATTTGAACGATTTTTGACTGCATTAAAATGAATGGAATCGTCCAAGTCTGACTGAAAACGCATCAGATGTCAGATATCGTTATATGACCATCGGGAACGCGCATCGTTCAAATCGATCATCTGACAGATATGTCAGATTTTCATTCAGATATGAACGATTGAACAATTTTTTAAATCGTTATCGTTCAGATCTGAAGAAAAATCTGACCGTGTGTATGCATTATAAGAGCTATGTGTGCAAATGCCAGGAGCATAGCTGATAAAATCTTTGAACTAATTGCAATAATGACAAGGGATGAACTAGATATTGTAGATATTACAGAGTCATGGTGTAATGAAAATCATGAATGGGACATAGCTATACCAGGCTATACTCTATAGAAAGGACAGAATGGGGAGGATTGGAGGAGAAGGAACTATGTAAGAGAAAAACAGCATAAATGCTACTAGAAAACAAAATGTTGAAGCAACAACTGAGGCCCTTTGGGTGACCATAGAAACGGGGACGAGGACATAATTCGCACTGGGGTGATCTATAGACCACCTGGACAGGGACAGGAACTGGATAGGTACCTACTGCAGGACATTACTAGAACGGCTTTAAAAGGAAAGGTCATAATCATGGGAGAGTTTAATTTACTGGATGTAAACTGGGAGGTGTCTGCTGCAAGTTCCTCTAGAAGTGGCGACTTTCTAAAATCCTTTCAGGGAGCATCTCTCAAACAATTGGTGAAGAAGCCCACTCGCAAAAATGCTATTCTGTACTTAATACAAATTGTATAAGAATATTGGATGGACATGTGGGTGAGAACCTAGGATCCAGTGATCACCAAGCAGTATGGTTTAGTATAAAGACAGGGTCTAATTCATTCCATACAAAAACAAAAGTGTTAGATTTTAGGAAGGCTGACTTTGCAGAGATGGAGAGATGTGTTACTGTGTCAGTGGCAGATTGGAGGAACTTGGAAGGAGTGCAGGAGAGGTGGGACAAAATAGAAAATGCAATACTAAAGGCTACAGACCTTTGTTTTAAAAGGGTTAGGAAAAGTACCAGGAAAAGGAAGCCAGTGTGGTTTACAAAAGAGGTATGAACTAGTGTGAAATTAAAAAAGATGGCTTTTAGGAAATATAAGCAGACTCAAAATAATAATGACAAAGAGGTGTATCTTGCCAGAAGGAAGGAGACTAAGGCCCTCATTCAGACCCACTCGCAAGCGGGCGCACGTACGTTAGGCGTACGTACAAAATTATTTAAATTCAATGGCTCGCTCGTATTTTCGTTCGCATCTAAAATTCCTCCCTAAACTCAGGCGACCCCTCCTCTAACTAACGAGCGTGCGAAATAGCGAGCGTACATCCCCGAAATGGCTTGAAGGGAACGCACGTACAAGTGAAACCGGAAGTGGCCTTGTCAGATGTCGATTACCTGCTCCTTTATTCTGCCTACCTCCCTCAATCGTATCATGCCAATCAATGTATCAATTAGCTTAATTGTTGTTTTTTTTTCAACACAATGCAAGAAACTTTACTCTTGTCCGTGTTTGTGTTTACCCGCAGAATACGTACGGATGGAACATTCGCTTTTATTGTTCAAAAAACATGTGAACCACAATTAAACAATTGTTCTATTGGTGTGGATCCCCGCATATTTTCCGGGGTTCATTTCTTTATTTAAATTTGCAAATGCATGTCACTGCATCAAGCCTATCATAACTCTCCAGAGATTTCTGGCCCTGTTGAACACATGACTCATACACTAACCAATAAAATTGCTCCTGTTAATTTCCAAAATACATTAGCCAATCAGAAATTTTTTGCACACTTTATCAAAAATGTTTTGTATGAAAAACTCCATTGCCATCATGAGAGCCTCCGCATTCACCAGGCGCGAGCTGCTGGTGCTTACGGAGGTGATGGATCGCCGTATCACCAGCCAGCCTCCACCCATCACCAACCGGCAGAAGCGCTCCGCGTATGCGGAGGCACGGTCCCGCCTGCGGTCCTTGGGTTCACGCCGCAACATCGGGCAGCTGGAGTGCAGGTGGTCAGACCTGCAACGGCGAACGCCCCGCTTGCTGGCATGCTTTCGCATGCAGATCCTGGAAAGTAAGTGTTATGTATTGTGGTTTTCATGTTTGTGTTTGTGGGGCAAACTGCGTGTGCATGTTTTCCTGTCTGTCCTATTTATTATTTGTCCTCATATCTGCGTGTGCATGTTTTCCTGTCTGTCCTATTTATTATTTGTCCTCATATCTGCGTGTGCATGTTTTCCTGTCTGTCCTATTTATTATTTGTCCTCATATCTGCGTGTGCATGTTTTCCTGTCTGTCCTATTTATTATTTGTCCTCATATCTGCGTGTGCATGTTTTCCTGTCTGTCCTATTTATTATTTGTCCTCATATCTGCGTGTGCTTGTTTTCCCTCTATTTCTGTTTTTTTCATTCTACTCCTATTTGCATGTTTTTTGTTGGTGGTTTTTTTTTTTTAATTTGGGCCCCGGATTTGCCCAGAAACTAACCTCAATTTGTTTTACATATTTTAGGAGGACAGCCAAGACTACGCCGTCACCGTCCGGCCAGACGGCGTTCCCGGCCACTATCCCCAACCCCCAGCCAACACTCCACCCCAAATATTTCCCCTATACCCCACTCCTCCCCAGCCTTCCAAGACCCTCTCCCGGAACTGTCGGGCCTCCTTCCCCTCCGTCCCACTTCCCCCTCTCCTCCACCCACCCCTCTTCCAATTACCCCCTCCCCGGAGTCTGTCATTACCCCTCCCCGTTCTTTGGGGAATGAAGGCTCCTCCGAGGAGGAACATGGAGGGACTTCCGGAGCTCCCGTTTTGGCTCCCGGTATGTTTTTCTTTCACATTTTTTTTAACCACAAACTGTTTGTATGTAATCATGTGTCGTGCCTTTATTCGTGCTTGTTTGGTTTACTTTTGGTGATTTAGCAGTTTGCCTTTACCTCTTCCTGCTGATTTCAACATACACATATTTGTACATAGGCCTTGTATTTTTGGCAGCACCCCCTTTTTGTTTTGGTTTTTTTTTTTTAGGTTTAGGAGTGATTTCGTTGTGTTTTTGTTTTTTTAATGTGGATTCCCTATTGTTTTATTAATCCACACACTTTTCTCACCCACAGAGGAACAGAGGCGTCGACAAGAGGTGGACGCATGTGTTGGCCAGATGCGCCAACATGTCATTGGCATTCTTGTGGGCCTTGACCGGCTGTCTGGCATCCTTCGCCAGTAGTTTTTTTTGTTTATTTTCGTTTTCTAAATAAATTTTTTAGTTCTAATATACGTTCTGGCTCATTCTTTTTTTCCAAAACAAAAATAGTTTTCCCTGACATAAGTAGACTGTTCCTGCAAGGATTTCCCTTTTTTAAAAGTTAGATTGTGTTTTGTATTTGTATGTTAAACAGCCACAAGAAACACATAACAGTAACAATGTCATTTCCCTTTTTGGGTGTAGTGTCAATTAGATATTTCGACATTTTACAGGTTCCTAGTTGGTGTGCAAGCTGCTTAGGCCAATCTTCAAAATCCAAAGGTTTGGACAGGCTTCCTTTTGGTGTGGGTTGGGAACCTGAAAACATATTTCAGTTTACATCAACTGGTGTCAGTACTGGATTACCCCTTAGTCAAATGTAAGGTGTGTTAACCTGGTTACACTTGCTGTTAACGTCCAAAAAAAGGAAGACCATTTCACTCTCCAAACATTTATTCACAACATAAATGAGAAATCAAAGTGGTCACTCCCAAAAAAAAAAAACAGTGATAATCTCAAATACAACACATACAAATACAATATTTAAATAAAAAAAACAATCAAGAACTGGTTGACGAAGGACCATGCCAACATGATTCCACAAACATGGCGTTGCGATATGGGTTCCAGAATATATGCCCAAAATCACCAGATCCAGGTTTGGTAAGGGTAGCAGGAAGTAGTGAGCGTTGGAGTGCTAAAGATTATGTGAACAAACAGAAGATGGTGAAAAAAATAAAAATAAATTAGATGTTCGCAAACAAACACAAACACATTAGGTATAAACACTGTAGTTTGGGTCAAACTTACCTAAAAAATCTGGCCACCACATCATCGCGTATGGCCCCCCCACATACTGACCTCCGACCAACCTCGGGGGGGCCATCCTCAGGTAAGGCATCCTCTGGCTGCATTGGGACACCACTCCTTATGGCGATGTTGTGAAATATCCCACACAGGACCACAATTTTCGACACCATATCCGGCAAATACATGAGCTCGCCACCAGAGCGGTTGAGGCATCTGAATCGGCCTTTTAAAAGGCCGATACAGCGCTCCACCACTTGCCTGGTGGCTGTAAGTGCGGAATTATACTCACTTTGTGGGCCTGGTGTGGGAGCCAAATAAGGAGTGAGCAGCCAGGACATGCAAGGGTATCCACTGTCTCCTGTGAAAAATAAGAGACAACATCAGGAACACTGTGTATCAAGCTTAACATTGTTATGTACTAAAGGTCTCCACTTACCCAGAAGCCACGCATCACCAGCTTGTAGGTTGGTTAATTTCTGCCATATCCCTGATTGCCGGATGACGAAGGAGTCATGTGCACTTCCTGGTAATTTAGCATTCAGGGACAGGATCTGGAGGGAGGCATCTCATACCACCATTACATTCAGGGAGTGATAGTGTTTCCTGTTTCTAAATATTGCCTCCAGCCGTGCTGGAGGCTGAAGTGGTATGTGAGTACCATCCACAACCCCTATGATGTGTGGGAAGCCAGCTATTTGGTAAAAATTGGCCTTGGCCACACTAAGGGCACCCATATCCAAAGGCATTTTAATAAAATGATGGAGGTGCTTGAAAAGTGCCTCCATCACTGCCCTCAGGATCCGGGAAAAGGAGGATTGGGAGATGCCCGCCACTATTCCCACCGTTGTTTGAAACGATCCTGAGGCACAGAAATGTAACACCGCCATAAATTGCGTCAGTGGTGGTATTGCTGTTGGACTGTCAATTTGCCGCTCAAGATCACTATCTATTAATGAGAGAGTGTCTATGATGATTTTGGGAGGTAGACGGTAGCGTCTTAAAACCTCATCATCGGGCATTCCAAAAAGGGTGACACGTGTTCGAAATATCTGGGGCCTTGCATGCCTACGATGCCTATGCCTGGGATGAGATTGAGGTTGGTCGGCTTCCGGAAGCATGGCCAGAACAATCCGCCCCAGATCAACCTGAAATTCAAAGATTTCAAAGTAAGGCTTTTGACCCACCCCAAAACTATATTAAAAGAACTTAGCTTGATGATACCATCCATTGCTGCTTACATGCCGGGGTATTGTCATGATACGTCCAAACTGAAAATAAACACCAAAATTACTTGACACATTTCACTCTGTGCATTTTTGATTATAAATTTTGTGCTAGACCAAAGTTAAAATATGCCAAACACCCATTTAGCAAAACCGCAAAGCGACATTTAACACAGTACATTAAAATGGGTCGAAATGTTGGCTCAAAAAGCGAAAGATAAACCACCAAAAAGTTAGAATGATTATTAAGCTGTTTAAAATGCGCTAATTAGTTCGCTAATACAAGTCACAAGAGTAACTACTAAAAATGCGCTAATTAGTTTGCTAATACAAGTCACAAGAGTAACTACTAAAAATGCGCTAATTAGTTCGCTAATACAAGTCACAAGAGTAACTACTAAAAATGCGCTAATTAGTTCGCTAATACAAGTCACAAGAGTAACTACTAAAAATGCGCTAATTAGTTCGCTAATACAAGTCACAAGAGTAACTACTAAAAATGCGCTAATTAGTTCGCTAATACAAGTCACAAGAGTAACTACTAAAAATGCACTAATTAGTTTGCAAATACAAGATAAAAAATGGACTTACCAAGAGCAAATATCTAAGATGCAAAATCAAAAGGTCTTTGGGGTCGAAAATAAACAAAATCTAAAATAGAAGAAATTAGGGATCCAAAAATTACAAAATATACGAAACACAATGAAACAACAATTGAACAAAAGTTAGACTTCACAAAACTTACCAAATCAAGAAACGAGGTCCCAAAAATATAAACCAACAAAGATAACGGAAAAAAAAACGCAAATCTAACCAACAAACGAATCTCCAACCTCCAACTCCTTTCTACGCAATCAATAAACTCCAGCCAAGATAACCTCCAACAATCCAAAAACGCCACCTCGACTTGAGACACACCAAGCCATAAATAGTGTTTCGTTTCCCGCACAAATTAAGGAGGGATCATAGGGCCGCACAATCAATGATGCGGCCGCAAAATAAGGACGCATGTATAAATACGTCACGAAAACACATTCAAATTCTGGTGTATTTCTTGTTTGGACCTCAGACATGGCGACAGACCAGGGAAAAAATGCCCAAGAGTCAGGCGGTAAGTCTTTCATGCATTTTCTATCAACGATTAATTTGAAACATAAGATTAGGCAAGTTGTGATTTTGTGAATTCTGTAAATTTACACAAATAGGTGAGGAGGATGACATGGAAGAGGCTGCTGGGCCCAGTATTCCGGCCAAAGCGGCCAAAAAAAAAAGGCAGCCACATTTCACAAGAAAGGAGATGGAGGTTTTGATCCAGAAGTGTGTGGACATCCTGCCACAGGCAGACAGGAATATGAGTCTAAGCCAGAAGTGGAGAATATGGGAAGAGGTAGCCGTTGCTGTCAATAGAGTGGGTGATTATGTCCGTCTAGCCCGGGATGTCAAACGGCGGTAAGTAAACCCTTGCCCCCCCTAAAAACAAACCCCATTTAAAACCAAAGGATAATGGCCTCCATTTTTCCCCACAGATGGGGCGACTTCAAATATCGCCTAAAGCAAAAACTCGCGGACAGGGCTAGGCATGCAAGGGGGACAGGTGGGGGTCCCACCCCTGTGTCATTGGAGTTGACGGATTTAGAAGAGCTGGCACAGGGGTGTGTGCAGCCTGTGGAGGTGTTTGGCGTGTCCAACATGGATACGGACATGCCAGACTTTGCGGCTCCTCATGTTGGCCCAGGTAAGTATTGTGATGTCACCAACTCTGAAATGCTATTGTGCCAATATGTAGATTCTAATGTGACTCTTTTCTCATTTTTCCAACAGAGACACAGGCGGATGAGTCTGCTCCAGAGGGAAGCCTTGGCCGCAGAATTTCTGCTGGCTCTGCAGGGGAGGAACCAGTACATCTGGCTGAGGACCCTGCAGAAGCCAGTCCAGGGCGTGCCCCCTCGCAGGCAGTGGGCCTCCTCACAGAACTCAATTTCAAATCGGATTTCCATATGGAGATTCTGCAGAGGATGGACGCCAGTCTGATACGGGTGGCTGAGGCCCTGGAGCAAAATGCTGCGGCCAACGTGACCATTGGTCAGGCCCTGGCGGAAAATACCAGGGCCAACATCCGCATCGCCGATGCCCTGGAGCAGCTCGTTCGCCAGCACATGGTGGAGCCGACCTCCCTTCCTGCCGGAACATCAGGATCCTCCACCTCTGGCACAACATCAGCCAATCCTCCAAATGTGCCAAGCCCTGTGCCAAGCCAAGCCCACAACATCTGCCTCTGGACAGGCCAGCCCGATGGCATCCCGGACCCGGTCTGGCGCCCACCCTCCCCCATCCAAACGGGCGAAAAAACGGTGACAGCAATGGCGACTTTTCCCACACTCCTTCTGTGCTTGGCTCATATTCCTTTCTGGTCAAAACTTCCCTCTCCTTTCTTGTGAAATGTTTTTAATTTATTTTTGTACGTTTATGTTAGCAGTTATTGATTATTTATTTTTGATAAAAAGTATCTTTGCCAGAAAAAAAGAAAACAAAATATTATGCCAATTGGTTTGTGTTTAAACAATAAATTTATGATAAAAATCTGACATTGTATTGTGACATTATTGTACAAATGGGTTACATTTAATCATGGCCCTAAAGGCAAAAAAGGACACAAAAAACCATTTCATTTGTAAAAAAAAAAGGCCTCTTGAAGGAACGTTTAAAAAATCACATAACGATGCAAATTCCACATTAAAAAAAAAAAGGGGAGCTAATTAAAACATGATGACATTATTGTCACAATAGGCCATAAACAACAAATTGAGGCCAAAAAAAACCCCAAAAAATGTACGCCAATTGATTGTGTAATCCTGACATTAGCAGGTATGATTTCCACCTGCGTACGGTTTTGTGCTATCCCAATAAACTGCTTTCCAAACACATACCAAGCCGGTTTTCAATACAACACTAATTGCTTTTGTGACCACCCGCGATTAATCGCTGCAACATCATGGAGTCCCGGGACGGAGGAGAAGGCCATCGCCAATGTGGTCGAGTAATCCAGACCCTAAACTGTGCGAGCATTTTGAAGGGAAAGAGGATGTTCCAGTGACGTATGTGACGGTCCGAACACATTTGACGTTCGCATCTGCTAATGTATGTACGCCCCAAAAACGCCTCGCCACGCCTGCGTTTTTCCATCTCCACCCCCGTCAACACCCAAAAACGCCCTGTTCTGTCAATCACATTTGACATGTCACTTCCTGTACGCTATTTTAGGAACGAGAGAAAAAAAGCTCGCAATCTGCCGTACGCACATGCACAGTGTAACACCGACGCATGCGCGGTTAGTCAACATCGGAACGCAACGAGCGTACTGTTGGTAACGTGCGGCTCTGAATGAGGGCCTAAGAATGTGATTAGGCATACAAAGGCAGAAGCTGAGGAGAAAATGGCCCAGTCAGTAGATAAAGGGAGCAAAACTTTTTTAGTTTTTTTTATATAAGTGAAAGGAGGAAGTCAAATGGAGGAATAATAAGACTTGAGACAGAGAGTGATTACATGATCGAGGGAGACAAAGAAATAGCAGATCATCTAAATAATTATTTTTGTTCAGTATTCACTACAGAAAAAGAGGGGAAGGGACCACAGTTAGGTTGCAGAAGGATTAAAAAAAAATGAGGGACATGAAATTTAATTTACAGAGGAGAGGGTCCTCCTAACAGAACTCTCTAAACTGATAGTGGATAAATCAAAGGGGCCGGATGGGATACATCCAAGAATTCTAGAAGAGCTTAAAGTGGTCCTGGTAACACCATTAACAGAATTATTCAACCAGTTGCTAGTATCAGGAGTAATTCTAGAGGACCGGAAAAGAGCAAATGTAATACCACTGTTCAAAAGTGGATGCAAAGAAGGAGCTAGTAACTACAGACCAGTAAACCTTACATCAGTAGTGGGAAAAATAATAGAAACACTATTAAAAGAAAGGGTGGTGGAACATCTCAAATCCAACAATTTACAGGATCTCAAACAGCATGGATTTACTCAGGGAAGATCATGCCAAACAAATCTTATTGACTTTTTTGACTGGGTGACAAAAGTAATAGCTCAAGGGGGGGCCGTAGATGTAGCTTATCTAGACTTTAGTAAGGCTTTTGACACAGTCCTGCATCGCAGAATGATAAACAAACTGGAAAGCTTGGGATTGGATTCTATGACTGTTGAAAGGATAAGATTTTGGTTGCAGGATAGGAAATAGCGAGTTCTAGTAAATGGAGTGTATTCACGGGAGGAAAATGTTACCAGTAGAGTACCCCAGGGATCTGTACTTGGGCCAGTGCTTTTTAATATCCATGTTGGTGATATTGCAAATGGTATTGAAGGGAAAGTATGCCTTTTTGCAGATGACACAAAAGTATGCAACAGGGTAGACACACCAGGAGGGGTAAAACAAATGACTGAGGATCTGAGTAGACTAGAGGAATGGGCAAGAACATGGCAACTACAGTTTAATGTCAAAAAATGCAAAATCATGCACTTGGGTCTCAATAACCTAAAGGATAAATATAGTATCAAGGACACTATAATGGAAAATACAGAGGAGGAAAGGGATTTAGGAGTCACCATTTCAGATGACTTGAAGGCAGGCAAGCAATGCACTAAAGCAATGAGGAAGGCAAGTCAGATGCTTGGTTGCATAGGGAGAGGAATCAGTAGCAGGAAAAGAGATGTGATAATGCCACTGTATAGATCATTGGTACGGCCTCATCTAGAATACTGTGTTCAGTTCTGGAGGCCATATCTCCAGAAGGTTACAGACACATTAGAGACTGTACAAAGAAGGGCAACTAAAATGGTGCATGGTCTACAGCACAGAACTTACCCAGAAAGACTAAAAGATTCTAATATGTATAGTTTGGAACAGAGAAGAGAAAGGGGGGACATAATAGAAACTTTCAAATACATGAAGGGTTTTAACAAGGTACAGGAGGGAAGCATTCTTCAAAGGAAGAGATGTATAAGAACACGAGGCCATGCACTGAAACTGGAGGGAGGTAGGCTCAGAGGAAATTTTAGGAAAAATTACTTCACAGAAAGGGTAGTGGATAAGTGGAATAGCCTCCCATTAGAGGTGGTTGAAGCTAAGACAGTGGAACAATTTAAACACACTTGGGATAGGCATAAGAATATTCTTAAGAGAGACGTAAGGAGCAAATAGGGTTGAGGTTGAAAAAAGGATAAATGAAAAGGGGCAGACTAGATGGGCCAAGTGGTTCTTATCTGCTGTCAAATTCTATGTTTCTATGTTCATGATAAACTCGAGAACTACTGAACCAGTTTTCATTGTATTTTCACTGATATGTTCCTTGAGATCCTCTGAGTAACTATATTATGGAAGTTTTTATCCTGCACAGGAGAGGGAAAATATCACAACAAAATATGCATCAGAAATATAGAAATCCAACTTATACAGATAAAGAAGCTATATATTAGCTAGGGAATCGGCACTGTTGGTGGTGCCCCGCTGGGTCAAACAACAGCAAATCCAAATACTCACTACAGTATTATTGGCAAAGAAAGATGGCAATAATACTCAAAAGGAAGGACACTTTGGGGGGACACTGCTTCAGAATGTGCAAAAATGGTATAACATAAAACATAACTTTTAATATGTCACTTATAAAAAAAGAAAGATAACCACACTAACATTTTCTTCACTAGAGAGACACATACCTTGAGAAAAGTATATTGTGTGACATCAAGGAGGATTATATCTGAATAAGGCACCTACAATGTTTATAAATATTAGTAGGTGTTCCACAATAAGGATTTGGCTAAGTTTGAGTCAAATTCCCGGCCGAGTTAAAAGATTTTAATACATGGAACAATATTAATTATACATTATATGGTTTAATCATTCTCTCAAAACCCATCAGGGTATATCAATTGAGAGAGAAAAAGGCAGGATAAACTGTATTATCCGCTGAGAAATGTATATTATAAACCCATGTAGCTTCAATCTCCACAGATATATATGCCAACAATGTGTTTATGATGAATTTGTAATCTGTAATCACTCTATATCATTAGAGCAGAATAAATAGTATAAATAGTGTTACTGAAATATTATTCTCACCAGCACACCACTGTAATCATTTCTTATTGTTATAAAAATAAAGGTTGTTTCCCACAAACACACTAATGTAATCAATTAAAACACATGGTTGTGTTCAATCAGCACAAACTGTAAAATAACACATTTCTGCCAAGCAAGGGTTAAACAAAGTAACGGAGGTACAGAAGTCTCTGTAACTCCGAGCAACACTGTGTGTGATGATAGTAAAAGAAAATAAAGTTTGTAAGATACCGCTGCTGAAACCCACAGGTCCGACTGTGTACACTCAGGCAGCCGGAGGGTCAGGGGAGCGGTAATTACAACTGGAAGAAAAAAAAAGTCACCTTTGCTGACTGTATAGGAATTAACCGGAGTGATCCCTGATGCGTGGCATTGCAGGGTGTCACTAGCGGACTAGATGAGAGGGTGACTAGCAAAGGAGGGAAGTACCTGTGCAGTGCGATAAGTAAAGTATCAGCGGAGTTCTCTGGTGCCACATAAGAGTTCCCATCGGCGCCGATGGGAGTAACTGGACGCGCGTTTCATCCTCCAAGTGTGGGCTTGTTTGCCAGTATCAGCCTAAACAGCTGCTACGATATATTCCCCATCTGTTTAGGACTTTCAGTTCAGTTTCCAATAATGGGCTCCATTTACAAACGAGTTTCAGCTGTTAAAACTCGTTGCACATGATAAACAACACTTCGTCCTATTTAGTAATGCACGTTTAGGGTTTGGGCATAATAGCGCTATTTGTTAGCGTTTTATCATGAGAACAAATGGCAACCTTTATTTACTAATGAACAGTAATGATAACTTACCATTCCTTTTCCTTATATGAACTCGCCAGGTGCTGGCTTCTGATAAACAGCACTCACAAGCGCTGTGGTCCATCCCGTCCAATCGGTACAGCACCCAGCAAACACCCCCTCTCTCTCTACACCCCCCCTCCCGTTTAGTGTACAGCACCCGGCACCTGACCCCCCTATCTCTCTCTCTCTCTCTCCCTGCCCCATTGAGTATATAGCACCCAGCACCTGACCCTCTCTCCTCCCCCCCACCCCCCGTAGAGTGCACATCAGCCGGCGCCCTCCCTCTATCAGTATCCGGCGGGCCCCCCTTCCACCCTCCTGCAGCAGCAATCGATTGTCTCCATCCCAGCAATACAGCGGCAGCAGCCTTCCTCCTCAGCCCAGCAAACAACACCGTGTGCTGGACTGAGAAGGAAGATTGCTGCCGCTGCCCAGCAGTCGCAGTCGTACAGTGCATCCATAAAGTTAGCCGGCGGGAAGCCCACACCCTGCTCCACCACTGTGCATGTGCTGGACTTAACCCTCAGTGCGCATCTGCAAAGAATAGAAGTTGGAGAAAAAAATCGCCAGCACTATCTGCATAAGAAAAATAGCGCTGACAGGGGCAATCTTCTTTAGCGCTCGCACCTAGGATGTCTTTTAATAAATACACATTAAAAAATGAAAAATAACGCAGTGAACCATAATGAAAATTATCACTGCAAGTAGAACTCGTTAGTACATGGAGCCCAATATATGATAACGGAAATGTACAGTAACAAAATATAGAGCAATACATATACATTTTGAATGTGTTCATGCTCATATGAAAAGCCTACAGTAAGTTCCAAAGCACTGAAATATAATGTAGGCGTTTATCAAAGCTTAGAGATAGAGGGGGAGATGCAGTAAGCCTTGAAGAGTGATAAAGTGGAGAGAGAGAGAGAGAGAGAGAGAGAGAGAGAGAGAGATAAAGTACCAACTAATCAGCTCCTAACTGCCATTTTGCAAACACAGCCTATAAAATGACAGTTAGGAGCTGGTTGGTTGGTTAATAAGTTATCTCTCTCCACGGCCTACGTACATCTCCCCCAGAGACTCAAAGTTAGAAGTTCAACTGTAGGGGTGCTCTTCTCAACTATATCCCAAGCTCTTTGTATGCAGGTGTAAGCATAAATGCATCCAAAAATAGAGAGTCACTCACCAGTCTGTCTGCAAGAAATATTTACTAAAATCCATTAATAGCTACATACATGCACCTGTTGCTGGATTTAAGTATATAATTGTTGCAGACAGACTTTTCGAGTGCCTTTCTATTTTTAGATGTATATATATATATATATATATATATATATATATATATATATATATGTATGAATTTATATATTTAAATATAAGTAAAATTAAAATGCCACTGTTACACTAGTATGCATACTGTATATCATCAAAATGGTTGTGAAATCCAAAATTTCATAATTTAAATTATTTCCATGGGCACAGACAAAATACCCAGAAAGCAGAATGTGGGCTGATGGGACTTCGGTCCAATCTTTGTTGAACTATTTTCTTTGCGAGCAGCCTGGGGCAATGAGAAAGGGACAAGAAGTGGCTGTGTACAAGTCTAAGAAGTAGGTTGGATCTTGTCCTTTGCCTGCCAATGTCCTCTTGAAAAGGTCAGAACACATAAAATTTGGTGTAAAGCTTAGCAATGCCAGTTCACCCTCCTCGAGGCACCTACTCTGCTCTTCTAAGAATGCATGGGGGCCAGAACATGTGCACTGAAATCCCGTTCCAGAGCAGGGTGCCTTTTTGAGCACGCGCAAAGACAGGCTTCACTAAATAAGTGTTCGGCTCCCATGCATGATCAGGCAGTGTGGGTCCCTTCAAATATGGGCCCCATAGTGACCTTGCCCCCTGTAAGAGAATTACCACTGCTCCCAAACATAGTTATCAAAGCAATGGTTACTAAAAGCACATTGGTACTCATACTTACCTACTTTCTGGCTGCCCCCTTCGTGGCGGCTCAAACACATCATCGTGCCCCCTGCTGTACAGAGCCGATATTGCAGGCACTGTAAAACGGGAGCTACAATGACGCCATTCAGCACAAAATGCGTCATCGCAGCCTCCCTCCTCCCGGACTGCCCACTTGCCACAGGCGTTTGCGGGCAGCAACTGGGGGTGCGGGCCAGCGGCGCCGGTTCCAGGAGACTTGCCTACTCTTCCGGGTGGCCGGGAGCACCATCCGATTTTCGAGAGGCTCCCGGCCATTCTATGAGAGTAGGCAAGTATGCGGGAATTTTAAAAAAATGTGCAAAGGTTCAGTGCAGTTAATGGTTTGTGATGTCATGCACCTATTTTTCTGTAAATATATATACTACTATGTTAAGCAAACCAAGATTCCAGCATGTGTGTGCGTTTATACAGTCAGGTCCATAAATATTGGGACATTGACAGAATTTTCATATTTTGGCCTCTATTCACCACCACAATGGCTTTGAAATGAAACAAACAAGATGTGCTTTAACTGCAGACTTTCAGATTTAATTTGAGGGTAATTACATCCAAATCAGATGAACGGTGTAGGAATTACAATGGTTTCTATATGTGCCTACCACTTTTTAAGGGGCCAAAAGTAATGGGACAAACTAAACAATCCTAAATCTAACTTTCACTTTTTAATACTTTGTTGCAAAACCTTTGCAGGCAATTACAGCCTGAAGTCTGGAACGAATAGACATCACCATACGCTGGGTTTCAGCCCTGGTGATGCTCTGCCAGGCCTCTACTGCAAATGTCTTCAGTTCCTGCTTGTTCTTGTGGCATTTTCCTTTCAGTTTTGTCTTCATTAAGTGAAATGCATGCTCAATCAGATTTAGGTCAGGGGATTGACTTGGCCATTGCATAACATTCCACTTTTTAGCCTTAAAAAACTCTTTGGTTGCTTTTGCAGTATGCTTCGGGTCATTGTCCATCTGCACTGTGAAGCGCCGTCCAATGAGTTCTGAAGCATTTGACTGAATATGAGCAAATAATATTGCCCGAAACACTTCAGAATTCATTCTGCTGCTTTTGTCAGCAGTCACATCATCAATAAATACAAGGGGACCAGTTCCATTGGCAGCCATACATGCCCACGCCATGACACTACCACCACCATGCTTCACTAATGAGGTGGTATGTTTTGGATCATGAGCAGTTCCTTTCGTTCTCCATACTCTTCTCTTCCCATCACTCTGGTACAAGTTGATCTTTGTCTCATCTGTCCATAGGATGTTGTTCCAGAACTGTAATGGCTTTTTTAGATGGTCTTCCTGTTTTTGAGGCTCACCAATGGTTTACATCTTGTGGTGAACCCTCTATATTCACTCTTGTGAAGTCTTCTCTTGATTGTTGACTTTGACACATATACACCTACCTCCTGGAGAGTGTTCTTGATTTGGCCAACTGTTGTGAAGGGGTTTTTCTTCACCAGGAAAATAATTCTTCTGTCATCCACCACAGTTGTTTTCCGTGGTCTTCCAGGTCTTTTGGTGTTGCTGAGCTCTCCGGTGCATTCTTTCTTTTTAAGAATGTTCCAAATAGTTGATTTGGTCACACCTAATGTTTCTGCTATCTCTCTGATGGGTTTGTTATGATTTTTCAGCCTAATGATGGCTTGCTTCACTGATAGTGACAGCTCTTTGGATCTCATATTGAGAGTCGACAGCAACTGATCCCAAATGCAAATGTCACACCTAGAATCAACTCCAGACCTTTTACCTGCTTAATTGATAATGAAATAACGAGGGAATAGCCCACACCTGTCCATGAAATAGCTTTTGAGTTGATAGTCCCATTACTTTTGGCCCCTTAAAAAGTGGGAGGCACATATAGAAACCGTTGTAATTCCTACACCGTTCACCTGATTTGGATGTAATTACCCTCAAATTAAAACTGAAAGTCTGCAGTTAAAGCACATCTTGTTTGTTTAATTTCAAAGCCATTGTGGTGGTGAATAGAGGCCAAAATATGAAAATTCTGTCAATGTCCCAATATTTATGGACCTGACTGTATGTTTCACCATTACAAATTAAGAAAAGTGATAGCCCTAAAATGAGTGCAGCTTGGACTATTTAGTGATGTTTTTTTATGGTTTTATCATGCACATTTACTGATGTATTTATAAAAAATAAAACAATAAATAGAAAAATAGACTCATATATGATATTATGAGAATGTTTGCAAAGGTTCTGGAGAGAGTGTACACCTTGAAATGCGCCAAGTGGACAGTTAGGACTACTGACGAAGGAGAGAAGCTGTATGGATCATTAGTTCTGCAGCTAATACATACACTTACAGAGGTATTTAATATGGGAGCGAAAACTCTGTTTTTGCGTTAATATCGCACCTATGACGTCATTATCGCAGGTTTTAGTTTTACACCGTATTCAATTTCAAAGACTTTTCGCAGGTTCGAAAAGTCTTTGATAAAAAACGGGGATAACTTTTCACCATTGAATAGGTGTCGAAAAAAAGTGCAGAATTGGGGTTTAGGGGTCCAGGCTTAAAAAAAATAGCCTGCACCCCTGGGAATGACATTTAAAAAAGAACATGGCAAAAAAAAAAAAAAAATAGGGACTCTCCAAAAAATTAATTTTAAAATTGGGGTGAAAAAAAAATGGGAAAAAATTGTTTAACAATAGGGAAATAGGTTCAGGGTATTCTGCAAGTATGCGGCAGGTGTTTTCTAGAATAGATTTATAGCGGCAGGTGCACAATTGCAGAATTTTTAAAAACTTACTTAGGGACATCAAAATATGCTAGTACCCATTTTCATGTACCCCAAATTTGATGGGACCACTTAAAAAAACGAAAAAAAATAACCTAAGTGCTCTTCTGCAACACTTCTTCAATGTCGGGAAAAAACACCTGCTGCGCCTATTTAAATCCCCGACTTTCATTTAAAAGCTAAAACGGGGGTACCCATAGTGATCCCCCATGTTTTTACAACTTTAGAGGGGTCCTACAATTTTTTTAAGGAAAATTTCGTAACTTTACGCAAATCCCACTTCGCAGGCTCCCGTTTTCGTTAGTTTAATATTGAATACGGGGATAAGCGGGCGCGCGCCCGATACTTTAACGCTCCGATATAAAACGTAAACTTCGACAGCGAAGTTTACGCTTCATATTGAATACCCCTCTTAGAGAGGTGAGCTAGGTCACTCTGTAAATATAGTACAAATAATCATAATGATGGTAAGAGCTACTCTCTACATTATTTACTAGTTCCATAATTGGGTATCTACATTTTGTGCATACAAATTACTATGGAGTCAGCACCTTAAACCAAGATTAACATGGACTTGCTTTTAAATTGTAATAGTAGAAGAGATCGATTATAGGGCAGATAATATTAACTTTAGAAGACACGGGAACCTGTTCCGATGGCTCCAGGGTGTTAACTACAGAAGGCAGATTATGCTCCCAGAATATATATATATATATATATATATATGTGCATACAGAATCTGCCTACTGAACAAGCCGCAAACACGCACGATGTAAGCTGCTGGTGGTAACTCGCATTTAATCGGATCTGCCCATATACAGTATTTAGGGGCGGTAAGGGGGGTGGTTAGAAAAATGAATGTTTGCCTGACTGTTTAAACACTGTGTGTGCATAAATTAGCCACGGTGTCCTTGCTTTTAGCAGTAGAGCCCTCTACATGTCTGGAGACACGCTGTGTCTGCGTCATGTTAGACTTACTCAGAAGGCTGATGGCTGCCTGATCTGTGGTCGATGCTTCTGGTTTTGTGTGTGAGAGACGGATGTGAGATGCTTTCAGTGGGCGTCTCTAAGCACTAGACTACAGGTGAGTCATTGGCATATTTTTGCAATTGCAATCCTTGAGAGATTGCAGTTGCGATTGCATTAGTGTCTGTCTATGAATCAGGCCTTTAGCCACTGTTATGAACTCATAATTTAAACATACACACTGAAATGTCCAAAATTTCCCTATGATCTGAGTTCTTTCAGTATGGCAAAGCTGATCGAGTTAAAAACAACTGGCTGTTTACTAAAAGTGCAACCCTTAAAAAAATGACCATTGAATCAAGGTAAAAAGTGCTCATGTATGCTACAGACAGGATGTAGTTAGCATCCCTACAGTCAGAATAGTGAAAGATTTGGAAGGTAAGTATTAGGGTTAGGGTTAAGCACTAGGGGGAGGGTTAGTGTTAGGCTGCGGGAAGGGAAGGTTAGGGTTAGGCTGCGGGAGGGATGGGTCAGGGTAAGGGTTATTTATAATACTTATATAAATCTGTCAGGATTCTCACTGTTGGGATGCCGCTGTCGGTATTCTGACCGTCATCATCCTGACCGTCGGGATCCCGTACCTAACCCGCTACAGACTGCTACTTACCCATATGTGCATAAATGACTAAAAATTAATCAATTAAAACAAATCTCATGTGATGTAATAATACATATAAAACATAATTTATGCATTCCACAGTTCATAATTATTACTTAAACACAAATGAGTTACATATGGCTTTTCATTATACTCATATACTGAATGTATTAAATACTTGTCATTCAGAAAAGAAATATCAGATAAACTTGGGGGATTTCTATAGTCAACTGATAAAATGATTCTCTACATTTTTTTTGGTCAAAGCAATTTCCTTCTGTCAAATATGCAACATTTCTAAATTATGTGTAAAAAAAAAATGTGTTTGCTTTGTTACATGTAGACAAATTGTATGCTGCATTTCTCTTTATCCTGGATTAAGGAAACAATAAATCAATCAATCTAAATAAAAGTGGTAAGCACTATTTTGTTCCCAACCTATCCCGTGGTCTCTTTGCAGGCCTTGAAGTAAAGTCTTCTTGTCCCTTGGGCAATACGTTTCTGCTAATTAGATCTCCAGTCTGTAGCTTTCAAATGAATTGGAAATTCAAACACCAAATTGGAGATTTATCATAACATTACATTAACAAGCTGTCTTGCTGCGGAAAGTATTTCCACCTGAATAACGATCATAGTGTGGAATTCATTTTACACGATTAAACCTTCTGAAACAGCAGTCAGCACATAAAAGAAACATACCTGTTTAATTCATATTTCTGCAGTACAATAAACAGGCATTTCATGTTCAGAATGATGCTTTTAACCCTCACTGAAAATAAACACTAAGAATTGTGTAATGATTATGTCTGACAGTGCAAATACACTTCTTTCATGCTTGCTTTTTCTTTCTCTTGTTATTAGGTAAAGATCTATCATACTGGCATAAAAACACACAAAAAATCTCTATTTAAAAAAAACATTAAGTAACTATGTATCCAGGGTAGCATTGCAAAAGGCAGTGCAGCTGTTAATGGGTGCCTGCTTCACCTTTCATAGTCCCATTTGAACTTCAGATAGTTTCTCAATATCACCAGTGTACGGAAGCTCCCTAATACCCCTTTTATACTGGAGCTAAAACCCGGGTTATTGCAGGGTTAACTCGGGCAGCTCCTTGGTGTAAAAGGGGTGAGGGTTGGATGGCCGGGTCGAGTGCCCCGGCAATCCAACCCAGGTAAATAGCAGGGTTTAACACGGGAGTAACCCGTGAAACCCTGCTGTGTGTACGGTGCACTCCGGGTCTTGATGACCTGCAGTGCGCCACAAGCCAGCCGATTGGTCCGGCTTCCGTGGCGCTAGGAGATGACGTTATCTCCAAGCGTCCACTTTCACGCTGAAAAAGCCGGGTCTATGCAGACCCGACTGCGGTGTGAGCGGTGCCGACTCGGGAATATCCCGAGTTGGCGCCGGCTAAAGTCCGGGTCTGATCCGGATAGGAACCCTGTTCCAACTCCGGGTCAGAACCGGAATTTTGGTGGAAAAGGGGTTTTAGTGATCAGGCTGTGACTGATGTCATAATAACAAAAGCCTCTGGGGGGAATTCAATAGTTTTTTTGGGCATGCTAATTAATGAGCGCCCAGTTTGCTATTCAAATGTTCTGGGCGCTCATTAATTATTGCCCTCTTTGCCGACTGAAAGACGAGGTTTATTCATCTAAAACGGCTAAACCAGTCTTAATTTCTGGTTAGGGCGCGCTATCTGCGGTTAGCGCGCCCTAATCAGGGTGTTTCAGACACATTTCTGCTCGCGCTCTCCTGTGTGCGTGCAGAAATGCTGGCGCTGACGGCTATCGCGCCCTGACAGAGCAACAATTGCATTGCTCTGTCAGGCGTCGTAAGAAGAAAAAAAGCCGCCGGTAGAAAAATGTAATTCCCCCCTCTGAGTGAATAGTGAATGTTATATAGCTATGGCTTGTATTAGCTGGCATGAGTGGGAAAAGCTCAGTTAAAAGGTGGAGACCAAGAAAGTAGAGCACTGGGAGAAAAGGACCAGCGATGGTGGAGGAAGACAGAAGACTGTGAGGTCAAGCCTGAAGATGGAGGAAAGAAAATTGATCTGTATCAAAGCCTTGTATCTTGCTGGTTTGTTGCATTTGGTACCGGTAGTACTATCTATGTGTTTGTTTGCGGTGAGAAAAACATACCACAACTGTTAGAAACTGATTTAAACAATTACAGATGTGCCCTCACGCAGCTATCATTCCTACATCATTCCTGGATGCATCATGGGTTATTCAGGTGCGGCATAACATACTCAGACGTGAGAGAGTTTAATACCACTTTCAGTCCACCAGATGTCGCCTTTCCTGAACTACAGTACGTGGCGCATGCATCAAATAGTCAATGTAGTGAAATCACACTTAGGGGTAAATTTACTAAAGTGAGTATTTAGAAGTGAGTTTTAGAAGAGATGTTGCCCATAGCAACCAATCAGCTTCTAGCTGTTATCTTCTAGAAGGTGCTTGTTAAATGTTAAGTAGAATCTGATTGGTTGCTATGGGCAACATCTCTTCTAAAACTCACTTCTAAAAATTCTCACTTGAGTAAATTTACCCCTTACAATGTTTTAATATTCGGCTTTCTTGTTTCCTTCTACAATGTTGTGCGACAATTTATATAAATATACTAATCTTGATTGATATTATTACTATTATCATTAATATCATTATTATTAGCTTATATTTATTTTCTTATAGAGTATACAGCGGCTAAATGTTTGCATGTGTGACAATTTCCAATTAAGTGACCTTTCCTTCTGGATTGAGGCAGCAATAAAGGGGTACACATGTGTCAACACACATCTATCCTCCGTGAGCTACAAGTCACGTTACGCATGAGCGCATTGTGACTTGGTAGCACCAAGCATCTTTTCATGTGACTTTTTCCCTTCAAATGTGTCTTATTTGCACAGTGGTGCGAATAGGACACACAAGTAGCTTCTGTTAAATAAAATAATATAGGCATGCTGCACATCGTTTTAATCAGCAGAAGCTTCTTGCATCCTATTCGCATCGCTGTGCGAATAATATGCATTTAAAGGGAAAAAGTTGCAGGAAAAAAGGCTCTGCACTACGAAGTCACACTACAGCAACTAGAAGGGCTGTTTAACACACAAGGAGGCTAGGTGTAGAAGGACACATCTGGTGTCTGGTGGAATGTTTCATTAATAAAACATATTTCTCTACAGTGTTTGTGTCCTGTCATTTATGTAATTTTTTTTTACAGTTGGACTAAAGTTGGGCCTTAATACCGGGGCAATGGGCATGCTGGCACTTGTGCTATGATATGTGCCATCATGCCCTGGCAATAACATAACCTCCATACCCACCGCTACCAGGGGTATGGAGAAGAATCCTAGTGTGAACTAGGGCTGGTTGGACCCAGGAGGTGGGGCTGGTTGGACCCAGGAGGTGGCCCCCCACACTTTTTTTTTATTTTTTCAGGCACCACTCTCCTGTGGCAACCAGCCCTGGTGCAAAATAGTTAGGGCTGGGGTAATGATGGTCGGAGTACCCCCACGCTGTTGGTCTCCCCTCTATTGATCCACTAGGCATGGCTAGGTGCTGGTAATAGAAAAAATGGGGGTGGACCCAAGGCAATCCCCCAATTTTTAACATACCAATCTAGGCACAAGTGCTAGGCCTGGTTAAACTTGGAGATGGGGGGGGGGGCGTTCTACTCTTATTGTTTATTATTCATTACTTTTTATATATATATATATATATATATATATATATATATATACACTGTACAACGGCTAAATAAATGTACTGTGTAATGTGGTACTCCAAACAGACACACAATAAGGATGAATGGAGACCTGAGACAAATTCAGAATTGGTAAGCAACAATTTCTGAGTGATAATTCAACTCCATGTGCAAACTCACCATAGAAATAAATGGGGCCACACTGTTTGGTCAGTTGCCGGCAACTCCCACACCACTAACCAATCAGAATGGTTCCATTCTTTCCTTTGCAGAGTGTCCCAGAATGGCGTCTCCGTTGCAGTATGGTCCCAAAAGAGACCAATTGCATCGTCTGCTGTGGTTTTTTTGCCAAGAACCCTTGGAACAGAAGAGAACCTTTCCCCCTTGGATAAATGGGTAAATGAGGGTGTCTGCAAGAGTCTTTATTTAATAAAACAATTTTCTCTATGAAGTGTTTGTCCTGTCATTTGTTGAATATTTTAAGTAGGCAAAAACCCAGGGTTCCCCACTTCACTTAGGTGCAGCAACACCCATGTATATTATGTGTCTTACTTGTAGAGCTGTCAGACCGGCGCTACATGACTGACTGCCCCAGGCAACGGGTCCTGAGGGCAATTGGACGTAAAGGTAAATTTCCCCGATTTCTCATTATTTCCGATCAGTTTAGGTAGATTCAGTAAGGTGGGAAATTCTCATCTAATGTACATGAAGGACATTACAAAACATTTCCTATGGGGTCTAAACATGCCTATTTGTGCCACAGGATGCAGATATTTTATTTAATAATAAATAAAGGACATTTGCTTTCCAATTCCTCTCCCCAAAAAATACTATTGTAACAGAGACTACTGTTCTGTATAAAAGACTAGAATTCCTACAGAATCTACTTCCATTGTGAAAAATGCCACAGGTAAGGGATGACAGAAGGAGAAAAAAAAAAGACAAAAATATTGGAAACAAAATAATATCCATGCGATTTCATCATCTATGGATATACACTTGTTAGGTAGAGGGAACTTACGGCCCTTGAATAAATGCATTAAATTACCGCACTGTGACTTTGACATGGATTATCCAAACTGCTTTGGAAAATTATATATGTTACAAAAGAAAAAAAGGAGTAAAAAAATATATAATGGAGAGGAAAACCTTATTCACCACAGTAGTGTGCCCGGCATCAACTCAATATCCCGGAATATCCGTAAGTGCAGGGCATGCCACCAAGAGTGATGAGAAGGGGGTGTCTTTAAGACACACCCATTTTCTTGTGGTCACACCCCATTTTCGGACGCGCGTGTACTGTATATGATGTGTTCCATCTATGGGTCTGGCAAGTCATGCTAGGCTGCATTGACCCTTTACTTTGGAAGTTAAATTGGAGGTCCTAATTATGAATCATACTAAAAAATGTAATCTATTTTTTTTTTTTTTTTTTTTTAGAGAGGGAGGGGGCGGGGGTTAGGAGTTGGAATAGTTAACCTAAATTGTTTGCTTACAAAAAATGTTCATGTGCATTTCTGCATTTGGATTCTATGTGTGATGCCCAGGACATTTACATACATTAAAGTATGTGAACTGTTTCTATACCACCTTTTTTATTTTTATTTTACTGGTGTCCAAGTCTTAAGTACTTTGTTGGTAGGAAATATACAACAAACAAAAAATTCAGTACAGTAAACCGTTCTTTCTGAAAATTTTTAAATCTCTGTGTGATGCACTGGACTTGAATGTATGTAAATGTATGTAAATGCCCCCTGCGTCGCACAGAGAATCACCTATTTTATAAGGTGGTGGCAACTTAACAGGTGTCACAGCGGTGCAAGAACAGCTAGAATTCTTAGTAAATAGCATACATCATGCAGAAGCATTGGAAAACCTTTACTGATGTAGACACGTTCATAAATAAAGTGAAAAAGTCATATCATTAAATGGCTTTTTTATCTTTGATACATCCTTACATATGTTATGACATGGAGTCACCTAAGAGGCTTATAAGTGTGCCATGCTTGCAGGCTGTTCACCTGGGCGAAACTGGGGGGAGAAATCAAAGGTGGTGCCATGAATCTCATCATTGTGGCCCCGCACCCACTGAACAAAGCTGCAGTTTACAGCTTTGTGCAATGGGTGGGTTGTGGATTGCATAGCAATGCCGCTTTGTCTAGGTAGCAGACCTACTCTCTTGGGAGTCCGGGAGAGTACCCAAAAATTCTTGTAGAGTAGGCAAGTAAGAGGTATGTGTAAAGCATACATGCCTACCCTCCCGTTTCAGCCGGGAGTCTCCCAAAAATTGGGTGCCGCTCCCGGCCCCCTAGAAAGGCAGGCAATCATACAGGCGGCCGCCCCCGTGGTAAGAAGATAAACCCCCGCAGCGGGGGGAATTACGCGATTCATGTTGAATCGTGTAATTTTGGCCATGCCCCCTTCTTCACAATGCCGGTATACTTGGCATTGTGTAGCGGGGCCAAAATAACACGATCGTGTGGCCACACCCCCCTGCTATGCCAATCTGGCTGCTCCCTCTCGGAAGGGGCAGCCAGAATGTCGGCAACCCTGATGTAGAGTGAACTAACAAAATGTCAGAACATGTGAGGATGAGCAAACAGATGTAGACAATATTCTTAAGATAGAAAAAACACCACAGCAATGTTGTACTGTACTGCAATGCTCCCTACAAAATAAAGAGTACAATATTTGCAAACTGCATACAAAACTACACCACTCAAAGATGTGAACATTTCAAACTACCACCAATACCAAATTATAAACATTCACTTTGCTCTGCTGTGCTCACATACAATAAAGTATTCCAGGAGGTAATAATTACTTGGCATACACAGTCAGAAAGTGCCATTTCTCCCCTCAAATGCTGCCTGCATTCTTATGGTTTAAATCTGGTCACATTGTATCACAATTCCAGATTTGCATTTGAGTCAAAGGCACGTTTCATAGCTAATTATTTGTGAAGAGACCTTTTCCAGTTCATATGCATGATCCATATTTATACAGCACCATTTTACATCTTTTCAACCTCTCTGGTATGTACAAAATAAAACAGAATAAAAGTAGCAAAAACTCCCCTCTTGCCTGCATAAGCTCCATGAAATGAAAGAAGTCATTTATTTAAACTGAAAGATTAAAAATCGTTTTATAGTCATTCATTTTTAAGGTGCTGCAGTACTCTAATTCTGGATAGTGTGGGAAACGGAGAGCTGCACAGTTAGTACTAAGTCATGTACTAAGCCTTAGAGAGAGATAAAGTGGATGGAACCAATCGGCTGTTACAAGTCGCGGTCACAACTCGTTTTCTGCTAGCAGTTTACCTCTTACTGACGCTGTTGTTGCGGCGCCATCGGTTGCCAGGTGATCAGCACCCCTCAGAAAGTCACATGCTATCCATAGCACAGCGTGATTGGATAGTATTCCTATTTCTACAAACTGGACTTTTTACCGCCTTGCCGACTATAGCGTTCCTGTAGGTTCCCCCGGCTCGGCTGCATGGTCAGCATTCTGAACCTCCTTGTGGTGAAAATTCTAATATTTCTGCAGTAGTTTCGTATTGTCTTGGGCACTCCAGCCTCTCCAATGGCTCCCTAGCCGCACCAATACTTCCGTGCTGCCATCGGCTCTCAGGGCCGCAATACTTGCTACCAGCGTTCTACCATCGGCTCTTGGCGCATCATTGTCACCTAAGCCGCACCAGCAGCTTCCGTGCTGTCTCCTGCTCTCCAGCTTCTGCAGCGGCTTCCTAGCCTCACCAACACTGGTGCGCAGCCATCAGCTCTCAGGGCCACAGCACTTGCTACCAGTATTCTACCTTTGGCTCTTGCCACATCATTGTCACACAAGCCGCACCATTGGCACATTTGCGGCACCTTCAGCTCTCAAAGCCACAGCACTGCTATCAGTTTTGTATCATTAGCTATCACCGCACCATCTGCATATTTGCCGCACCATCGGCTTTCATAGCCGCAGCACTTGCTACCAGTTTTTGTACCATCACTATTTCTGCACCATCGGCACACAAGCCACACCATCGGTATATTAGCAGCACCATCGGCTCTCAAAACCACAGCACTTATTACCAGTGTTCTACCATTGGCTCTTGCCGCATCATTGTCACCCAAGCCACACCAGCAGCTTCCGTGCTATCTCCAGCTCTACAGCTTCTGCAAGGGCTTCCCAGCCGCACCAACACTGCCGTGCTGCCATCGGCTCTCAACGCCGCAGCACTTACCACAAACTTTCTACTATCGGCTCCCTAGCCACATCAATAGTTTACGTGCTGCCATCGGCTCTCAAAGCCGCAGCACTGCCACCAGTTTTGTATCATCGGCTATTGCCGCACCATCAGCACACAAGCTGCACCATCGGCATATTTTCTGCACCATCAGCTCTCATAGCCGCAGCACTTGCTACCAGTTTTGTATCATTGGCTATTGCCGCACCATCGTCTCACAAGCTGCACCATTGGCTCTCAAAGCCGCAGCACTTGTTACCAGCTTTTTACCATCAGCTCTTGCTGCACCAACGGCACACAAGCCGCAACATCAGCTCTCAAAGCCGTACACCAGTTTCTAAGCCATTTCTCTAATTGTTTTTTTTCTTGTTGTCCCACTCACCACTAGATTCCATTGTACTTTCGTGTGAACCACTACCACCCCGAGTATTAAGACCAGACGGCTGCCTATGTACCGGTGAATACGACCAGTTCTACGGGAACAACTGGCGGTTGTTATTGGTGGAAGACCACATCAGCTTTGTTCTAGTTGGTTCACATGGGGCAGGCTTTGGCAATCATAACATCAGCTCCAGTCAGTTTTCAAATACAACCTGTAAAGTGACAGTTAGGAGCTGATTGGTTGGTACTTTTATATCCATCCACTTTAGCTCTCTCCAAGGCTTAGTACATAGACTCCATAATAGAAACATAGAATTTGACGGCAAATAAAAAACACTTGGCCCATCTAGTCTGCCTTTTTTTTCACTTTGATATACAGTTCCTTCCTATATAGCATACTAGCTGAAGTACCTGATGTTTCCCTGGTTTAAATCTTCAATTTATTAATTTTTACTCTGTGAAGTTTTCATCCAAATCAATCCAGTGGAAGACCCAGAACAGGCTCCCTGCTCCCTGGGTCAAAGTTCTGCCCGGCGCACTCCGTCGTGGGGTACAACTGGGACCCAACCACTCCATTAGGCATACCAGTCCAATTGCCACCACTCTGTGAAGTTCTCATCCAAATCCATCCAGTGGAAGGCACAGAACAGGCTCCTGGGTCAAATTCTGCCCCGCATACACCAACAGGAGGTCCGACCAGGACCTCAACCCCCTTGTATGTCTTCCGGGATTTAATGCCACCACTCTGTGAAGTTTTTGTCCAAATTATGTGATGTCATCCAAATCCACCCTGTAGAAGGCCCAGAACAGGCTCCCTGGGTCAAAGTTCTGCCCAGCATCCCTGGGTCTAAGTTCTGTGGAGCATACACCAATGGGCGGTCCAACCGGGACCTCAACCCCCTAGTATGTCTTCTTGGATGCAATGTTACAAATCTGTTCAGTTTCCATCCAAATGGAAGGCTCAGAACAGGCTCCCCGGGTCAAAATTCTGCCCAGGGTACACCAATGGGAGGTTCGACCGGGACCCTAACCCGCTAAAACCTGCCCAGGATGCAACTGAACCACCTTGCATTGGTTTAATCCTAATTGGTGCATGAGTGATCGAATGCATAACCGGACAAAAAAACACATTATATATAAATAAGATAGGAGTAAAGGCATATGTTTCAGAAAACACATCACCAAGCATTTACAGTAAAAGCGCACTCGTGTTATGACCTAAATTTTTAAAGGGCAATGTATTTACTAGCCAAACAGAGCAAAGGCATTGCCCTTTTCAATTTTGTCCATAAACACAATCAGAAGTGTGGGTTTTAGAACCAGACGCTTATTAAATAAACCTCCATGTGTATAAGGAAAAGTGGCACTGGAAAAGTTAATCCTATGTGCTGCAGTGGAAAATGGGTTGTGTAGAATAAATAATTAAATTAAATAAATTTTGTGTGCAGTAGCACCAGGCTGAGTCTGAACTGTAGGTTATGCACTGACAGGGTGGCACTCCCAGTACAGACAGGATTAAGGGGTCTATTTATGAAGCCGGGTTTTTCATAAACATATGCAGATTCGCAGAAGGAGCTTTTTAAAGGTGCGAAAGACTCTTCTGATATCCCAGGAATGTAACTCGCACTGAGGAGCTCATTCAGACCTGCTCGCTAAATGCATTCGATGGCACCCAGCATATGCAAAGCCAGCACATGCCCTGCAAGGCAAGCGATTGTACGGCAAGGCATTAGTACACCCACTATGTCTTGGCGTGTGATCACTTTGTGTATGCAGATGCCCACCAGCCATTCATAAGACACCTACTTGCGCATGTCATCTCCTGGAAGTGCATGAAAACATTGGTACATTGAGCACCATCGGATGTGCTCGCCTCACTTGAGGTTGACTATACCTTTCCGCAAGCATTGCGATCACTTCAGTGTGAAATACAACCATGTGACGTGTACTGTGACAATGCCTTTTAATTATGCACGCCTTTGAAATGGCGTTGAAACACTCAGACACGCCTGCGTTCATACCTCCACTCCCCAGTTTCTAGTGGCCTGTCCCTGTTACCACCCACAAACGCCCTCTCCTGTCACTCATTCAACTGTGCTGTATATGCTGGGCAAGCGAGAGCTTCCCAATCTTTCGCAGTGGGTCGCGCATACGCATGCGCAGATTGCAAAAATCATCCAGCTACGAGCGATCGCTTCCTAGCGAGCAGATCTGAATCGCCCCCTGATAGCAGTTATCACTAATGCTGTCCCTGCAAGTTACACTTAGTACATCGTTGGGACAATCATGCAAAAAATGAATATTCTGGCTGCAATATGCATTGAAAAAAATGTAGCACTACCGCGACATTCGCAGAACGGACCCTGCGCACACGCAGATTCCTGATAATCGTGCAATGCTGAATTAGCCCCACTGTCCTTTTAAGACCATTTGATTGCAGCTAATAAACATATATCTTTATGTTCTATACCAATCATAAAGGGTCAACCTTAAAATAAGTCTATGGCATACCTTAAAATGGAAATACAGTATTTGTCCTGATTTCTCAAGAATCCAAACACATGCCAACTTCGCTTTTGATTGGATGAATAAGATGTTAAACAGCTAGCTGTTAATATCATCAAGAAATCAATATGCTTTACATACATAAATCATTTGCAACATAAGCATATTGGTTCACAGTAGTAGGCAAAATCACAACATGGAGCTCTGATAAAAGGAATACAATTACACACCACCATTTTTGCCACTAGAGAAAACTTGGAACAAGGAAGAAGCAAAACCTTCATGTAATGAATAAGAAAAGTTGCAGGCCCTCTACTGAGTCTTTATATCAGACAGAATAATGAATGTTAAGGACGTTAGCATAAAAAATTCATAACATATAGAATATTCCACATATTTAAATTAGCTCACAACAGCTTTTCAGTTTCAAATTCTCAACATCAGCTTTTTTGCCTTTCTTGTCACCCCTGGGATTTGTTAATATGTATTAACTGGCTAAATGATGACAGTAACCGCACTACAACAGTTATTTTACAAGAAATAACACGAAAGTGTAAGAAAAAAAATTATTGAATACTTAATAATTACATTTTATTGGCCCTATTCAAGCACTTAATCCATAATAGACCATTAGGGTTTAACCTTTATGTTTCCTCGAAGTCAACAGAAGCCAATGATTTTTTCAGAAAAATGTCTGAGATAAAGGTACTAATAAATATGTATATTAGGGTCATAAAACAGTGGGAACAGATGTCGGGCACTGTCTGTGATGTGTTTTTGCTACTATTGAACCATTCAGGGACTGATGGATATATTTCCATTAGCAAGGGAAGGAAGGCTGATTCAATTTACAATATTTTCCTAATGAGAATGTAGATATTATCATGGCAGATGGCTTAAATGAAATAGCACATGTGTAAAACTTTCTGCCTAGACTTTAACCATCCACTACCTTATTATTTTTAGTAAATAAATGATTTTACTTTGCCTAATTTGATTTTCCTGTTAATGCATAAAATGGAAATCACTATTTTAACTTTTGTTCCCTTCATTATCTGAATTGCTATAAATAGCAAAAGTAGAATTTTTATATGATGTTGTAAGTGTAAATTGGATATATAGGGGTCTATTTACTAAGCTGTGTTAGGACGGAGATAAAGTGAACAGAGGTAAGGTACCAGCCAATCAGCTCCTAACTGCCATCTCACAGGCTGTGTTTGAAAAATGACAGTTAGGAGCTGATTGGCTGGTACCTTATCTCAGTTCACTTTATCTCCTAACACAGCTAATAAATAGACCCCTTAAACGTAAGGGGCCTATACATCACCAATCAGAAAAGAAAAAAAAATATATTATGTGATTTTTTTCCCCCCAATTTAAAGATTCCCTAATCCACCAATCTACACCCATACATTACAGACATGTTTCAATCATTTGCAGATCATTTTCAAGAAAGACAGATCTGGCAATCTTGAAAGGCTCATCATTTTACTAGTAAAAGTCTGCAAATCGTCTGAATGTTAGCATACGCTAGAAATCCGACGAATTCCAAAGACACAATGTTATTATTGTTTTACACCTTTACATTAAAAGGACAATTAAAGAACATTTTATTTAAATCCTCCTTAGTAAAAAAAAAAAAATAGTTTTCCACTGTTGAAAAATCCTGAAAAGTTAAATATCTGTGCAAAACTAGTGCTCTAGCTCTACTGGGCCTTTGGATAAATGGGCCAGTGATGTACATTCCAGCTCCAAGCTTTTATGAGCTTCATGAACTCCTTGGTGGCAGCGACAACTACCAAACTTTCAGTTTCATGGCACTCCTCTTTCATTTGTACTACAGTACATCACTGGAAGTCACACAAAATGGCACTTGATAATTGCTGCTTTAATATAGGTGACTCATAATGATTATGCCCAGGGGTGGTTTAAGAGAGGAGAGAGCCCTTGTGCAGGCTCAGTGCAGGCCTCCTTCTCCCTGGCGGCTTAGTAGACCCCTGTTTTGTGCCAGAGTTTACTGCGCCTGTGCAGGTCTCCGAGAACATGGCACCTGTGCCATCTTCCCGGTGACTTCTGCTCTACCGCAGATGCACAAATCACCAGGAAAATGGATGCTGTGTAATTTTCCTGGTGACTTCTGCTGCTCAGCTGCACCATCCGTTGTGGGACTCTGCATAGCACTGGGTGAAGGTTGTATAGGGAAGAGGGGGGACTACTACACTGCACTGCACACCCTGCACCCATTATAGACAAGCCAATGATAATGCCATATAGCATAAATACACACACACCATCCAGCAACAGCTGCAATTGTTATTTTGCTAATTTACGTATCAAGAACCCTCACTTCTTCGATTGTAAGGAAAGTTGGACTGTTGGTTAGTGGATGATTGGATAAAAGTGGGTCTGTAATGTATGGTCAGCTTAAGTTCATTTGAGTCATTTTTAACCTCTGTTTCATGTAATTTTATGTAATCTGTTTTTATCACGATTCAGTCAGTGTGCAGCACAGCATAGTATGTGATGATAATACATAATCGCACAAAAGGTGCGTGACACCAATGCTTGCCCACTAATCTGCTCATATCATCTTGACATATATCAGTAGGTGCTGAGAGTTACAGTTTTGAGATCCGCATGTACTTTGTGCAAAATGCAGTTTTCTAATGCTAAACTCACAGACAACAAGGCACTTTGTGATGGCATAAAAATAGTTTCATTAGTGATAATTAATATGTGTATTCAAAGAAATATGAAAATATAAGTATTAATGTATTGGAGTGTAAAAAAAAAAATTGCTATTTATTTTAAAGGGGAAAACACTGCCAGAGCATATATAAAATTCTGCCACGAGCTAATGTAGCAGATTATGTGGCATACATTATCTTTTAATTCTGCAACTGTTTTCATCACCCCAACAAGCCCAGGGCCAGCTGTATGGTTTTCCAGTCACCTCATCAAGTATATAGGTCCTGTTAGTACACTCTGGGACTGATTCAGCAGCAACTGTGTACGCAGATGTAGCGATTGTTAGCTATTGAGCATGCATATAAGCCGCACAAAAGGAATCCATCGCAGAGTGTGACGGGCTGAGAGAAAAACATACACAGCTTGAGTACTCACTGCTTGTGGTCAGACCTGCTGTAGATGTGCATCACGAACCGATGTGCGTCGATGGTACCGATGTTTACGCAGACTAACTACAGTGGACGGATATGAGAAAGATGTAGTGGGCGGGTGGTTGAGCTGTGGCAGGCATTAGTATATTTTCACATCTGCGTTGCATGCAATTTCGCAGCTGCGATCACTGCTGAATCAAGCCCTCTGTTGGGCAAATTTACTAAAGCTTTTAAAACTGAAAAGTGGTGATGTTTCCCATAGCAACCAATCAGATTATGTCTATCATTTTCTAGGATGCAAGAGAGAAATTATAGCTAGAATCTTGTTGCTTTGGGCAACACCACTACTTTTAGCTTTAGTAAATCTACCCCTAGGTTTCTGTAGCATTTTGTTGCCATCCCTGCATGTGATTCAAACTTACTGCATCCCAGTCTAGCTCTCTTAAGTATTATATTTGCTTTAGACTGTAGCCTTGAACTTTCAGTCTCTGGGGTAAATTTACTAAAGTGAGAGTTTTTAGAAGTGAGTTTTGCCCATAGCAACCAATCAGATTTGAGCTATTATCTTCTAGAAGGTGCTAGTTAAATGTTAAGTAGAATCTGATTGGTTGCTATGGGCAACATCTCTTCTAAAACACTTCTAAAAAACCTCTAATTTTAGTAAATTTACCCCTCTGACTTGTCTTGTGTATCCCGTTTTCTCTGTTTCAGGTGCTTAGTGCTAGTCCTGATTTCATTGATACCTTGTAACCCTCATTATTCCTTTTTTATACTTCAAGCTATTATTCCAAGTAATTTGATGGCAGCAATACGGTCTAGAGTAAGCTGTGACCATTTATTTAGTTCCCCAGTAATGCTTTGGGTGGGACATCCTTCCCTTCACCCCATCTTTGTGTTATTCATGCATCAGTCTTGTATGCTGTTCTTTGCGGTGTGTGTCCTGTTTATGTTTTCAGTTGATTCCTGCCTGAAATAGCATTATAGTGTTCAATTCAAGTAGGTGCGACTATATGCCTCACTTATGGTAATGGATTATTTGAGGATTTTTGTTTGCAGTCCCATGGTGCTGCGTACAAAAATCCATGAGTCATGGGTGAGATTGGGCTACAAGGGGGGGGCAAGTTGTGAGGTCATTGGCTATGTTTCCACGTCATTACAACGGCAACTCGCCCCTAATTGAACTGACCCTTAAAAATCCACAGACTTTACTTTGTCATACACATAAGTGTTGTTGTTTATGAAGGCTTTAATAGTAAATTAAACCAACTCACTATGGATAAGGAGCATTGACAACAGAAAAAGACAACCACAACAATAATTATATTTAGTCCATTGAAAGAAAAATGACAATTATTTAGTTGCTTACAATGTATTGGAGTTAATGACATGCAGTATTTCTTCTTTTAAATCCCTTTTTTTTATACTTAATTGCAAACAAAGTAAATATGCAATATCTCTTTGACCTGACACAAATCTGAACATTTTTAGTTACAATTGATTAATATATTCATGCACTGGCCAAAATGATCATGATGCACTGGGTTTAACATTTTTAAGCAAATATTATAGAATACATTACACAGCTGACTGCTTTCACTTTCTCAAAACACCATTATCTATTGCTAAATAGCTTTGTGTGAGCATATGTGCATTGTGTATTCTTGGCCAAATACCTATTGGCAAACACATTTTAGCATTAATTGTATAAATTTTCTCACAACTACCAATGGGAGCTAAATATTTAAAAGCTTATTTAATAATAAGGAGTAAATAAAACACATTTTCAAAACAATTGGACACTTGATTTTTAGTCTACATTGCAGTACACAGATTATGGAGAATATTGTAAGCTAATGAAGCACCTTATAATTGCTGCAGTTTCTATTTTCATGTAGTGCTGCCTGTGCATCTTTTGCTAATAATCAGGGACACAGCTAGACCTACTGTATCAGGGCTCCATTGCAAAATGTCTACATACCCAGAGCACAGGACAAACAGAGAGTATCATCTGCAAAGCAGTGTATAGCGCTTGCGAGCGGGTCTGAATCAGGCCCACAGTGTGCTATACACAGTGTGGGTTGGATACACCAATAGTGCACTTACTGTGACAGCAGTGTCGGCAAAGCGGGGTTGCTGACGGTGTCCTCAGTACATGGAATGGCAGTGCTGCAGTGCTGGCAGCGTCCGCAGGGAAGGGTACCGGTGCGGGGGTTCCAGTAGTGTCTTTAGTGCAGGTTGGCTGACTGTGTCGGCAGTGCGGAGGTGCCAGCGGTCTTAGTGCAGGTTTGCTGGCTGTGCCGCCAGTGCGGGGGTGCCAGCGGTGTCTTTAGTGTAGGTTTGCTGGCTGTGTTGGCAGTGCGGGGGATGCCAGCGCTGTCTTAGTGCAGGTTTGCTGGCTGTGTCGGCAGTACGGGGGTGCCAGCGGTGTCCTCATTGCAGGTTTGCTGTGTCGGCAGTGCGGGGGTTGCTGGCGGTGTCCTCAGTACATGGAAAGGCAGTGCTGGCAGTGTTCTCAGTGAAGGGTACCGGTAATGTCAGCAGAGCGGGGGTGCCAGCGGTGTCCTCATTGCAGGTTTGCTGACTGTGTCGGCAGTGCAGGGGTGTTCTCAATGCAGGGTGCCTCAGGTGGTGTAGGCAGCGGGGGATGCTGCCAGTGGGGGTGCCGGCAGTGTCAGGCGACAGGGGGATGGCAGGCGCCATCTTCTTTTCCTCTTTTGTGCTGTTTTCAATGAGCTTACCGCTGAGAGCCGTGACAGACGGCTTTCTAAGCCAATCAGTGTTAAGCCTGCTCAAAACAAAACCACTCACGATCACGATGCGATACGTGTCCCCGCTGTTCGCACATCGCATCGTCAGACCTGCCGTGCAGTAGGGCAGATCTGACAATCTGGGACACAATGCACTGGAAAAAAAAAAAAGTTAAGATGCACGATAGATCTTAAGTCAGATTGGATGCTTTTTACTCCAAATCGTGTGTAGGACTGCCGGGGAGCTGCCGGAGGAGAGTTCAAGGGAAATCATACACAATGTCGGATCGTAGGCACATCGCTAGGTGTGTGGGCACCTTTAGATGCACCAGGAGATTGCACTTATTAATTTGTTAAGCAAAATTTGTATATATGTGTGCAATTGAGTCTGTATATGAGGCACATCAGAACCTGGAGTGGAAAAAAGCAGCAACACCATAGCACTTTGTATACAGATATCAAATAAACCAGTGCAGTCTCTTGCATTGTAACTAAGAAGCACTATCGACCAAAAAAGATGAAAAAAAAAAAAAATAACCTTGGCACATGCAGAGTGGAAGGGGACCTGGTGCACCAAGAGTGGCAGTGAGGTATCTATAATGGGGCCAGGGAGGCCCACACCGCACCCATATTTTTTAATACTTACCTCTCTGGAGTCCCACATCGGCACTATCAGCCTGAAAAATGGTACATGACCATTTTCCCGGTGTTTTCCGCATGTGCAGTAGGGAAATCGCCGGAGAAATGGCTGCTGCGCCATTTTCCCGGTGATCTGCACATGTAATGTAGACTCTGGGCACAGACTAGTGCCCAGAGTCTACTGCTGCGGCGCTGCGCTCAGTGCACTGCCAGCCACTGGAGAGAGAGGAGGGGGCCCCGAATGGAGATAGCACACGGGTCACCTCCTCTCTTAATATGCTCCAGAAGAGGGGCTACAGTATTTGCCATGACTTGAGCAAAAAAAAAAATGTAATAGGCACGTGTATAGATTTATATATAATGAAAGATCCGCGCTCAACATATAACTCAGCACTATCATTGGTAATACAGTAATTGTAAACGAGACTATGTGAGACCAGTTCTTATTGTATTGTGTTTATTTGGATACAAGGGGTCATAATCGGGAGTAATACTATTGTGTGTTGTTATCAAGGTTAATGAGTGCTGTTTTACAGTATTTACAGTGGTGGATCGTCTGTATCCCCACACACTCATACATGTACATAGATAAACAATGCAACCAATGATATAAATAAAAAAATGTAAGGAATGAAAAGGTTATATTAGAAAAATTAGAAAAAAATTTGAAAAAATTGGTATGCAATATTGGAGAAAAATATGTCTAAAGCTTGTGTCACTCCGAATTTGAGCTTACTTGAGGTGGTGCCCAGTACAGACCTCCATTAGGTCATAGACAGTAATATGCGTGGTCAGGTGGGTGTTGGGGGCTGCGGGCCTGATTCAGACCTGCTCGCAAGCGGGTCGATGGTCCCCCACTGCGCATTGACACGCCGGAGCCAGCTCCAGCGTGCGCATGCGCGAGACCTGGCCAGCGACGGGCGCTCCGTCACTATGGGTCTCGCACCAAAATGGGGCGGCTGTCGATTGTGATTGACAGGCAGGGGGGGTGGTTAGCCAAACTATTAGAGCCGGAAGCTAACTGGGACTTGCGATGGACAAGCCCGATGGTCGCGACCATCACCTGGCCGCTCGCAAAAGCTGTGGGTGGCCACCCACAGCTTAGTGAGCAGCCAGGAGGCCGGCTCTGAAAAAAAAAAATTGCCGCCCTGATTCAGAGCGAGCGTTCTGAAAGAGCGCCCGGCTCTGAATCAAGGCCTGTGTCCTGGTGGGACATCGTCCTGTTTCCCCAGCTGCACAACTTACCCTTCCATATATAGATTGTAAACTCCACTGGGACAGGAACTGACGTAAATGACCAAATATTATCTGTGCTATATAAATAGCTTAATAATAAATACATGCATTCTAATGAAATGTTGCGCATTCTTCTATATAGCAAATAAAGACTAGCTCCAATTTGATGTAATAAAAATACTTACATTATTGCAAATTGTATTACAGGTTGAGTCTCCTATATTTATATATTCCGAAATACATACATAATATTCCGAAATATGGATTTTTTTGAGCATGATTGAGATAGTAAATTTTTTGTTTTTTGATGGGTCAATGTACACAATTATTAAAAATATTGTGTAATGCAAATTGAACAAAAACATTTAAAAATGTTGGGAAGTGTGTAAATTATTAATATCACAAACACCATCATTAATTTACATTCTGACTATGACCACTAAAAGGCACGGAATGGGTATGAAATACCGCCGGCCGCATGGACGGCGGTTCGATTCCCATCAGCCGCAGCCCGACAAGACCAGAGTTAGAAGCAGCGGAAGCCCGACAGCGCTGGAAACCCGATCGTGGATAGGTGAGTATCTACTAACCTAACCCCCCTAACCCCAACCCTCCTTAGGGGTGCCTAACCTTAACTTCCCCCCCAAGTGCCTAACCCTAATCCCCCCTCTAAGTGCCTAACCCTAACCACCCCCTTCCCCGCTGCCTAACTCTAAGTCTCCCCCGGGGGTGCCTAACCCTCCCTCCCCCTAGCCCTAAACCTAACCCTCCCCCCCACGGCTGTCCGCTCGCAGCGCCCGGCATCACTACGATCGGGATGCCAGGCGCCGGTCTCCCGGCGCCGAGGAAATGCGGGCGTCTACATCTAGACGCCCGGCATTTCACCCTTGCCGGGATATGACAGTCAGGAAGCCGGCTGCCGGTATTTAGGCAGTCGGCTTCCCAAAGGCACACATACCTGGATATTATATTCATTGATTCTGACAATCTTTTCTCATTCTGACTAACATATACCCAGCCCTGATGTCCCTCATTTTAACCCTGCCTAGCTATCATGTGTGGGATGTAGTGCCGGCGGATGGAATGGCAGACGTCGATATACCGACGCCCGAATCCTACCGCCTGGCAATATGCCGACGCCGATATCCCGAAGGTGAACAGGATACTGACGTCAGCATCTTGAAGAGCAGGAATCCAGATTGTCCGGATGGGTAAGTAGCTGCTCCGTCCCTGGGGAAGGGGGGGAGATAAGGGTTAGGCACCCTCCCGGGAGGGTTAGGGTGCGGGAAGGGGGGTTAGGGTTAGGCACCACCGGGGGGGAGGTCAGGGGTAGGCACCCCCTGAGGAGGTTAGGGTTAGGCACCCCCAGGGGAGGTTATGGTTAGACACCCCCACATGAGGGTCAGGGTTGGGGGGGGAGAGGAAGAGGTTAGGGTACTTACCTACCGCTGTCGGGATTCTGCACCAGGCAGCCTTCCAGTGTCGGGATTTCATACCGATTCCATCATGTGTTACCTATAGTCAATATCATTTTTGACTGGAATCGAACATATATTTTCAAGACTTTTCTATTACTCCAAGAGAATGTTAAATCAAATTGTAGAGGAGCTTTGATAAAGTAAATATATTATTTGGATAAAAAAAAAATCACTACAGTGTCGACTGTATATTATGATGAGTATTTGAAAAGGTTAATAAAAATAAAAATACATAAAACCATAAAATTTAAATACAAGAACTAATCCATTATGTAGCACTAGGTATGTATCTGGGCCAAAGCAATCATTTTGAGTCTTGCAGTATTATTAATTATGCAGTACAGACATTCAGCAAATTTGAGATGTGAATAAATAAGAACATCTGAAAAATATATTATTAGCATTAAGTATTTAACTTGGTAGTAAGTATTATTGCACAAATAACAGACACCATACAGGATATGGCCAGGCCTGCGATACAGCTACCACAAATTTTGCATAATTTGTAACTTTTATTGTTTGTTGTGAAATACAGTAGACTTTTTCTTGTTCACTTTCACTAATATCCCTTTTCCACCTAAATTCTGAACCGGAGTTGGAACAAAGTTCCTATCCGGATCAGACCCGGAATTTTGCCGGCGCCGACTCGGGATATTTCATATTGCATAGACCCGGCTTTTGCGGAGTGAAAGTGGTCGCTTGGAGATGACGTCATCTCCAAGCGCCACTGAAGTAGTCCAAATGAATATCAGCGTTGCACAAAACTAAAACTAAAGTCCTTCAAATGGATAGGTGTAGTCTCTTGAGATCCAATCGCCCCAAAAAAGATCAGGAGAAATTCATTTGGACTACACGCTTCTCAACGGCCAGTCCAATCATTCCACGTGCTACTAAGGCATTATGGCCTATTATAACAACGGATTCGTCATTATCAAGTTTACGACATCAACGTCCCATGACTTGTTATAAAAGAGGCAAAAATCTGAAGGACTATCTAGTTAAAACAGACATCACGGAGTACAAACAATCATCAGCTTTGTTTGGCCAGACTAAGAAACCTGGCTGTTACCGCTGTCCCTCATGTGTCACATCTAATTATTTAATAACTGGCTAATTTTTCTTACATCCTCATACAGGAGCTAGAATTAATATTCATCATGTGTTAAATTGCACATCAAAATATGTAATTTATTACATTACTTGCCCGTGCAGTCTATTTTATGTAGGCATGACAAGCCGGACGTTCAGAGAGAGAATGGCCCTCCACAGATCGGCTATCAACAAAGCTATAACTGGAACAAAAGTGGACCAACCTGTGGCAAACCATTTTAAAGAGAAACAACACCCATTGACATCTTTAAGATACCAAATAATCGATCAAGTTCCCCCACTTAGAAGGGGAGGTGACAGGAACATGCTGCTTTTAAAATTGGAATCCAGATGGATATATAAATTGAACTCTTTGCATCCAGCGGGATTGAACGAGAAGATAGATTGGAATGTGTTTCAGCAATAACGCAACTTGGACTATATAATGCATTGTCAGATTAGTTTGCGTTAATATTTAACCGATTTGATTTTTATCATGGGCTATTATGCATAAGTACCACTATCTCTCAATTACATTCACTTTACATATAGTCATATTAGTTCCTTACATGCATTAGATTGTATGCACTGTAGGTGATCATTTTTGCTGAACAAATTTATCCCTGCATTTTTCTAGTTGGACAGCGTCTCTACATAGTAGCTTACTGAACATGTATATATGGATGGGCATGACAATATATAGGACATACCCTAGAGGGAAATTTAGTCATGTCCTTTATACACATTTCTTTATTTTTTACAGCCATTTCCCGGAGACAGAGGCAGCGTCGGTGTTGCTTAGCAACGACCAGACGAATAGCGCTGACGTCATCTGAGGGCGTCCGGAAGGACAGGTGAGCGCGGCCCGTCTCCTGGATTGGCAAGCACGAGGTGATACAGCACATAAAGGTAGGATTATTTACACTTTGCAGACATTGCCTGTACATTTTTTTGCTGATAAATATCACTAACATCACAGCAGCCTGAGGACGGGGTCCGGAGGGATCCTAAAACGTTGCTTTAAAGCTGAATATTTGCAACATGTATTAACTTGCATTTCTACTACATAAAAGTTCTTTTTGATACAGTAGTGCCGTGCGTGGACTTGGGATTCTTTCTGAGGACTCATTCTTTATATATATATATATATATATATATATTTTTTTTTTAGAGAATTGGCCGCAAATAGAGAATTCTGGACAGGATCCCTGGAAATATACAGAGATAATGAGTGCCTGTGGACCTGTGGAAGTCCACCTAAAGTCCTACTCAGATCGGACAAAGAACAACCAGGCATATGAGAAATTGCTCATGTATTGCAGAACCCAAGACGCAAAGGCAAACATAGCGTCTGTTTAGCATAATATAAACAATTTCTGAACAGAGTTTATGAGGGAGCACACCAAGTACAGTACAGTACATGAAGTCAAAGCGTTCCGGAGCAGGGACAGATGAGGTACAGAAACCATCTTTATGGTATTATGATCTACTCAGCTTCATCTTGGAGAAAGAGTCGGTAAGCCATCAATGACCTTGCTGGATGAGGACATTGAGGTTCCTCAAGAGGAATCGGAGAGCCAGCATGCCGTAAGTTTTGCCGTTTCTTTTGACTGGAAGCTAAATTCAATTGACTTCAACATTCTATACATTTATGTATTTTTAAAATGCATTATTCTGATTATTTTTTCTTTTACAAAATTGTAATATTTTTTTCTTAGTTACTTGCCACGGAAGTTGATGTTGCCTCTCACACCAGCGTGTTCATCAACTGTGGGGAGAGCAGTGTGGTGCTACCAGCAACACAAGCACCTTCTGAAGAAGCCTCAGAGTCCCCGGCCAAGAAAAGGAGGTTGGGTGAAAAGGCAGCTGCAAAATCCTCTAGGTCGGGACGGTCGGAGTAAGAGGATGAATTTATCATACTTGCAAAGGAGGTATTGCAAAAAACACTGATGAATTTACAGTGTTTGGGCTCAATATGGCCAACGATATGCGTAAAATGAAGCCCCAGACCCAGCTGTACTTTAGACGGATCGTATATGAGGCTGTGTGTCGTGGGTTGGTCGATCAAATCGACCAAAACATGACGATAAGTCCATATAGACCCCAACATCTAACTCCCCTGGAATATCCAACCTTTGCTCCCCCTCCAGCGTATCCCCAAATTCCTCCATTTCAGTATGTGTCTCATTATGCGTCGGGTTCCACTGCTCCCCCTTCTAACTTACCTGGGCCATCCACGTGTACCATGCACTCAGTTTGGCAAAGTGCACAGGCAGCTCTTCATCCAGATGATTTTTTAAATTCGTAATTTTTTTTTTACAACTTTTTATTTTTTTGCAAAGTTTGATGGATTTATCTTTCTTCTATCTCCAGCTCTTTCTTTGAGATGATTATTGAGTAGATCATCATATCATAAAGATGGTTTCTCACCCTCGTTTTACCCTGCTCTGGGATGATTCATTTCATGTATTTGGTAGTGGCTTTAACATACACTTTTCGGAAATTGTTTATTTTTGCTTCACAGTTCCTTGTCTGTTGTTTGCATTCGGGTTCGTGCAATATTTGTGCAATTTTTCATGTGCCTGGTTCAACTAATCTGAGTAGGACGTATGTTAAGGGCACTCATTGTCTCTGTATATTTATTGGAATCCTTTCCAGAATTCATGTTATTTGGCAGAATACTGTTATATATCACATGTAGTGGAAACCCATTAATACTAGGTGTGTTGACAAATTAAATACTAACATATACCTGCTGTGTCGGATTTAACCTTACAGCTAAGAGACTCAGAACTACAACATATATTTGTGTATACTGCATAGCTAACAAATATTCACTATAAGCATTGCATGGCAATACTGTACATAAGGATAAGGCATCTAAGTATAGGAAGAGAAGACATTGTATCAGTTTGGAAAACTGACTATACACAATATTAGTCACTGCATTTTTTTATACAATTTGCTACTTCCTTCTAGGAGCTGATGAAAGCATTTAACCTTAAGAAATAATTATTTGCAACATAAATAACAGAATAAACTATAATAAGTAATGAACCACTGTGCTACTAAACACTGATCATATTTGAGACCATGACAAATTGACAATGGTTTTGTTTTGCATATTTTATTGTACACATTAATTTTCATCTTTTTTGCACAATTTATATATTTTATATTTCACCATCTTAGCAAATTTAATATAGTTCGATTTTAATGCATACCTATTAAAAATATTACATTTTAAATTACCAACGTGGGTCCCAGTGCACCCATTAAAGCTACTTACTTTTCTTCTTTGTATATGTGATTTCTATAATGTTTAAGTAGTGGGTAGCACCTCAGCAAGCTTTATATTTGTTCTGCCGATGCAGATGAATTGATTGACAGATAATTGGAGAGAGGACAAACAAACTGTTAACTATTAATTACAAAATAGATGGCTGGTGCAGGATTGGTGCTCTATTTGTAACTACGTTCTTATTATATTAGTATAGATATTTCCAACTTATAGAGCTCTTCCATCCTACTCTTGATAGGCAGGGGCGCAGAGAAGGGGGGGAGCAAGTAATAATTACCCAGGCTCGGGCTTGCTGCCACAGCCGTCTCCTCTGCCTGTGTAGGGGAGCGATCACACTGATCGTGCCCCCCTCCCTGGCTTTGTGCTAGGCTGAGGTGCTCACAGCGCCTCCCTCCCCAGCGGCGCTGCAAAAATCTAACTTTTTTTAAATCCTAAGGGGGCATAACTACATTATGTAATGATAAATAGGCCCCTTTATATCACCACACAAATCCATCTACAGGACATTGAGACTCCAAACACAGTGCTGGACAGTTACAAACAGTTGGTAATTTTTTTTTTTTTTTTTTTAAGGACACCTTAGCAGAGTAGCATTGATGCGGTGGGTGGGTTATCATATTTTTACAGTATGCATAACTCAGTTTACTGCATTTTATTAACATGTAGAGTGCAGGCCTTATTGCAGTGTGCTGGTCATACTTGCCAACTCTCCCTGACTGTCACAGAGACTCCCTGAAATAGTAGCAATCTCCCTGACACCCTGAAGAGACTAGCAATCTCCCTGATTGCACCTTACCCCCATTATGAAGTCATGTCTTGCTAACCACAGCTACATCACAAGGTGCCACATGCCAAATTTGCCTCACTCTCTCGCCCTAGTCCTCAAGCAGACATTGCACTAGCAAATTAAGGGGCATATGTATCAAAGCTTGATGCGAGATAAAATTGTGAAATATATATCATCAACCAATCAGCTTCTAACTTACATTTTGCAGGTTGCATTTAAGAAATGATAGTTTGGAGCTGATTGGTTGGTGGTATATATTTCACAATTTATCTCACATCAAGCTTTGATACATATGCCCCATAATTTGTAAATCCTGCACAAAGAAATATGGCAGCATCCTCAGTGCTTACTGAATCACTGAATTAGACACCTCAAATTGTCTACATTTTACATATTTTAATTGAAAATGACTATCATTTTAATTCAACTGCAAGTTTATGACATCTAGATTTGCATAGCTGCCAGTATTTGAATATTATCCCAGTATAATGTGCACTTAGGTGGTAGCATCCATACTGGTGGCTCGTCCACATACTGTATGATATTTTAAATTTAGCTTGAAAAAAAAAAAAGTATCAATGGTTTTGTAGTTTCATAATGTATACACTGTATATTAAATAAATAGTGCTAATAATTGCAAACATCATACAGGACAAAAGCAGTATTAATTTTTTTGTCTTTAAATATTGAATAGTAACTGTTCCAAATTCATACAGTATGAATACAATGTATAACATACAAGTACCACTCATCCTGATACGTAGAAGAAACTTTATGTATAAATGTGAAGGTGGGTACACACTTTATGATGTGTGACCCAGCAACGGTGAGATGCAAAAATGCATTGTGCGGGCCATACAGACTGCACGATCCGGTGTATGACCGTGCAATGTGACATTACATGCTGCATGTAAGAACACTATCGTTCATTGCATCATCCAATCTGCTGTGCAGAACAGCAGATGGGACAATGCAAATCTCTTACTGGACATGCGCCAACCCAAGTGTCCTATTTCATATGGAACTGCTAACACTTGAAAACCAGGAATGTTAGGGTGCCTTGAGGACCAGGTTTGGGAACCACTGCAAATGTTGATGGTGCAACTGATGTTGCTTCAATGCAGGTGTGTTCACAAACTCCATCACAAATGCACAGACCACACAGCCTGAAAGTGGGAGTCTCCCTGCTTGCCCACTCCATTGCACTGTGGAGCATAAAAGGCTGCAATTATAATTTGCATATTCCCACAACCACTATTGAGAGAGCAGCTGCTTTAGCAAACATCTCTGAACCAGGCCCTTAATCAGTAATAATATATTTAAAGTGAATGATGTGTTGTATAAGTGCCATAGGTAGGGGGGGGGGGGCAGGGCCAATTGCATAACTACAAAAAAAACCACATGAAAAAACGATTTGCGCTACAGAGTGACGGCATGGAGCGACTACAGGGGATGTTTAATGTGCAAGGAGGCTAGATGTATGTGGACACATCTGTACTTCAGGAATATTTATTACATTTGATTTACTGTAACTCATGAAATCGCTTCTGCTAAGGAAAGGGGGAAAAAAAGTGTGAAAACAACAAAAATGGTCTTTGATGTATTTTTATTATACTTCACTTGTTCTTTAGTGTTATGTTGTAATATCCAAGACAGGAGACTATGGATTGATCACATCCAGAAGGGATTTAAAAATAGAGAGAACAAAGGAAAATATTCTTGTTTCCTTTGGGGCATAGTTTTGCTATAAACAGTCATTTAGCAGAACAGCAAGAATAGGCCAAATAAGTATCATAAGGAAATTGAATGACGACAAACAAGGTCACTTAGGTGTCTTTGTGGAATACAAGTGGGAATATGAATAATAGCAATACAAAATGAAACCAGGGGCAATGTAATAATGCTTTCAGCTAGCAAAAGCCTAATGAATTAATTTTTCATGAGGCAAAATTTTGATTTTTTTTTCATACATATTGTATGACTATTTTTTATATTACTTGTTTATATATTGTACTGTACACAAGAATATTTTTACAAAATATTACCTTTTAGGGAGTATAGCATTTACTTTTTATTCAGCATTAAGCCTATTTTAAAAAATATTGTATTATTATTATTATTATTATTATATATCGCCAAATTGCTCAGTGCTGTACATATAATATTTGTCATTCATATCAGTCCCAATTGGAGTTTGCAGTCTTGAGGCCTTGGCCGTTTTCTATTGATTGGAATGACAAATCATTTAAAAAGTGCCGTGTGTGGACATGATAACGATGCCGATGCACAATCGCGCTGTCGTTGATCCTGGTTGCTGATCTCTTGAATATGCAGAAATATCTCGACCTGTCTTTCACGATTTGGCACACATCGTTCCGTGTGTATGCACGATGAACGATGGTCATGGACGATGAACGATTTGTCATCACTTTTCCTGGCCACTCCGCTTCCACCATTTTGTGTCAGCCGACGGAGAGACAGAAGCTTCATCATGAGGTTGTTTGCTGCCAAACTATATATCGTTAATGTTTTGCAGTCGTAAATGACCCACCCATATCGTTTGTACAATCGTTCCACGGCTAGGCACAATATCGTCTGTCCGGGAGTGTTCAGGAGTTCACGGCATTATAACACTAGCAACGGACCGTCACTCACACCCTTCGCGGCTGCTCCGAGCCCGAATTCACTTAATTTTGCTTGTAGCCCTATGGGGCTTCAAGCACTTTTAAGCAAATCTGTGCTGCCGCCAAGCGCAGCCATTGTCGTGATAACTCGCACCCGCAAGAACATCGCATGGAATAGGATTGACCCCTAAGTGGTCTATTCATCATCACTTAATTTCTACAAAGGTAGGTGAAAATTAAGATGTTCAGCAGGGTTATTTATCATTCTTGTAATGCAGGAGATATCACTGATATCTCCTGGTTACAATTGTCCCTCGAAATTATAAAATTCATCAAGTTCCGAAAAAGCATTTTTTTCGGAACTTGATAGTGATACTGTATGCCATACTGAGAAGGGGAGATGTATCAAACCTTGGAGAGTGATAAAGTGGAGAGAGATGAAGTACCAACCAATCAAAATTCTGTAATTTTTCAAAGACAGCCTTGAAAACGGCAGTTATAAGCTGATTGGTTTATTTATTTATTTATTTATTACCAGTTATTTATATAGCGCACACATATTCCACAGCGCTTTACAGAGAGAATATTTGGTCATTCACATCTGTCCCTGCCACATGCTCACACACATACACACTTATGGTCAATTTTGAGGGGAGCCAATTAACCTAGTAGTATATTTTTGGAGTGTGGGTGGAAACCGGAGTACCCGGAGGAAACCCACGCAAGCACAGGGAGAATATACAAACTCCACACAGTTAGGGCCATGGTGGGAATTGAACCCATGACCTCATCGCTGTGAGGCAGTAACGCTAACCATTACACCGTTTGTGCTGCCTTGTTGATACTTTATGTCACTTCACTATATGGAGTATATTTATGAAAGTTCGATTTTGCATTCAATTTTATGTTTACTATAACTCATCTGAAGTCCAATCAAATAGATATTTGTTTTCACTGTCAAACTCCCACATTTACTAAGATTCAATTCTGAATTCAACTTCTAAATCGAATTTGATGTTGTTCGAATTTGACTAGTGATTTCTTGTTCAGTTTTAGATATCTATTTCAAAATCAAACATAAATTCACCTATAAAATCAAATATAAAATTTAATGAAATTGAAAAAAAAATCAACACACACTTCCTATTGGACAAAACATATCACATGCAAGAAGCTGCTGTGGTTCCTATAATTCTGTTTTGAGTACATCTCCGTTGGTGGGGAACCGGAACATGCACAGGACCCGTTCTGTGCATGTTCTGAATGGGTCCTGCGTCGTTGCACACCGTGCCCCCTAAGCCGCGGCCCGTCACCATTGGGGGCAGGAAAACCAAAGACGTAAAATCTCAGCATCCATGAAAAGTACACAGACGCCCAGCGGAGCTATTGCAAAGGCACAGAAACTGCATACAAATTCAGAGCGCACATGTACATCCTTCGATAATTGTCAGCTCAATTAAATAAATGACCACGCAGCATGGCAGCCTAAACAGCGACCCCGGAGGCATACTGCTTCAGTACGGATTGGCAGGCGCATCCAGAGACACATCCCAAAAGCAGCTACGATATGTCTGCATTTTTGCCACCACTCACCCGTCAAAGTCCAGAAACGATGCCTGACTGTCAATCACTCTGTGTAAAGGTAAGCGCTGGGAGCAGCATTACTAGTAGACATTGGCGCATGCGAAGTGCGAATAATATGCATGCACAATTTACCAATAATGTAAAAGTACCTATGGTTTGCCAATATTCAGTTATGAATGGGATTTGGTTTTATATTCGATTTTACATTAGATTTTGCCTTTAGTAAATCTCTGAGGTGAAAAATCGAATGAAAATCGAATTCAATTACACCACAAATTCAAAATCGAACTTTTGTAAATATACCCCTATCTCTCTGCAAGGCTTGATACATATCCCCGTTAACCTTCAACTACTCAATCTGGTAATGCACATTCAAAGTCACATATTTAGCCAGAGAGTGATTAATCTGAATACCCAAGTACTTCAACTGCATACACCAACATGAAGGGAAATTATAGGAGACTGGTCTAGAAACAGTAGGAATGAGTGGAGAAACTAAGGATTTATCTCATATAATCCTAATACAGGGAAAAACTAAAATGCTAAACTATTGCCAATAGCAATGGTCAGGAGCGCTTCATGCAACACAAAAACAACATGTCACCAGTGCACAGAGCAATTATTTTATCACGACCAAAGACATCAGTCCAGAGATTGCAGGGAAACTCTGATTGCACAAGTTAATGGCTTTATGGCAATAGAGAACAACAAATGGGATAACAGGCATCCCTGTCTAGTGTCCCTATCAAATGTAAATTAACCCATTACAAAACCATTCAGAGGCCCTAGTAGCAGTATATGAATAAAGTAGCTGGGCCCAAGACAGGAACCTAGGATTCACTCCAAATCTGAAAAGCACTTTCCACAGAAATGGCCAGTCTACAGAGTCAAACGCATTGGGTGCATCCAAAGACAACAATGTTGCCTTCCATCCTCTCACCAGAAGTCTGCGAATATGTATAAAGGGACCAGAAGATTAGTAGCAGTTGACCACCCAGGCTTAAAACTGTTTTGGTCAGGGCGATTAATTTCAAGTATCACTTTATTTGGCTGCAGAGCTAAGATTTTTTAGATCAGTTGAGAGTAAGGAAAAAGGGTGGTAAGAGTCCGGGTAGTCCAGGTCCTTGCCAGACTTGGGAATTACCACTATTAAAGCCTCAGCCATAGTGCAAGGAAGAGAATTTGCCTCCAGAAGAGCCACCAACATTTCAAACAACTTGGGAACAAAGAAACCAAGATGAGCCTTATACACTACATTTGGGAGCCCATCAACCTCCAGTGCCTTATTAACAGGGAAAGACTTAATAGCATACTCAACTTCCTCAGGAGAAATAGGGGAGTCCAGATACAGTGTACTTAAATCTGACAAGTCGGAAGCACTGTTTGCTCTAGATAGGAAGTCAGTTCCAACGTAGAGTACTGAACCTTAGACTTATACAAATCCATTCAGTGGTCATGAAACACTGCAGCAATGGATAGAGTATCTGTATGAACAGTCCCATCCATATCCAGCAGTCTGTGCACAGTGGCCGGAGCAATGTCAACCCTAGCCATGTAAGCCATAGACTTACCAGCCCGATCTGTCTGAACATAATAATCATGGTCAGATGAAAGAAAACAGCATTTCGATTTATAAAGCAAGAAATCAGACCTTAACTTATGAACGATCAGCCATTCAACCCTTTCTGCTAGGAGCCTATTAACAATATATATTTCCTCAAAGGCATGACATCTCTGCTCTAAATCCACTTCCCGCCTCCTATAAAAAAATCTTAAGCTGCACCACCCTGGAAATCAAAGGAAAGCCTTAAAAGTATCCCAAACTAGAGAAGCAGAGGAATCAACAGGATTAGCAGTAAATAAACACTCCCAGATTACAAGAAGCTCGTATGCTGCCCCCAACTGCATCAGCCACAAAAGACTGAATCTGCAAATAGAAAGCTTCCCTAGGGAATGTTCAGTGGCATAAATAGACGAGAGTGGTCCAAAACTCCTCAAGACAAATATTACACTGTGTCAACCATAGGAAGCAAAGGAGGGGACACTAAGACCAGGTCTATCCTGAAAAAGGTATGATGAGAAAAAGTAAAATAATAGTAACAGTGAGCATCAGTGTGTCACTGGTGCCAGGCTTTTACCTAACCCATTCAGAAACCAAGCCAGAGACTTGACTTGCCGCATTAGAAGAGAAAGCTTAATTTATCATTCATACCCTGTAGGTTTCTAGATAGAACCTTCACCATAGAAGAAATAGTAACATATGTGTACAGAAGCAGAAAAAAACCCCTCCAGTCAACAGTGTCAGCATAGATATGTGCCTGCGGGTACTCCGCAAACCAGAGCCCTGGGATAAGACAAAATAGAAAAATTGTTCTAGCCTGGCAGTCGCCGAGGCCTGCGACCTTCAACTCATATGGTAAGTATAAGAGCATGGCCAACTCAGGAAAGATAAGGATCACCAACAGACAGAATAATTGAGAAGTATTCGGAACCCAATATGTAATCCTGCAGTGAAGAACCCCAGGAACCTAACATATGACAATCTCATAATGTGTCCCTCTCTCAGGGACTAAACGCAAAATGTTAAAAAGTGTATCCGCATACAGTAAGTGAACACACTAATAACACATTGCAGCACTGTTTATACTTAATAACACATAAATGTAATAAAAAGCAAATAATACAGCATTACAGATGATATAAGACACAATAAAAAATAAATACTAAACCAACAGTTAATGGTATAAAAAAAATCTACACCATGAATTCAAATAACTTAGTCCTCTTTTGCACCTATAACATAAACAGGTGAATCCACCAAAAATATATTACATATATCTACACACACAGTGCTCGAAGTGAGCCGGTATATGGCGATATGCCACACCGCCACTTCAGTCAGTGTACTGATTGAAATTTGGTGCTGAGACCAAATATGGGATCCCAGCACCAAAAGAGCAGCGGCAGCATTATTTGGAGATGTGCCCACAGATGTCTCTGGGGACACGTCTGATCAGCACTAGCTTGACCGGCGCCGGAGCATATGTGGTGTTAGTTTATAGTTTATATAGGTGGTGTTGGTTTATACTTGTCGCCTGGCCACGTCAGCCAATCGTGGACCACCGGCCAATCAGAGAGAAGCATCGACCCGAAACTCTGTCCCAACGCAAATCAAAGCTGTGCCCCTTCTTGGTGCCAGGCGGCTGTGGAGAGCCAAATGCCAGCTTGAAGGGAAGAAGAAGTAGCAGCTGACTTCGCAAATGCCGATCAAAGATGTGCCCCTGATTGGTGCAGTGCCACCCACAGAAAGCCTACTGCCAGCTGGGGGAATGGAGAAGAAGAGAAGCAGCTCGTCTCTGTCAGCGGAGACAACTGCTGTACTGTGGGTGAGGTAGTGTGAGCACTGTGAGGTGCAGGGGTTGAGAGATGGAAGCAGGTAGTGTGTGGTGCAGGGGGTGAGAGGGAAGCAGAGGCTAATTCTCAATATCAATATCCCTAAAGCTTGGGGGAAGGTGGGGGCTGAGATTCAACAAAAATTTCCATACCCACACTTCAAAATTCCCACTTCAAACACTGTATTTATATATATATATATATATATATATATATATATATAATCTATATATATATCTATATATATATCTATCTATATATATCTATATAGTTAAAACTTTTAGGACACTTTACTGCTCCTTAGGGTAAACCTATATGGATGGGCTCTCAACCGGTAGATGCCTGTCCTTCCTAAACTCCATTTGATGCTGCGGAGTGAGCAGAACAAACACTTCCGGTAGCGGGACGTGACTTATGACGCACATCCGGTTTCGGGTTATTTAAAGCCACTCACCGGGGAGTGCTGAAACAGTTGCCAATATGGTTATGGTAGTGTAGCACGCAGATTACTGCAAGGTAAGCTCTGACCTAGGTTTTATACCTCATTTGGGACATGAATCTATATAACATACTGCATGGTATTATTGATATTTAAGATATTTAAACAATTTTGATAAACTGATACTAATTGTCTCTATAAAATATTTACTATGTCATTTTGTATTGCTTTGATTGTGTTATGTTTGTATTAAATATTACCCAGTAGAAATGTGCTCTAATTATAAAAACACATTACTGTAAATGTTCTTTGTTTGGGTTAAATAACACTGGGGAACGAAAAAAGATATATTTTTTACTTAGCAAAGATTTAAGATCAGTTTGACAGTACTTGCAGGTCCTATTTTCGCATTAGATCTTTGCTATAGCTGAATTAGTTCCAGTTTTCAAATTAAATGAAATATTATAATATTAAATAATTTTCTCCACTTGAAGTACCTTACAAGTCTAGGCCTGCTTTACTTAACAGAATCGACTTAGTTTAGCTTTTTTAACAACTACCCTCTTTCAACAATAACAAGAATTTGTTTTATTTGTGATAAGGTAGCTGGTAGTCACATTTGACAAACAACACATTCAAATCTCCTCACTAACACTGGGAGGAGGCATGACAGTGCTCTGCTGAGCCTGCTGGGTCATCCTCAGACCACAGCCACGCAACGGAGCAATGGAGAGGACCGAGTGACGCAGTTAGCACACCTCCTGTTCTTTTGTTCGGCCCTCTCTCTGTCTCACCACAACCAATTTCCTGCCGGTTGGGCTTGCTTTGTTCAGTACGTCCTCGGCTTTTGTTGGGAGTTAGCACTGAATGTGTGAAACAAAATGTTTTTGCTGTAAAAATTTGTTCTTCTCGGAGACGGTGTACTCACAACCCTGATGTTTTTTGTTATATTTGTGGCAAATATAGTGTTGTAAAAGAAAGAAAAAAGTATAACTGTATTCGTAAACAAGCATATCAGGTTTATTTTGGATGTCACATAAGCCAGCAAGACAAAATTTGGGTGCCTCACAAAGTAGGTAAAACCTGCATGTAATCACTCCACAATTGGACTAAAGGTGATCGAAAAGGACTTATTTCGACATACCTATGATGTGGTGTGAGGCAAAAGATCACTTGAGTGACTGCTATTTTTGTGCTGTAAATGTGAAGGGTATGAATCGATTTAAGAAACGCAAATGGGAATACCCAAGTATGAATTCTGCAAAACAACCGATATCACATAGCGAAGATTTACCTATACCATCATTAAGTTCTTTGTGCGAAGTTGAATGTGATGATGTGAAAATGTTAATGTCATCCAGTGCAAGTGACAACACTGATGAAAGTGAGTTTGAAGAAAGTTCCTCTACTCCAAACAAATTTTCTCAAAAGGAACTAAACGATTGAATTTGTGACTTGAATTTATCGAAAAAGGAGCTGAGCTTATAGCATCCAGACTTCAAGAAAAGCACTGTCTTGAGCCAGATGTTACTATAATGTCGTATCGAAATAGACAGCAAGCTATACTGCCGTTCTTTAGCCAAGATAACAATCTTGTGTATTGGAACAATATTCTGGAACTTCTCCAGATGATGGGCTTACCATCTTACTTATCGAGCAGAAAACTGGTGGCTCTTTTTGGATAGTTCTAAAAGGAGCTTAAAATGTGTATTACTGCACAATGGGAATACATTTGCATCGATTCCTATCGGTCATTCAACAAAACTTAAAGAACAGTATGAAAATATCAAGTTAGTCTTAGAAAAAAATTGCCTATTCTCAGCATCAGTGATCGGTTTGTGTCAATTTAAAAATGGTTAACTTTCTTCTTGGGCAGCAAAGTGGATATACTAACTATCCTTGTCACATATACTTATGGGATAGTTGTGCAAAACAAAAGCACTGGCAGCAAACCGTATGGCCTCCAAGAGAAGTTATAACTGTAGGAGAAGCCAAAATCAATTATGAGCCCTTAATTGACAGGAATAAAATCATACTGCCACCTCTCCATATCAAACTGGGTTTAATGAAACAATTTGTAAAAGCATTGGACAAGTCAGGCGATTGTTTCACGTATATTTGTCGAACATTTCCATCTCTTAGTATAAAAAAATTAAAGGCAGGAATTTTTGACGGCACACAGATACGGAAACTGGTGAAGGATACAAATTTTACCACATCTAATACTGAAACCGAATCTGAATCATGGCTGAATTATGTGTCTATCATTCCAAATTTTTTAGGCAATCACAAGGCAGACAACTATCATGAATTAGTCCACAACATGCTAAAATGTTTCCAGAAAGTAGGTGCCATTATAAGTATTAAAGTACATTTTTTGTACAGCCATTTAGAAAACTTCCCGTCCAATCCAGGAGATTTAAGCGAAGAATATGGTGAACGGTTCCACCAGGATATTCAGGTAATGGAAGAAAGATATCAAGGAAGGTGGGATCGTCACATGATGGTCGATTACTGTTGGAGTCTGCAGAGGAACTGCCCACAACAAGAATACAAAAGAAAATCCTACAAAGTGGTTCTCATAGTTTCCTCACACTTATGTATGTAATTATCCTTTGTCTTTTTTAACATTTTACTAATCAAATGTAATCATAATTAAAAAAATAAATAACTATTTTTAAAATTGTTTTAATAAATTTTTCATAAATATTAAAACAAATATGCATATCTCAAAAACTAGAGCGAACTGAAAAATAAGCATGGCATATTCATGATCAAGAGCACAAAATTAATCGAAACTGACTCTTAAATCCTTGGCAACAGATTGACTGTTCCCCAGTGTAATACTTAGAAACATAAATGTCAATATAAACACATCTACTTTGGCATATGAACTAATTTCCCTACATGTTTAACTTTTTAGTAGCTGTAAGTCTGCATACATAAATTATGAACTTTTTCTGCTATGTTATAAACTACATGAAATTTGTGTTGCATATAGAGACGCTCACAAAATCAATCTATGCTATAATATCTATCTGTAGGTATTAAAAAATTTAATATTACACAGTTATCAATCTTGTGTCCACTATTAGAACTATGATAGTGAAGTATTAATCTGCCAATAAATAATTGCTTATTATGATATATGCAACATTTAGTTATGTTAAATATTTCGGCAGTTTACAATACAAGAGGGATCTGTTAGACATTTTTTGCTCACACCACTGTATTTATTCCGATTATAGTAATGGAATGATATAAATATTTAAGCCTTGAAAAAGATTCAGAACGAATCAAAACGTTGGCAAAAGCACTTACGGCATACAAAGTGTGAATAAAGAAATATATTTAAAAACTTTGAAAAAATCTGGAGAGTGTTTTTTCTCTTTGCCCCTACAAAGGAAGGAGAAGCAAGCTCTAATTATATATATATATATATATATATATATATATAATACAAAGTGTCAGTGTACTTGTTGGAAAAAGGAAAAACTTTAGTGCCATCAGTGTTACCATCCTTGGCTAAAAACCATTAACTATAACAAGACACCTGCCGCTTGATCAGACTGGTCTCATAATAGTCCGGGGCATCCCCCTGCACCTCTATAGCAATTAGTAAGCTCCGGGGATGCCCCCAAGAGCATGCCTTCTTGGGGCTTGTAGTTACACCTTCAAGAAGTGTTCATTGTAGCACCCTGCAACTGTCACAACCTGTGCAGTTCCCCTTTCCTACCTGGGGTGTTGCTTCTAGCACACTCAGCTGAGGCAACAAACTACTGAGATACAGACCAGAGTGTGCTAGAAGCACGAGAGCAGAGAGTGACACCCCAAGCAAGAAAGAGGAATTGCATGGGTTGTGACAGGGTGCTAAAATGAACACTATCAAAGGCAAATACAGACTCATGAGCAGGGCCATTGTGAATTTATTTACCTATAGCCATGGGCAAAAGTTTTGAGAATGACACAAGTATTGGTTTTCACAAAGTCTGCTGCTTCAGTTTTTATGATGGCAATTTGCATATACTCCAGAATGTCATGAAGAGTGATCAGATGAATTGCAATTAATTGCAAAGTCCCTCTTTGCCATGACAATGAACTAAATCCCCAAAACAACATTTCCACTGCATTTCAGCTCTGCCACAAAAGGACCAGCTGACATCATGTTAGTGATTCTCTCATTAACACAGGGGAAAGTGTTGACGAGGACATGGCTGGAGATCACTCTGTCATGCTGATTGAGTTAGAATAACAGATTGGAAGCTTTAAAAGGAGGGTGGAGCTTGAAATCATTGTTCTTCCACTGTTAACCATGGTTACCTGCAAGGAACATGTGCAGTCATCATTGCTTTGCACAAAAAGGGCTTCACAGGCAAGGATATTGCTGCTAGTAAGATTGCATCTAAATCAACCATTTATCGGGTCATCAAGAACTTCAAGGAAAGAGGTTCAATAGTTGTGAAGAAGGCTTCAGGGTGCCCAAGAAGGTCCAGCAAGTGACAGGACTGTCTCCTAAAGTTGACTCAGCTGCGAGATCGGGGCACCACCAGTGCAGAGCTTGCTCAGGAATGGCAGCAGGCAGGTATGAGTGCATCTTCACGCACCGTGAGGCAAAGACTTTTGGAGGATGGCCTGGTGTCAAGAAGGGCAGCAAAGAAGCCACTTCTCTCCAGTGAAAACATCAGGGACAGACTGATATTCTGCAAAAGGTACTGTACAGGGGTTGGACTGCTGAGGACTGTGGGAAAAGTTTTTTTTTCTAATGTATCCCCTTTCATATTGTTTGTGGCATCTGGAAAAATGCTTGTCCAGAGTAAGGAAAGGTGAAAGGTGAGCGCTACCATCAGTCCTGTGTCAGGCCAACAGTAAAGCCATCCTGAGACCATTCATGTGTGGGGTTGCTTCTCAGCCAAGGGAGTGGGCTCACGACAGCCATGAATAAAGAATGGTACCAAAACACCCTCCAAGAGCAACTTTTCCCAACCATCCAAGAACAGTTTGGTGATGAACAATGCCTTTTCTAGCATGATAGTTATCACTTTTGCCTTATGGCAAAGTGCTCCAAGTGGCTTGGGGAACAAAACATCAAAGTTTTGGGTCCATGGTCAGGAATCTCCTCAGACCTTAATCCCATTGAGAACTGGTCAACACTCAAGATCGGGAGGACAAACAGAAACCTACAAACTCCAAGTACTGATTAAGCAAGAATGGGCGGCCATCAGTCAGTTTGTGGCCCAGAAGTTGATTGACATCATGCCAGGGCGAATTGCAGAGGTCTTGAAAAAGACGGGTCAACACCGCAAATATTGACTCTTTGCATAAACTTAATGTAATTGTCAATAAAAGCCTTTGACACTTCTGAAATGCTTGTAATTTTACTTCAGTATACCATAGTAACATCTGACAAAAAGGTCTAAAAACACTGAAGCAGCGAACTTTGTGAAAACAAAAACTTTTGGTCATGGCTGTACATTTACAATGTTTGCGGCTTAGGATGAAAGTGGAAAAAGTTTTATTACCCGAGATCTGATAATCTGATAACCTGATAATCATTGTTATGGAAGCACGGGAAACACATTCAATACGGGCAGTAGGTGCAGTGAACCACAGTGAGGGCAGACAGAAACAAGGGACTAGGAAAAATAGTATCATAAAGTGGGGAAGAAAACGGACCCATGTTCTATCAGCAGCCCAAAGATCCCCTTAATAATCAAAGCTGTAACGGATATTACACAAATCATATCCTACTGATAATAATAACCCTTTTATTAATAATCCCTACATCCAAGCATATATACAGATATTACAGGGTTTGTATTATGTGCATTAGGAGCCTGGGCCCTCCAGACAAGCACAATACACCCTTTTGTACAATATTAATAAAAGGATTATCAGGCATGGCATAGTAGCTTCCTCCAATCAGAAAACTGGAGGAAATACAGACACAATACAACTTACGATTATCCTTGAAAAAGGCCGCCATTACTGGCCTAAACGCGTTGGAGATAAACACACCGATCATCAAGCTAACACCAGCCTCCGTGGGATACAGTAATAAGGAAGAACATCGTGTCGCACGCACATCGCCACCAGCTGCGGGAGGAAGCCGGTAAGGACCCCTGACAGCGGTGCATACCACTTCATCAGCCGGTAAGCTTAGCCCCCTTTCCATCACTGGCTCACGGACTCCACCTGCTCTGAGACTCATACCCTCGGCCGCGGCGGCGTTTGGTGCACCCCAGCAGCCTGCGCTTACACAAGGGTTGAGGTGAGTGAGAGCCTCCACCCACACCGTCAGCGGGCGCACTATCCCGACTGTGGGTGTTGGTGAGCTGTTCCCACTTGCGACTGCTCCAGGCTGACAAGGTACGCTCCTGCTCTAGGGTACCTCCAGCACGCATCCGGGCAGCAGTGAAGCTGATTCTGTGTGGGCCTTGGCTACTGCAGAGCCAGGGTCACCCGTATTCACATCTCACAGATAAGCCAATTCGGATCCAAGTGCCGCTCAGGACTGACCTCTGTTTACTGTCGGACTGTGATAGATACATCAGCCTGATCTTTACAGGACATTGATATCATATTATGCATTTAGACTCACGTACTACTCCAACAACTACATATATTTTTTAGTTGTATGGTTAACTGACTACCATTTTTATACCACCATATATCTGGTATTCCGACATTTTATACTTTGCTATCCAACTGGATCGTTCTAATACTTGTTCCCCGATATACAAGTGATTATATCACCCCCACTTGTCCACTCTCCTCCCCCTTCCTAGCATGTGTGTATATTTGTTTATTACATTCATTGGTCCCATTTGATATTTGCATTGTAGACTGACATGCAACGATTAACCCTACAACCATAGTGTATTGTGCTAACTTCATTCTACATAGATTTATATTCCTGCTCAGTTTGGTCCATTTATTTATTATTTATTTTTTTAATTATTTTCTATTTACTTTATATTACCGTACATTTGGACCAACCTATCCCCAGTGAACATAAGATTAAATGTGTTTTTTATCTAACGCTCTTGATTGATCAGTTATTGTTATCATATATACCACATTTATTCCAGCACTGGTTATTTGCTGATTACTGTGGGGACTTACGACAAACATAGGTTTGCATTGTATAGATTGTTACAATACTTATTGTTTAGGATTGAGCGCTCGCTGGTCTAAGCATTTATGCTTACTTGTATATGTGATTACTTTTGGGTAAAGTGGTGACCCGACCAATAAGCTGCTCCCATTAATACACCAGGTTTGTTCATTAGAGCGCACATACCATTTTCTACTGTTTGTGTCAGACATGAGTGAAGAGTACCATACTGAGAAGTGGATGTCCAACAAGGGTCAACCATTTTTAAACTAGAAATCTGACTGTATTTGTAAATGACACAAAATGAATCAGTGGAAAATGTTATTTTCTGTAAACTGTATTAATCATTGTCTGATGATTACAAGAAATCAAATATTATGGTGCACATAATTTAACAGAAGAGAATGCCTCTTTAGAACAAGGGTCCCACCACATTTTTTTAAGCCAGAATGGGTGAGATAGGGCAAAACAATTTTTCCGTAGCACATGAAAAGAAGTTGTGATAATCACAGGTGATCACCAGAGAATTGCTAGAAGTTGGCCACATTATTTCAAAGAGGGGACTACTCCCTTTTATAAGCAGTTGACCCCATGCATTTTTGTATTATAATGGGGGTTATGGGTTATGCAGTGCCCTCCTGTCCATATATGCAAAACAGATGTTTTCTGTACTGCAGGGCAATATGGTCTCCGGATTACCAGACAATAAGTTCTGAAGGGTTACATCATTTGAAAGAAGGTGCATCATCTTTCAAATGTGGGTGCCTCTGAATTTCTAGAACCCAGTATGGGAAGGACTTCCTCCATCCCTGGACTCCATGATTTTTCTGAAGTATAGGGGATATTACTTAGAGATCACACTGATGACTAACTTATATATTACATCTTCAGAAAAACAGTGCCCCATCTTTCTAGGCACAATCATGGGGAAGATATAGGGACTTAAAGTCCCTCCCCCATGTCTTGTCTTTTTTTTTTACTTACAAAAAAAGTCACAGCAGTTCCTGATTGTCTCCTTTGCCACATGCACTCCCCTCCAGTCATCTGGACGGTGGGGATGAGGCGTTTTTTTTTTTGTATTGTTTACCCACCACTTCTCTTGCTGATAATGATAAGTACTATTTGTCATTGTTAGTCTCTTCAATAGACAAAGGCCCTCATTCAGAGGCGGTCGCAAGAAGCGATCGCTCTCTCTGAATGAGGGCGGCCGCTTCTTTTTTTTAGTGCGGCCTCCTGGTCGCTAGCTAAGCTGTGGGTTACCACCACAGCTTAGCGACCGACCAGGTTGATAGTCGCGATGGTCAAGACCATCGCAACCATCGGGGCTTGCGACGAGACCCTAAGATTGGGTCTTGGCAGCCGCAAGCCCCAGGGAGCTTCCTGCTCTGATCGAGCAGGAAGCTCCCCACTGACATCACTGCTGATGTCAGTGTGGCCGCCCACAAAACGGCAGGCGTTCGCTTGGGAATGCTTCCGTTAGTGTAGCCACCCCCGCCCCGCCTACAAAACAGGCCGAGCTGTCGATCAACATCGACAGCCGGCCCTTTTGTAGTCAGCTCCAGAGCGAGAGTGCGCACGCGCAGTGCGGCCGCTGCGTGTGCGCAGGGCCTTAACATCGACCCGGTTGCGAGCGCTCAGCTCTTGCGACCAGGTCTGAATGAGGTCCAAAGTGTGCTGATCTTACTCAGGACCTCTATATGGCATTATAGTTCAAACTTTTTAACCACAACTGTGCTGGGGATTTTGCATGTTTGTGGCTGATACTGTACATCAGGACAAGTTATTCTCTATCCTGCAGAGCAAATCAGAGACTCAGACCAAACAGATAAGGGAAGTAAATAGTAAACATTGCATTTCAATTATATAACACGCATCACAGAGCCACCTGAGCTGAGATTTACCATTTCCATTATAACATAAGCAGTACTAGTTTATTAAATGAAGAAAGTCACTCCTGTAAAGGTTCATCTTTAAGAACACAAAAAATTGTAGCATATACATTGCCAGGCAATTACTTAATATACAATATAGTGTCCTCCATACAATGCAGAGAATATTCTAGTGACTGAAAATCATTCAGAGTGCATTTTAGATTATGCTTTACAAAACAACTCATCCTAATCACTCTTACATACAAACAACCCATCCTAGTCACTCTTATGCAACATAGAGAATAATCTAATGACCGATATAATACAGAGGGGGACTTCCAAATGCTGGATTTTGCCAGAAATCAGGAGTTCTTAACTCCAGTCCTCAAGTACCACCAACAGGTCATGTTTTGTGGATGTCTTTAATAATGCACAGGTGAGTTAATCTATTTTTTTACAGGCACGGACCTGGACTTAAGCCCTCACTCGACGTCACGTCCAGGTACATTAACTGAAGGGGCTCTATACACAACCATCATGATATCCTGTAGATGTATTTTGTTCAAATATGAAACGTGTATTTTTTTCATGCTGCAATATGCAACTCATTTTTCAGTTTCCTTTATATTCAGCATTTATATTGTAACAAGCAAGATTACATTTCAATAAGCTCTCCTACAGCTGTATAATTAATCACCAGACGACCACTTGTGGCAAAAAAAAGTTTGAATTATTTTTAAAAGTTATTTTGCTATATAGTGCTATATATTACCTCCCCGTGTTTAAAATGCAAAAAAAAATATTGTACAGTTTGTCAATTGTGATAAATGTGCTGTAATTTGGCAGAAAACAGCACAAAAGTTTTAGCTAAGGGTAGAATGGAAGAACGCCCAGGGCTTTTTCAATGTGGATCAGTGCATTCCAACAACTTAATTTGGAAGGAACAGTTATTTTGTTATTTTGAATGCCCTACATAGGGAATGCTGCCAGTAAACATTTTTAGTGCAACCTTGATGAAATCCAGGCAGTTGTACAGCGCTGTCATACAAATAGAGATTTATAAAATTCTATTTTCTTTTTGAAGCTTTATTAAAATGGTATACATCAAGTATTGCAATAAATATCTTAAAAATAAGAAGGTTTAAAAAACTACAATAGTAATAAGCATTAAGTACCGTCAGTATGCTATAATTAATTATATGAATTATACCAAAAGTTCTGAAGTCAAAATCAAAGTTAACCAACTATGAACTTTAACAGGAGTTTGCTGACATTTTAAGGACACGATATTTATTTGTACTAGGGCTATGGCTGCCACCATGTTAGCTAGTCGGATTGTGGCAGCCGCCAAGTATGACTGATCTTTGCCAACATTTTTATTTACATAAGGTTCAGTAGATGTTTTTTTTGTGATGTTGGTATTTATTCTAACTGTGTACTCATCCATATACAATCACTACTCAGGAACATGATACTATATGGGAAATGTATCACCCGGCGTTATGGGGGTTTAGTGGTATCAGCGTAAGTTATGTGCGCTGATACCGCTTCTCACCCATGTATTAAAGTGGGGTTGGGTGGTAGATGACAGGGGCACTGGACCTCATTCAGACCCGCTCGCTAGCGGTGTGCGCTCGCAAACGGCCCGATGGTTTGCAAATGCGCATGCTTCGTCCTGCGCAAGCTACTCTGTGCGATCGCTTGCTCACCCAGCAAAGACAGCCCAGTGAAAAGAGTGACAGGAGAGGCCGTTTGTGGGTGGTAACAAGGGCAGGACACTAATAATGGGGGAGTGGAGGTGCGAACGCAGGCGTGCCTCAGTGTTTCAATGCCGTTCTTAAGGCGTGCATAATTTACAGGCAGCATCATATTACACGTCACATGCCTGTTTTTTACACTGAAGTCGTCGCAGTTCTTGCGAAAGAGTAAGGCAACCACAAGCGCTGCGATCGCTATAGATGGTGCTCGATGTACCAATACACTTCCTGGAGATGACGTGCGCTAGTGAGCGTCTCAACATACGCTAATTGGTGTGGGCATACACAGAGTGATCGCTCGCACAGCCAAAGTGGGTGTGCTTATGCCTTGGTGAGCGATCGCTTCCCATGTCGTCACTTTGCATACGCTGGATGCGAGCTATCGCATCTAGCGAGCGGGTTTGAATGAGGTGCACTATGCAGCTGTTATTACCGGTGCTGCATTGTACACATTGAGATCGTGAGATCTTGCGACGCTTGCGAGATCTCACGCATGCCCAGTGGAGCCGGCCTGAGGTAAGACACAGCGCATTAGTATTGGCTGATGCGCTGTGGGCTCTGGCAGGGATCATCGGAGGGGGGAGTCTTCACTCCCCCACACTGGCAGACGAGATGTTATAGCGGCACAATGCATGACGCTATAATTAATCTCCCCTTACAGTATGTTTCTTATGTTTTCAAATACTGAAAACTCAGTCACCAAAACTAATTTTTTGATAGATTTCAGCCAAGTGGTATATTTTTGTTTATGTAAGAAAAACTGGCAAAGAAAGCGATTTTTAATACGCCAATTTTAAATAAATTGTATTTTTTCTTTAAATAGAGATGTATCCTCATACAATGGACATCTTTACGCCATATGGCACAAAACTTCCATGCGACAGAGATGCTCCGAGAGGAGTAGCGTACTATATTATTCTTAAAATTTTGCATCTTAGTCTCATCGCAGATGCAGAGAAAAACCACACACGGGATACTATAGATTCAAAGCTGCGAGGCGAGCTCAGGCAGGACAGAAACCCCCCGTGGAGAACGTGGCAGATACAGACAGAGCCGGCTCTAGGTATAGGCATTCTAAGCAAAGGCCTAGGGCAGTAGTTCCCAATCTTTTTTGAATCACGGCGCCCTAGAGTATCAGCACTGTTTTCATGGCACCCCAAAGCCAAAATGTATTTATTGAGTTATTCAGAAAAAATGTAGTAAAGTAGTAACAGTTATGTGGTGGGGGACAGGTTTGTGCTTCTGTGTGTCCACATATTTACATTACATTGACCATAAATAATTTGATTTGGTGCTGAACCACCAACCTGAGGCACCCCTGCATGTGTCCTGAGGCACCCGAGGCACACAGTTTGGGAACCACTGGCCTAGGGCATCTGGAATGCCTTAGGGGCAATCCATGGCTCTGAAGCTCCCCCACATCTGCCACAATCAGCGCGCTGTGTAAGAGCAGCTGCTTTAATCCACTTGTTTCATCACATTGGTGGTTTAGTGTGTGTTACCTCCTTTATAGCAGCCGCTCTGACATAGCGCACTGCAGTGAACACACAATGACAGCCTGGCCAGCACAGACGCTCAGGGCTGCTTGTTTACATTTGGTGCCCCACCCACACATCTGACACACGCCAACCAATGAGCTTCTAGCTGGCTCTAGCATAAAAGGGACTTTTGCAGCTGCTGCAGTATTAATGCATGACTGCAGAGCCGGATTCAGGATGGCATAGGGGGCATGTCACCTCGGGCCCCCCTCTCTTTGGGCTAGGGAAACTGAAAGGGAGGTGAAGTCGGGCAGGGGGCGGAGCTACACGGCACTCAGTGTCACTCAAGCCAGCACAGCATGGGAGAGAGAAGGTGATGGAGGAGCTACTCTAAAGGTGCCCACGATCAGCCGATGTGTACGATTTCCCTTGAAACTCTCCCCAGCAGCTCAGCACACGATCTCCACATGATATGCGCACAATTTGGTGTCCAATCTTCATACAATCTCTCCTGCAGTCAGACTTTCACATTGCATCGCCTCCTAGATTGTCAGATCTGCCCTACAGCACGGCATATCTGAAAATTTGATATGTGACCAGCGGGGACGCGCATCGCATCGTTATCGTGAGTGGAGTCTCACGATTTTGGCATATTTTACACGATCTGTCGTTCCAATGGTCAGAATCAGCCAGATTGGGTAAAATATCACTATGTGTGTGGGCAGCTTACCAGTGAGTGTAGTGTACCTGTATCCTGTAAGGTGAGAGAGAGGTGAGAGAGGGGGGAGGCACTATACTGCCAGTCTGTATGTGTGTCTGTAAGTGTGTGTATGTATGTATGCAGTTGTGTCTGGTGTAACTGTATTTATGGATGTGAGTGTGTATAAGTGTGTGTAACTGTGTATATATATGTTTGTATGTATAAGTGTGTTTATGTATGTGTGTGCAAGGGCGTTTCTATAATGGGTGCAGGGAGTGCGGGGCATACAGGCCCCCGAGTCCAGGGGGGGCCCCACACCGCACATCCTGCACCCGTATTTTTAATACTTCTTTCCGCTTAACTCCTCAAAAGGGAACCAATATGATCCCTCTCATTGTCCTCCGCGGCCGCACGTGTGAAGTAGGACTCCCGGGTCATAAACCCGGAAGTCCTCACTTCACAAAGGAGGGGACATCACACAGGAGGTGTTTTGGGTGTGCAATGCACAGGTGCATCAGCACACAACAGAGAGGCTCACTAGCGCTGGGCATGCACCTCAGAAATCAAAAAGACACAGATGCATGGACGTATAAGTTAGATCCATCCATGCATCTATTAAAAATTTAATGTGTGACGTGCGCCCACCCCCCCAAAGCACAACCAGCCCCGGGCTTTTTATTGCCGGTCCTGGCTGTGAAAATACAGGGGACAAATAACATTTTCAGAACTAGTCCTGTTTGCCAAATACAAAGGCATAAACGACATAGGGGTCCCCTGTATTCAGCGCAACCAGAACTGGGCTCTGAGCCAGTCCTGGTTCTGGAAATACAGGGGGAAAAAATTAGTAGGGTTCCCGTGTATTTATCAGAACCAGCACTGGACCCTTTCTAGCAGGGGGATGGGGGTAATGCCACAGCCAGGGTCCCCCAGCCAAAGCATTAACTCTGACCGCTAGTCAGCCCAGGCTGGGGATCCCTGGGGAGCTGGGAACCCTCCCAATAAAGGGGTCCCCCTCTCCAGGACACTCCAGGTCTAGCCAGATAGCTCAGGGCTATCCCCCGCACCCCTGGGCGGTGGGTGCCAGGTTGATTGTGTAAGCGAACAGTTGAAATATTGTCTTTTGCAGCTAAACTACAGGTCCCAGCAATCCTCCCGGGGATGCTGGTACTTGGAGAACTAAAAGTACCAGCAAGTGGGGCATTGAGGGCCCACTGGTACCTGTAGTACACCTTTAAGACAAATATTAAAATAAACACAATGCACTATTTTCTTTAAAAAAAATTTATTTGGCTGCTCCTTCACCTGGAGGGGTGGAGGCCTTTAAGCTCTTTTTTCGTGCCACCGCCCCACCAGGGCTTCAGTGTCTTTGCATATGGGACAGCAGCCTTTAAGCTGTTTTCCATGGCTACCGCCACCACAGTGCTTCGGCGTCTTTCGTCTGGCGGGCACCAACCCACCAGGTCTTCGACATCTTCGCCTCTCCCCGTCACTTACTATCTCTCCCTGACACCCTATCTTTTCGTGGCCACCGCCACCCCAGAGCTTCGTTGTTTTCATGTGGTGGGCAACAGAGGGATAGGGTGACAGGGAGAGGCAGTGGGACACGCCAGGGATAGGGTGTCAGGGAGAGACAGTGGGTGATGCTATGGAATGAGTGATGGGGAAAACAGAAAGTCACGCTAGAGGGTGACAGTGGGTGATGTAGAGGATGACTGGGAGAGGCAGAGGATGACTGATAGGTAGAGAGTGATGATTGACAGGTAGAGATAGTGGGAGACGGAGAGTCAGTGGGTGACAGGAAAGGGTGACGGGGGAGAGGCAGTAAGTGACGGGGAGGGGGTGACAGGAAGAGGCAGTGGGTGATAGGGAGAAGCATAGAGTGACATGGAGAGGGTGATGCCTTGTACTGCAGAGGGTGACAGGAGACAGAGGGTGATGGGGAGATAGTGACGCAGGAGGGAGGCAGTGATGGGGAGAGCCAGTGGGTGACACCAGGGATAGGGTGTCAGGGAGAGACAGTGGGTGATGCCAGGGAATGAGTGACAAGGGAGTTAGAAAGTGATGCTAGGGGATGGCAGTGGGTGACGCCAAGGATGGGGTGTCAGGAAGAGATAGTAAGTGACAGGGAGAGGCAGAGGGTCAAGGGGAGAGGGTGATGCCTTGTTGAGAGCACAGGGTGACAGGAGAGAGGGTGAATGGGAGATAGTGATGCAGGGGAGAGGCAGAGAGAGATGGGGAGAGCCAGTGGATGACACCAGTGATAGGATGTCAGGGAAAAGAAGTGGGTGATGCCAGGGAATGAGTGACGAGGGAGTCAGAAAGTGACGCTAGGGGATGGCAGTGGGTGACGCTAGGGATAGGGTGTCAGGGAGAAATTGTAAGTGATGGAGAGAGGGTGATGCCTTGTTGAGGGGAGAGGGTGACAGGAAAGAGAGGTGAATGGGAGATAGTGACGCAGGGGGAGAGGCAGATGGTGATGGGAGAGCCAGTGGGTGATGCCAGAGCGAGGGTGACAGGGAGAGGAAGTGGGTGATGCCAGAGATAGTGTGTCAGGGAGAGGAAGTGGGTGATGCCAGGGATAGGGTGTCAGGGAGAGGCAGTGGGTGATGCCAATGAATGAGTGACAAAAAGTCAGTAGGTGACGCTGTTTTGTGGCAGTGGGTGACAGGACAGATGGGTGACACTGGGAGATGGAGAAGCAATGATTGACATGAAAGGGAGATGGGGAGAGGCAGTGGGTGACAGGGAGAGGGTGATGCCTTGTAGAGATCAGAGGGTGTTAGGGTGTGGCAGTGGGTGATAAGGAGAAGCAGAGGGTGATGCCTTGTAGAGGGCAGAGAGTGACAGGAGAGCGGGAGTGATGGGGATATAGTGACGCGGGGAGAGGGTGACAGGGAGAGGCAGTGGGTGACGCCATGGATAGGGTGACATGCAGTGGGTGTCAGGGAGAGGCAGTGGGTGATGCTAGGGAATGACTGGGAAATCAGATAGTAAAGCAAGGGGGTGGCAGTGGTATCGTAGAGGATGATGGGGAGAGGCAGTGGGCGACAGGAAAGGTGGACGGGGAAAGGCAGTAAGTGATGGGAAGGTGCAAGGGAGAAGCAGAGGGTGACAAGGAGTGGGTGATGCATTGTAGGTGACAGGAGAGAGAGGGTGATGGGGAGATGGTGACACAGGGGAGAGGCAGTGGGTGAAGCCAGGGATAGGGTGACAAGGAGAGGCAGTGGGTGATGCCAGGGAATGAGTGATGGGGGAGTCAGTAGATGAAGCCAGGGGAGAGGCAGTGGGTGACAGGACAGATGGGTGACAGGTAGAGACAGTGGGAGATGAAGAGGCAGTGGTTAACAGGAAAGGGAAATGGGGAGAGGCAGTAAGTGATTTGGAGTGGGTGACGGGAAGCGACAGTGGGTGATATGGAGAAACAGAGGGTGATGCCTTGTAGAGGGAAGAGGGTGACAGGAGAGAAGGTGATGGGGAGATAGTGACGCAGGGGAGAGGCAGAGGGTGATGCCAGAGTGAGAGTAACAGGGAGAGGCAGTGGATGATGTCAGGGATAGGGTGTCAGGAGAGGCAGTTGGTGATGCTAGGGCATGAGTAAAGGAGAAAACAGAAAGTGATGTTAGGGGGTGGCAGTAGGTATCGTAGAGGATGACTGAAAGACGCAGTGGGCAACAGAAAAGGGTGATTGGGAAAATACAGTAAATGATGGGGAGAGGGTGACGGGAAGGTGATAGGGAGAAGCAGAGGTTGACAGGGAGAGGGTGATATGGAGATAGTGACGCAGGCGAGAGGCAGACTGTGACAGGGAGAGAGAGGGTGATAAGGAGATAGTGACGCAGGTGAGAGGCAGTGAAAGAGATGGGTAATAGGTAGAGACAGTGGGCGACGGAGAGGCAGTGGGTGACAGGAAAGGGTGACGGGAAGAGGCAGTGGGTGATAGGGAGAAGCAGAGGGTGACTGGGAGTAGATGATGCCTTGTAGAGGACAGAGGGTTACATGAGAGAGAGGGTGATGGTGAGATAGTTACGCGGGAAGTGGGTAACAACGAGAGGCAGTGGGTGATAGGGAGAAGCAGAGGGTAATGGGGAGAGGGTGTTGCCTTGTTGAGGGCAGAGAGTGACAGTAGAGAGTGTGATGGGGATATAGTGACACAGGGTAGAGGCAGATGGTAATGCCAGAGCGAGGGTAACAGTGAGAGGCAGTGGGTTATGCCATGGATAGGGTGACATGCAGTGGGTGACAGAGAGAGGCAGTGGGTGATGCTAGGGAATAAGTGACAGGGAAATAAGAAAGTGACGCGAAGGGATGACAGTGGGTGATGTAAAGTATGACAGGGAGAAGCAGTGGGTGGCAGGAGAGATGTGCGACGGGTAGAGACGGCGTGGGACAGGAAAGGGTGACGGGAAGAGGCAGTGGGTGACAGGGAGAAGCAGAGGGTAACAGGAGAGAGAGGGTGATGGGGAGAGGCATAGGGTGACAGGGAAAAGGTGATGCCTTGTAGAGGGCATAGAGTGACAGGAGAGAGAGAGGGTAATGGGGATATAGTGACACAGGGGAGAGGCAGAGGGTAATGGGGAAAGGGTGATAGCGAGAGCGAGTGGGTGATGCCAGAGTGAGTGTAACAGTTAGAGGCAGTGGGTGACACCATAGATAGTAGGGTGACGCCAGGGATTGGGTGTCAGGGAGAGGCAGTGGGTGATGCTAGGGAATGAGCGATGGGGAAATCAGAAAGTGACGCTAGGGGGTGGCAGTGGTTGCTGTAAAGGATGACTGGGAGAGACAGTGGATGATAGGGAGAAGCAGAGGGTGAGGCCTTATAGAGGGCAGAGGGTGACAGGAGAGAGAAGGTGGTGCCAAATAGAATTGCACATAGTTCACATGCTGGGGTTTTAGAATTGTAAACCAAGAAGACAGCAATGAGCTGCAACATAAAAGATGTCATCTGTGGAATTGTTTTTCCACATCTTTTGTTTTGCAGCTCATTGGACTCTCTATGAAATTCCAAAACCCCGGCACATGTACTACTGTATGTGCAATTCTAATATATTTGACAAAGGCACAGCATATGAATGCGAAATACAAATACACCAGACCTTTTACCTATATTGTGTTTCTCTGCGATGGGGAACCTCTGAAGAAATTGATCTTCCCAGGGCAGACGGTGTCTTCAGTCGGTATTCATTATTCATGTAGGAAATCGCATTGTCCGGAAGATGCCTGTTTGTGTAGGAATATAACGAATGTCATTATCATACAACAGAGGTTTAACCAAACTCGTGCCACATGTCCCCTCCAGCCTACTGCCTGGGTCCCATCTATCCCCGTGTCTTTCCAGCTTCCTGCTCTGTGCCTCCTCCAGCCTCCTACTCACTGTGTCACCTCCAGATCCCTATGCCATTCTAGCTTCCTGCTCTATCTCCTCCAGTTTCCTCCGTGTCACCTCCAGATCCCTGCAACATTCCAGTTTTGTGCAGTGTCACGTCCTGCCCCATGTACTGTACCCTTCAGCCATGTGTGTTTCTCCAGCCCTGTATCGCCTCCAGCTCCCCGCGTCATCTCCAGCCTCCTGCCCCAAGTCCCATCTAGCCTCCTGCGTCTTTCCTGACCCCTGCCCTGTGTCGCCTCCAGCTCTGTTTCACCTTCAGCTTGATTTGTCATTCAAGCCTACTACTCTGTATAAATACAATGTACAGATCCCCCCCACCCTTACTAAATACAATGCACAAACTGCCCCTCCACCCTTACTAAATACAATGCACACACCCTCCGTCCACCCTTACTAAATACAGAGCAAAGCCCCCCCCTCACTAAATACAATGCACAGACTCCCTCACCACCCTTACTAAATACAATGCACAGACCCCCCCAACACCCTTACTAAGTACAATTCACAGACCCCCCCTCCACCCTTACTTAATACAATGCACAGACCCCCCCCCTCCACCATTACTAAATACAATGCACAGACCCCCCTCCACCCTTACTAAATACAATGCACAGACCCTCTCCCTCCACCCTAACTAAATACAATGCACAGACCCCCCCTCCACCCTTACTAAATACAATGCACAGACTCCCCCTCCACCCTTACTAAATACAATGCATAGACCCCCTACCACCCTTACTAAGTACAACGCAAAGACCCCCCTCCACCCTTACTAAATACAATGCACATATCCCCCTTCCACCCTTACTAAATACAATGTTCAGATCCCCCCCCACCCTTACTAAATACAATGCACAGATCCTTTACCCCACCCAAACATTTCTCTTGACAGCCATGGAGACTTACCTTATAGCTTAGGCATTTCTTTCAGGTCCAGGACAGACAGCTGCCACACTTTCACAGTCCCCAATGTGTACTGCAGTCAGGTGACTTAGCCATGGCATCTCCTCCTGCTCCAGAACTAGCATGCAGCTCCTCTCTTCGGCTCTTCTTCTTCACACTTCACTGGGCAAAGCAGGGACACAGCGCACGTAGACTATAACGTCATCACGTCACATGTGGCCGCATACCCAGTGATAGCCAAAGCCACTTGATTAGAGACAGGGGACGCAGAGCTTAAAAACAGGAGGGGCAGAGCTTAGGGATGGGACATTCAACATCTAACAAGTAGTGTGTGACGTGCTCCCAGCCTCCCACTCCGAGTCCTTTATTACCCATTACCCTCAGCAGCAGCAGTATTAGGAGCAGGGGAAGTGGGAGCAGCATGCTTTAGGAGAGGGAGCATCTATTATATATTATAAGGGCATAGGATGCTAAAAGGCAGCCATCTTAGTACACCCAAGTGAAGCCACATACTCCCCCTGCTGGAGGCTCCTACTGAGGCTGCGCAACAAGTTGAAGCTTCCTATCTATATAAAGGGGCATTCGTGAGGTAATAGTTTAAAAACTGTAACTTTCTCAATTACCTAAACCCCAAAAGCACCTACCCTGGAACAATAGCTACCTAATAAAACAAACCCCAAGTCTAAATTCGTCCCCTACCCCAAGTTATGCCCTCCCAAAAATCCCCCATAGAGAACAGCAGAAAAGTTGTCCTAATTGAGAATGTCAGAAAAAAGTGACAGTTGGAGCTTTAGATTACTCCCAAATCCTAATTTTTTATGTTTTTGCCCTGAAATATTGCACACAGCACCGAGCGACAGTTCTACCCGTCCGTGCCTAATTTTAGCTCGGTAGCTCCAAGTGCTTTTCAGGTGTAGCCCCTTAAACACCATGCCACCACCCCGGAATTCTCTATGGAGATTTCCGTTTTTTTAGATGCAGCCTTATAATAGGGGGAAGACTGTGTCCTTATAATAGAGTGTTGTAATGCCGGCACTCCACAGCATAAATAATACCTGCCTGGGTGACCTCTGATAGTTGAAAAATCCAAGATATATATATATGAGGGAACAGCGGCTCTCACATGACCTGATAAATTAGACTCACAACACCAACGGGTCTACATTCAAACGTAGACCCGTTGGTGTCGTGAGTCTCATTTTGCAGGTCCTGTGAGTGTCGCGTTTCCATATATATATATATATATATATATATGTGTGTTCATGCTGGGCTGTTTTAGCCAGGCGCCTTGCCCAGCTCGATTTTTAAAGTGCAAAATGCACCCTGCCCCTTTTACCGGCGCCCTGCATATAACAGCTTGGCCACTGTCGATCTGCCGTCGCTTGCCGCGGCATCTATTCACATTAAGGAAGAGCATATGCTATGGGGAACCAGTTGCTAGGGGCTAGGGGGCACCAGTTGAAATCTTGCCATGGGCACCAAATTGGCTAGAGCGGGCTCTGGATACAGACTCCGTCGCACACATACAGTATGTACAAATGTTGCACACCCCAGTGGCCAGGGCACGGTAGCAATGCAGTTCTGTCACTGCCAATTGTTTTATTTATGCGAATAAGACACACCTTTTAAGCGAATAAGAAGCTCAGATTGGCTAAATTGCACGGGACCTATTTGGTACAACTGAAGCCACAGTAAAAATAAAAGGACACATCTCTAGCAAGTTCAATGCCTTTTAAGACTGCATCTACTAGTAATTGTTCTTAGCTTCTATTCTTTTCAAAATCTCTCATGAGCATAATGTATGGATGCTAGTCACATATAAGGATGGCACACAGCTTTTAGCGTATCATGTGAAGGGTAAAGGGGGGGATTTTACAGTACACAGAGCAGATGAAGCTCAGACGTATGTTCTAAAATCTCTTTGCACACTAAATCACCTTTAGGAACAAATGAGCTGCTTAGTATGTTCTGTGTAACGCTACAAAAGAATGTATGTTTGGAGGTGTGAGACCATTTAAACCATAACCGATTTACCAGTTTCACATAAAAAAATAAAATAAAAAAAATGATTACAAGGAAAATATAAATTTCTCTCTCTTACTCAACAGGGAATGTAAGAGAAACATAAGAGTTAATCTTAAAAAATTGAACCATGCAATTCCTTTTTCAATGGGGTCACTTCAATCATCTAATGACAACTTATAGTGTTTGCAGACAATCTTGAATGAATGCTTTTTTTCTCCGAACACTTTAGTTCTAGAGCAGTCAAGAAACATGTTTTTAGTCACACTTGCCTACTTTTGAAAAATTATTTCAGGGAGAGTGTGAAAGTAACACCTATGAGGGGTAAAGTGAGCGTGTACTGCTACATCTGAGGGGCGTGCTATAAAATTGATTTACATCCAAATGTAAACGAGCCCCAAAGCTGTTAGTAAGATTTACAGGTATTGTGTTTTACAAGTGGTTCCATATACTGTAAGTGGCTACGAGAAACTTTTTATAAAACTCATGTAGCCATAGGGATCATTGTGCCTTATATAACCAATGCAGGGAAATGGCACTGATCATGTATTCGTCCACATACAGCTATCCTCCATGCTTTACACATAACACATAAGTGCCGTGTGACTCGGTACCGCTGAGCACAAGCTTCTGCTGATTAAAATGATATGCGGCATGCCCTATGTTCTGTATGTGACTAAGGGTGTATCTGCATGCGAAATGCTACATTACAGTGTCAGCGCCTGTGACACTGTAATGTAGCGTTTCGCATGCAGATATACCCGCAGTCACACACAGAACATAGGCATGCAGCATATCATTTTAATAAGCAGAAGTGTTCTATTCACACTGTTGTGCGAATAAGATGCATTCAAAGGTAAAAATTAGCACAAAAGGTTTGGCACCACGCCATGGAGAAACTAGAAGGGCTGTTTAACGTGCAAGGAGACTTAGATGTATATGGACACATCTGTATATCTCTGATTTATTTTTTTTTTTTATTTTTTTCCCAAGTAAATAACTCCCTGAAGAGTGTAGCAATCTCCCTTATTGCACCTTCATTATGTAGTGTGCTACTATTTCAGGGAGTTTCCCTGACAATGAGGGAGAGTTGGCAAGTATGGTTTTAGTGTTCAGGCTGCACCCTAAAAAACTGGATTATTTAATATGGAATTAATGCAAACTTGTATGAAATCTCCACGTTTTTAAGAGATATATTAGTACTTTTTGTACAGTAGTAAACTATCTCCTAATTCTGATGAAAGTACAAGGAACTTTGAATAGGTATAATGCTATTAGCCACTAATAGGACTATTTATCAAATAATATTTGCGGCACATCCCCCGAACAAAAACATTTTTGGTGGGTACCCACAAGTATTAAGGCTTCCTCAAATGTATGAAAAGGGGGCCACAGAAGATATCTCTATATCTGGCGTGGTCCCTCCTTTTTTGACAGCAGCTGCAGCCCCGTTTCTATGATGGCTGTGAAGCAATCAATCTTACCAAGCCCATTATCTGAAGATTGTATTAGCTACATTTCCGCACATGCACAGAACGGCTCCAGCTCCTGAAGGAGAAGTGAATAATTGTGTTTGCGATCATTTCACTTCTTACACATTGCAGGGACGGGCTCTGAAACCTGCGGGTGGTTAATACCACATTCGGGCTATCTAGAATTTCTTGTTGCCATGAATAGCGGCAATAAGAAATTATAATTATCAGGTCTAAAACCAGATAATTAGTAAATGTGCCCATAAATTCTGGTTTATGTCTTCAGGGAAAGAAAAAAAAAGTTGTCTGACTATAAGAGAAGAAACTTTGTCTTGTGTGTGGAAACCAATAATGTCTGTGAAGTTGGCACCATTTACATTTACAGTAGAGGCTATTTACTGATTGCCTCTTAAAAATACTAGTAGAGCTTTTCTTTTTCTTTTCCTTTTACACAGAATTGAACTTATTGAATAAAGTTTGGACAAAACAAACATTTGCTTTTTAAATTAAGAAAATAAAAAATATTAGGCAGAAGTCTAACAAAATGAGTTGAAATGAGTTACACAATTTGCAACATTATTAAATATTTGAACCAACAACAAATGCAAAAAAATTGTGAACACTCCAACACAGGTTAATACACCAACTAATTCATACTGCAGTGATCTAAGGATCTGATCAATGGGGTCAGTTTTCAACGTGCTTCACATACTAGAGTTGATTTACAAAGTAAGGTGTATTAAAGGTCAACAAGTCTACTGACCCACCAGAAGCCACTTCCACTGACTTATCTCACTAGAGAGCATGTCTAGCTTCTCAGAAATAAAGACAACTATTTTTGGATAGAACGAGAAGAAATGCAATATAAAAAGGTGTTCTCTTTATAATCGGTATCGGTGAAGACAAACCTCCAATTTAAAACAATATATCTGCTAAAACAAGCAAAGGCCAAGTAATACTGCTGCTTAAAATTGTAAACAGAAGAAACACATAACAAAACAGTCTTATGTTTTTTTCCTCCATGAGATCTGGTAATGGTTGAACCAAGAGTTAAATATTCTTCATTGTTTTACATTGTGAACAGGTAAGAAAGCAGATGAAAAAGTAGAATGATCTTCTATTTTCCATCTACTGAAAAAGGTCTGAGCGGCAAGCTTTTTCTTCTTTTACTCAACTAATGCACACAGGATCACCAAAGAGCCAAGATTTGGTCTCTGAGCTTGTTTTTGGAGTAAGATATACAGCCATGGGCAAAAGTTTTGAGAATGACACAAGTATTGGTTTTCACAAAGTCTGCTGCTTCAGTTTTTATGATGGCAATTTGCATATACTCCAGAATGTCATGAAGAGTGATAAGATGAATTGCAATTAATTGCAAAGTCGATCTTTGCCATGACAATGAACTTAGGGGGTCATTCAGACCCGCTCGTGAGCGGCAGTACGCTCGCAAGTAGGTCGATGTTCCCCACTGCGCATGCGCATGACGGAGGGAGCTCCGTCGTGCGCATGCGCGAGACCCGGCGTGCGACGGGCTCTCCATCGCTCCGGGTCTCGCACCGAAGGGGGCGTGCTGTCGATGTTGCTTGACAGCACGCCCCCTTTGGTGGGCGTGTCGGGGGCGTGCCTAACAGACGGAGGCGTTCCCATGGGAACGCCTACCTTCTGAAGCCGGCCCCACTGACATCACTAGTGATGTCAGTGGGAGTGATTTGGGCTCTGATAAAGCCAAAATCACTCCAGGGCTTGCGGCAGCGAGACCCTACCGCACGGTCTCGTCGCAAGCCCGATGGTCGCGATGGTCAAGACCATCGCGACCATCATAATGGACGCTCGCTATAGCTGTGGGTGGTCACCCAAAGCTATACGAGCGTCCAGGAGGACGCTCCATTTTCATGGAGCAGGGCCCTGATTCAGAGCGAGCGCTCTGGTCAGAGCGTTCAGCTCTGAATCAGGCCGTTAATCCCCAAAACAACATTTCAACTGCATTTCAGCCCTGCCACAAAAGGACCAGCTGACATGTCAGTGATTCTCTTGTTAACACAGGTGAGTGTTGATGAGGACAAGGCTGGAGATCACTCTGTCATACTGACTGAGTTAGAATAACAGACTGGAAGCTTTAAAAGGAGGGTTGAGCTTGAAATCATTGTTCTTCCTCTGTTAACCATGGTTACCTGCAACGAAACACGTGCAGTCATCATTGCTTTGCACATAAAGGGCTTCACAGGCAAGGATATTGCTGCTAGTAAGATTGCACCTAAATCAACCATTTAGCGGATCATCAAGAACTTCAAGGAGAGAATTTCAATAGTTGTGAAGAAGGCTTCAGGTCTCCTAAAGTTGATTCAGTTGCATGATCGGGGCACCACCAGTGCAGAGCTTGCTCAGGAATGGCAGCAGGCAGGTATGAGGGCATCTTCACACACAGTGAGGCGAAGACTTTTGGAGGATGGCCTGGTGTCAAAAAGGGCAGCAAAGAAGCCACTTCTCTCCAAGAAAAACATCAGGGACAGACTGATATTCTGCAAAAGGTACAGGGATTTGACTGCTGAGGACTGGGGTAAAGTTATTTTCTCTGATGAATCCCCTTTCATATTGTTTGGGGCATCTGAAAAAACGCTTGTCCGGAGAAGGAAAGGTGAGTGCTACCATCAGTCCTGTGTCAGGCCAACAGTAAAGCATCCTGAGACCATTCATGTGTGGGGTTGCTTCTCAGCCAAGGGAGTGTGCTCACTCACAATTTTGCCTAAGAAAACAGCCATAAAGAATGGTACCAAAACATCTTCCAAGAGCAACTTCTCCCAACCATCCAAGGACAGTTTGGTGACAAACAATGCCTTTTCCAGCATGAAGGAGCACCTTGCCATAAGGCAAAAGTGATAACTAAGTGGCTCGGGGAACAAAACATCAAAATTTTGGGTCCATGGCCAGGAAACTCTCCAGACCTTAATCCCATTGAGAACTTGTGGTCAATCTTAAAGAGGGGGGTGGACAAGCAAAAACCCAAATTCTGACAAACTCTAAGCATTGATTAGGCAAGAATGGGAGGCCAGTCAGTCAGTATGTGGCCCAGAAGTTGATTGACATCATGCCAGGGTGAATTGCAAAGGTCTTGAAAAAGTAAGGTCAACACTGTAAATATTGACTCTGCATAAACTTAATGTAATTGTCAATAAAAGCCTTTGACACTTATGAAATGCTAGTAATTTTACTTCAGTATACCATAGTAACATCTGACAAAAAGGTCTAAAAACACTGTAGCAGCAAACTTTGTGAAAACCAATACTTGTGTCATTCTCAAAACTTTTGGCCATGGCTGTATTGTTGTATACAAAATACAACTACTTCCAGGACAGAGTAATCTAATGGCTCGTACACACGGTCAGATAAACTGCACGATTTTAACGATAAGGATCATGTAGTTATCGTTAAAATCGTACAGTTTCTGGCCACTGCAAACGACGGTCGATTCGCGGGCATGAATGGTTGATGACGACCATCGACCGTCGCCTGTGCATGCAGGCCAACCTGATCGATATCAGCCAGGTTAGCCTGTTTACTATAGGGACCCACGATCGTGAATTGCAGGTCGTTAGGGGGTTAATGCATGTGTTTGATGCTCGATAACGATCATCCAACACATGCAGGACTATAAGATAACGATTGTTTTCGTTATCTGACCGTGGTGCTGTATGACCGTGTGTACGCACAATAAAGCAATGTTTAAGAGGTTATAAAACACCCTAAGCTTTACATGCTGAATGCATTTTATACATTAATAAGGAGTAGAAAAGTGCCTTATGCTGGGTACACACTTGTCGATATATTGTTCGTTTGATCGACGAACGATATATGACTAGTGCATCTGCATGTGTGTACGGGCAACCCGCTGACCACTGGCTGCAGGGACTGCCAACATTGACATCGCAACTGGGCAGGCAAAAATAACTGCCCACTCAGTTGTGAGCCACAAAAAACTACAAATTAGGACTGCACTGTAGAATATAATATCTCATATATATCGCTTGTTTGAAATGAATCAACGATCAAGGCTCCTCTAAGTATAAAAAAAAACACTCAGTGGTGATGTCATGACAGACATTTTGAGTGGTAAGTGTACCCGGCATTAGGGCTCTATTCATGTACATTATGAAATGGCTACCAGGAAATATAACTATATAGCGCATCATATTGATGCAATATATATTAATGTTTTGGAACCTTCCAGGATCCTGCCAGGCAGTGCAAAGACTAACATATCAGGAGTCTGATACGTCTTCCTCCCACTGCGCATGCGTAGGCAGTTTAGTCTTCACACTGCATATGTACACGAAGTGGCTTGCACTCCAGCGTCCGACCACGTCGCATGACGGACGCTGGACATAAGGGGGTGGAGCGACTGAGAGGAGCAGTGATCTTCACTGCTCCTCTGCCCCTATCTAGGTAAGCTTCAGCTCATTTCACCATATCCAGATGGGTAAATAAAATTGAGAAACAAAACATAATAGTGTATGGGGAAGCTATTTTAACGCTAATCAGGGGCACCGCTGGAAAAATCTTAGACTTTTCAACGGTATACACGTTCTTGAATAAGAGGAAGCAGTGAAAAGCCCTGTTCTCTGAAGTGCGCTGTGAAACAGGCCTTTTTACTGCTGCGTGAATAGACCCCTTAGGGTCATGTGACTCCAGCAGCAGAGTAGAAGATAGATGCAGCAAAGTGTTAGTAATTTAGAAGATTGGGAATTGCTTAATAATGCTAGATAGGAAAAACAGTATTATTTAGGAGGTGCTGTAGCCCAGGAGTCTGGATGCAGTGGATGGTGGGTGGTAACTGGCGTGAGGATACTGAGGACCCTGATAACAGTTCTGTACTGGTGGATGGAATATTAAAAAAAGAACTGCTCATGTTGTGACTTGGAAAATGCTGAGAGGCACGAGGCAGGGAGGATAAATAGAGCCGTTAGACTGACAACTGAGGTATCTGCAGGAGAGGGAGGAAGCACCAGAACTAACTGTTAGGTGGAGTCCAGAGATGAGGGAAGAGGTAACTGTAGCCAAGGGAAGGTGGAGAGAAGGTAGTGCCGAGTGAGGAACTGTACTGGATGACCGATGTAACCACTCCTCCTAGCTGAAAAGCACAGGACAGTATAGCAACAGAGAAGCTGTTAGGAGTATGGAGACGGTTATGACAGTTAAACAGCTAAGACCTTGCCAGTTCCATACATGTACTACCTTCGTATGGAGAGGGTATAGTGGGTGCAATGCGTACAAACAAACTGGGGGTACTGGTTTCTTGATCAGATTCTCATTTGAGATACTCTCTTGCTGTACCACACCCTGGCAGAGAGGTACTGTAAGAACAGTACCCAGAACAGACACAGGGCGGGATGTATTGAGCATTGCATTATGGCTGAGATATATACCGCCACTTATGGCATGCATACAACGATAATAATGTAACGTAAATCTGAATCAGGCCATTTATGCGTTGGCTAGCATAGAAATATAGTCCTGACACAATCAAAAGGAAACTTTGCAGTGTTGAGGGGAATACTGGTTTTAGCATGTATGCATTAAATGTCACTTTAAATGACAAACTGGCAATCAGTGGAATAAATGCTAGTCAATGTGCTAGACTAGCATTAGCTACTGCATCAACAGGCAAATGGGTTGTTTCCTCCTACATTCCAAAAATATACTTGTAGGTTAATTGGCTCCCAACAAAATTAACCCTAGTGTGCATATATGTGTACATGTGGTAGGGACTACGGAGTGTAAGCTCCACTAGGGCAGGGACTGATGTATATGGGCAAATATTTTCTGTAAAGTGCTGTGGAAAATGTGTGTGCTATATAAATATCTGGTAATAAATAAATAGTAAGGACTGTGTACTGCAGCAATATAGAGCATGGCCCCAGGCAGTGCCATTGCTAGAAGGGGGGGGAGCGGGTGCTATTTACCCGGGCCCAGGCAGCACCACTACAAAATTATTATTTTTAAGTCCTAAGGGGGCGTGGTCACGCCTCCTGCGATTAGGCTACGCCCCCCATCACCCGGGCCCGGCCAGCCTCTCTACGCCCCTGGCCATTGTCCTTGTTATTTATTGGGGGCAAGCCGGTAATCTGTCTCTAGGTCCCTAAGGGTCCACATAGAGCAGGAATAGTCTGTCTCTGATATTACTATATGGACATGTTGTTATTTTAATTGGTTAGAAATTATGCATTGTACTTGCTCATAGTAAACCGCCCAAGGAACTGAAAATGGGACCAGCCTTTGAGGCATCTACCACCCTGGCCCTCGGCCCAGTCCATCCCTGGCCAGCCCCATAGGGATAGTAACATGGACCAGGATAGTAGCTCTTTCCCACAAAAAGATTTAAACATGACAAACTGGGCCACCACAGGGCAGACAAAATTGAACGCTGCTAAATGTAGGGTTATGCATTTGCACCATAGTAATAACTATGCTGCTTAGCCATTAAATGGGTAACAATTTAGTAAAACTGGCATGAAAAAGAATATATGAATACTAGTTGACATTAAGCCAAGTAACAGTATGCAATGCCAGAAATCAGCTCCAAAGACAACTGCATAAAAAAGGTTAAACAATGCACATAATGCAAAACACATTATTACAACTGAATAAATCACTAGTTGACCAAAAATTATGGAAAATTTATTTTTATTTGTTTGTTTGTTTTGTGTGTGTAATTTCTGGCTATTATTTTCTTTAGTTAATGGATATAAAATAAAAAAGCTATTTCGAAATGTTACTAAAATAAATTCCTGTTTGTGCCAGTGATTTCTGGAGTATGGGTAAAGGGAAGCACAATTTATGTATTGTGTTATATACAACTACAGAAAATAACAGAGATGTTAAATGATATTTGTTTTTCACCTGAAGCATGTACACATTACATATAGCACTGCTTTCCCTAAGATAAATATATTCTACATAGCAACAGAATATATACTGCAGTTAGTTCATTTGTTTGCCAACCAAAAAAAAAACAAATGGTCACTTTGGTCAATATTTATGTCAGCTTAAAGAATAGATCATGGATTTTAGCAAAATGTTTTTTTGCTAATTCAATCTTTGCTAATAGAGCTTACCAACTGAAAAATGCAGGCTTTTCTTATCAGATTTATAGAATACTATTATATGCATAGAAATGCAGCCATTCAAAGCTCTGGAGTCTTACAGAATACCTGCTGCAAAGGTTTTTAGGGGCCTATTTATGAATCTAATCATCCCCTAAAACTATGCAAAAGCTGAAGGTTCCGCATGATTTGAGTAACTCGGCTATTTAAATAGAGCTTAATACAGCAGCTCTCTCGCTAGGCAAACTACTGTAATAGTGCTGCATGAAACAGGAAGGGCAAGGCTATGGAGCGCATGCAAAGCTACCTGATTTACAGTACAATACACTGGGTGTCCCTGAACCCCCAAAAATAAACAACATATGGAAAAGGCATTATAGTGCTCTAGGCTCTGATGATAATAGTACAAATAGTATACTACAGGTTGAGTCTCCCATATCCAAATATTGCAAAACACAGAATTTTTTTGGCATGACTGAGATAATAAAACCTTTTATTTTTGATGGTTCAATGTACACAAACTTTGTCTAAGGCACAAATTATTACAAATATTGTATACAATTACCTTCATGCTGTGGATATAGGGTGTATATGAAACATAACTGAAGTTTATGTATGTACACAAACTTTGTTTGAACCACAACATTATTAAATATATTGTATAAAATTACCTGCAGGCTGTGGGCCTGATTCAGAGCTGAACGCTCTGACCAGAGCGCACGCTCTGAATCAGGGCCCTCCTGCATGAAAATGGAGCGGCCTCCTGGCCGCTCGCATAGCTGTGGGTGACCACCCACAGCTATAGCGAGCGTCCATGATGATGGTCGCGATGGTCTTGACCATCGCGACCATCGGGCTTGCGACAGAGACCCTGCGGTAGGGTCTCGCTGCCGCAAGCCCAGGAGTGATTTTGTCTCCATTAGAGCCAAAATCACTCCCACTGACATCACTAGTGATGTCAGTGGGGCCGGCTTCAGACGGTAGGCGTTCCCATGGGAACGCCTCCGTCTGGCAGGCACGCCCACCAAAGGGGGCGTGCTGTCAATCAACATCGACAGCACGCCCCCTTTGGTGAGAGACCCGGAGTGATGGAGAGCCCGTCGCTCGCTGGGTCTCGCGCATGCGCACAACGGAGCTCCCTCCGTCGTGTGCATGCGCAGTGGGGGAACATCGACCCGCTTGCGAGCGTCCTGTGCTCGCGAGCGGGTCTGAATGACCCCCTGTGTGTATAAGGTGTATATAACACATAAGAGCATTGTGTGTGCATATTGGGTTCCCATTCCCAAGATATTTCATTATGATATGCAATTATTCCAAAATACGGAATTTTCCGTTATCCAAAATACCCCTGGTCCCAAGCATTTTGGATATGGGAGACTCAACCTATACTACATAATATATTACTTTGTAAATTATTGTTTCAATACAGCCAATAACTTGTCAATATGAAAAGGAAAATGAGAAACAGCACAATAGTGTATTACCATTAAATCCCAGATGGGTCTATGTACTATTAGTACACTTACCGTGGTGTTGAAGCCACTCTTGATTCACCTGATACTGCTACAAAGCAGGAGCTATTGTTGAATGTTAAGTCACTCCCTCAGCGGTAACAGCTAAAGCTAGGTACACATGGTACAATGTGTACCCACCGATGCGACCAATGATACGAGGGCCTACATGTCGGGTGGTCCCAAAACACAAGGCGATCAGGTGCCCCACCGCCTGATATGCCGGGCTCCCCATAGAGCTGCATTAATCAATTTGCCTGATCTTTTGAACATGCAGAAAGATCAGGCAAAGCGACAGACGACCTCACGGGAGAGTATTACACGGAATACACACGTGCATACACACGGAACGATATTGCTGAATAATCATTCAAATTTGTCGGATCGTTAGCAATATCGTTCCATGTGTAGGGGCCTTAAGACACCTTTCCTCTGACAGCCCTGTGTGTGACTCACCCTGTCTTCGGCCAGCAGCTGCAGCAATTGCTTTTTTTTTCATGTAAAACCTTTCTCAACAAATTGACAACAAACACTTCCCGTTTCTCCAGTGAGAAGCAGATAACGACAGGAAGAGGAGGCGAAGCTGGCGGTAAGTGACCTCTCCTCTTAGTAACACCTGGGACACTTAGCGCTGCCATAGGTGGCTATGGCAGCACGATATTGTAGCCTGCACTTAGCGTTGGCAGGTTGCAGGCAGAGGAACTCCCTTTAGTACATACTGAAAAGTGGTATGTACAGAGAATATGTATCTGTCAAACAATATAGAGGCAATAGGATTAAGGCAAACAGATTTATTGACTAAGGCCCTCATTCAGAGCCGTACGCTCTGAGCAGAGCGCACGCTCTGAATGAGGGCCGGGCTCCATTTTCATGGAGCGTCCTCCTGGACGCTCGTATAGCTGTGGGTCACCACCCACAGGCTATACGAGCGTGCATTGTGATGGTCGCGATGGTCGAGACCATCGCGACCATCGAATTTGCGAGCCGGAGCCTGCGGTTGAGGGTTTCAACCGCAAGCTCCGGAGTGATTTTGGCTCTATCAGAGCCAAAATCACTCCCACTGACATCACTAGTGATGTCAGTGGGCCGGCTTTTGACGGGAGGCGTTCCCGTGGGAACGCCCCCGTCAGGGAGGCACGCCCCCGGCACGCCCACCAAAGGGGGCGTGCTGTCAATCAACATTGACAGCACGCCCCCTTTGATCGAACACAACGAGCGAAGGACTTTCCTTCGCTCGTCGCGTCTGGCGCATGCGCACGACGGAGCTCCCTCCGTCGTGCGCATGCTCAGTCCATAACATCGACCCACTTGCGAGCGGACAGCCGCTCGCGAGTGGGTCTGAATCAGGCCCTAAGTTAGCTCTTGACTGCATTCAAAAAGAGTTGGCTTGAAACACGTTGGAAAATCTGGTGCAAGCTTCATCTACAAGGGACCTCATTCCAGTGAACAATGATTAGTGAGACATAAAAGGTGTGTCCGGAACCACCCTGTATGAGTCCAACTATTGTTCATTCACCTGTATGCTCTATATGAGCTAATTTTAAGTGATTATTTTACTAATTTTTATCTGTGTGCTGTTTATGAGTTAATGTCTTGCTTTTATTTGTTCTAGTTATCCTAACATTTATGTAATAGTGCTGTGTAATAATAATGGGGAGTTTGGCCTGCTCTAATTTACCAAGCTCTGAAAAGCTTAGCTTGGCCCTGATAGCTAACTCCTGCAACTGTCCAGGCATGCCTCCATGTTCCTTCCAATCCAGTTTTTGCAATTGTACTCGTGCATGTGCAGTGTGAGCCCCAGTAAAGTTATAGCAATAACTAACACTTAGTATCCTGCCCCGCCGAAGAAATGTGTTATTATCAGAGACTCTGTACCAAAAAGAGTTTTTAGTTAAACAGCATTGGAAAATCATTCCTGATCAGCGCCATATGCAGTGGTAACCAATTTTACTGTCAGTGCCAATTTGAATGCATCACCACAGTATACATACACATTCCACATTTTGGAAACACTTCCATGCAGGGGCACCGGCAGGGCAGGAAGCAGGTACTAATTATGCAGGCATTTTGGAGGGGCCCTGCGGGTGTTCAGACCTGCCCCCCCCCCAATAACACTTCTTACCTATCAATGACAGCAGCCTCTCTCCCTAGCCCAGCACATGCTGCTGTGTGCTGGGCTGTGGAGGCTCTGGAGAGTCTGCTGATGCTGATGAGCAGCTGCAGTCTCTCTCTGCCTGCTGATATTTCTAGATAAATCTAGAACTAGAAAGATGGCACCATGGGACAAGCATGGTACATTGGTCGGTCCTAGGTGTAGGATGTGCGGTTAGTGCCCCCATGGGCCTACACCCATGATAGATATGCCGCTGTATCAACTGAATTAAAGAGATGGGGGGGGGGGAAACTGGCAGTAATATTAAGAGATATTAATGCTTTTGAATATCTGGCCACTCGCTCTGATGTGTGGTTGCAAAACAATCTCTAAAATGTGGTCAGCACTCATCTTTGACTTAGCAAACCATAATAAAACTGGAAGTAAACTCTGGGCCTGATTCAGACCCGGTCGCAAGCGCTGAGCGCTCGCAACCGGGTCGATGGTGGCCCAGAGTGCCAGTGCAAGACGGAGCCGGCTCCGTCGTGCGCATGCGCGAGACCCGGATAGCGACGGGCAATCCGTCGCTCCGGGTCTCGCACCAAAGGGGGCGTGCTGTCGATGTTGAGTGACAGCACGCCCCCTTTGGCGGAAGGGCCGGGGGGGGTGGCTGCCCAGACGGAGGCGTTCCCATGAGAACGCCTACCGTTTGGGGGCGGCCCCACTGACATTACAAGTGATGTCAGTGGGAGAGCTTTCGGCTCTGTTTGAGCCGAAAGCTCTCTGGGGCTTGCGGCCACGAGACCCTACCACAAGGGTCTCGTCGCAAGCCCGATGGTCGCGACCATCATCCTGGCTGCTCGCATTAGCTGTGGGTGGCAATGCGAGTGGCCAGGAGGCCGCTCCATAAAAAAAAAAAAAGACGCCCTGATTCAGAGCGAGAGCTCTGTCAGAGCATCAGGCTCTGAATCAGGGCCTCTGTGCTCAGGATACAAATGTGTGAGGTGAAAGTGAATGATTGTCCTGAGCAGTGGGATGTGCACAGACATTATGGTATAATATAGTAAAGTAACATCACTCATTTTGTTGCAAACTTCTATTGGGTGCAAGGGAAAATTAGCAGTGTCACTGGCTGTAAAGTGCCTTTGCCCAAATGTTCTGGAGGCAATTCACGGCTATTGCTAAAGCTGGGCATACACGTCCAGATAAAATGTCTGTCAGACCGACAGACATTTTATCTGCCAGCATCAGATGTCGGCAGCGTACACTGTGAGATTTCTCACAGTGTATTAGCCGACATCTGCACTCCGCCCCCGGGGAGGAGACATTTCCCTGTTCCTTCCATGGAAGGAACACAAGAAATGTCGGTCTGTCGGCCGCAGCTAGGCATACACTGCCCGATGCGGCCAACAGTTTACCTCTAAATATCACATCGGACTGGCATGCTGGACAATCCGGAATGCCCGACTGAGCAATATTTAACACTCGGTCGAGTGTGGGGTTCAGTATATTATGTCAACAGCACAATGCAAAACGGTCAACATGTTCAGAATGTCTACATGCACCATGTAGACATTCAGAATATCGACACTAACGAAATGTCAACATGACGACAATGTCGAAAAATAATTTTAAACCTAACTCTAACCCTAAAATCGACAATGTCATTATGTCGTCATTTTCCAGATGCCGTCATTTTAACCATGTCGACCTCACAACATTTGATACTCTGATGTCAACTTAAGTGTATGTTGATATGGTGACGTCATCAAGTATGACGATACAACTATTAAACAGCCGATAGACTACATATTTTCAGCCTTCAATAAACATTCTAAACAGAATGCATTTATAAAACACATTTGTAGTCTGTAATTAATATCATAACCATCTACATCACACCTACGGGGAGTACAACCAGCACTTACATCTGCAACAAAGGTGGCTGTGGAAATGCCAGTTATGTAGAATTAACTTGGTAATTTAGTGTCACAGTACAATAAACATTACGGTAATGGAGGCATGTACCTAGATCGGCTTCCTTCTCTGCAAACCATTCTTCTCTGTGTGCAAAGAGAATTAGGAATTATTTCCCAGAATTAAGATCTGATCAGTCTGCAGGACGTTTGGTTAATATTTGCACAGCTGGGTGTAATGCACTGCACGTTCTGCAGCAGGGGTTACTGTATCTAGGAAGTATCGGATGGATTTATGTATAAACATAAGAAAAGGTAATTGTATTAGCAAGCAGGACGTGTAAGATGTGTAATATACACGCCCACTGCAGAGAAATGGTCTTTAAGCAGTGACAAGCAATGAATGATCTCTGCTGCAGTGCATGACATGACAAGAAGGGAAGTGCACAGAACTGCCTGAAACACAATGCTCTTGTTGATAAATAAGCCCATGAGGGAATAATACATTGTACACACCAAGCAGGAGGCCGTCCATGTCAAAGATGATGTGGGTGACAGACTGCAGTGTGCTTGCTGAGTGCGCCATGCTGCTGCTGCTACTTCTCTGACAGCACCGAGCGAAGTTCAGCTTTCACTGCCCCATGTACAGGCAACAAGCAAGTGAGGAAGAGGTTAATAGGCAGCACAAGACAGGACCTCAAGGACAAATATAACCTAACCGTGGGATCTCATATAAACCAAATGTGTCATTCTGCTTTCTGTGTGGTACTGTACCTGTTTCTTATACAGATTTCTCTCTTGACCTGGAAATTCCAACGAGCAGAACAAAGAAAGTCCCTGGCTATTTTAATCACTTTGCTGCTAGGTAAAAGTGTAGCAAAATTGATAAAAAAGAAAACAGACTTAAAATGAAGGAAAATAATAATAAAAGAAAACATTTGCTTGACAAAACACATAATGGGCACAGTTAGAGCTATAGGATTATTTTTATTAAGCAGGGTTAACTGAAAACTCCATAGATAACCACCGTTTTCACCAGGGAAAAGTAAAGTTAGCACAAGGGTTAAATATCGAAGGTCTCCATTGATAATGCATTCAGTGCTTAACATCGATGGAATGAAACCATTGATGGTTTGAACCATCAAAGAACATCACTGCTTTGTGACCCAGTGAACGATGGCCCCTCTACCGGGAAAATTAGAAAAAAACAATTGTTTCTCTAACATCGATGGCGGATGGCAAATCCATCCATCCATAATTACTATGGGGTCTATTCATCATCACTTAATTTGTACAAAAGCAGGGGAAAATGAACACTTTCACATACTTTTGTATAAATTAAGTGTCAGGTCTATTCATCAAGTTCCGAAAAAGCATTATGATGGTGTTATTGTGTGGAATCCTGTGATAGCGTTTTCAGCTGCTGACACAAGGCAGTCGTTGCAGCCAGGAGAGGGATCTATACAGATCCCTCCCTTTTATGCTTAACTCTGGGAGCTGAGAGCTCTGGGGCACCGCAGCACTGTGACCACAACTCACCTGCTCGCAATACCCCCCCCCCCTTCAATGTGCCGCTCCGGGAAGGGAGAGGATAGATGAGTGGAAACGAGGGGGGGACAAGGACAGAGCGGACATCGGGGAAGGCATTTGGGACACAGCAGCAGGGGGAGGAGAGAGGACACGGAGGGCAGGGGGACACCGGGGAGCAAGACACAGCAGCAGGGTGAGAGATGATACAGAGGACACGGGGGTGTGGGGGGTGTTACATACAGCACTGGGGCTAGTGGGGACCAAGGACGTCGGCAGCTACGGGTAAATCCATAGAGACATAGCAGGTGTAGGGGGAAAAGTATCACTTTTCTGAAAAGATGACTGCAAAAAGAGCAGCTTTTTGGAAGTGATACTTTACGTAGGGTTGCATGATGAATGCTTCTGAACAGTTTTTTAATCTCACAGCGAGTTTAAAACATAATTATCACAAGTGATAATTATGTAATGATCAATAGCCCCTATAGGTGGTCAACCATTTATCCATTTGTCACAGGTTTCTCCAGTGGCAAGAGGCTATTTAACAAGTGATGAAATCATTTGCCTTTCACTACCTGGTCACTAAACTTAACACCACCTCTGTATGACATTATGGGCAAGGGCCAAAATCTACTACAGATGCGCGAGTCTCTGGGAAAATGGCACCTGCACTGTTTTCCCGAGGGCAGTGGCACTGCGCATGCGCAGGTCACTGGGAAAATGTCCGCCACCATTTCCCAAGTGGTTTTTGCTGCTCTGCAGCGCCGGCTCGGTGCTGTAAAGCAGCACTACAGAGAGGTAAGTATAAGACGCTGGACCCAGGGGCCCTTGTGCCTCGCACACCCTGCACCCATTATAGATACACCCCTAATTATGGGCCCGAGTCGCACGCAATGCAGTAGTTCACTGAGTTGAACAATTATTTTGTGCCGTGAATGCATGAAAATCCCTAGAAACTCTTAGGGCGCATGTATTACACTGTGTATGCACGAAGGTGCAGGTAAGAGGCACTGTATCAGAAATGTACTGGAAGGTGGCTATTGAAACACATAAAGATGGTCTGTCTTATGGGAGTGTCAATGGCATGTTGCTGAAGTGTTTACATACACAGATGCACAATCCTTCACATAGGAAGCCATAGACAGAAAATCTTCACCTACCTACCTGGTGCAAGTTTCAATGGTGGCATCTAAAGATGAACCAAGTGGTATTACATCATCTATTGACACTAAGGGCCTCATTTACTAACGAGTTTTATCACCAAAACGAATGATAAATTTCACTGTGTATGATAAATGGTGCTCCAGCCAATCAGTTCCCAACTGTCAACTGTTAGAAAAATGACAGTTGGGAGCTGATTGGCTGGAGCACCATTTATCATACACAGTGAAATTTGTCACTTGTTTTGGTGGTAAAACTTGTTAGTAAATGGGGGCCTAAAAGTGGTCGTCTCAGTCCTTGCACATTTGGACGCATGGAATGTAAAACGGAATTTATATAACGCAGCTCCGAATCAGACCCTGTGTCACATTCAGCATAGACAACAGCTTCGCCGAAGAGAAGAAGAGGTGCTTGGGAACCGCCAATCAACCCCTTGCCAACTCTGTTACTATGCAAGGTAAGACACGTATACACAGCAAAGAGAACGGGGTATATTCTTCTCATGGACAGCCATGTATCTATGTGCTTTCCCAATTCGACTTATCTGGCAAATCATACTGTTAATTAATTTATAATCACTTCCAAAAGAAACAGTACATCTTAGGAAAAATGTGAGAATAGTAATAAATAGTCCCCATATAGAGTTTTACATAACCATTATAATGCCTCCCACTAGTGCAAGGTGTTTGTGTGAGTAAATTAACTCTACCCTAACTAGATGAGTAATGCTGGCCATACACGCTGCAATTATCGGGACGATCCGCCCGATATAGGCGGATCGCCGCGATAATTGTAGCGTGGGGGGGGAGACCGAGGGTTAAATATTGCTCGGTTGGGCATGCTGGATTGTCCAGCATGCCCGTCCGATGCGATATTTACCCGGTAACTGTCGGCCGCATCGGGCAGTGTATGCCCAGCGCGGCCGACAGACAGACATTTCCTGTGTTCCTTCCTACGGAAGGAACAGGGAAATGTCTCCTCCCCCGGGGGCGGAGTGCAGATGTCGGGCTATACACTGTGAGATTTCTCTCACAGTGTATGCCGCGGACATCTGCGGCTGGCAGCCGGCCAGATAAAATGTCTGTCGGTATGCCATTGATGTGAGAGGTGAACGTTGGCTACGAAGGTGCGTGAGGATCGACCAGCACGCTACGGTGGAGCAGCTTATCGTCCAAATGAACCTGTGGGCCATCAGACGTGTGTCTAAAACGATAGTTCAGCGAACCCTGCTGTGTATGGGGCTCCGAAGCAAACGGATGGTCACTGTACCTATGCTAATGAAGGTGCATCGGCGGAAGAGGCTTCAATTTTCACTCCTGTATCGTAATTGGACCTCCGTTGATTGGCGAAGGGCTGCCTTCTCCGAGGAGACACCTTTTCTGTTTCATCAAATGGATGGACGTTGGCGTGTCAGGCGAGAAACATCAGAGAACAAACACCTTGCAATCATTGTTGGAAGAACACAAGCTGGTGGTGGCAGCGTTATGGTCTGGGGAATGTTTTTGTGGCATCCTCTGGGCCCACTTATCCATGTGGAAGGCACCGTCAACCGATTTGATTATGAAACCATCCTTACAGAGCACGTTCACCCATACATGCTGATTGTCTTCCCTGAGGTGGATGGGATCTTCCAGCAAGACAAAGTGACATGTCACATGGCTAGAAATGTCCAACAATGGTTGAACGAGCACAACCAAGCTTACAAAAGCTTCCCTGGCCCCCTATTTCCCAGGGCTTGAACCCAATTGAGCATCTGTGGGACCAACTCGATCGTCGTGTTTGCTCTATGGATACTCCTCCACGCACCCTCTAGCAGCTGTGGGATGCACTGCAGTCAGCATGGCTCCAGATACCTGTGCCAACCTACCAGCACCTTATTGGGTAACTACCAGCCTGTCTAGCAGCTGTCCGTGCTGCACACGACGGCTACTTTGGCTATTATCAGGTTGTCATAATAGTGTGACTCGACTTTGTAGAATTGCAGAGGACTTAGTTACAAACATTTGCAAATACAGTATATAATAAGCCACCAACCACACAGTAGTGTATCTAAAATGGGTGTAGGCTGTGCGGACACATGGCACCCTAGGCCAAGGGGACCCACACTGCACACCCTGCACCATTTAGTATACTTACTTTTCAGGAGTCTAGTGTCAACACTGCACAAATCACTGGGAAAAAGGTGCAGCCTCCATTTTCCCAGAGACACGTGCATGTGCTGAGCCAGTGATACACAGAATGGAATTTGCTCATAATCCATCACAGGTGCGTGTAATGAATGGGTGATCTAGACATGAAAAACATTCTGCCATGGGCCAGCAGGATCTTTCTGCTTCTCAGAGAATGTCAACATGCTACTTCCAATGAGCTAAGGGGAGAGCAGGAATGGGAAAAGCAGCTCCCTTTCTGGTGGCAGGGATTCAGGGGTAATTTACTTATCATTATTTGTTACCAGTTATTTATATAGCGCACACATATTCCGCAGCGCTTTATAGAGAACATTTGCACATTCACATCAGTCCCTACCGCAGTGGAGCTTACAATCTATGGGCCTGATTCAGAGCCGGACGCTATTTGCGCTCGCTCGTTTAGAAAAAGGTGCCGGCTATTTAAATTGAGCGCTCACTCTTTGCGGTCTGTTGACGCTTCTATGTCTGAGCGAGCGAACTAATTATGCGCTCGTTATTTTGTAAAGACGCCCCCTGGCCGCTCGCATCCTACGTCATCTCCGCTATTTATTTGATTAATCGAGTACATCGAAAGGCATCTGAACTGCTCGCAGTGCTTGTGGTTGGCTTTTCCTACCGCAATCATGCGACCAGTTCAGGCTAAGATACAAACAAGTGACGTGGTCGATGACGCTGCTTTGTTAATTATGCACACCCTTAAAACGCCCGTTTTGGCATGCCTGCGTTCGGATCTCCACTCCCCGTTTTCAAGCACCTTCCCCTGTTACCACCCACAAACGCCTCATTCTGTCACTCAAATTAGCAGGCATTCGCTATTTTGCGTGCACACAATTTCCGACCGCAATGACTGGTTCGCGCATGCGTATTACAACCCATATGCATGCGCAGTTGTGCGAACATCACTCGGAACGAACGAGCGGCTCTGAATCAGGCCCTATATTCCCTACATGTACATGTGCACATACTTACACAGTAGAGTTAATTTTTGAATTACCCTAACAGTGTATTTTTGGAGTGTGGGAGGAAACCGAAGTACCCGGAGGAAACCCACACACAGGGAGAATAATCAAACTCCACACAGTTGGGGCTCTAGTGGAAATCAAACCATGACCTCAGTGCTGTGAGGCAGTAATGCTAACCATTACACCAGAGGTTCTGAAACACGGTCCTTAAGGCTCCCAAACAGTTCAGATTTTAGAGATACCCATGGTTGAGCACAGGTGACTTAATTAGTACCTCAGTCAATGTATTTAACCACCTGTGTTCAACCACGGATAACTGAACTGTTGGGGAGCCTTGAGGACCGAGCTGAAATATCATTAGTCTCTAGATGGCCACCGATTTTGAATAGGCCCCTAAATCCTCAATCATAGACAAACCTATATATAGACCTACAAAAGACAGTGTGCCTTTCACCTCTCTCAGAGGTTGCAAACCCCCTGGGCTATGAGAGCTTGCAATAATTAACATGATTAGCATCATTGGAGTCTCACCTTTCCACCCTGTGACCCTTGTTCATAATGCCAAAGTAGTAAAAATAATCGCAGTGGCTGATGTGCACACTTACAGTATTTGTGGACTGGATCTTATAAACCAAACGTTACGATAGGGGATACTGTGAGTGCACTTACAACAATGCATGTGGGCAAATATATGCATTTATACGAGAACATTTGATTGTGTTTTTATTTCAAACTTTTTTTTTTAAATACAGTATTTCTCCTTGATCCATTGTTGTAGTCCAATTAGAAATAAAATTGATCTTAACTATTTTTTTTGTACGTTCAGATGCATATACAGACTATTTATGAGAGAGGCTGCAAAGAGTTCATAGTAGTTGCTATACATTATAAAAGGTATGTATGCAAAGAATACTACAGTAGTTTGTGATACCTTTAATGTGAGAATTTCTTATTTATTGAGAATATGACACAGCACCACTGTATTTAAAATATTATTGGGGTAAAATATTGTTTAAAGAGGACAGATCTGTATATTTGATTATAGTGAACATGATTCCAGCTGTAAAATAATAATCCTTAGCAACAACTGTAACCATGGAAATAATCTGTGAAATCTAGTGACTGTTTCCTTGTTTACAGATGTTGATAAAGAGTGTCAGTTATTCATATCATATCTATTAAATAGAAGCAAATGTTCATGCCTGAGTTTTCAACTTGGCTCTAAATTTGAGGCAGTCCTATTTCAAGTGTCATGAGTTATTCCAGTAAATTGTGGTAATCATCATAATGATTTCAATTAAGCAAAATCATGTTTTTATCTTTTTTTTTAAGTGGAGTTGTCCTTTAATTGCCAAGATACTTTACATTCAGGATATATATAGTGTACATTATACTATATCATAGCATAGACTTTTCTAATCTAATCTCTGATTTCATCACCATGGGAACATCAGAGTTTTATCTTTGTTCAATAGGGATGTCTAAGCTTACCTAATGAATGGTAAATAATAATCACTTTAACACTATCTCCAGTAAATGGGTGCCAGGAACCATAAGTAACAATTCTTGCCTCCTTTGATATAACTGAATGTAAATGACAGCTTGGGTGCCATATTTACTGTAAGTGCTGTTAAATGGCATTTCAATACTAAAGCCACGCGCAGTTGATGTGACCTTACCATCAGGATTTCTGAAGTTCTGAACTAGTTCAGTCAGGAGTCAACTCAGATTTTGTTGAATAATATATCACTTGAGGGGTTGGGTATGAATAGCCGGCGGCTGAATTGCCACCGGTTCAAATCCCGACGCTGGAAGCTCAAAGGTACAGAATCCCAACAAGGGTGGTAAGTACCCTAACCCTCCCTCTCTCCAACCCTAACCCTCCCTTGGTGGTGCCTAACCCTAACCTTCCCTGGTGGTGCCTAATCCTAACCTCCCCCAGGTGGTGCCTAACTTTAACCCCCCTTTCCGCACCCTAGCCCTAACCCTCCCCGGGGGGGGTTCCCAACCTCCCCCCGATGGTGCCTAACCCTCCATCCCCACAGCCTAGCCCGCCACGTGGGGGTTACCTATCCCCAATCTCCCTGGGGGTCCCTAAACCTAATGACCCCACCCCCAGGCTAAGTGTAATACTTACCTGTATACTTACCTTCAGGATGGCGGGGGTCAGGATGCCAATGTTGGTATTCTGATGTCTTCGAATAGCGTCATTGGCATTATGCCGGGCGTCGGGATTTCGGTGTCGGTATATCAATGCCTGGGACACCGTCTGCCGGCACATTAAACGTATCCCACTTCACAGTTGTCTACAATTTCTGTATATTATTGTTTAATAAAATATAAGTAAGAAGACATAAATAAAAAATCTAATAAATAGGAAGCCTCTGATTACTCTACTTTATTTCAATATCTTATCAGTAGTTATCTGATTTGCGATAAATGTAAATGCTATTTTGTGGCATAATGCGCCATATTAGGTGTAAGTGTGCCCATTATTATATGAATCACAAAAAAAGAAATCTATGATGGCTAATGGCAGCAAATAGATCGGGTGTGCGCAAGAATGTTAAAACATATTTGTATCCCAACATTATAGATTAATTCAAGTATATTGTGAAATGGAGTTTAGGCCAGGCAGTTTATCCTTAACCAGACTTGCAGGTATATTGGTAATGCAGGGGTTAAACGTGGCATACACACTGTGGTATCAGCAGTGGTAAGTACCCTAACCCTCCCTCTCTCCAACCCTAACCCTCCCTACAGTGGGGAGACAGATGGAGACAGTGCTGAACACTGATTTCCCAACAGGTAATACATGAAATTAAGACAGCCCCAATGACCCCTTACTCTTGCAGCTCATTGTGCTGTAAATGAGGATCCATGCGGTATATTTACTAAATGAAGTTGTTGACCATAGCAACTAATCAGAATCTTGCTATTATCTTCTAGAAGGTGCTAGATAAATGATAAATATAATCTCATCGGTTGCTATAGGCAACAACTCCACTTCTAAAAACCCGCACTTATACCCCATGAGTCAGCACATTGGGAAATAAAGTGAAAAGTTGATCTTAACAATATGGGTGGTCCAAAAATTATAGTAGGTGGTCATTTCAAATGATATTTGTAGAAATCTCAACTATTTTATCTGGTCCACAAAGGGATATTTTTTTAAAGAGAAAATTCAGACAGTGGAATTTGGACATATACCTATAGTGGATATATGGGCTCATTTATGCAAAATGAAATGTGCTATGCACCAACATTTTCTTTGGTTTTCTCTGAAAACAAAGTTAGGTCGTATAAAAACAAAGATAAATGATGGATGATTGGTGGGAAGATGGAAGGGCAGCTTCTGATGGTTCTGCCTCTTTGCACATGGCCAAACTAGCACCACTGCACTAAGTGACCAATGAGGTGTATTGTACATCATTGCAACCCGTGAGATGAGACTTTTCTCTTTCATACCTTATGAATTATACCAAGTATACCAATTGCTGCCTGCTCTTCACTTTCTGGACTTACGTGAAAGAGACTGCTGCACTAGGTGAGTTAGCCACTTTCTATTTTACAGCTCTATACTAACAATGTAGTTGCATTACTCAAAGGGCTCAATCCTGTTAGGTGCAAGTAGGCTTTGCGAACTTAAGAATGTCGAGACACAGGGCCTGATTCAGAGATGGGCAGTATTGCACAGCTGCAATGAAGCTGCTGTGCGATACCGCCCAACTAAATGTAAATGCAGCAGGAGGTGTCTGTGAGAATACAAAACCTCCTGGCTGCATCTATGATCCAAGTGCAGCTTCTGTAAACACTGCCTGAGACCACCATCATGAACATCGGCACGATGTTTGCTTCTTTGATGGCCGGCCAGGCTGTGTAAGCTGATATTTACCCAGCCTGTCTGATGGACATGGACACCCTGGTCCAGGAAATCTGGGTCCACCAATGCAGACCCTGGGCTCGACATGCCTCCAAAATGGGGTCGGCACGCTCCCGTTTTGGAAAATGGTTCCTGTTGCCGCCCTTCAAACGCAGCTTAAGGGGGGTCTGTGAGCGAGCTCGCAGGACCCGTTCTTCACATGTGCAGAATGGGGCCTGTGCAGACCAACATAAATTTGAGATGTACACGAACCATCAGGTTAGCGTACATCTCTGAATTAGGCCCACATTGCAGAGTGTCTGGTGCACCTCTCTCAATAAATAATAATGGACTTAGGGAGGTTTAAATAACATAAGTTGGCCAACAAAGGCATGTCCGTTTGTAGGGGAATTTTCAAAAAAGCTCAATAATGGATTAAATGATGTAGGACAGGTATGTGGGGGTGTTGTATTGAAAAGAGGGTGGTTTTTAAATTTGCAGATGCGAGGTAAAAGTGTTTATTCCAACTTTTTATAAACTTGTCTAAAAACACTGAAAAACAACTATACTGTCTGTACCCTGTTTCTGGGTACCCCAAAATGCGTCATTAGTATGAAAAAAAACATTTTTTAACCATTAATAAAAAGTGCAAACATCAGCCATTAAACACCTTTTAAAAACCTAAAGTACTTTCCTTACAACAGAAATAGGATTAATAAAAATGTAAGGCCTGATTCAGCAAGGATCGCAATTGCAAAGCTGCCTGCTTGCGATCCTTGCAGATATGATAATGCTGCAAGCAAAAAAGAGAAAAAATGCAAGTACACACTAACAATGCTAAACCTAATAATAATACTGCTAAATTGCATCAAAAAAGTTCTTAGCATAATAATGGCCATAATTATGGGCCTACCCACCGCGTCCAGGTGACCTCTATCAGGCAGGTCCCCAGGCCATGCCAGCAGAACCGCCCCATGGCATAGTACTAGTGTGAGAGTAAAAGTGATAGTTAAAGAAATATAAAGAAGCTCCTATGTGTGAAGTCTTACATAAGTAAGAAGTAATAATTAAAAGTGTAATAAGTGCTACATATATAAAAAAACAAACTAAAGAAGTGAAAAAGTGTACATTATGATGCCATGAAACAGTCCAGGCACACCAGCCCAGGGCCCCGCACCCCAATACCAGTCCCAAAAACTAACACACAGCATATAGTAGGTCTTACCCTCATTGTGCCTTATTAAATGTGCAGTCTTAGAGTGCAAGGACTCCTTGCTAATTAAAAACACACAGGATATGGTAATGCAGCAGGAGGCATCACGCTTCCTGTGCCTTACTTATCCGAGCTGCATTGTCCAATGCAGCATCGGATAATCTGTGTACCATCAGCAATCTAAGTTGACTCATGGGTTTACGCAGCCAGTCGCCGCAGTTGAGAGGAAGAAGACAGGAAATCTCCACCAGCCGATGGAGATCCTGGCCTCTTCCCTCTACCTCAATGACACGCCTCCATTTCAGGGAACGTAGGCCATCACCGCCCAAAACGGCAGCAGACTGTCAATCACTGACAGTCTGCTGCCAGTCTGCAAGCGGAATTGCATACTCATTCTGCACTGCTGAATAAGGCCCTTAGTCTGACAGGCACTGTCAGAGGAGTTGTATATCAGCTATACAAAGGAGGGGGTCAGCTTCAGAAAGGAAAAACTTGTATTTAATAAAAAGAGGGGGGGTTGTACAATGCAAATCTAAACAACATTAAAGTTATTAGCATACAGCTTGAATAAAGTACATTAAACGTGTATAATATATAATATATAACAATGGTAGCACAATTACAAACATAAAACTTATAGATCATATAAGACACATGTCAATGGTATCTGGGCAAAATCTGACAAGATGTTGTAAGGGGCCACTAGTATGTCCACATAAATGGGTACCAAAATAAAAGATAGAGGACCAGCCGCAAATGGTAACTTCAAAAGTTATTAGGTGTTGTAAATAATTGAGGTATATCGGGTAATTTCCAGCTATATAACCAGCTTGTAGTGTAAGAAGTCTATCCAGTCTTTAATAAGAAGTTGGTGATAGCTGACAATTTTAACTGCTGGCTATCCCAAAATTCCTGCTTTTCAATCCTGTTCTGGATAAGGAGGATGGGATGTAGTTATGAGACCGGCGGCCTCATGGCTGCTGGTCTTAATCCCGACACTACAATCCCGGCAGGGGATTTACCATAGGCGTCAAAATACCAACACCTACTGTATGTTAATCCCGACGCCGGGACCCTGACAGGACGCCGGACCGATCATCCAGTGCCGGAGGTAAGTAGCGATGTAGCTGGAGATGGGGGGGTTAGGTTTAGGGACCCCATGGGGGGACTTTGGGTTAGGCACCCCCCCCCCGGGGAGAGTTAGAGTTAGGCTAGGGGAAGGGGGGATAGGTTTAGGGACCCCCCTGGGAGGCTTAGGTTTAGGTTGTGGGGAGGGGGGGTTAGGTTTAGGCACTAACAGGGGAGGTTAGGGTTAGGGACTAGGAGGGGAGGTTAGGTTTAGGCACCCCTAAAGGAGGGTTAGGTTGGGGGAGAGGGGTGGGTTAGATTACTTACCTCCGCTGTCGGGATTTCCTCCGCATCGGGCTAGCGATGTCAGGATTTGAACAGGCGACTACACAGCCGCCGGCATTTCAATCCCATTCCGGAGGGACAACTGGTCCAAAAGTATCCAGTGGATAAAGTGCTTAACATATTTTGTTATGGATTTAGACCCACAACTTCTTCAGAAGCATGTAACCATTAACAACCTTCTATATGGTCCTGCTACCTCAGTTGTCACTTGTTTTTAATGCAGGATAGTTTCCCCACTTTTTCATACAATTCTCTGAGGTCGTATTTTGTAGAAGAGTCATGCACCCTTGTCGCGACTACCACAAATTGACATTTTTAATTGGATCTCACATATTGTGGGTATGCGCTATTGTGCAATGTATGCATGTTTCATAAAACAAACTCACATTCTTAAACTTGGACCTAATAGTATTGAGCCCAAAGCCCTTAGCATCAGTAACTTGGTTAATATAGCTGTTTTGATTAACTACTGGTGCAATATTGGCATAATGGAAGAAACAGTACATATTTATCATAAGAAATTGTAAGTTCAAATGTGTGTGGTCTCCTAAGTTATTAAGGGCCACACAAGAGGCCCCTAAATATCAGTTACCACTACTTTATACCATTTACCATTACCAAAGCAAGAAGACTTTGGCAAAACTATATTGCACTGCAGGGGGAGGGGGAATACACACTTTTAGAATGTAAGGACATATTTAGAGCTACAGTAGGTGGTGGCTTTCCTGAGGTCAAAAGAAAAGCTTTAGGTTCCAGAGAGCATAGCAGAACTGCAAGAAGCCCCTTTAAGCTCTTAAAACAGCAGTCAAAATCTGTCTCTGTCTAAAGGCGCAAATCCACTACACGATTAAAATGAGCGATTGAACGATAACAATATCATTCAATCGTTCATTAATCGTTCGCAAATCGTTCATCAAAATGTCTAAAACGACCAGCGATGCGCGCTCCCGCTGGTCGTTTTAGACATCTATCATCGGCCAAACATGCTGTACAACCTGACGATAACGTTAGGTTGAGCATGTTAGGGTATGATTGATGTGCCTACACTGAACGACTGCTCTTTCAGTGTAGGCACAGCACAGACTGTCATACGACTGCACGATTACAATGTAGTAATCATGCAGTCGTTTTGAGGTCTGCTAGTGGATGTGTGCCTTAAAGCCGCGTATTCACTTGCCGATTAAACAGAGCGATTGAACGATTATGACATCGTAATCTTTTAATCACTCCTTAATTGTGCATGAATCAGGTATGAAAATGTCAAATGACCACCAATATAATTTTGTAACGTACCTGTCCGTGGTCCTGTGGCGCGTGTCAACGCTGCTCAGAACACCGGAAAATGGCCGCCACGGCCATTTTTCCAGTGTTGTGCACATGCGCAGTAGACTCCAGGCACACTCTAGTGCCCGAAGTCTACTAATGCTCAAGTGGCTGGCCAGCCACATCAGTCAGCTGCCGGCCACCGGGAAGAGAGGAGGGGGCCCCGCATCGGGAGTGCACACAGGCCCCCTCCTCTCTTAAGATGCTCCTGAGCGTAAGTCTAGATTTTAATGATGATGGCTGCTGATGAAAAAATAGTGGGTGGGATTCAACATGCAGTTGAATGGACTTTCAGTATCCGATTCTCACATTAGCATAAGGAAATTTTCAAGTTTCTGCTGCCAAACAGAGAATGCGTCTGACTCAGAATCGGCTCGGGTATAGCGGTTGGGGTACTGCTTCTCTGGGCTTCTCGAGCCGGGATTGTGACCCATGTCGGGATTCCGGCATCAGGATTGTGAGCTCTGGCATTCTGTGCCCCGGGATGCCAACTACATCCTTTTCTGGCATATACAATAGTCTTCACAGTAAACAGGAAGACAGAAAGATATTTGCTTTGACCTTTGTCAATAAATTATTATTATTTATTTATATGGCGCCACAAGTGTTCCGCAGTGCCTTACAAAGTACATAAACAAATAAGTAACCAGCGACTTACAATACAATACAATGCAGGACACGGTCATGGATAATAAACATAGCTATATATCAGCGACCTTTACACCCACATAAGCAGCCAAGTGTTAGTTGCCCTAGTGGGGAGTAAGAGATAAATGAAAATACAGTAGGGAGAAGCACAAGAGGGTAGAGGCTCCTGCTCGAAAGAGCTTACATTCTAAAAGATAGTGGCCCTGCTCGAAAGAGCTTACATTGTAATAGATAGTGATTAATCTGTGGATTAGGCCGATACATCAGAACCTTTAAATAAAATGCAGTGGCGTCACTCCCAGTGGTGTCACCTGATGCGGGGAGGGATGCTGTGTGTGCGGCCACTGGGAAGGGGCGTGGCCTCATGGGCCGAACTGCAGTGGTCCCATGCTTATTACTGGGGGAGGGGAGGGGGGGTTGTGTACAATGCAGCACCCGGCTACTTTCACTGACTGGGAGTCTGCACCTTGGTGTCACCCCTCAGCGTGTGACATCCGGGTGCGGTTCACCCCCCCCCTTACCCACTTGTGACGCCACTGATAAAATGTATGATGACTGTGGATTTAGAATGTAAAGTTTTGTTTTTACATCACCTACTAAAGATGCAGACCTGTAATCATGTAAGCACTAGTAATTATAAACTTCCCAGATAGAAACCGTTGGAAGGGGAGTGCTCCACGTTGTCTCCCTTCGTAACATTCCCATCACTGCTGCAAAATCCGCCCCAGATCCCTAGTGCGCTACTGCACATGCACAGCATCTCCGTGAGTCTTTTTAGTTTGTCCTCCATGGTGAGAGGATGTGCCCCTGGGCACCTGTGCCACATACTGGAGACTGTGCTGTGTGCCGGAGACTGTGCTATATACTGAAGGTACTACAACCCCATTATGTCACCACTAATTACTATTAAAGGGCCACTGTCACTAATGTATGTATATACAGGTGTGTGCTACTCTATCTACACACACCACATACATTAACCCTGAAGCTCATGGTTGGATCTGTATTGCTGCTATATGTGCATTCCTGCATTAACCCTGTGTTACACTGCATCCTGTTATCTGCTGAAAAAAAACAACAAACCTGGTAAAGTAATCTGCCATGTGGATTGACCTCCATTGCCCACTGCTGACACCTATCAAAGGCTCTGCTAACAGAAACAATATCATCATGTTTATAAACACCAAAAACTAGTGTTCGGTCTAAACCGTTAATGATAATTATATTGTCCATAAAGATGTGTGCAAGTTCACAATCTGTTACAATAGAGTGGAACAAGGAATTGCCAAATTTTAACATGAGTTATTGTCATGGTTTAATCAAAAATAATTTTCTCTTGGCAATTAAAAATATGTTACTGAATTAGATATTTAACTGTGTAATGAACAGTGTATAACATATTACAAAAGACCTAAGCAATAGATACGGAAATACAGACATGTGAGTGTGAGAGCTAGTATATTGCTGGTGCTTTACATGACCCAGTTAAGAAAAGAAGCAAGAGAGAAATCACATTTCCTTTTCTCATACTGCATGTAGATGCAGTTTACTATAATAATTATTATTTTTTTTCTTTTTTACATGAGCATAAGCCTCAGTTCTCGATGTATCCAGATTGAAAGACAGACAAAAACATATATATTATTTTCTTTTGCCAACGATAACCTGATTAAATGACATTGAACTTGTAACAAATCTATTTGAGTAATTTTGAAAGCAATAGTTATGGTTTTGCCTTCTACATTATTGAACAGAGAAATAAAGGAGTGCATTATTTTTCAAAGTACTGCAGATATTACTACACATGACAAAGGAAAATAACTAACTAAATTTAGTAATGCTTCTGAGCCACAGAACTTTGTCCATTGCTATAATTCCAGGTTGGATATCTCATCATTAGCCACCCCAGATTATACTTTTGTTGCAGAGAACATTTCATGCAGAGTCATCATGTGACATTTTTCCTGGTTTAAAATGTATGATTGGTTCCTGGTAAAAGGTTTTCACTATAATGGCACAATGCGCATGTGCAGAACGGGTATGCGATCCCGCTCGCAGACTGTCAGTGATTGACAGTCTGCTGCCTATTGTGGGCGCGGAGGGGGCGGCGATACCTTTCGTTCCCTGAAACTGAGTCGTGTCGCCGCCATCGGGGGGGAAGAAGGATCTCCTGGCTTCATCTCAACTGCGGCGGCCGGCTGTGTGACACCATGGGTCACCTTAGCCGGCCGATGTCCCACAAAGTATCCGATGCTGCGTTGGACAGTGCATCACCATATCAGCTCAGACAGAATAGCTAAGCTGCTTGCGAGCAGCTTAGCTATTCCGTCTGAAGCTGAATCAGGATCTGTGATCCAATCAATTTGACAAAATGATTTGTTCACCAAATCCCAGTCTTGTTTGTTTGATGACAACCTAATATTATATTGCCTCATTAAATGATTCCATGTTGAGACAATAATGATTCACTTTGGTATTGTCATATTTATATGCAAGGGTTTTAACATTCTGTCATTTTTTGTATGGCAGATGAAAACTATGTAAAAACATAGCAAATAAACCATTAGATGATTATATGAGTTGATGTGCTCAGGCCTATTTAACAGCATTAAGCTTGACAGAAGTTTCACAAAGCTTCAAGATAAGGACACTCTTTGCTCTTTGTAGACCATTTTTAAAATGGCCAGCCATGCATTACTAGGGTTATAACCATGTTAGACTCCATGAGGACTTAAACTGTTTATAACATGTGGCAGATTTCTACCAAGTACATATTTGCTTCCCTGTTATGCAGTAGGTTATTACAGACCATTATATTATTTTATTTGTGAAGTTAAATTGGATTAATTGTGTGTCCAACCTAGGAGTTAATATATCTCCAGGACACTGCGGTATTATATGTATTTTTAATAAAACCACTTGGTATAATGATACCTATGGACATCCCCTTATTTACAAATAGCTAATTATTGTGTAAGGAGGAATGCCCAACAAATACATTATAAAATTATATTGTGGTTTTAAACATACGCTGGAGAAAAAAATTATTGCTGTAGAAATTCGGTGGGGATGTTGGGAAGCCCCTATTTTTCTCCTTTGCTACAAATAAGGGTAATTTTATCCATGACATTGGCACAAGTCCTAATATTTCTATGATTACTGTAGATACCAACCAAGGTAGTCACAGAGAGTCACAACTGCCTATTTAATATCAAAGCATTACCTTTCCACTGAAGAATACATACATCGCCTACCAAAGATAGAGTTTTCATCTTGGGTACAAGACCAGGCGCTCCATTCCCTTAAGGCTCTGACTTATAACCATTTCATCACCCACATCTGAAGCATCAATAAAATGTTAGACAAAATCAGGGAACCTGAACACAAGGACTCTACAGATAACTTTTCAAATGTTTTAAATAACAGGGAACGGGAAATGGGATTGCGGGTCGCACCAAGACTCATATGCATGCAGAACTGCCCTGTTAGTAGTCTATGTGTGTCTCAATATCACATTACATGCAGGGGTGCAACTCAGGGATATTATATAACATAATTACACAGAAGAAAGAAAAAGAATCCCCGTAAGAGTGCACAATATCTTGCCAAAATCAACATAAAATATAACTTTTATTATTTATTTTAAATAACCATCTAAGTGGTAAGGTTTAAAACACGACAAAATACAAAAAGGAAAAGAAAAAAAGAAAAATAGTATGTAAAATACTGTTAGGTGTTCAGTTACTTGTGTCCTAACTATAAATACTCAATGGTATGCTAAATGTTTGTAGACTACAATAGACAATAGACATATACTGGTGCCTAGTATTATATATTATCACAAATATTTATAGTATACTGATAAATACATAGGCTACCAAATATAGCTGTGTCCCTTGATATCTCATTAAATGATAATACATATACACATTTAATACAATGTTTGTATACTGGTGCACTTATTAATTACTGGTTATTAGTCCCAAGATAGTTGAGGATTTCTTCCACATAGGTTCGGCATCATGATTGACATGCTGCTGGCATTAAATGGCGGCGACGGGTAGCATTCCAGAAAATGGGGTCATATTGGACTTGTACATAGTCATTGTCGGTGCACAAGATGCAGCATGTACAGGTCCTAGGTGTTAGGGGTGGCATGTAGCCAACATATTCTCTGCAATGGTTATGACCTTATTCACTTCTATTGACTGAATTCTGAGTTCCAGAATCTCACACGCTGAACAGCCTATACAAAGGGCTACAGCAGAGAACATACTGTTTAGGAACAAAGGGGGTCATTTAGAGTTGAACTCAAAATGCAATTGTTAAAAACGTCACAAAAAAAGCATAGGTTTATTTTGAGTTATGATTCTTTGTGGTATATTTACTAAAGTGCGGGTTTTTAGAAGTGGAGATGTTGCCCATAGCAACCAATCAGATTCTAGCTTTTATATTCTAGAAGGTGCTAGATAAATGTTAAGTAGAATCTGATTGGTTGCTATGGGCAACATCTCCACATCTAAAAACCCGCACTTTAGTAAATATAACCCTTTATGTGCAATTTAAAATAAGCACGTAAATATGCCTAATTCTGAACATTTCCTTACTCAGTCCAAAAACATGCTAGTAGGTTAAATTACTAATATATGCTCTGTAAAGCACTGATATCCAGGGCCGTAGAGAGCAGTGGCGGGCCAGGGTATTGTAGGGGGTTGTGGACTAATCCTGCAGGAGTGGCCACGCCCCCTACAAAAATATTAAGTAAAGAACCCATTTCATAATTATTTTTGTTAAAAAACAATTTACTGTACATTGCAGAATTTCAAACCTTTTGATTTAAATGAAGGAATAATGACAGTAGTTGAATGCTAGAGAACAATTCAGGTAGTATCATTATGTGGGCTATAGCTAGCCATACACCTGCGCGACCAGCATCAGATCAGATTCACCATCCAACTCCCCGGAGCTCCCTGGCAGTCCTGGTGGCATATTTGTTGTTTTTCTTAGCACACGATCTGTCGTACGATCGATCGTGTGCCTCACACGCTCATCAGGGAAAAAGTAATTGAAATTACTTGAATGGACGCACGATGCATCACATGCACAAAATAAATGGTACGATCTGCACACGATAAGATGGAACATATGTGCTGCATATCTGATCATACAATCCGTTTATAGGAGCTGCGGGAGCGTTCATCAGATCGTATCTTACTCCAAAAATACACGATTTCCACAGGATCCATTGTAAGACTTGTCGAAAATCGGGCAATCGGCCCGAAATTGTGCAGGAGTATGGCCAGCATATCTCTCCTTATTACAACAAATATAAAAACAGTTTGCTTTTCGGGAGACAAAATGGCTCAGCATATCAAAATATGTTGCAGCTGATGATTTTGGGATAGGGATAAAAGCTACTCCTTTTTCAGAGGTTCTCTTATTTGGTAACATACTTGTGTAATTCTAAAATTTAATATACAGTAGGTGCTCTGTAACTATAAAATAAGAAAGCAGCAACATTTATTTTGTTGATGGATTTCGAGCGATCTGTTTAAATAACTGTTTTCAGCTTTAAGAAAGGTATTACAATTGTAACAATGAATTCCATGTCTCTGATTGAAACAAGGAAACTTAATAGACTGTAACACATACATTTGTTGATTTTGTAATTTCAGGAAAGTACTGTAAAACTTAATGATGGGTAAATTTGTGTACTGCATTGTAATTTACGTTTGGAATTAGTGAGAAATAATTAGTCAGACACACTGCCAGCCCTGAGACAAGTAAACATTTATAAAAATGTGAGATGTTTAACATTCTGAAATAATAAGATCCAGAACTTTCTAGAGCTAGTGGCTGTATCTAAATATGTTGTTACGCTTCATGAATAGAAATCAGTAATTACCTCCATATTTTTACAAAAGCAGCTGGAGTTTTCCTTTTCTTGTACATTTGATGTATGGGCAATGTTATTAATTGCAGATGGGTGAACTGATTTGTCAAATTCTGAAATGTTCCTAAAATCCAGCAGTTTGATTCAAATTTGTCTACTGATTTACTTCCTTGGCATTAGGAATTTTAAAAAGGCAATTAGTAAGCAACAAACAAACATCACATTTCTGGTGCTCAATATCCCTGTAATGTTTGAAGAGAAAATATCAGTGAAAGTATTTGTGATTGTGACGTGAACAGTGATGTACTGTACGTACTTCATCAATGACCTCACTTTTACTGATTTCATTTTCATTTCTGTTCTGCATGCTTGATATCAGTAGCGGATTTACCTCTAGGCAATCAAAGCAGCCGCTGAGGGCATGGCAGGACCCAGGGAGCCCGCCGATAGGGCTGAAAAATGGTGGACTGTTAGCTCCACCGAAAATGCCAGAGTGCTGAGATGGCTGAATACTCCTGGGAGGCTGTCAGTGATTAGACAGCTGCCAGGCGCCAGCTCCAGCACTCGCCTGAGGGCACACGGTTGCATACAGTGAAGAAAAGGGGGGTAAGCACTACCCCCGCACTATGACCACAGCGGAGCACCCAGTGGCAGGCTGCAGGGGCACAGCTAGGGGGGACCGCAGGGCTGTGAGCCTATGAAAAGAAGGTTGATAAGCAAACATCACGCTTCACATATGCGGCGCTGTGCAAGCAACTGTGTTCTGTGTTGGAAGCAGCAGGGGCAGGCCAGTACATCTTTGCTGCAATGAGGGCTGCTAGCGTGCACTACCCACTAATTTCTGACGGCAGGGCTGTAAACAAGAGGGTGCTCCCGGTCCCTCTAATTATGTTTATAACAAAATTAGAGTGCCTGAGCAGCATTCTCTGCTTACTGCCTGCCTGTCAGTCCAGGGACACAGTTAGGGAGGGGGACGCCATGGCCAGTGGATGCTCAGTGGGGTTGAGGAGGGTAGTCAGTGCTGCACGCTGCATGTAACATTAGTTAATCAGCGGCTAAACAGTAATATGTACAGTGCTGGCTGTGTTTTGACTGTGTGCATTGCCCAGCCTATGTCCCAGCCCCCTACAGTGCTCACACAGCTCCCTAACCCATTTTCTCCTGTCCAGTGATGGAAATGGAGAGTGCTGGGCCCAGGTGCAAGAATATGCTTTGGGCCATCCTATGCAGTGCCCGTAGTAATGATTCCCCTATGCAGTGCCCCCCAGTAGTGGTCCCCTTATGCAGTGCCCAAGTAGTGCCCCTTATACAGTGCCCCAAGAAGTGGTCTCCCCTATGCAGTGACCCCAGTAGCAGTCCCCCCTATGTATTGACCCCAGTAGTAGTCCCCCCTATGTAGTGCCCCCTATGCAGTTCCCCCAGTAGTAGTCCCCCCTATGCATTGCCCCAAGTAGTAGTCCCCATATGCAGTGCCCCAAGTAGTAAACTCACTATGCATTGCCCCCACTAGTAATCCCGCCTATACATTGTCCCAGTAGTAGTCCCCCCTATGCATTGCCCCCAGTAGTAATCCCCCTATGCATTTCCCACTGTAGTAGTCCCCCTATGCAGTGCCCCAAGTAGTAAACTCCCTATGCATTGCCCCCAGTAGTAATCACCCTATGCATTGCCCCCAGTAGTAATCCCTCTATGCATTGCTGCCAGTAGTAATCCCCCCTATGCATTGCCCCCAGTAGTAGTCCTCCCTATGCAGTGCACCCAGTAGTGGCCACCCCCCCATACAGTGTTACCAGTAGCAGCCCCCATTATACAGATCCCCTAGTAGCGACCACCCCCCAGTGCCCCCAGTAGCGCCCCCTATGCTGTGGCAGTTGCCATGCCCCCTTACACACACACAAAAAAAAACTAAATAGCACAACTTACCTGAATCCCCGCTCCTGCAGCGACCGCCACTGTCCACTCCTCCCGGCCCGCTCTGCACTGTGGGAGAGACGTCATGACATTTCCCCATCACCCACTGCGGGGTGAGACGGAAGGTGGAGCTCAAGAGTGAGCTCCAGCCAGCTCCCTACATGTACGCAGCAGCCAATGAGAGTCTGTCTGACTCTCATTGGCTGCTACAACAAATACACAGCCGCCGCTCTCACTGCGGTCTGCACTACACTTGTGGGGCCCGGGGGACACTAACGGCGGGTGCAGTGACAGCTATGGGCCCTGAACCACAGTGGCCCCTGCACCACTAGCGGCGGGTGCAGCGGCGGCTATGGGCCCTGCACCACAGTGGGTCACTAATTCCGCCACTGCCCCTGTCAATAAGCAATGGGAAGAAAGGAGGTCTAAAAGGTGCTGCTAGGCTGCGTCCCCTTTCCTGAGGCTCCACCCCTTTTCGGGGTCATCCATGCACAGCAAAGTTGGGAGATATGCAGACGGTTGTAAAATGAGGTACAATAAGCTATCATTATCTTTACTGAAGTGTAAATATCCAATTGCCATTTGTGAACTGTAATTGTTTTGATAGTTTAACTATAGTCTGTGTACTGATATATGAGCATTAAGGGCCTGATTCAGTACGGATTGCTATTGTGATCGCAATAGCGATTACACACGCAGTCTCACTGCGAAGATATGCTAATGATTGCAATCACAATGCCATACACAGCCTGACACAAGGATGCCCCCAATACCTTACACACATCAGTAATAAAAATACAATAATTACTGCGTTAGGCTCTGAGGGCCTGATTCAGAGCCGGACGCTCTGACAGAGTGCTCGCTCTGAATCAGGGCCAGCCCTCTGGTTTTTTTGAGCGGCCTCCTGGCTGCTCGCATAGCTGTGAGTGACCACCCACACCTATAGTGAGTGTCCATGATGATGGTTGCGATGGTCAAGACCATCACGACCATCTGGCTAGCGATGAGACCCTTGTGGTAGGGTCTCGTTGCCGCAAGCCCAGGAGTGCTTTCGGCTCAAACAGAGCCAAAAGCACTCCCACTGACATCACGTGTGATGTCAGTGGGGCTGGCCCCAGACGGTACTCGTTCCCATGGGAACGCCTCCATCTGGCCAGCCACGCCCCTGGCCCGCCCACCACAGGGGGCGTGCTGTCACTCAACATCGACAACACGCTCCCTTTGGTACGAGACCCGGAGCCCGTTGCTATCCGGGGCTCGCGCATGCGCAGGACTGCACCGGCTCTGTTGTGCGCATGCACACTGAGCCAACATCGACCCGCTTGCGAGCATTCAGTGCTCGCGAGCGGGTCTGAATCAGGCCCAGAGTGTTGATACTGTTTCGGATTTGATACTGAACATGTTTATGTTATTTGCATGTGGATACTCTGTAGAAACAATGGAGGTGCTACAATGTATGCTTTATTGCTTTGCATAAATCTTTTTTTCCTAAACATGCATATATAATTAAGAGAACTATTGAATGGTATTACTCTAGGCCATTCTATCATTATATTTGTCTCATACCTGTCTCATGGGAATGGTTATATTTTCAGGTAATTTAGTATTGTCACGTCTGAGACTGGAGTAGAGGACGTGGAGGGCCTAAGTTGGGGGAGGAAGCGGAGACGAGGGGCCTGGATATATGTTCTCCTCATCCACTGGTCTTGAGTGTTGGCGAGACCTGGGCAAAGGTGCGGAGTCTAACCCACAGGATGGTGTTCGCCAGTGACCCCCCCAATTGGGATTTGGGCTTAGCTGCACCCCGTGAGCAGGTCGAGGTCCTTTGACCAGGTACCCAAGCCCTGCAGGGATGGAGACACAACACCCGTGGCCCAGAGAGGTTATGCCTGCTTAGGCACAAAGCAATACCCTAACCGTACAGTAATACACCTTGACACGAGGATCAAATATCAATAAGGATTTCAAGTGGAGAGCGACTCACGGTTACTTGAGAATTCACCAGAGACGTTGAGGTACACAGGTGGAGATGGTAACACTGCTGCACGGATATTTACCAGAGACGTTTAAGGCACACAGGTAGAGATGGTAACACTGCTGCATGGATATTCACCAGAGACGTTTAAGGCACACAGGTAGAGATGGTAACACTGCTGCACGGATATTCACCAGAGACGTTTAAGGCACACAGGTAGAGATGGTAACACTGCTGCATGGATATTCACCAGAGACGTTTAAGGCACACAGGTAGAGATGGTAACACTGCTGCATGGATATTCACCAGAGACGTTTAAGGCACACAGGTAGAGATGGTAACACTGCTGCTGTAAGGAAAATAGGAACCTGGACCGGGAACTCACTAAGGCATGCTAGGAGACAACCGTTGTTCAAGCAACTTCCTGTAACCTGTGGAACAGTTATATACCCAGGGGAACCCTTAGACAGGTGCACAGCATCAGCTGATCACAGACCTATCAGGAAGGAGGATACAGTCACATGGGCCGACTGTCATGGTGGCGCCCATGTCCGGACTTGCGATGTCAGACACCAGCCCACCAGGAAGCCACTGCATGCGGGGAGAATGCTCTGCTTCTCCCCAGCCGTCGCGCAAGCTGCCCGACCACCCAGGATGACAGGGGAAGCCGGCGGCGCGGTAAGCGGGAGCCGATCCCCGGCTGAGCCCTGACAGTACCCCCTCCTTTAAGGGTGGGCACTGAACACCCATCAGGCTTATCTGGAAATCTCCTATGAAAACTCTGGATTAGTCGCGGAACGTGCACATCAGAGGCTCTGATCCAGGTCCTTTCCTCGGGGCCGTAGCCCTTCCAATCAATGAGATATTGAAGGGTGTTGAATCTGTGCCGGGAATCCAGGATCTTCTCCACCTCAAATTCAGTGCCTTGTAAAGTCTTAACTTGAGGCAATTTAGGAGAACAACTCTGAAAACGATTGAGCACCAGAGGTCGTAAGAGAGAAACGTGAAAAGTATTTGAAATCTTCATTTGAGGAGGAAGTTCCAATTTATAAGTTACTGGACTGATTATCTTAAGGATACGATATGGCCCAACAAAACGTGGGGCGAGTTTCATGAACGGGACTCTTAAGCGAATATTCTTGGAGGATAACCAAACCCTGTCTCCAACTCTCAACAGTGGAACAGCCAAACATCTTCTGTCCGCAAATTTCTTGTAATTCCTTGAAGATTGCTTTAGGGATAGATGAATTTTATTCCATAAAACTGAAAAGGATTGGATCTCTTGGTTCACAGCCGGAACATCTATAGATGGAAGCTTCTGGAAATCTGGAACTCGTGGGTGTCTACCAAAAACCGTAAAAAAAAGGAGTGGATTTAGAGGAAGAATGGAATTTAAAATTATGAGAAAACTCTGCCCATGGTAGGAGGTCCATCCAATCATCCAGGGAGGATGACACAAAGAGCCTAATGAAGGTTTCCAGCTCTTGATTGACCCTTTCCGTTTGACCATTCGACTGTGGGTGGTAGGCTGAGGAAAAGCTCACTTTGATTCCACAAGTGTTACATAGGGCTCTCCCGAATTTGGCTGTAAATTGAACACCTCGATCAGAGACTATTTCCTTGGGGAGACCGTGTAATCTGAAGATGTCTCGAATAAAAATTTTTGCTAATTGAGGAGCAGAAGGAAGGCCAACGAGCGGGATAAAGTGTGCCATTTTAGAAAAGCGATCCACGACCACCCATACCGTGTTATGCCCTTGCACCGAGGTAATTCAGAAATAAAATCCATTGAGATGTGGGTCCATGGAGCAGCTGGGATAGAAAATGGATGAAGAGGACCAACCATCTGTCTACGCGGAGTTTTATGTTGGGCGCATTTGATACAGGACCGTACAAACTCTGTGACATCCTTCTTCATGGTCGGCCACCAGTAAGATCGAAGTAAGAACTGGTAGGTTTTGGTGATTCCAGTGTGACCTGCGAACAAGATGCATGAGCCCAAACCAGTCGTTTTTTGCATAAATTAGGAGGTACAAAAATTTTCCCAGGTGGCAGAGACACTACTTGAGTAGGAGCAAATACAATTGGGTCCAAAATGGAATGAACTTGTGAACCCTCCTCCTCCTCCAAGTTAGTCATAAAGGAGCGAGATAATGCATCAGCTTTCTTGTTCAACACACCAGGACGAAACTGAAGTTTTAAATTAAACCTAGAAAAAAAAAGTGACCATCGTGCCTGCCTGGCATTCAACCGGTGTGCAGTTTGCAGATAGATCAGATTCTTATGGTCTGTAATAATCGTGACAGGAAATTTAGCCCCTTCAAGAAGATACCGCCATTCCTCCAAGGCTCAATGCATAGCTAGAAGTTCTTGGTCGCCTATAATATAATTCCTTTCTGCAGGAGAAAATTTACGGGAGAAAAATCCACAGGGATGCATCTTCCCATCTTCAGCAGACTGAGATAATACCGCCCCTACTCCAACAGAGGATGCGTCCACCTCCACAATTAATGGTTTGTCTATTTGAGGCTGGCAGAGGATTGGAGCTCTAGAAAAGGCACCTTTTAGGTTTTGAAAGGCTTGTACTGCTGGGACAGACCATTTAGAAGGATTGGCTCCTTTCCTTGTGAGGGAGGTAATGGGTGCTACCAGCGTAGAAAAGTGTGGAATAAACCTCCTATAATAGTTTGCGAATCCTAAGAAGCTTTGAGTACCTTTTTAAAGAAGTAGGCAGGGGCCACTCAGAGATTGCTTTTAGTTTATCAGGATCTATCTTGAGACTCCTCCCGGAGATTATATGACCTAAAAAAGGTACTGAAGTTTGGTTAAACATACAATTGGAAAGTTTCCCAAAGAGGTGATGAGTACGAAGGCGGCACAATACCTCCCGTACATGAAGACGATGGCTCTGTAAATTTCTGGAAAAGATTAAGATGTCATCGAGATAAATCACAACAAATTTATGAAGAATATCCCGGAAAACCTCATTGACATAACCTTGAAAAATAGCTGGTGCATTGCAAAGACCGAAGGGCATTACAAGGTACTCGAAGTGTCCGTCTCTGGTATTGAACGCGGTCTTCCACTCGTCCCCAGTTTTAATTCGAATCAAATTATACGCACCACGTAGATCCAGCTTGGTGAAAACCTGAGCCCCTTGAACCTTGTCAAAAACTTCCGAAATTAAAGGTAAAGGGTACCGATTTTTTATGGTGATTTGATTTAAGCCTCGGTAGTCTATGCAAGGGCGGAGTCCACCATCCTTTTTCCCTACAAAAAAGAAACCTGCCCCTGCAGGAGAAGAAGAAGGCCGAATGAATCCTTTAGCAAGGTTTTCCTTAATGTATTCTTCCATGGCCGCGGTCTCTGGCACGGACAAGGGGTAAACACGGCCACGTGGAGGGCTTTTCCCGGGAAGTATATCGATAGCACAATCCCAAGGTCAATGCGGAGGAAGTTCATCTGCGGCTTGTTCACAAAATATGTCAGCAAAGTCTTGATAAGCCTCGGGCAACCCCGGCTGGGGGGAATGTTTAGGAGACTCAGGACGGAGGAACTTCTTAGCTGGGTTGGAAACCGTTGCTTGGTTACATACTGGAACGACCTTGGTCAAACAATTTTGGAAACAATGTGAACCCCAGGATAGGATTTGAATAGCATCCCAGTCGAAGACAGGATTATGTTTTCTCAACCTGGGCAGCCCTAATACCAGCTCATAGGAGGATTCGGGTAAAACAAAAAGTTCCAGCATTTCCTGATGTAGGCATCCAACTCGAACAGTCACAGGATGAGAGAGCGAAGAAATGTGTAGCCCTACCACAGTTTTACCATCTAGGCCGGACAGTAACAATTTATTAGGTAGGGGAACGACTGGAACACCCAAGGTGTGAATCAATTTTTGCGCAATAAAATTACCAGCGGCTCCAGAATCAATTAAAGCGTGGACCTTTCTTGTCCTGGACTTATGGGAAAGCGACACTACTAGAAGACTCTCTGATAATTGGGATGGCTTGAGAATAACCCCCAACTGAATGCTCCCTACTTCAGTCAGGGTCTCGCATTTCCCGCAAGTAAAGGACAATTTTTCAGAATGTGGTTAGGTGCAGCGCAATAAATACACAATTTATTTTGGAAGCGCCTATTGCGCTCTGCCAGGATGAGTTTGGTTCTATTGACCTGCATCGGTTCCTCTTCACTAGCTAAGGTGGTCATAGGCGGATTAACAGCAGAAGAACGAGCTGGTAGGCGTTCACCTCTTCCCCTACTAGCCCATCTTTCCCGGTGGCGAAAGTCAATTTTGCTGCAGAGAGAGATAACGTCAGTGAAAGATTCTGGCAAATCTCTGGAGGCAAGTTCATCCTTCATTCTCTCAGAGAGTCCATGAAGGAAGGACGCTTTAAGAGCTTCCTCATTCCATTTTAATTCCGACGCCAGGGTCTGAAACTGGACTACATACTTCCCCACGGATCGTGTGCCCTGACGCACTTGGAGAAGGTCAGAAGATGCAGATGCAGAACGGCCTGGCTCATCAAAAATTCTCTTAAATGCTGAAACGGATTCCTCGTAGGTAGATACGATGGGGTCGGCCCGTTCCCATAAAGGGGAGACACAGTATAACGTTGCTCCTGTTAACAGTGATATCACATATGCCACTTTTGCCCGAGAAGTGGGAAAGTTCTGGGGAAGACATTCAAATTTAATTTCACATTGGTTGATGAATCCGCGGCACCACCTGGGATCACCGTCAAACCTTTCCGGAGTGGCTAACTGGAGTCAGGGTTTGGGGGTAGGAACCACCAGTGAAGGGACTGATGGAGAGGGTACAGGGACTGCAGCCGGAGGAGCCGGGAGAATAGAAGCCAACGTGGTTTGAATAGAAACCAGTTGCCTCGAGAGCTCCTGTAAATACTGAGCCACTTGTTGTTGTTGTGCCTCTTGGTTGTCCATCTGAGAGGTCAACTCTTGTAGTGACCCAGTACCTTGGGATCCTGCAGCCTCCATTGGGCCTGAACAAACTGTCACATCTGAGACTGGAGTAGAGGACGTGGAGGGCCTAAGTTGGGGGAGGAAGCGGAGACGAGGGGCCTGGATATATGTTCTCCTCATCCACTGGTCTTGAGTGTTGGCGAGACCTGGGCAAAGGTGCGGAGTCTAACCCACAGGATGGTGTTCGCCAGTGACCCCCTCAATTGGGATTTGGGCTTAGCTGCACCCCGTGAGCAGGTCGAGGTCCTTTGACCAGATACCCGAGCCCTGCAGGAATGGAGACACAACACCCGTGGCCCAGAGAGGTTATGAATGCTTAGGCACAAAGCAATACCCTAACCGTACAGTAATACACCTTGACACAAGGACCAAATATCAATAAGGATTTCAAGTGGAGATCGACTCATGGTTACTTGAGAATTCGCCAGAGACGTTGAGGTACACAGGTGGAGATGGTAACACTGCTGCACGGATATTTACCAGAGATTTTTAAGGCACACAGGTAGAGATGGTAACACTGCTGCACGGATATTCACCAGAGACGTTTAAGGCACACAGGTAGAGATGGTAACACTGCTGCATGGATATTCACCAGAGACGTTTAAGGCACACAGGTAGAGATGGTAACACTGCTGCATGGATATTCACCAGAGACGTTTAAGGCACACAGGTAGAGATGGTAACACTGCTGCACGGATATTCACCAGAGACGTTTAAGGCACACAGGTAGAGATGGTAACACTACTGCACGGATATTCACCAGAGACGTAAAGGCACACAGGTAGAGATGGTAACACTGCTGCTGTAAGGAAAATAGGAACCTGGACCGGGAACTCACTAAGGCACGCTAGGAGACAACCGTTGTTCAGGCAACTTCCTGTAACCTGTGGAGCAGTTATATACCCAGGGGAACCCTTAGACAGGTGCACAGCATCAGCTGATCACAGACCTATCAGGAAGGAGGATGCAGTCACATGGGCCGACTGTCATGGTGGCGCCCATGTCCGGACTTGCGATGTCAGACACCAGCCCACCAGGAAGCCACTGCATGCGGGGAGAATGCTCAGCTTCTCCCCCGCCGTCGCGCAAGCTGCCCGACCACCCAGGATGACAGGGGAAGCCGGCGGCGCGGTAAGCGGGAGCCAATCCCCGGCTGAGCCCTGACAAGTATATTAAATTGATGTTTATTTATAAACAACTAAGAAGACATCATATGACTTAGAAACAGTTTTGAATTGAAACTGCTATATAATACTCTCTCTCTTTTTTTTTGTATCCACTCTATTAACTGATGACCATCTCAATTAGAGTAACTCTCTCATTGGGGGTCCAATGCTTCTTGTAAGACGCCCAACAGCAGAAGCGAAATATTGAGCAACGTTGCAGTTATTCTGTTGTTTCCAAGGGCTAAACTGTTCTCAAGCATTCTCTTACTCCTTATCAATGGCCTAGGCCAAGTAGGGAGAAGTAGAATCCAGAGTCTTTACCCTGACCATCCTGGTACTTCATCTATATGAGGATATTATATGTACAAACTGGTATCTATTTCTATTATGCCACTGAGGCTACATATTTAAATGATTTCTATTTTTTATTTCACCATATATATATTGTTTGAAATATGACTTTGAGGGCACATACTGTAAAAATAATATTTTTCCTTTTTTAATCCAGGGAGTATTGATATATTATAACTGACTGTGTATCTTTTCAATTAGGTATATTAAAATACTTATTTTTTCAGCTCATATGTGGATTATTCTCTATCGGGTGAGGTACAGGAGAAATGTCTACAGTTATTTTCATTCTGTGTAACTATCTACCATCGTCTCCTCCCTGGGGCTCATTTATATGTGCTGCTTAATTGTGTTTATATTCACTCACCTTATGTGTAGAATTATGCTGTAGCTATTTAGTATACAACTTAGTTTATTTCCTTATGCATCTTGCCCTAGATGTATGAGTATTGTTTCCTTCATTCCTTCATTCATGTAATCCCATTGATTTATAGGGTAGAGGTACAAGAGATGATCATATATAGGACTCCATACTCTTACCCTTAGTATTTATATTGTCTTCGTTTTCAGTTTTTTGTACTTTGTCTGCTTTTCAGTTGCTGTATATGTTGTCAATTATTTGAATGTGACATTCATCGTGTTTAATTTGTATAAATTTTGCTACATTATATTGTAGCTGCTGGCACAAATTTATTTTAATTGTATGGTTTTTCAATAAAAGTTATGTATTAATTGATTCAAATTTCCAAAGAGTGCTCACATTACAGAGTTTTGCCTCTAGTTTTGATTTATTAAGAATGCACATAAATATACTAACATACAAATAAAACATTAATACACTTATGAATCGCATAGGAGCATAAAAATCCCACACTATGCATATATACAATTCCAAAATCTATTTTTAATGTTCACATCCCTGGAAATCCTGGCCACTTGTAGAACTGTTTTGTTAAACTAAAAAGATAGAAGTCCACACTGTAGTAGTTGATTGTTTCTATTAGTTAGCATTTGGCTAATCATTGCCAATCTAAAGTTCTCATCAAAAGCAGACAAGCCATTTCATTAGTGAGCAGCTGTCAGTTAATGTCTGTGAACAACGGCGTTTCAGCAGTTCACCTAAAAACTTTACTGTCGAGTTACCTAATGCCGATAGTCTGCTGTCCCCCACTGTGGAGGTGACACATGCCACATCTAGTTTAGGTGGCCACCCGGAGGTCCGTGGTTCAGATGCTTCTCTCCCCACAGGGAGCCGCTGCTGGAGGTTAGAGTTGTATCGTGACACAATGCAGCAACTGCTCACGTTCATTCTCGACTACTGAAAAGGTGAATCCAGACTGGTCACAGCACAAGATGCCTAGAGGGTATGATGCCAAAGCATTTCGTCCTGTGGATAACCAGGACTTTCTCAAGACACTTGGGACACTTGATTAATTTGGCCTTAGCAGGACATGAAATGAAATAACCTATGGCCAAGCCTGTAATTAGGGGGGGGGTCTTAATCAGCAATTTTTGGGATATGGGTAGGTGGCAATTAAAGTTAGGATTAGGCTAAGTTCATAAAGTTGACATTTTGGACATGTCGACATTATGTTAGTTTCAACATTGTACATGTCAACATATGAAATGTTGATATTCTGAACATCTCGAATGCCCTGAAGGTCATCATTCAGACCAGTGGTCGAAGTGGGAATTTTGAAGTTAGGGTATGGAAAATTTAAGGTCATACTTATGTGCACTGAAGGAAAAGGGGGTGTGGACACTCAAAAGGGACGTGTCCTTAAGATGTGCCCCCTTTTCATCAGTGTAGTGTACCACACTGTAGTACCCCTTATACACATTATGCTACACAATAGTAGTGCCCCTTATACATTATGCCATGCAGTAGTAGTGCCCCTTATACATTATGCCTTACAGTAATGCACCTTACACAGTAATGCCCTTTACAAACTATGCCATGCAGTATTAATGCCCCTTATAACATTATGCCACACAGTAATGCCCTTTATAACATTATGCCCCATGGTAAAGCCTTCCCTGTGCCCTCTTACCACCCCTGTGTCCCTCCAGCAGCCTCTCACCTCTCCTCATGGGCAACCAGCAGCAGCCTCTTACCTCCCCCTCAGCAGCAGCAAGTGTGGTTGATGCCAGGCCCTACAGGCATCCCTGGAGAGACAGTGCACAGCACCACTGTCATTTCAAATCTAGAGTTGTCCGCTAGCCAGAGCTTGCGGATCAGGAGCCAATCAGAAGCTGCTGCTGCAGCTGCTACTGATTGGCTGCTGGTCAGCGAGCTCCAATTGGCTCTTGGACATGTCAGATTCATACTGTGCCCTGTTTCTCCATGGATGCTTGCTAGTGCACCAGCTGTAATCAGCTGGCAGCCTGGCATTAAATCCCTCTAGGAGGTCAGATCTCCCGATGGGTGGCACAGCAGGGCTCAATTCTGGAATGAAGTGCCGCTATATCATAGCACTGATTCAGACCATGATGACATAATAGAGATTAGGTACGTTGACATTTCATACCACACCCTCTTCATGTTTCTGTCGGTTTACCCCAGGTGATCCTGTTTCATCCCACAGTCCAAAAACATATTGGCAAGTTAATTGGCTCCCGACAAAATGCACTATAGTATGTGTGAGTGCTTGTGTGATAGAGATTTTAGATTGTAAACACCAACTGGAAAGAGGCTCATGTGAATGATTATATTTGCTCTTTAAAATGCTATGTATAGTAATATGGTATCAGTATATAAAAAAAGCACTCACAATATCTCAACAGGTATATTTTTAAAACTAGAAAAGGATAGAAACGATAACATTTTATATAAACAATGTTTAAATATTAAAGAAATAGGCAAGTGGATTAGTCATTAAAATTGCATTTTGATAATGCACTCACATGTATAAGTAGGATAAAAACAATAGGAGATATGTACAAATCACTAATAAAATACTGGACTGGTGCAGGCCCGTGAGTCTCTCTTCCTCTGCTGATGATGCCGGGCCCAGGCTTTCGTTAACTCACACTCAGCACTATGCACCCTTTCCTAGTGCTGGTAGGCGACAGAGCTGTGCGTGAAAGTTCTTATCTCCCTCCACCCTTTTCAGTTTGTTGCACCCCGGTCCCAATTCATAGAACAAATCTCCCTGCCATGACAGGTGCCAGTACCCTGTGTTTGGCATCACACTCCCCCTTTCCCGTGTGTGTGTGAAGGGAATTCGCTCAGGATTACCCTGCACTCTGGCATTGTTTTGTTCCTCATTTGCTTGCGGTGGAGTGTTCCATTGCTCCCAGTCCTTGTGCAGGTGGTTCTAGTCTCGGTACAGGCTCTTGGCCACGCTTTTTCCATAATCAACAAATATGCAAAAGTCAAGGTCACTGTATGTTTGTGATGCACTATATATTGTGAACCTCAAAAATATGCTAAATGTCAGTTGAAAGACAGTAGAATCAGAATAAGTGATCTTGTTAGAAAATATTACATTTGCACCACAACAATGAATCAACAATTATTGTAGCTTTTCTCTGTCTAGTGCACAGTAGAAAGCGCCGGCTATATCCCGACAAGAGCAACTGAGATTTATGAGGTAACCGGCGGGTGAGTTTAATACCTGTTTTTGTCAGCCCCACGGAGCCCAAGCTGACTGACTAACACTTGACTTATTAATTAACTGTTAATTACAGCGCTCGAGTGGCCCTGCTTCTGACTACACTGATGTCACTGCAGCCAAGAATTACGATCTAAAATCAGGGCAGTTAAATCTATATTTATTACTTGAAACCACAGTGAGCATTGTGACTGTTACTCTGCAACATTAGCATTGGAAATTGAAAATATTATTTTGGGTGCGAGTACTCATCCTCCTCCCCCCTCCCTTTTTATTATATTTTTTTTATCTTCCTCCTTTTTTGTATGTAAGTGGGTGTGGGTGTGTGTGGGTGCCCACCTCCATTTGAAAAGTATTACAGGTTGAGTCTCCCATATCCAAATATTCCGAAATACAGAATATTTTTAGCATGACTGAGAAAGTGAAACCTTTGCTTTCTGATAGTTCAATGTACACAAACTTTGTTTAAAGCACAAAATTATTAAAATATAGTATAAGATAACCTTCAGGCTGTGTATATAAGGTGTCTATGAAACATAAATTCATTTCATGTATGTACACAAACTTTTTTGATACATAAAATTATTACAAATATTGTATGAAATGACCTGCAGGCTGTGTGTGTATAAGGTGTATATAGAACATAAATGCATTCTGTGTTTAGATTTGGGTCCCAATCCCAAGATATTTCTTTATGGTATGTAAATATTCCAAACAACAGAATATTCCGATATCCAAAATAACCCTGGTCCCAAGCATTTGGGATATGGGAGACTCAACCTGTACTATGTTTCAAAATACATTCTATCAATGAGTAAACTTTTCTACAAAATTATCTCTTTGTGATTTTTTATGGATTCACAAGTACTGTAGCTCTGGCTTTATTCATTCATTTGAATTTTCTGTATAAGTGAATGCCAGGTTCATTCTTATCTTTTATGCAATTTCCCTTTTAATGTCATAAGCTTTTTTATTTGTTCCCCCGATTATTCTATTAAATTGTTATTTTTATTCTTTCATGTATATTGTCAGTTGTCCCATATTATAATGTTCTATCAGATGTAATTTGTCATGTTGAGACTGAGCGCTGTTGTCTAATTATTTTTAGTTTTCTTTCTCCCAATAGGTGGTGGCAGCCACCTAGCAGCAGCTGTTTGTCATTTGAGGTTTTTTATTTTTCTTATTTTGCTCAGCGCTGAGGTTAATGATTTATTTTAGTAGAAAGTAAGGGGTAAATTTACTAAAGTGAGAGTTTTTAGAAGTGGAGATGTTGGCCATAGCAACCAATCAGAATCTAGCTATTATCTTCTAGAAGGTGCTAGTTAAATGTTAAGTAGAACCTGATTGGTTGCTATGGGCAACATCTCCACTTCTAAAAACTCTCACTTTAGTAAATATACCTCTAAGTGTTTGATATCTCTGGTTTTTTGCAAATTTGCAACTGGGGGCATAGTACTGTGAATGCACCTTCCTCATTCCACTGTGAAAATACCCCTCCTTAGGGGCCTATGCATAAATAATTGCGATATAGCCGTGATTATTAACGTTCCAACTCGCCGGGAATATTTAAATTTTTAATGAAAATATCCTGACTATGTACTACCAGGAACTCGCAGGGACAGCGTTTACGGTAACCAATGTTCCCACGAGTTATATCCCCGGCATTTTGGAAAAGTCTTTCACAGAAGTGAAATACTTCCCCGGGGAAGCTGACATTGCGCACAGCGTCAGCTTCCGGGACTGGCCGGGGGCTGCAGGAGACATCTCTCTCCTACTCCTGTAGTGCCCATAGGAAAACAGTAGTTTACACCATCTTAAGATGGTGTAAACTAATGGTGCTAAACTCCGAAAGCTTTGCTTTTTGGAGTTTAGTACATAGGGGGTCAGATCTCAGTCCCCCTTGATAATAATGGCGACTGCGATCTTAAGTGCTAATTAGGAGATTTCTGTGTACTCTCCTGCAATGTGCCATTAGTATATAGGATCGCAACATAAAGTTTATGTAAAAAATGGCTTGATACATAGGCCCCTTAGTCTACTGTAATTCAAGACAATCCACTTGTTTTCTGTAGACTGAGAATATTGGTCCTGATTCACTACCGATCGCAACTGTGATTGCAATAGTGATAACGCACGCAGTCCCACTGTAATAGTATGCTAATCCATTGCGATCGCTATGACGCCACAGCACAACATAAGGACGCCCACTTTACCTTACTCACATCCGTAATGATTAGCAACACTGCTTAACCATCGGTACAATCGAGTACCATCGCAGCCTCACGCACACTTGCACAAGCTCTGACTTTACTCAGAAATTGCTAACTTCATCGCACACTATGAGTGCTCAGCCTGTGTAAGGCATCACAGTGGCTAATTTATGCACACCCATGCAGCGGCGGTCAAATGCCCTGGCACGCCTGCATTTTGCAGACCATCCCCCTGTCACCTCTGGCAAACAGCACTTCCTGTCAATTACTCTGCATTGGGTCTGCGTAATCACTGCGATCGCAGTCCTGATCACAGTGGCTGGTTTGTGCACACGTACTGTGATACGTGCACAGAACGCAACAATCGGCCAATTGCGTGCGGAATCAGGCCCTCTATGCCCTGCATATAAATGTACAATTCAGATTTATGTGCCTATGTCTAGTTTTACTACTATATCTAGTTTTACTGAAAAATAATCTTCCCAACTAAACTCTATCTCTAATATAGATTGAGAATAGGTTAAAGCACCATATTATTGAGAAGAAATGCTCAAAAATGTTCTGGATTTGCTCATAATTAGGAGATGTCCGTACAAGTGTCTTTGTTATGGAGCCCATATCATTATTGACAATTATTACTGCAGCAAAAGTTGAATACACACAAGCACGGTAAATTTTATGCTGAGCTGTAAAGCTAGAAAGTTAATATCTAATCTAATGAGCATTCTAGCCTGAAATACTAAATTAAGAATCTACAGTAAAATTTAGTGCGATCCCAGTTTCCTAAAAATTATATTTTTTATGACAATAAAGCTACAGATCTTTTAGCTTAAGTTGCTACAGTGCCATTACAGTTGCTACTTAGAACAGGGGTAGGCAATAAGTGTCCCTGCAACAGTTTTAGCAAAACTGTGGCAGGGCATGCTGGGATGTGTAGTTCTACAACAGCTGGGGGACCTCTTATTGCCCACCCCTGACTTACACAATGCCATGAATAGTTAGAAAAATTGCTTAAATTGGTATCATCATACATTCTTTTAGGAGGATTTAGTCCTGGGTTGGAAACTACCTTTTAAGCAAATAGTCTTGCATCCACACAGTGCTATGCACCCCAAAACTGTATGTTTAGAACAAGTTCAATGCTGGTTGTACACTCCTATATATTTGCCTCAATTTAATTTATAAACTGAAACAAAAATAATTCTAAAGCTTAGCTGTCATAAGCATTTTGTGATGCAAGAGTACTATCCGGTCAGAAGGTCGACGTGACATTTAAAATGTTGACACCACAATGTTGACATGCAACATGTCGGCATCCTCAGAATGTCCATATCTAACAATGTTGATTTCGGAGTGGTTGACTTGTGAAATGTTGATATGCTGAGGGTGCTAATGGTTGGGGGTAGGCTCTGCTGGGAGGGTTAGGGTTAGACTGCGGGTGGAGGTTAGGGTTAGACTGGAGGGGGTTAGGCCTTAGAAGGTTTAGGGCCAGGGACTAGAGTTGAGGATAAGGGCAGAAATACTTAACGGAACGCTGGAGCATAATAGGTTCACGACGGCAGTGACTGTCACATGGCCGCCGGGACCCAGAGGAAGAAGCTGGAGCTGCCACTGCTTCCAGGAGAAGGTAAGTAACCACTGGTTCACCAGTGATGGCTTGTCGACAGTTCAACATATGGACATATTATTTGTGTAGACATGATGAATATTGATGTGGTAACTGTTGACAGTTTGGCCATATCGACATGATAACTGTCAACAAATCATACCACACCCCTACATTCTCCATCATTTCCTCTTCACTTTACATAGTTATAATCTTATTTTGGCATTTCCATTTTTCATTCATTTTAATTTAGAAAGTCCAGAGCATAACAAATAAACAATTGCAAAATATGGACATATCCAGCGATAAATCTTTAAGACCTGGGATTGTCCCTGGAAACTAGGGACAGTTGGCAACAATGAAACATGACACCAACACTATTAGTATTAAGTAAAATGTAAAGAAAATAGCAGTAAAAAATAAAATCTTTAAACAGCTGATATAAAAAAATTCAAACAAAAAAAATTGCACATTTATGTATTAGGACACTCCCCATGTTTACTCATTTTTGGCGCAAGTGCAGTACAATTTAAAGCTCAAAGCTCAAAACACAAATTCCCGGAATTGTCTCAGCAAAATAATTACAGTTGGCAACTATGACAAAGCGCATGGGCTAAATAATAAATAATAGTTGCCAGCATTTTAAAATGGTTTCCAGGAATGCTGGTAAGCTGATACATCTAAACATGTAATGTATTATACAGTCTTGCTGGACCTAGAAAAACTATAATCTCCATCTAGCCATGTTTTCCAAATATGATGTGTGCATTTTTTTAAATTTTAAATACACTTTAATCCATTGTAATTTATTCCCAGAGAATAAGATGGTAAATAAATATCATACAATATAAGAGAATGATCATTTTATAGTGCACTTCAATATTGAGTGACATTTCCTGTGTTAACTATTTAAAATTGTTGAGTTTGTCTGAAAACTAGAAACAGTTTGCAAATATTTCATATGAATAATTCCAAACACACTGGGTTTTAGTGGATAAGCTACAAACAGCAATGATGTGCTGTACCCATAGCAACCAACCATATGACTTTGTATCAGTTTAGTGGAGTAAGGCTAATAAAAGTCATTAGCTGATTGGGTGGAATGGGTTACAGTATATCACAAAGTTATTAACTAGGCATATTAGTAAAAACATGCTTGTTATTTAAAGTGTATGTAAAATATTGAAGATAAATGTCATATTTACTGTAACATTCTGATTATAATAATTGTTGGAATTAGAGTTTTCAAGCAGTTTTCTTGTCACATCAAAGCCGATCTGCATTTTAATTTTCCACATTTTAATCGTGGAAAACAAGAATGATCTAATGCCCTCAGCAACATGGAATTGCTTTGGCAGCCTTGAAATGCATAACAAGCCCATTATCAATTGCTATAATCATCAACAGTAAAATCAACTTGTCAACAGTTTATATGTTTTTAGAGAAGCAACAGCATTCCTACTCTAATGATCAGCATATAATTCCGCTTTTTTGTTTGACCTGAAATTTCACACGTGACCTCTTCGATAACTGGGAAAGTGCTTAAAATTTGCTAATCAGTTTTGAATTCAACCATATCCTTTTGGTGGGCTGTACTGAAACTCATCATTTATTAAAATGATCATCATCCATTAAAAAAACGCTTCTAGAATGAGTATCACACATACAAGCATAAAGTACTTCCAATAAATGAAAATGAATTTGTGTTGGCATGCAATATGAGATTTTCCTGGCATTAGGTTCACACAGAATGGCTCTATAATTAAAAATGATTTGTTGCATAGCTTTCTCAAAAATGCAAATATCATTTCAGTCCATTCATTATTAGCTGGAAAAAAGGCTCCCGTTAACCAATTTGCACAGGATTATTTCACAGTAAACACTTTTATTTTTTTGCCCCAGCCATACCATCTGTGTTCTTCTTCACAGTTAAAACACAAAAGCACTGAAATCATCGACTAGTTAATAATCAATTATTACCTTTCGCTTCTGGAAAATCACCAAGTGTCCTCAAATGAAATGTTTTATCTGAAATAAAAAAAAAAAATCAACCTCGAGTAAAAATCAATAGCAATTGCAGCAACAGTAATCTTTCATGTTGAGGGTAAAAGATTTAAGCACAGACTGCATTATGATAAGCTTTCATTGGAATATAAAACAGTGTTTTGTAAAACATACAAATATTACTCATATAGGGCCCATATTCAGTCTTACATATCTCTGAGAATGTGCGCAAGTGGCGAGATTTTGCATATAGTACATGCGTAGATATGAATGGATGCATTTTTGTATATGTCTGTCTTATTTATCTATAGTCACTTGGAATTCGGGCTGATCTGTATTGGGAATTTTAGGGTGGAAATTGGTTAGCAACAATGTGAGGTCACAATAGTTCCCCCTGTTTTTTGGGAGTGTCATGAATGTGTAGTGGACATGTAATCAAAGCTCAAAGCAATTCTGAGACAAACATATGGGGACGGGAAAACTGTCCCTGGGTCTCTTGCATCTTGCATGGGACTGGTGCAAGTGCCGATACTAATGATGATGGTTGCGATGGCATAAGGTAGTAAACTATCTTCCGCGGATGATCACAACTACAGCATGTCACATGCTCAGGTAACTGACCTGGCACTGACGGTTCCTCATGCTCCATTCTGCTGTCAGGCCATCTGTGGTCTCCATGTGTGCTCCCCACCATAAGCTGCAGATTCCATTGCTGGTCATGGTGCTGCTGGAACATGGTTGTTGCCATCTTATTCCCAGTCAGCTGACCTGTGCTCACTCAAGCAGGAATAGCTCTTCTCCACCTTAGTAGGTGCAGTAACCTATCAGGAGCTTGGGCACCCTATTTAAACCTCATCCAGGCAATACTGTAGTTCCTTACCAGAACATTTTTTTTCCTGCAGCAGTATCCTGGCTCCTGTAACATCCCAATCTCAGTTCCTGCATTCAGTTCCATCTTACTGTGCATCATTTCTTCAGTGTAGTTCCAGATCACTGTGGGGGGTATTCAATTAGGTGCGAGAATAGCAAAAAACCCACACCTGTGGGGGGTTTGCAGCAGGTGCAGGATTTTTGATAATCAATTAGGTGCAGGGTTTTTTTTGTCGCAGACTCAGAGCATGACCAATTTTTCCTAAAATCCATATTTTTAGGAAAAATAGTTGGGAATTGCTCTGGGACACCTGCGCCCCTACCCCACAAAGTCTAATTAAGCAATTGGAATTTTCCAGTTGGCTTAGTTAGTTAGTAATTACTCACCTTCTGAAGCGGTGTCTTCCTCCAGCGTTGGGATCTGGTCTTCTGCAGTAGTGGTGTGTGTAAGTATGTTTGTGAGTGTGCGTAAGTATGTGTGAGTGTGTGTGTAGTATGTGTGCGTGTAAGTATGAGTTTGTGACCACCCGGTGTGTGCAACCCCCCCGGGTGTTACTACATCTCTCAGCAACTCCCTGGCTCCCAGCAGCCCCCTCCCCAATACAAAGATGAAGGGAAGATGACTGGGAGCCACGAAGACCACCTTGCTGGGTTGTCTAAGCAGAAGACCCTGCGTGCATTTTTTAAATGAAACACTGTGGGTATCAGGAGCATGTAATCCAGTGGCGTATCTATAATGGGTGCAGTGTGTGCGGGGCACACGGGCCCCTGGGACCAGGGGTCCCCCGCACCACACACACTGCACCCATTTTTTTTTAAACTTACCTGTCCGTGGTCCCGCCGCGGTCATTTTTCCAGTGTTCTGCGCATGTGCAGTAGACTCCGGGCACTAGAGTGTGCCAGGGAGTCTACTGCGCATGCGCAAAATACTGGAAAGTGGCTGCCACAGCCATTTTCTGGTGTTCTGCGCATGCGCAGTAGACTCCGGGCACACTCTAGTGCCCGGAGTCTACTAAGGCTCCGGTGGCTGGCCAGCCTCGTCAGTCGGCTGCCAGCCACCAGGGAGAGAGGAGGGGACCCCGCACGGTAAGTGCACACGGGCCCCCTCCTCTCTTAAGACGCCCCTGACGTAATCCAAGATTGGGTGCAAGGTTTTTGTGGTGAAAACCCAGCACCCAATTGAATACTCCCCTGTGTATCCAACCGCCAGTGTGGTTCCAGCTCACTGTACAATCCAGTTGCCAGTGTATTACAAGCTGACTGTGCAATCTAGTCTATGCTGTTGCTCCCATATGAGAAGAAATCCTATCAAGCATTCCAGTTTTCTACTCTCCAGCCTAAACCAACCACAGGTCTTGTTCCAAGTCCAGAATATTCCCCAGTTGTGACACAACAATTTGGCATTTGACTCAAAATCAGTCCCATAATGTGTAATATTATACTGTACTTCTAATTGATTACATTATTGGGCCTACCAGAAAAAGCAGTGATATCTATGTGATCAGAACTACTTCACTAATTGACAAGTGGGGGCTTATTGACAACAATCATAGAATTGGACAGTGGTAAAGTAAACTAAACCCATGGGGACAATAATAGTCCTGCTCTTTGCACTTGCCACTTGAACCTCCCCTCCAGTATCTCCAAAAGGACATAGGTATTCAAACCAAGATGTAAGTACGAGAGCATTAATGATTATTTACAACTGTAATTATAGGAAAGCTCTGCTACCTCTCCATCAACTGACACAAAAATTCCTATCTGTGGCAGCTGGAGCTTCTGCCCAAAAGTAGAATCTGTGAATTAAAAAAAGGACTATTGACTGGTTTTATATGATGTTTTTTTTCAGGACCCCAGTACATTAAAAAATGTCTTTTAAACATAGGCATAATGTCAAACGTTTGGCAACATTAAATTATTACCTACAGCCAGTGCCGACCTATCCGTTATGCCAGGTGCATGGCCGCTTGGATCTCCACACTGGTGCTGCCAGACCCTGCTGCCACCACCAGTCCCCCGCTGTGCAGGAGCAGGCAGGTAAGTTTGTTGTTGCTGGTGGGGAGAGGAGAGGGGCTGTGCTGTAAAGGGCTGTTATGCGATGGGCTGAGCTGAGGGAGTGGGAAGGGTACAGGATGCTGGCGCTCGGGATGCTGGCAGTCAGAATCCTGACACTAGCATCCCAACAGGGTTAGGATACTGACACCTATTGGTAGGTATCCTAACCCTCCCCGTCTCCCTACCCTAACCCTTCCTCCCCAGTGCCTGAACCTAACCTCCCACCCTAGTACCTGAATCTAACCTCCCCCTCCCTGCACCCAAAACCTAACCCTCCCCCATTTAGTGCCTAACCCTCCCCTAGTGCCTAACCCCAAATGCTAACCCCCCAACCCCGCTACTCACCTTCGGGATTCTGGTGGTCGGGATGCCGGTGCCAGGATTCTGACAAGTGTCAGGATTCCAGTGCCGGTATTTTAAATGACCAAATCCCCACAGTAGATATTGGCCACATCCCATGGGGGCTGCGCTGTGAGAAGTTTTCATGAGGGGGTTCTAAAGAGGGGGACTGTTTTGAGGGGCTGTGGTCTAACGGGCTGTGTTGTGGGGGGCTGTGATGTGAGGGGGCTGTGCTATGAGGTGGGCATTAACTGGGTCAGTGTGTGTGCTGTGGGGGGTTCCATGTGCTGGGGGGGAGGGAGCTGAGATGGAGGTCCACTAAGGGGCACCAAAATCTGTATCTGCGTACCAAAAACATAGGCTTGGGCTGACCCTGTCTATAGTAAACCAAAATAATTAGCAGAACTATCAAAAGAACCAAACTGTGTACAGGTCACTTTATATTTATGCTCTGTTTACCACTACAGCGTAGGGGCATTATTTACAAAGCTGCTTCTGATCATGTTTATGTTTATGTTAATTTTAAAATTAAGATACAAACACGACCAGAAGAACCAGGTTTTACAACGTAACACTTTATAAATAAACCCCTAAGCATGGTCATAAATATAGACAATTAGATGTGCATTAAATTTGTTATATAGTGGAATGCCAGATCACATTGTTGTTTAATGCCTGCAGTACCATGCTTCACCACTGTGTTATTTTACAGTATTGCTTTTCAGCACTGCAAAATGTGTTGCTTTATGTTTGTTCTCAGTTCAGTAAAGATGTTGAAAGCATGCTGACTGCAGCCCCTGATCTCCATGTATGCTTGTATGAATGAGCACAGACACTACAATTGGCAACAACTGGCTTATGAACCCAGGCCACATCTTCCAGACCAGAAGGGATGTGGAGTGGCAGCATTTGTGAGAGAATCACCTTGCACTCTGGCCCTGATTCAGAGCCAGAGTGCTCTGAATCGCGGCGCTCGCTCTGAATCAGGGCGGTTTTTTTTTGGAGCCAACCTCCTGGTCTCTTGCTAAGCTGTGGGTGACCATCCACAGCTTTTGTGAGTGGCCAGGTGATGGTCACGATTTCACAACCATCGCAACCATTGGGCTTGCGACGAGACCCTTGTGGTAGGGTCTCGATCCCGCAAGTCCCAGTGAGCTTCCTGCTCTAATAGAGCAGGAAGCTCAACTACTGACATCATGAGTGATGTCAGTAGGGCCGCCCTCAAACGGCAGGTGGTCCTTTGGGAACGCCTCCTTTTGGCCAGCCACCCCCCTTCCCCGCCTACAAAACGGGGCAAGCTGTCGATCATATCGACAGCCGCCCCATTTTGTTTCAAGCCCCGGAGTCAGTGATTTCTCGCTCGCTCTGGGGCTCGTGCATGCGCACTGCCTGCCCATCGACCCACTTGCGAGTGGGTCTGAATCATAACCTCTGTTCAGCTGCAAGCTCTGGTAAGCACCTGCTGTCATGGCTATGCACATAGACACATTAAGGGACTTTGACATAGAAAAGGATGACTGGCTCCTGTATACAGAAAGACTGGAACAGTATTTTGTGGTGAATAATGTTGCTGAAGAGAAACAAGTGCCAGTCTTATTAAGTGCTATAGGGGAAAGGCCTATGATCTGCTATGCAGTTTAACAACCCCTGAGAAACCTGTTGCAAAGTCTTTTACAGATATTGTTAAGATTTTACAAGAGCATCTGCCCCTAAGCCTCTAGTGATTGCAAAATTTTTCAGATTCCATAAACGGAACCAGGAGGAGGGAGAGTCAGTGGCTGCATATGTGGCAGAACTAAAATGACTGTCAGGGCACTGTTAGTTTGGAGATAGCATGAATAATGCCTTGAGAGATCGTCTGGTGTGTGGGATTTCTAGTGAGAGTGTGCAAAAACTTTTATTAACAGAGACAGATCTTACATTTAAACGTGCAGTACAGGTGGCACTGTCTATAGAAGTTGCAGCTAAAGTTGTTATGGAACTTCAGATAATAGGCAAATCAGCATCACAAGTTCACAACACCTTTGCACGCACATGGTGCCCCATTAGATGTATGCTACAGCTGTGGTGCAGGTACACCTTCACCCAAAGATTGTAGGTTTAAACACATACTGTGTATGAAATGCAACAAAAAAGGGCATATTAAATGGGTTTACCAGTCGCAGACATATCACCCTGAGACCACTAGTGGGAGACCAAATTGCACTAAAATACGAAATACATATGCTTTGAAAGACTACAAGGTGGATACAGACAGTGACAGTGATTTGGGAAGTTTAGAAGCAAATTTGGTCACTCCACAAGTAAATGGCCAACCTATTAAAATGGAACTGGACAAAGGATTAGCAGTCTCTGTAATGTCACAGCAAGAGTACCAATGTCATTTTAAAAACTGTCAAATTAAACAAAACTTCAATGCTGCTTAAAACATATACTGGGGAGAAAATCATTTCATGCGGGGTGTTGCCTCGTACAATATAATGGCCAGCATTAGACTCTGGACTTATACATTGTACAAAAGGTGGTCCCATCATTGTGGGTCTGGGAATGGCTGCAAAAAATTCAGTTAGAATGGTCGGCCATCAAAATCCTGAGTGTCACACATGCCCCATCTTTGTTCCTTAAGACAGTCCTTAACCAAGCTACAGTTGTTTTCCAACCAGGCATTGGGACTCTGCAACACATAAAGGGAAGCTGGTGCTAACAGATGAAGCTGTTCCCCGGTTCCATAAGGCTCACCCGATACATTACGCTATTCGGCGGAAGGTGGAGCTGGAGTTCGACAGGCTGGAAAGTGAGAAAATCTGGAGCCCTTAGGCCACTCCTATCATTCCAATAGTAAAGAAAAATGGCACGGTATGACTATGCGGGGATTTTAAGGTCTCCATAAATCCAGTACTGCAGACAAAGAGATACCCATTACCAAGAATGGAAGATATCTTTGCAAATCTGGCAGGAGGACAAAAGTTTAGTAAGATTGATCTAGCTGATGTGTACCTGGAGATAGAGGATGATTTGAAGGTGTTTCTCACCATTAACACACATAAAGGACTTTACAGGTACAATCGTTTGGTGTTCGGCATTGCTTCTGCCCCTGCCCTTTGGCAATGAGCCATGGACCAAGTGTTACAAGGGGTTCCTCTTACCCAATGCTATCTAGATAACATTATCATGACTGGCTCATCTGATGCAGAACACCTTCAAAACTTGAAGCTGGTGTATCAGCGGCTTGAACAATATGGGCTCAGAACCAGAATAGGCAAGTTTGAGTTTTTTCATAGCCTCTGTCACATACTGTGGGCACACTATTGATGCCAATGGACTGCACAAATGTCAGGAAAAAGATGTGTCCCAGCTTCACTCCTTCTTGGGGTTCATTAACTATTACCGCAGATTCTTGCCTAACTTAGCAACAGTTCTGCATCCATTACATCAGTTTCTCCAGCAGGGTCAAAAATGGCTATGGGCAAGAGACTGTGGGCCTGATTCAGTTGCTTATACGCACGCAATCATTTGATTGTTACGTTCTGCGCATGCGTATGCATCGCAGTGGACGTGCATGAACTAGCCACTGCAATCGGGACTGCGATCACAGAGGATATGTAGACCCATGGTGGAGTGATTGACTGGAAGTGCTGTTTGTGGGTGCTGACAGGGGGGTGGTCGGCCGAACGCAGATGTGCCATTTCAGGGGTGTGCATAAATTGTCCACTGTGATACCATACGCAGCCTAATGCCTCATAGGGTACGCTGAAATAAGCAATTCCTGAGTGAGCACTGACTTGCCTTAACTGTGCATATGGGTTCTATGTTACTCGATGTTACCAACTGTTTTGCTATGTTGACCAAGTATACAGATGTGAGTAAGGGGAAGTGGGGGACCTTACGTTAGGCTGCGATCGCAATTCGAATGCAAACATTTACATATCACCGCTGATATTAGCAACTGCATTGCGTGCGTATAAGCAGAATAGCAATCCATGCTGAATCAGGCCCTGTGAATGTGCTTTTACACAGGCAAAAAATCAGACACAGTATTAACCCACTATGACCCCTCGGTTTCTGTTAGAGTGGCATGTGATGCCTCAGCTTTCGGCTTTGGAGCTGTCACATATTATGCCTGATGGACAGGAGCGCTCAATCGCCTTCATATATTGTGCATTAGCCAAGGCTGAATGTAACTATGCACAAATTGACAGTGAAGCCTTAAGCCTGGTTTGGGGTGTAAAATGGTTCAATCATTATTTAAATGGCAAGAAATTCAGCCGTATAACTGACCACCAACCGCTTTTGTCCATCTTTAACCCTTGAAAGGTATTCCTGTCACTGTGGCTGCAAGGATGCAGCGCTGGGCCCTGTTCTTAGGTTGACATTGCTATACTATAGAATTTAAGTGGACTGCACAACATGCTAATGCAGATGGTTTGTCACGATTGCCTTTACAGACTCCATTGACACAGAAAACTGAGGAGTCTTGGGATGTTTTCACAATGACACAAGTGGAATGTCTTCACGTAACTGCCAATTTCATCAGACGCGAGACTGCTCAAGACCCCATCCTAGCTCAAGTACTCACAGTGACACAAAAATGAAGAGTTGCGCCACTGCGCTGGCAGCTGGCCCCTTACTTTCATTGGAGGCGTGAGTTGACAGTTGATTCTGGCTGCCTCTTCTGGGGGTTGAGGGTCATTGTGCCTGTTAAACTGCAGACAAGAGTCTTGGAGGAACTACATCAGGACCATTTAGGTGTAGTCAAAATAAAGGCATTTCCAGGAGTTTTGTATGGTGGCCAGGGTTGGATCAGCAATTGGAGGATCTGGTCAGACAGTGTTCTGGGTGCCAAGCTGTCCAAAATATGCCCGCACCAGCACTGTTGCACCCTTGGGAGTGGCCCTCCCACCCACGGCAGCGGATTCACGTGGACTCTGCAAGACCATTTCTGGGGTCCATGTTTCTGGTGGTGGTGGATGCCTGTTCCAAATGGGTGGAAGTTTTTACAGGCACTTCTACTACAGTTGCACACATGGTGGAAGTGTTGAGGAGGTCTTTTGCCAGAACAGGGGTACCGGAGCAGTTGGTCAGTGATAACGGGCCTCAGTTTACCGCTGAAGAGTTTCAGATCTTCAGGAAGAAAAATGCAATTCAGCGCATTGCCTCTACCCCAAATCACCAAGCTTCGAAAGGATTGACTGAATGTTTCATACAAACTTTAAAGCAAGCTTGCCGGGCTTGACTTGTAAGCAGAAGGGGAGGAGAGGAAATTATCTACATGGGGAGGGAATTGTTATATATTGGAATCTGGCTCTGCCAGATCACATTGTTATTTAATGCTTGCAGTACCATGTTTCGCCACTCTGTTATGTTACAGTATTGCTTTTCATCACTGCAAAATGTGTTGCTTTATGTTTGTTCTCAGGGGGTCATTCAGACCCGCTCGCGAGCAAAGGACGCTCGCAAGCGGGTCGATGTTGCCCCATTGCGCGTGCGACGATGGAGGGAGCTCCGTCGTGCGCATGCGTGAGACCCGGATAGCGACGGGCTCTCCGTCGCTCCAGGTCTCGCACCAAAGGGGGCGTGCTGTCGATGTTGATTGACAGCACGCCCCCTTTGGTGGGCGTGCCGGGGGCGTGCCTGCCAGATGGAGGCGTTCCCATGAGAACGCCTACCGTCTGAAGCCGGCCCCACTGACATCACTAGTGATGTCAGTGGGAGTGATTTTGGCTCTGATAGAGCCAAAATCACTCCTGGGCTTGCAGCAGCGAGAACCTACTGCAGAGTCTCATCGCAAGCCCGATGGTCAAAGACCATCGTGACCATCTTTTTGGCCGCTCGCATATGCTGTGGGTGGTCACCCACAGCTATGCGAGCGGCCAGGAGGCCCCTCCATTTTCAGGTAGGATGGCACAGATTCAGAGCGAGCGCTCTGGTCAGAGCATTCAGCTCTGAATCAGGCCCTCAGTTCAGTAAAGATGTTGAAAGCATGCTGACTACAGCTCCTGTTCTCCATGTATGTATGTATGTTTGAATGAGCACATATACATATACAGACACTACAAAATTAAAATTATTTATTGATTCATAGGGGACCATTCAATTAAATGCAATGTAAGATTGCATGTCCGATTCGAGGCATAGGCAATATACATATAATATTCATCCCAGCCTCATATCATTTGCATCAGCCTTACATCGAATTTAATTGACTTGTCCCCATTGTGTTACCAAACTGATGGAAAAATATACCCGTTGAAATTTATAATTAAAAATAGAAAAAAAATAAGTGATATAGCAATTATTATTACTTTTTTTTATTAACCATTCATTAAAACTTAAATCTGAAATAAAGACAACCAAATTTTGGTAGAAATTGATGTTATAGTTTTATTAATGATACGCAAATTAGATGATTATTAAATCAGGGTAGAAAGAAAGCACTTTCTACCAGACTATAGATAATGACAAACAATGACGGTGGAATAAACTCAACCCTGATGGAACCTGGGTTACCCAGAAACCATTTCCTATTACTTGAACAGTTCGGACTTGTCCCTAAGATAAAGCAGGTCCACCCCTAAGATAATGGCTTTCTTTCCTGAATGAAAGGGAAATGCCTGGGAAGTACCTTTGCGTCCAATGTGGCCAATTGTGAGCAGTGCCTTTCTACCAAAGCAAGCTTCTAAGAACCACAATCCACCATTGCAAAAACCCAAATACCGCCAAAGTCAAATCCAAGAAAATAACACAGAATAAAGATTCCCTTTGGGTCTTAAATGTACCCCATCTGAATGGTACATGTGAACAGGGGCGCCGAGAGGGAGGGGAGCGGGTATAACCCGGGCCTGGGCTTCCTGAGGGGCCTGGCGGGGGCCCAGGTCCGACGCTGCCCCCCCTCCCTCATAGCAGCCCAGCGCACAGCATGTGCTGAGCTGCAGCGGGAGACTGCTCGTGGCTCCTGAGCAGCAGCCACAGCAGTCTCCTATGCCTGTGGAGGGGAGCAATCACACTGATCGCGCCCCCCTAGCTTTGCGCCTCGCTGAGGGCTCTCATAGTGCCCCCTTGCCAGCTCGCAGTGCCTAATCACGGGTGTGACCTCCTGTGATTAGGCCACACCCCCTGTTACCCGGGCCCGCCGCGGCTCTTGGCGGGCCTGCATGTGAACCCAATTAAACAACTTGAGAGGCCTAACTACCGTTCCAACGCCATGAACAATGAACTTTCCAATGGCTTTTCTAAACTTATTATGGATATCGTCTATGGCGAGACCCCCTTGTGACCCCCAGCATACATGGTGAAGAAAGATCAAGGACCAAATCAATTCAATGTGAGGCCACCAAGAAAAACAAGCAGACAAGTTGGTCTTAATGTCTGAGATTAACTCCACTTCCTTCATAAATCTATATCATTACACCCCAAATGATGACCCAAGACATATGGGGGACCAATACTTTTGGTCACTCAAAGGAGAAAGCCTAATCACTTCAAACCTTTAATTTCCAGTCCCCTAACTACATCCAGTTTACAGGGGACAATTCATTTAACAGAAAAAAGTATTCCACCAAATACACAAAAGAATGCCCCAGGATAAAGACAGACAATGCCCTACTTAGGCCCATATAGATGCCCTAAGATACAAATGTAATCGTAACAACCATATGCAGACAAGCACATTGCTGTGCCTAACACAGAGACAGCACTGACTAAGGTAGTAAATGATCTGGTCACTGCCAAGGCTAAAGGCCATTACTCACTCCTAGTTCTTCTAGATCTCTCTGCTGCTTTTGACACTGTTGACCACTCTCTTCTCATACAAACACTACAATCCCTAGGTCTTAAGGGCACAGCTCTTTCTTGGTTCTCTTCCTACCTATTTGATCGCTCTTTTACTGTTCGTTTTTCTGATTCTGCCTCCTCTTCACTACCTCTATCAGTTGGAGTACAGAAAGGCTCTGTCTTAGTACCTCTGTTATTCTCAATCTATACCTCCTCTCTTGGCAAACTAATCAGCTCTTTTGGATTTCAGTACCATCTGTATGCAGATGATACTCAAATCTACCTATCTACTGGTCCGTGTCACTGAATGTCTTTCTGCAATTTCATGTTGGATGTCATCTCGCCACCTGAAACTTAATATTTCTAAAACAGAATTAATTATATTTCCACCAGCCAATAACGGTTACCAAACTGATCTCTCTATCACTGTTGACAACTTGACAATCCACCCTGCCCCACATGCTCGCTGCCTTGGTGTCATCCTTGACTCTGAACTGTCCTTTGTTCCCCACATTCAATCTGTCTCAAAATCATGTTACATACATCTAAAAAACATATCCAAAATTCGACCATATCTCACACAAGACACTGCAAAAACTCTAATCCTTGCACTTATTATTTCCCGTATTAACTATTGCAATAGCCTCCTTACTGGTCTTACCAAAAACAGGCTATCTCCATTACAATCAATTATAAATGCAGCTGCAAGGCTTATCTTCCTTGCCAAATGTTCATCGTCTGCTGCCCCGCTCTGTCAGTCCCTCCACTGGTTGCCGGTTTTCTACCGTATTCAATACAAAATACTCTTACTTACACATAAGGCTATTAACCAAACCACACCAACATACATCTCTTCACTCATTTCTAAATATCTCTCTACCCAATCTCTCCGCTCAGCACAAGATCTGCGTCTCTCATCCCCACGCATTACTTGCCCCCATTCACGGTTACAGGACTTTCTTCGGGCTGCACCCACTCTATGGAATGCCTTACCATGCACAATACGACTTTCCTCTAGTCTCCAATCCTTCAAGCGATCCCTGAAAACTCACCTCTTCAGGCAAGCTTATCAGATCCCAGAGCCACCCACATAACCTTCATAGCCTCCATATGTAATTACATCCCCTTTCACAGTCCACACATAACCTCACACATCGTCTTTCTCTCACACCCTCATGACATTTGGCCGACATTCCAGTGTAAATGGGTCATGCAACTGTGCATTCTGGCTGGACCAAAATGCAATATATAGCACCTATCCTTGTGTATCAATGCCTATTTCCCTATAGATTGTAAGCTTGCGAGCAGGACCTTCCTACCTATATATCTGTCTGTTATTACCCAGTTTTGTTCTATTAATGTTTACAATTGTAAAGTGCAACGGAATATGCTGCGCTATATAAGAAACTGTAAATAAATAAATAAAATAAATAATCTAAATTAAGTCCCATACTCTGAAGGAGACAAACCCAAAACACTGAAGCAGTCCTTATTATCTGTGCAAAACTGAAATTTAATGAATAGAACAGTGTAAACATGGACCACAAATTATGCTCGCCCATTATGCCTAACTTGCAAAAACAAAGAAACCTAGCAAAATGGGTAAATACAGTAAATGGTGACAAAAAGAGTTTTAAAGAAACCCACCTACCCCTGGCTAGCTAGTTCATCTTAGACTAATGAATCTTGCACATCAGCAAAGATTCCTTAATCAGAAAATTCTAGTAAGTAACACAGATGATTCCCCGATGGCACAAGTTTGCTGATATGAAATGTACAGATAAATGCCATAAATAAATAAGATTCATACAGTACTCATCAGATGCAAATTAATCAATCTGGGAATAAAATAAATTGAGTCAATGGGGTGACTGCAGCTCCTTAGCCCAGAGTTGTAAGTCGTTGTACAACAATAAAAAAAACTTTTTAGAGTCAAAGTCTCATGAAGCTTTGACAAATAAGTGCACCCAACTGAATAAATCCAGATGCTTAACTAATATTCCACCACCATGAACAATGAACTTCCCAATGGCTTGTCTAAACTTATTATGGATATCGTCTATGGCAAGACCCCCTTGTGACCCCCAGCATACATGGTGCAGAAAAATCAAGGACCAAATCAAATCACTGTGAGGCCACCAAGATGACCACCAACATAGTTGTCTTGAACCAAACCACCTGATAGTAACCCCATATTGGCTTTAACACAAACTGATGAGGATCCTTACAAGAGACATCCCTATAATCCTAGAACTGCTGCAACTTATCCAAAACCTAAGAATAAATCTATAGGGAGGAAGGCGTGAGAGCTTTCCTGGCAAGGCCTTTCATGTCAGACTGATAATCTGCCAAACAGGACCAAGTGCATATTTCATATACTGTATATGAACCGCCTATAAAGTGGTGCACCACTGTATTCAATATTGTACTGTGAGACAAGCTGGTCTATTGTGCACTTCAGCAGAGCTTAGGAAGGACATATATGTAGAAGAAGCAAGAGAGAAAACAGGAGAGACAGAATACGGATTAGCAGAAAAAACAAAAACAAAGGGAGCTGAAGGAAGCATTGAAAGGGGATAAGGATGAGGGAAAGTAATTTGCCGGATGTTGAAAGGTGATGGGTAGACTTTTGGGACAAGGGAAATCCAACGAACTGATAAAATCACCACCTGCGGAAAGGAACACGATGGAGTGATTTGCAGCTGCCAGACACACACCCATAACCTTGCAGACCATGGTGAGCACTGGGAAGGGCCATGAGTGTGGATTCCATAAGGTGCTAGAAATTAAAAATAGATTATATTGAAGGAAAAAGCATTTGAGGGGAGGAAATAAAGGATAAGGCAAAAAGAAAGGACATGTTAAAAAGAGAAAAAAATAAATGATCACAACAGTCAATGACACAAGTCATCAATAAACAACAGTAAATTGAAGAGACACTTATCCACTGGTAAATCCAAAATGGAAAAGATGCAGACTTCCTGTAAATATATAATCTATGCTGAACTAAAGTTTACCGTTAAACAACTATGATTGAACAACCTAAATCATAACATTAAAAAGAACTCAATCAATACCTTAACAGTTACATTTATTTATTCACCAAATTTATAAAAGTAATTAGATAATTATAGCTTAGTTAATCTATTTAGCACCTTATTGTCACTAGCCCTAATGAAGGTTACACAAGTCTCAAGAGTTATATATGTACAAATGATTGTCAGCTCTAAACTCACAACCTTTTTTTTTAATTTGTCTTATTTATATGCTACATTATAATTCTTAATGCATAATTAAAAAAAAAACGTTAATTGATACTATTCATTTGGTCAAAAACTTATGGTATATAACCATTTTGGCAGCCTTGATAGCACAGTGGTCAGCATTACTACCTCACAGCCCTGAGTTCATGAGTTCAATTCATGGTCATGATCCATATGTGTGGAGTTTGTATGTATCCACTCATATATGGGTTTTTTAACACTACCGTAAGCAGTGATTGAAATGAATGGCATACATTCTTTGAACAGTGCTTTGCAAATTAATGGTTATATGTAAATATAATAATAATAATAATAATAATAATAATAATAATACTATCAGATTATTCACCACAACTGACTCCTATTTAAGAGATAATACATGTTTAAATGATATTAATTCTAGCATAGTCCAATGTCTCTTAATAAGTGTTACAAAATAAATGAATATCTGAAGATCTGGTTCTTTCATTTATAGTTCTTTGTACGAGAAGCCGACGGACGGAATCCCGACCTTTGGCTTCCCGACTGTATAATCCCAGCAAGAGGTTAAATGAAAGCCGTCGAAACTCCGACGCCTGTCATTTTACCTACGTCGGGAGCCTGACACCTGTGGGGGGGAAGGTTAGGTTTAGGGTTCCCGTGGGGGACTTAGGGTCAGGCACCCCCCCCCCCCGGAAGTTTAGGGTTAGGTTAGGGGAAGGAAGTTTTAGGGTTAGGCACCCCGAGGGGAGGTTAGGGTTAGGCTTAGGTTTAGGCTGCGGGGAAGGGGGGGTTAGGTTTAGGCACTTAGAGGGGGGATTAGGGTTAGGCACTTGGGGGGGAGGTTAGGGTTAGGCTCCCCTAAGGGAGGGTTAGGGTTAGAGGGTAGAATTAGGTTACTTACCTTAGACGTTCAGGATTTCCACTGTTGCCGGGATGCCGCTGTCGGGATTTGAACCACCAGCCGCATACTGAATCCCTTTGTACAGTATACCTACTTGTTCAATGACAGCCAAAATGCATTCAGCAAAAAACAAATAGCAATATCAATTCATATCAAGCAAAACACATTTAACTCAGTTTACATTAATCAATATGTACATGTTAGTACTAATGTCTCTTTTGTTTCCCAAGTCCTGAGCTTACAGTATAGGTTTACCTTTAAACTCTAGAAAGACAAATTAACTCTCTCTATTAGTAACCTGTTTTCCTCTATCATTTTTGTCATTCTATTCGTAAGTATCCAATTCATTCCAGCAGATCAAGGATGATAGGACACATGAAATATATGCTGTATCCATAATAAATCACACATCGTTTCATAACCAGTCCTATGAAATAGGGACCATTATTGGAATCAATCATTTTAAGAAATGTCTAGTTGGACAACATGTTTCCACAGCAACTGAAGTGTGGCTAAAGCTGTATTATTAACAAAATCCATTTAGGAAACAAAACATAAAACATCATTAGTACATACTGTATCTGAAACCTTATTTTGCCACAAACAAGCTCTGATATAATTAATGTGTGTCAACCGCCATGGGCCATCAGCAACTAGTACTTGCTGAAGGAAAGATGAAGCTTTTCCTGCTGCATTATTGGAAGCAAATAATTTTCTCGAATTTTAAATGTTCATTTTGAACGGTTTAATATTTCAAGTAACTTATCTTCCCTCATTTGACCAATAGTTACATAATTAAACTATAGCTGAATTCATTATATCAAGAAAATAAAACATATGCACACCATGGGGGAGATGTATTATAGAGGCACTTATCGTGCTGCTATAATGCTTCCTGCTTCGCATCTGTACCGAGGCGAAGCAGGAAGCACTAATGATGAAATGTATTAACATATCATCGGCCGGGGCCGGGGAGTGATAACTGTCAATATCGATAGCTGCAGCTGGCGGAACGGTCAGACGAACTGACCGTTCATACATAGCCCTGCCAATCAGCTCTGCATAGTGCCCTTGTCATTTACTGCCCAAACCCTCGATCACACATGGGGGAGAAGCGGTATCAGCGCACATAACATGCGCTGATGCCGCTTCGGCAGTTAATACATCTACCCCCATGGGCCAAATGTAATAAGGTGAGAGTTTAGAAAATGTAATAGTAAACTCTCACACTTTCATGTGCTCTATGCTGCTAGATGTGCACTAGCTAATGCTGGAAGCATCCCTCTCCCCCGCCCATGCATATGGTTTTATCTAAGATTTGGTTTATTCCTAATATGGAAACCTCCGCCCTCCATGATAAAGTGGACAAGTTTGACCAGGTTTGGGAACCTTGGTTTACATATACAGGTTGAGTCTCCATTATCCAAATATTCTGAAATACGGAATATTCAGAAATACAGAATTTTTGGAATGCGACTGAGATAGTGACACCTTTACTTTCTGATTGTCCAATGTACACAAACTGTGTTTAATGCACAATATTATTAAAAATATTGTATAGAATTATCTTCAGGCTCTGTGTATAAGGTGTATATGAAACATAAATTAATTTTGCATATGTAGACAAACTTTGATGCACAAAATTATTAAAAATATTGGATAAAATTACCTTGAGACTGTGTGTACAAGGTGTACAGTATATGAAACATAAATGCTTAGACTTGGATCCCATTCCCAAGATATCTCATTATGGTATACATATATTCTAAAATACAGAAATATCTGATATCCAAAATACTTCTGTTCCCAAGCATTTTGGATATGGGAGACTCAACCTGTACTACCATCTCTACTCCTGTTGCTTAAGGTTCTTTCTCTCTATCTATTATGGGTCCACTTTTCCGCAGTCTATTACATTTTGGCTTGTGTGCTTATACTAATAATATGGGATACAGTTATAGTTTTGACCGCAGGGATTCTGATGTTCAGAATACCGGCATCAGAATCCCGACACCTGTCAGAATCCCGGTGCCGCCATCCTGACCGCCGGCATCCGGAAGGTAAGTAGTGGGGTTAGGGTTAGGCACTTTGGCAAGGGTTAGGCACTAAAGGGTGAGGGTTACATTTAGGGTGCAGAGAGGGGTAGGTTAGGATTAGGCACTAGGGAGGGAGGAGTAGGGAGAGAGGGAGCGTTAGGATACTGAACGACAGATGTCGCTATCCTAACCCTGTTGGGATGCCGGCGTCAGGATTCTGACCGCCGAGATCCCAAGCGAACCGCTCATCTCTAATTTATAGTGAAGGATATATTTCTATGCACTCAGACATTTCCCCCTCAAAGTGCGACTGTATTGTGGATGACAAACGCCTCACTTTGCCAAAGTGACTCTGCTTCCTATTAGAGCCTATTTGGCACTTTAGATCTATAATGTATCCGTCTTCAGAAGAATAACCAGTAACTTTAATAAGATGGTATTACTGTATGTACTGATTTTCTTAGTTGTTCAAATGCCTTGTAAATTTTGGCAATCTTTTCTCCCCAAATCTGCAAATGTCTTACCCAGCTCACTAACGTCCTATGCTGCATAGCTCACCAAAATTCTGGAAATTCAAACTGACTTTTTAAAATGTGTCTTCTATGAAGCTTTATTTTACCAAGGCAAAGAAATACAATAGAGTATTGCAAGTACTTCAGCATAAAGTCATCATATAAGTTTGTTGATGGATTGAACTCTGCATAGTACAAATAACAATTTCTATAACTTTTTATAATAAAATGAATTTCTATCTAAGCAATTCTCCAGTCACTGTATTGTAATATGAGTTGTTAATTTACTATCTCTAAAAGTTACATATTAAAATTATCTGTAATATTCATGCATGATTGTTCTTCTTAAATGATTTTATTATGTGCTAGTGCTAGCTCTGTTTATACTTTCATCTAATAGACAACAAGGAATGTAATCAGTCTGCCTAAACCATGTTGCACTGCAGGTGAGGTAGATGTAAAATGTACAGAGAGATTTTGATTTAAGAAGCGTGTGTCCATTCTAGATTGCAGTGTAAAAATAGAGCTGTCCAGGTTGTGCAGGCTACACACAGAGCTGTAACTAGACTTTTTGGTACCCTGGCTCCCTCCCGTGCCCGAAACAGTGGTGTGACCTCATGGGGAAGGGGGCAATATCATTGTACCACTGTTATCCAGGTGTCACTGCCAAATACAGTGTGAATCCAATGGCTGCAGTTATGATACACAGTAACTATGCAGTATAATGCACCAGCTCTAGAAGTAGTAGAGCGCTAGTAAAGCTGCACCTGCAGGATGATTTGTCTAACAGGACTGCCATGCACAAGCCTGGAACCGACAGTGTAGATTACAAACTGAAGGTATAGAAAGTGTGCTACTTGTAGTGAATATGCAGCAATTATCAGCGACAGGGAGATCCGTGTATGTACCCTGCGCCTGCAGCTGAATTCACCAGCAAAGGTATTCGAGGTTTGCTGGTAACACCTGGGTCAGGAATTGGTGGCTGTGTTCAGGGCTGCCATCAGAAATTATGGGGCAGACAGCTTTATGTGTAAGGTGTCTGACTGCCATGTGAGAGGTGACAGTAGGACAGTATTTTGAAATGTGTTTGTTAAATAAAAGAGGATGTGACTTGGACGAGGCCAGATGGAGTGGCAGTTGGCCTGGGAGGCGATAGGGGTGGCCAGGAGAAGCTACAAGTGAGAATGATTATAAACAGAAAATTGACATGCCCGAGCAGTGCCCCCTGCTTAAGGTCTACCTTCATGACTTCGTCTTTTTGCTGTTTTAGTTGCTGTATATTATATCCTCTATTTGCAAATTTATTAATAATTGCATCTACCGCTACCTCTGCCTCTATGAGATCACTTGTTATACGTAGTGCTCGAAGAATTTGTGAGCGCGGAAGCCCCCTCTTTAAAGCAGCTGGATGGTGGCTGGCAGCATGTAACAAATTGTTTCTGTCGGTTGGTTTACTGTATAGATTAGTTTGAATCTCACCTTTAACATTTATTAAAACCTGCAGTGAAAAAAGATAAGATGACTATTCCATGGAAACATAATTTCTCTACTGTAAGTCCAGTTATTCAATATGCAAGTAAGGCCTGGTGGCCGATTATAGCCACAGATGTGAGTCTACCTGGTTTAAAAAAATACAGACCCATGACATGCTTTTTAAATGGCCGTAGCATTAAAGATAGTATTGTACATACTGATATAACTGGATATAATGAATACCCTGTGGAAGACAACATTCTTGAGAAGGAGAAATGGATGTTACAAATGTCTTCACTGCACGACCTGTCGTAACATGATAGTGGATAAAGAATTCAAACATCCACAAAAAAATACTGTATATAAAATCAATCATGTACTAACGTGTACCACCACTCACATAGTATACCTGATAACCTGCCCGTGTGGACTCGCTTATGTGGGTAAAACTATTAGAACAACGCGAGAAAGGATGGCTTTACATCGTGGAGCCATTAGATCAGCCCTAACTGGAAAAACAAATGATCAGCCAGTTGCGAGGCATTTTGCGGATAGAGGGCTTAGTCTGTCACAATTAAGACACATTATTATTGACCATGTGCCCCCTTCGATACGTGGTGGGGACAGAGGAAATCGATTACTAAGGATGGAAGCCAAATGGATTTTGGAACTTGATACGATAGCACCAAAAATCTGTTGGAATCTATTATAAATGACATGAATCCCCCTGTAGCTAAATATTAAGTTGTACATAATGTTGAATATCCGTTGTGTGATGACTTTTTGATTAACCCTTCAGTGTATGGCATTCATGTGATGCTAGTATTGAGGGAGTAATATTTAAATTGAGATGTATTTTTGGGTATTAGTATTTCAGTTGTCATATGTAGGTTACTAGGAGTATTAGGTTTTTGTACCTATATGCATATATTGTATTTTGCAGAGTTCCTTATATAACCCAGATGTGTTGTGGAGTAAATGTTTATAGTTTTGGTGGAGATGTATGGATACACAGTAGCACAGATGAGTAGTTTTGTGTATACTGATGACATGTGGTTGCGTAGGTAACCAGGAGGGGCACACAGCAACCACGTCATCAGAATGGGAAGCCGAATTCAACGTGTGGGAGAGCGCGCTGCCCGGACTTCACTGAGTACACCTGCGTGACTATTTAAGGTAAGAGATTGTCTTTTAACTTTTGTATAACCTTGACAAAAGGGCTGATGCCCTGAAACGTTGGTGTATTGAACTAAAACAGGATAAGACCTTCAGTGCCGCTTCAAAAATTCTTGATATGGTATCCTACTAAGGAAGGCACGGAGGCATGCTGGAATATTAAGTGGTGAGTGCCGGACCGATACAAGTATATATAGATATAGATATATATATATATATATATATATATATATATATAAAAGTAAGGGATGTGCAGGTTTGGATTCGTTCGGATTTTCCCGCCAAATTGGGATTTTTCCCGCCAAAAATATGGTCTCAGAAAGAGCCAAAATGTCATCTTTCATGGACAAGCATCATCTTTCATGGACTTTTGTCAAGAAATGATGATGTTTGCCCATGAAAGATGACGTTTTGCCTCTTTCTGAGACCCAATTTTTTGGTGGGAAAAAAAATCCAAATTTGGCGGGAAAGTCCGATCTAATCCAAGCCTGCACATCCCATATATATATATATATATATATATATATATATGTATATATATATATATATATATAAAATATATACTAACAATAGCATTACTAACATTGAAACATTGATTATATCCGTTTGTCTATGCCTGCTATTGCGCCGAGTGCCGCACATCACTCTACTGCATGCTTTGCTTTTGTTGTGAGGGCATCGGCCAATGTGTATGTATGTGTAAATATTTATTTAGATATATACACACAAATACAGTTTATTTATATATATATATATATATATATATAAATACACACACAAACACAGTATATATATATATATATATATATATATATACACAAAAACTCTTGCGGTCCGGCACTCTTCTTGTCTGAGACAACTCACTCCGGTGCCCTCAGCAACAGGGGGAATTTCAAATAGAACAATAATGCTGCGGCACTCAGAGACTGATGTTTGAACAATATATTATATAGTGTCACATATTAAAACCCGATGTTTCGAAGCTCTAAGCTCCTTTTTCACACCTTGAAAAAGGAATTTAGAGCTTCGAAACGTCGGGTTTTTAATATGTGACACTATTTAATATATTATTCAAACATCAGTCTCTGAGTGCCGCAGCGTTATTGTTCTATTATATATATATATATATATATATATATATATACACACACACATATAGTTTATATATATCTATATACACACACACATTTAGTTTATATACTGTGGGTATATATATATATATATATATATATATATCTCCACACACAGTATATTTACTTTATATATATATGTATATATATATATATATATATATACACAAATATCAAATATATATATATATATACACACACAGATATATACAGTCAGCTCCATAAATATTGGGACATTGACAGAATTTTCATATTTTGGCCTCTATTCACCACCACAATGGCTTTGAAATGAAACAAACAAGATGTGATTTAACTGCAGACTTTCAGATTTAATTTGTGGGTAAAAACATCCAAATCAGGTGAACTGTGTAGAAATTACAACTGTTTCTATATGTGGCTTCCACTTTTTAAGGGGCCAAAAGTAATGGGACAAACTAAACAATCCTAAATCTTACTTTCACTATTTAATACTTTGTTGCAAATCCTTTGCAGGCAATTACAGCCTGAAGTCTGGAACGCATAGACATCACCAGACGCTGGGTTTCATCCCTGGTGATGCTCTGCCAGGCCTCTACTGCAAATGTCTTCAGTTCCTGCTTGTTCTTGGGGCATTTTCCCTTCAGTTTTGTCTTCATCAAGTGAAATGCATGCTCAATCGGATTCAGGTCAGGGGATTGACTTGGCCATTGCATAACATTCCACTTTTTAGCCTTAAAAAACTCTTTGTTTGCTTTTGCAGTATGCTTCGGGTCATTCTCCATCTGCACTGTGAAGTGCCGTCCAATGAGTTCTGAAGTATTTGCCTGAATATGAGCATATAAAATTGCCTGAAACACTTCAGAATTCATTCTGCTGCTTTTGTCAGCAGTCACATCATCAATAAATACAAGGGAGCCAGTTCCATTGGCAGTCATACATGCCCACACCATGACACTACCACCACCATGCTTCACCGATGAGGTGGTATGTTTTGGATCATGAGCTTCTCTTCTCTTCCCATCACTCTGGTACAAGTTGATCTTTGTCTCATCTGTCCATAGGATGTTGTTCCAGAACTGTAATTGCTTTTTTAGATGTTGTTTGGCAAACTCTAATCTGATCTTCCTGTTTTTGTGGCTCACCAATGGTTTGCATCTTGTGGTGAACCCTCTATATTCACTCTTGTGAAGTCTTCTCTTGATTGTTGACTTTGACACATATACATCTACCTCCTGGAGAGTGTTCTTGATTTGGCCAACTGTTGTGAAGGGGTTTTTCTTCACCAGGGAAATAATTCTTCTGTCAGCCACCACAGTGTTTTCCGTGGTCTTCCGGGTCTTTTGGTGTTGCTGAGCTCTCCGATGCATTCTTTCTTTTTAAGAATGTTCCAAACAGTTGATTTGGCCACACCTAATGTTTTTGCTATCTCTCTGATGGGTTTGTTTTGATTTTTCAGCCTAATGATGGCTTGCTTCACTGATAGTGACAGCTCTTTGGATCTCATATTGAGAGTTGATAGCAACTGATTCCAAATGCAAATGTCACACCTAGAATCAACTCCAGACCTTTTACCTGCTTAATTGATAATGAAATAATGAGGGAATAGCTCACACCTGTCCATGAAATAGCTTCTGAGTTGATAGTCCCATTACTTTTGGTCCCTTAAAAAGTGTGAGGCACATATTGAAACTGTTGTAATTCCTACACCGTACACCCAATTTGGATGTAATTACCCTCAAATTAAATCTGAAAGTGTGCAGTTAAAGCATATCTTGCTTGTTTCATTTCAAAACCATTGTGGTGGTGAGTAGAGGCCAAAATCTGAAAATTCTGTCAATGTTCCAATATTTATGGAACTGACTGTATGTACACACATATAAACATACAGTATATGTACAAAAATAGTGTGTGTGTATATACATATATATATACATACACACAGTTTATCTGTATATCACAGTATATATATATATATATATATATATATATATATATACATACATATTTATATTAATGTGTGTGCACATATATATTTATATATATATATACATATATATATATATATATATATAGAAAAGGAACCAAAATCTGTACACCAGCACACCAATGTTCAATGCAAAAAAAATATTTTATAATTCCATATCAAAAAATCATCAGAAACAACATCATATCAGTTCACTAAAAGTGCCAAGTAGTGCTAGGTAGTGCATATCCAAAGGGTACTTATCAGTGACCATACAGCATGAACCGATATAGCAGCATCGTGAGAGGAAGCCCGACAGCTGTTTCGGCGCCCACCGGCACCTTCCTCCTGGGGCATAACTAACACAGTGCGCGTCTGTCCCATATGTACCATCACAAATGAATCGCACCTGTTGGTCAATCCAATGCACCTGCTTAACTCACCTTAATAGTGTTTCAGTATCCATGGCCATGCTGTCCGCCGCGTCCAACGGGGACCCGGATGTGACGCGTGCGTGCCAATGGAGTTTGCGTGTCAAAAAACGGAAATGACATTCCGGTCAAGCGAACACTGCAATAAATCTAATACTTTGAAGTAACTTACTCGGTGTAAAAGGTGACCTCAGTAGCGCTTACACTATGTGACAGAATACGGGACAAACAAGCAATTAAACACTTATAAATAAGAGGAAAAAAAGAAAAAAGTATATTGCTGTACTAACAAATCTTAATCACAAAAAGCAATTAAAGTTCAGTTCTTCATTTAAACCTAGAGGTGATAGTGTTCGTAGATTATATATCCATCGACTTTCACTCTGAAGCAGATGTTTATTACGATCCCCGCCTCTTGGAAATGGATGTATGTGGTCAATAGGCATAACTTTAAAATCCAAAGGATTATGTTTATTCTCAACGAAATGTCTGGCAACAGACATATATATATATATACATATATATACACATACAGTTTAAATGTGTGTGTACATATATATATATAAATATATATATACACACACACGCATATAGATTATATACTGTATGTATATATATATATATATATATATAAAATATATATATATATATCCACACACAGTAAATTTACATATATATATATATATATATACCAGTCAGGTGGCACACTCGCAATAAAAGCATCAACAGTCCCTGGTGCCCTCCGCAGGAATTCCGTAAAGGAGTCCACAATATCCACTGCATTAGCGTCGGCACTCAGGTCAATAATCAGGACAATAGAAGCAGAAGATACACCAATGTTTCGATGTTTATTACATCTTTTTCAAGGTACAAATACATAAAACCAGCTCACCTTTATAGCTACCACCATCACCGCGTGTTTCCTACGGCGTCGCCGACCCGGAGACAGACGCCCACATATGACGTCAGTACACCGGGCCGGTAGCCATAGAAACAATATAACAAAAACAAAACTACATGTGACCAATAGCCAATAATGCGGCTATCCTAAACACTGTTGCAATGGCTAAAAACACAACATCAGAAACATATAGCGCATCATCATATGGAATAACAAAGGTTATTTGAAATGCAATACACACGACAAGATAATTTCCACATAAAACAATGCAATCCTAGGGATTCATTAAGCCCTCTAGGTGACAGGGTCCCCAACCTATAAATCCATTGGGCCTCACATCTGAGTAATTTAAGTGAGCGATCACCACCCCTAATAGACAGGGGAACATGGTCAATAATAATATAGCAAATTGAAGCTAAACTATGACCCACCTGTAAGAAATGCCGGGCCACAGGTTGATCACTCTGCCCCGCATCCAAGGCTCCCCGAATAGCGGAGCGATGTAGTGCCATACGCTCCCTGAGGGTTCTGTCAGTCTTGCCGACATAACACAACCCACAGGGTTGGTTTTTCACTGAATTTGGACATTATGGTGGATGTGACTGTGGAGTCTAGTGATGGGAGCTATACTGCACTGAATTTGTCCAAGGCTACACAAGGTGAGACCCTCACTTTGTCAGAATCAGAAGCAGAGTCCATCTTGTTTACTGATCAGTTTGATGCAGAAGTTGGACAATCAGTTGAAACCTTGTACCGTGAGATACTAAAATTAAAACAACGTGAGCAAGATTACTATTATCATGGAGTTACACTTAGTGACTATTATAAGGACAAGCGTATACCACGCGGCTTTAGGGTTAAGAATTGCCCTACGATTGGACGATTTAATACTGCATTCTGTAAGCGCTGGATTGCAGTACTTAATAAATGTAGTTATGATTTGATGCTGTTAGTAATTGAGGAGGCGGGACGTGAATTGAAAGTCACCCGTGACAAGATTAAAAACTTTGAAGAGACACATATGGGTACTCTGCGTACTGATACTAATATTGATTGGATTGAGAAACTGAATACTCAAGTTAACAACTATAAACGGGACTTGATCCAATTTAAGAAATTTAAGATGACCAGAGTTGTGGCTGATTATGAGCACAATCGTGTATACCATTGGGTCAGCGGTGGTTATAAAAAACGTACTCGGCCATATGACCCATTGTAAATTTCATGTGGAATCTGATACCTCTCAGGAACATCTGACAAATAGCGATTCTGATTTTGACAGTATCCCTAATAGGGGCGGAGTAACAACAGGCCCTTTAGGGATGCGTACCCGTACGCAAGGGCTCGAACAAAGAGGAACTATACGAGGCGAGGTGGTCAGGGGTCGCGGTCATGGAAGAGGTGGCAGACCCCTTCTACCGAAGAGAAGATAGTATTTAACTTATCTTCCCATCAGCTTACTGACCTCGAGGAATCAGTACTTAGTCGGGGGCTATCTTTTGTCCCTACTTCTCAATTTGATGGACTTAAATGGGAGGTTGAGAAGTGTAGTCTTAATAGGAAGCTACGGCTCCATGAACATTTTAATGGCAAAAATACCCAGCCTGTACCTCCCAGATTGTCTGTTGAAGTGCCGGATTGTCTGCGTAAATTACAACGTAAACCTTTATTTGAGCCTATGTCTGTGAATACTACGATTAAAACTTTCTCTAAGATATTGAACTATGAGGTTGCAGATAAAGTGGTTCCTTATGTGGCTAATTGTGACAAAATGTATAATAATTTGTCTGCATGTGAATATCAAGCGCTATGTGATTTGGCATCATATGATGATATTATTATACGTCCTGCCGATAAAGGCGGGGCAATTGTTGTGCAGGATTTAATTAATTATAAAAGGGAAATTGTTTGGCAATTGTCGGACACGGCTGTGTATCAACAATTGACAGAGGATCCGACTAGTGAGTTTAGCAAAGCACTTTCTGATAGATTGACTAAGGCAGTGGAAGAAAGAGATATTTCTAATTTGTTGGGTGAGGCTCTATTGGTTAAACATCCTATTACACCCTTACTTTATACCCTGCCAAAAATACACAAAACTTTAGAAGATCCACCTGGTCGCCCAATCATTGCGGCACGTGGCTCACTGTTTCAACCAGTTTCTATTTACTTGGATATGTTGCTTCAACCTTGTGTTGTAGGTCATCCGAATTACATTCTGGATACCACAACATTTTTGAATAGATTATTGAGTGTGGGGACTGTACCAACTGGGAGTTTCTTATGCAGTATCGACATCTCTAGTCTTTACACGATTATTCCCAACGATGCTGGGGTTGATGCTGTATGCAAACTGATTGAATCTAACCCGTTGTACTCCGGTCCGTCCTGTGATCTCATATGTGATTTATTGTCTTTGATTTTGACTTGTAATTATTTTTATTACGATAAGAGATTTTATTTACAGTTGGCAGGGTGTGCGATGGGGTCGAATGTGGCCCCATCGTACGCCAATGCCTTCATGTTCCAGGCGGAAAAGGAGATATTTTTTTCAGAGAGTGATGTATCTGGCATGATATTGTTTTATGCCAGATACATAGATGATCTTTTTTTAATTTGGACAGGGACTGAAATTCAGTTTGTGAACTTTATTGAGGGGCATAACAAGGGCAATAGCCCGGTTAAATTTACATATAAGATTGACCCCTTTTCTGTAAATTTTTTGGATGTTCAGGTGTCTCTGGTTCAAAATAAATTGGTCACCACACTGTTTAATAAATCCACAGATCGAAACACTTTTTTGCATTCTAGTAGCTTTCATCCGAAATCTCTGATATACGGGTTACCGTATTCACAATTTGTGCGGGCAGTACGGATTCGTAGTGAATCTCAAGCTGCTAGTAAACATATTGATGTGATGATTGAAATTTTTTTACAGAGGGGCTATAAAATAGCGCCATTGTTAAAAGCTAAGGAACGTGCATTAAGTATATCCAGAGAGAAATTGTTGATGCCTACGACTAGGTCTAATAAAGGTAAACGTATGCCATGGATTACTCACTATAATGTTGCTAGTAGTGAGGTCTGCGGCATTACCAGGAAATTGTGGTCAATTTTACAATCAGATCGTGACCTTAACTTGAGTGATACGATGATTATGCCTTGTTATAAACGTGGCCGGAACATACGTGACTGGGTTGTTAAATCTGATGTATCCAATTTACCTAGATCAGCACCTGGTAATTTTTTACAACTGAAAAAAGGTTGTTTTAAATGTTTAAATTGTCTTACGTGTCGCTATATGTCAGTGGGACATAGTGAGAGTTTTTGCCACCCGTTTAGTGGTAAACGTTTTTCCATACGGCATAGAGTTACATGTACTACTAAGTTCATTGTTTATATGATCACGTGTCCCTGCGGGTTGTGTTATGTCAGCAAGACTGACAGAACCCTCAGGGAGCGTATGGCACTACATCGCTCCGTTATTCGGGGAGCCTTGGATGCGGGGCAGAGTGATCAACCTGTGGCCCGGCATTTCTTACAGGCGGGTCATAGTTTAGCTTCGATTTGCTATATTATTATTGACCATGTTCCCCGGTCTATTAGGGGTGGTGATCGCTCACTTAAATTACTCAGATGTGAGGCCCAATGGATTTATAGGTTGGGGACCCTGTCACCTAGAGGGCTTAATGAATCCCTAGGATTGCATTGTTTTATGTGGAAATTATCTTGTCGTGTGTATTGCATTTCAAATAACCTTTGTTATTCCATATGATGATGTGCTATATGTTTCTGATGTTGTGTTTTTATCCATTGCAACAGTGTTTAGGATAGCCGCATTATTGGCTATTGGTCACATGTAGTTTTGTTTTTGTTATATTGTTTCTATGGCTACCGGCCCGGTGCACTGACGTCATATGTGGGCGTCTGTTTCCGGGTCGGCGACGCCGTAGGACACACGCGGTTATGGTGGTAGCTATAAAGGTGAGCTGGTTTTATGTATTTGTACCTTGAAAAAGATGTAATAAACATCAAAACGTTGGTGTATCTTCTGCTTCTATTGTCCTGATTATTGACCTGAGTGCCGCCGCTAATGCTGTGGATATATATATATATATATATATATATACAGTTATACACACAGTATGTATATATATATATATATATATATATACGTACATGCATATACACACAGTATATATATATATATATATATATATATACACACAGAATATATACACAGCAGCAGCCTGGTATTAAGGATTGAAAAGCAGCTCACCTGTCACCTGCCACAGAGGAGCCGTGAGCCTGTGACTAAGGTGCTGCCAGTTGTCGGTGCACAGATGGGGGGGGTGTTACACGTGGCCAGGGGGGAGTTGGTCGGCCCTCAGGCTGCTGCAGAAGGATGGTGGATGGCCTTGGACAGGCTACATTAGGACGCGGTGCGCTTGTGGCGGCGGGCGGGACGTGTGACATCACACTCAGTGACACGTAGGCTCCGCTGCTGCCATTTTGCTGTTACTAGCACTGGTAGGGAAAGAGAAGCCCAGCCCTCCATTGCGCTGCCCTTACGGTATGTTTGCTCACCGGCGTTCCGGTCTCACAGTCGGGATCGGGTGGTGGGTAATGCGTGGCGGGGGGGGTGTGGTCGGCACTGAGGCTGCTGCAGAAGGAAAGAAAAATTCCTTTCTACAGCAGCAGACACAGAAATCAGAGGGCTGTGGGCATATTCTGATTGTAGGCCTGGAGCTGTAGCTCCGTCAGCCCCATTACTAATCTGGCCCTGGAGAGAGGCCAGGATATCCGTCGGCTGATGGAAATTTCCTGACCTCTTTCTCTCATCTGCGGTGGCCTGTTTGCATGACCCCATGGATCAATTAACCAGTTGATGTTCCTGCAGATTATCCGATGCTGCGTTGGACAACACAGCTCCGGTAATTAATGCATTTAGAAGGCATAATGCCTCCTGCTGCATTACCATAATTGCAAGGACGGAATTGCAAAGCTGCTTGCATGTTGCTTTCAACACAAATACGAACGGTTATCCAACTCAACCTTGCAACATAACAAGTCACCAGGAAAGTTGTAGTGCTGCCCCCAGTGGGATGGTTTAGGCTTCAATCAAAATGAGAGCACCAAAACAATCAACTGCACCCGAGTTGAATGACCTGCTGTTTTTTCCTGCAATCAGTAAATAGCCAGCAACCAATCAAACCACAACTAAATGGTGGGAGCGCCCTAATTTATTTTAGGAGTCCCCACTTACCGAGTATAGCCAGCCCTGGGCTGACCAGTTTGGGGCTGGATGAACATTATAGCAGGGCTATTCCCTGCACCATTGATGGTGGTAGGTGCAGGGTTAATGGGTTAAAATTAGAGATAATATTGTTTTTTACAGTGGGACTATAGGTTCCAAGAAGCCTTTCCCAATATGCCAGCACTTGGAGAACCACAAGTACCCGCAGACCCAGACAGTAAGTGCTCTCTACCACATGTTCCCCCAATGTGATGATACAAATGATTTGTATCCCTTAATAACACACTCACGCACACTCACACCCACACTACTTACCTCTGCCTGGAGGTGGTTGGTCCCCTTCTCTCGGTTGGCATCCAAGGTCTTCTTAAAATAAAAAAGCATGCTATTCCTAATCCACATGGACATGCTATACTGTATGCAGTATTGCACACCGAATAACAGAACCCATGTGGGTTCCTGCACTGTAGCCATAACTGGCTAATAGTCAGACTGCTCTTAGCAAATTAGCTAGGCTGTCATAAAAATCAACTGCTGATTGGCTAAGAGCAGTCTGACTCTTAGCCAATCATGGCTATAGTGCAGGAATCCAAGGACCTGCATCCTGTACAATCAATGCAGAGAATAACCGTGGGCTTTCGGTCCATGGCTCATTAATTTATTTTTGGGGTCCGCACTTTCCCAGGATTGAATGTCTATTATTTGGGCATGTTTTTGGTCAGCTTTTGGGCTTTCTACAAACCTACCATTAGTAAATCTGGGTGTTTCTATAAATGTTGGGTTTTTAGAATCCCATCGTGTTTGGCTTTAGTAAATTTGCGGGTTTGGTCAGTTTGCCATTTTTTCTAAAACTGACAATTAGAAAAAAAAACCCTTAATATGTCAAGTTTTATCCAATCAATACAATACAGTATCAATTATATAGATTAAAAGAAGATCTGTTGCCCAGAACTCCTAATTCTTTGGTTCAGGATAATGTAAATTTCAGTGCAGAAACATTGAAAAACATCAACAATTGCTTTTTGGATTTTTAAAAAAAACTGCACTGTTTAATAATCTTTTTAAACTTCTGTGTCAATATATAACAATACTCACAAAGCACTTATATGTTCATACATATAGATAAGCTTTAACATCAATTTATAAATAATTTTGCCATTGTGACCCTTGGAGAAGGAGATTGGGGGAGAGTATGTGCAAAGTACAAGTAGGGTGTGCACACAAGTTAAGCATGCCCCTTTTACAATTAATGATGTTGATGATGATTTGCAAGCCATATATTGCTAAACAAAAACTGAATAACCTTAAAGCAAGAAAGTGGCTGCCCCCCTTTCCATTTTCCATTGTTAGACAGCACTGTGGTTTCCATTTATTGTATGAAGAGTACATTAATTTGTAATTATATGACCCAAAATGGGTGCTACTATTAGGTATCAATAATTATTTTGGGTTGAGCAGTTCGGCGTGGGGCCCCCGGTGTTGCTCTGGCTGGGCCTTTTCAGGCCATCACCACTTAATTCACATAGATACTATTTCATCACCTTTTTGTTTGTTTATTATTTATGTAATTTTAACTCTTTCTTATTATATTAACACTTATTGAATATTTTTACACATCTATACTTTACACTTCACTATCACCTTTTTTCCCTTTTCGTGTGATGCCCTGGGGATGGTCCTTGGCTGGACTCTTTTGGGGTGCCCTGTGCCTCGTGTGTAAACCCCTGAATGTTAGGGACGCCGGTATAGAGGAGCCTTGATGCTGGCCAGGTGTTTAATCATATATTTGCAAATGTATGCAACTAATACCTCTGAATTTCTATTATCATGTAAGATTCAAGTATTCTTGCTGATAATTGCTGCAGTGTGCTGGAGGGAATATTCCTTTTTTCTGTGGTTCAGTGTAAACCCCACCCTTTACAAGCACCTGTGCAATATCATTAAGCTGATGTGAGCGACCACTATACTTTTTATTTGCAGTTCTGAGAGGCATGAAGCCAGCAGTGGGAGGATGTGCTATTCCATATAGTGCCATTTGGAGGTTTCTGGGGTACCTCTTAGGTGAGTCAGCCCTCGCCTTATACATGTGCTGTTATTATGCAGTGCATTAATTTGTAATTATATGACCCAGAGTGGGTGCTACTATTAGGTAGCAATAATTATTTTGGGGTGAGCATTTGGGCGTGGGGCCCCCGAAGTTGCTCTGGCTGGGCCTTTTTCAGGGCATCACCACTTAATTCACGTAGATACGTTTTCATCACCTTTTTCTTTGTTTATTATTTATGTAATTTTAAATCTTTCTTATTATATTAGCACTTATTTATTATCTTTACGCATCTATACTTTACACTTCACTATCACCTTTTTTAAATTTTCGTGTGATGCCCTGGGGATGGTCCTTGGCTGGACTCTTTTGGGGTGCCCTGCACCTTAGATGTGAACCCCTGAATGTTAGGGATGCCGTTATAGAGAAGCCTTGACACTGGCTTGGTGCTTAATCATATATTTGCAAATGTATGCAACTAATACCTCTGAATTTCTATTATCATGTAGGATTTAAGTATTTTTGCTGATATTGCTGCAGTGTGCTGGAGGAAATATCCCATTTTTCTGTGTTTCACTGTCAACCCCGCCCTTTACAAGCACCTGTGCAATATCATTAAGCTGATGTGAGCGACCACTATACTTTTTATATGATGAGGAATAAGTACTAACAAGCACCTCTATAAAATTGCTCCTCCTGCTCTTGCAAAATTAGAAACAAAGGCTCCCACCCACCAGCAGCGCTGGGCTTCTTTCTTGTACTCCTGGGATTGGGTACCGAAGTAATAGTAATATTAATAAATGTGGACCACTAGAGCGTCATCTCCAGAGGTCCACTGCCTGAGGACGTCAAGGTCATCTGCAAAATGCTTCACAGCTATACCAGAGTGAGACTACAAAATTTCTTTTTTTTTCCTTTCATGTTTTATTTTTGTTGTTTTATTTATATTTTTTTTTAAAAACAGGCTGTATTTACTAGATACAAAAAAAACAGTGTTACAGTATCTAGTCTAATATTGGGAGATTGAACACTCCAAGACAAAGAATATTGATATTATGTACTTTGGGACATTCTAGGATTTTAACCCATGTATGAGTAATTTGTGACTTCATTCTATACCTGTGAAATTCAGGCTAATGTTTAAATATGTTTTTAAATCACATTACTTTTAGGGTTCTTTATTTTTAAGTCATGGCTAATGTACCATTATATATATGTGCCACTATTTGAACAAAAATCCATTGGTTCACATTAATGGAGTTGCAGTGCCAGTTCTCTCATACACTGTATCACAGGTGACAACAAAAAAGCTAACCAGTTTAGGCAGCACAAGATTCTGTCAACTTCTACATTGAGATTCCCGGTCCCCAGTAATGAACACCAAGGGCCTGATTCAGAGCCGCTCGTAAACAGCCGCTCGTTCGTTCTGAGCGATGTTTGCACAACTGCGCATGCGTACGGATCGTAATACGCATGCGTGAACCAGTCAGTGCGGCCGAAAATCATTTGTTCGCTAAATAGCGAATGCCTGCTATTTTGAGTGACAGGAGGAGGCGTATGTGGGTGGTAACAGGGGAAGGTGCTTGAAAATGGGGAGTGGAGATCCGAATGCAGGCGTGCTTAAAGGTCAAAACGGGCATTTATGGGTGTGCATAATTAATACAGCAGCGTCATTGACCACATCACTGGGTTATTTTATAGTCAGAACTGCTCGCAAGATTGCGGTAGGAAAAACCAACCACAAGAATAGCGAGCAGTTCATACGCTGGTCGATGTACTCGATTAATCTAATAAATAGCGGACATGATGAAGGATGCGAGCGGCCAGGGGGCGTAGTTTTCCAACAAACGACCGCATGTTTGGTTCGCTCGTTCAGACCTAGAGGCGTGAACAGACCACAAAGAGCAAATGATTCATTTGAATAGCCACCCCTTTTTTTCTGAACGAGTGAGCGCAAATAGCGTCTGGCTCTGAATGAGGTCCCAAATCTCTTGCAAAGTATACTGGGAAGCTGAAAGTAGAATTGGACGAATACTGCTACCCCAACAACGCTGCATCATCACTTCTGTCCATAATGATCAATAACTTCCAGTCATAGTTGGCATAAATGTGCTGCAGAACTACTGTCAGGATCTTGATGTGGCACTCAGAGTTGAGTAGTAAACTGAATGACTTTCGGAGAAATGAGGCATCAGCCTCAGATAGCCAAATGGAAGGGAGGCATGATGCCCAAATTGCCTGCAAGAGAGGAAGAATTTAAGATCAGGTTAGTCAAAAAGCAGTAGAGATGCCATCACTAGTGTCCAGAAAGAGCACCATAGTGATGATTCATGCTTGATGTTGGGCATGAATCATAGAGCATCTAGGCCTAGAAGCCTTTAGCATTCTGAACAAGGAACCAAGTGTGACCATCTGCAAAGGCAAGAGTCAGACAATTAGATACTTCAAGGCCTTACTGAAGACTGGGAAATATGTTTTCTGAGATTCCTGATGTATAGATCCAACAAAGGCATGAATCTGATCCAGAACATTTTAAGTTGTTGAGTCAGAGATAAAAGCTGAAGAGTAGAGACAGTTGGTTTGATGCAATATGGATCCCAAGAATCATTGCAGGATTGCTTAACTTGTGGTCACAAGACAAAGTGCCTGTTTTTGTGCTAGAATAATATCATGACCAGTCAGTTCACCCCGGGCATAGAAGGCACAAAGCAAACAAATGGAGAAAGTACTTTTGGATTTGCAAGACATATCAAGAAATGATTCCAAAACTGTCTGACCTGTGCTATAAGAAATCCTTTTTGGCTCCATATGTCCAAAATCCATTGTCCCAAGTGGATTCCATGGGAAATTGTTCCAGTATGTTTTAAATAACCATCTTTAATACACAGTGTCACGAACCCAGGCTGACTCACAGAAACAACAATCTGGATCAGCTGGTTGACACCGGCACACTTTGGTCACTTGCCAAAATACACAATTCTTCTGCCACCATGCAGACTGTTCTCTGGAGGTCTGCAATCTCTAAACAGATTAATATTAAATCACATTCAAATCACACACAAATATGTAGCATGAGCCTCACTGGCTCAGAAGTTCAATAAGAATCACAGAGAATATGCTAGATTAAATGTGTTTAATCCAAAACATATTGTCAAGGGTTAGTTACAAAAATATTAATAATATTACACACAGATTATAATGCAAATAGTTTCTAAAAATAAAAGAGAAATAACTCAGAGTTCCTAAGACAACTCTCGATAAAGTTGGATATCACCCACAAGAATATGCTGGTGCACTCCCAGCACTTCCATCTGATCCCCAATAAGTGAACCTTGAATGCTGGATGGCATTCCTTTTTATAGATCTCTAATTTTGTTTATCTTTAAACAGGTTATCCCTAACAGAACAGCAGGGTTTGAGATCAATAGATTGTCTCTGTGCTCCAATACAGCCCTAGTCAACCAACAGGGTCCCTGCTTCAAAGATATGTGACTACACAATTCATCTCTTCAACTTTCCCCTTCCTGGATCAAAGTGACCATCAGAATCCTTGTCTCAGCCTCTAAAGCACAACTCAGAGGCATACAGAATCTTTAAATGTGAGGTAGTGAACCTGGCTTTAACAGAAGGTCTGGTTCTCTGAAAGTGAAGGATCCATTTCCTCTCCAAACTTTATGTCTAGTAGAGATAAGAGATGGTTTTCTCGAATTCTGGTTTCAGGAAGACAGAAATTGCTCCTTCTTCCCAAGTCTGTATTAGCACAAGTCAAATAGGGGATACACATACCAAATCACAATTGAATACAATATTATATATATACACTCACATGAAATTATTTATTTTGATTATTCCTGAGATTAAATGCCACACACAGCCTGTTTTGTTTATTGCTAAAAATTTAATTACAGCTGTTTTCTACCACTTAACAAGATATCAGGATAAATTGGGCCACAATGTGTACATAAAGATACCTTGTAGTAACCCAAGTTACACAAATTTTAGCTGGGGCTTTATTATTATCTAAATGACATTAATTCAAATTAGAGTTTATATCATCAAATTGGACTCGATCTGATAATAAAAAAAGTTAGATTGAAAATTGTACATTTACTGTATGTGCACTGTATGTGTAGTGTACTAAACATCAGCATGGATTGATTATATTATATATTGAATTACCTATGCATTAAGCTAGAAATTTGCCATATCTGTGAGGAACTAACAGTAAATGCATATAGAGTATGTGATTGTAGTAAACTGTAAGTCAGACATTCTTCCCCTTCTCTCAATTAACAAATTCATATTTTTGGTCACAGAATAAACCATGTATATCTTTTATACAAAGCCCTGTGTGTCTGTCTGGAGAAATCTTCCCTCTCTATTATGCAATGGTATAGGGAGGAGCTGCTGCCAATGGAAAAATACCCAACCAAAAAACTCCAACTTGTATCCATAACAAATCATTTACACCTTTAGCCAACTGTGTATTATACAATTATCAAAGCTATTGGGGCATGACGCCCATGCAAGCAGTGGCATTTACTGTAAGTACAGGTGGAGCTTGTTAAAATAAGCCATTCAAGCATTTCCTATGTGTCTGATAAATCTGTTCACCAGTTGTTTGATAGGAATGAAAATTCTCAACACATTAGAAAAAGTCAGAAGACAGCTATTAAAATGATGCATAGACTGTATAACACAACTTTTCAGCAAAAACTGAGCTAAACATGTGCAGCTTAGATGAACAAATTAACTAAGACAATATGATATAAGTATTCAAGTATATAATGTATGTATTTTTAAGACTAAAGCATTTCTAGAATATAGGACATGGTTTCATTCAGTGGAGGAACGAGTGACAAATCAATGGAATAATCCTCAAACAGTTGATGGTGAGAATTTATATAGTAAAATAATTCTAGAATATTTGGGACAAACAGATAACTTTATTAATTCTATACTTAGATTGAAAATATAAAACCCACACAGTTGACTAGATGGACCTGTAGGTTACTTTCTGTCATCCAGTAATATTTTTGTATATTTCTAGAGATAAAATGAAATAATTCAGGGTCTTAGAAAAGAGGAATGATTGTAAGGACCTACTAGAATTATTTATTGCCTAATATTTTGTTATAGATCTGAACTGATCCCTTTGGAACAGGCAGGCAGATGTATCTATATTTTTTCACAAGGATTTTTAAATATGTAAAAATTATAAGACCCTGATTGGGTGTTATCTTGGCCAAAAATTTGTCTGAACTGTCATCATATCACCATTTCCTCAGGAGTCCCATTAAAAACTATGGGTGCTCTTTCAGGGTTAGAAGCTTTGTATTGTTTGCTTGTGTAAAATCAGCAAAACCTAACACATTCAAAACTAATTTATTTAATTCCTGAATTATCTGACTGGTTACTTTGTGAGTATATGTGACTCCACAAGGACTCTTTACAGAAAATACATTTCCTCACCCTTTTCAAAATATTGGTATAGTAGTTCACTTTAAATTTTACATCTCTAGGTCTTCAGATCATGTTGTCATGCCATCAAGGTTTGAGTTGGTTGGAACAGGCATGGGAGGCTGACATGTAGCCTTAAGAAGATGTGATTGGATCTGGATGGCTTGAGCAAGGACTTCCTCATGCAATGAGAGAAGATAGGAGGCAGTGGAAATGCTGGAGGTGATGAGCCAGAAGGCGAGGACAGTAGGGAACAACTTTATTAGACTGGAAATTGAAATGGAACTGTAGCGGTAGAATCAGATAGGAACTGTTGTAGTAGTATCGATGATATGAAATTGATGAAGCAGGGTCGGATTGGAACCAATGCTGTAGAATTGATGGAAAATAATTGATGATATGGAATTCATGAAGCAGGGTCATATTGGAACCGATGCTGTAGAATCAGTGGAGTAGAATTAATGAATAGATGAATTGAAGTACTTGATTGGTTTGAGATCGATGTCTGAATATATCGAATGGGACCAATGATTGGAGATATTGGCTGGGACCTATTTTGGTAAGGATGAGCAAGTATCTGTGGTAAAACCAGACTGGAGTACTAGATTGAATTGGAGACTTGAAACCAGACTTGGAACTGGAATGCTACAGACTGGAACCGTTCACATACAGAGTACCTGGGAGCTCAGCACAGAGCTGTAACTTCAGCAGAAGTTATGATGTACTGGAAATGTAAAATGTATAGGGGTGGAACCCCATGGATTGGCTGCTGTGATCAGGAGTAGAACTCTGAGTGGTGGAAGAGAGTCAGGTGACTGAATTCAACATGGCTGCACCCATAATGATTTTGGAGGAAATGCTGATGTGCAGCCTGAGTGCTAGCATGCTGAGTAAACACACTGAGAGCACGGAGCAGGAACAGTGTGGACAGACCTCATAGTCAGATGGAAACGATGTGCAGTGCAGGCGGACATCTTCTTCATCTGGGAGTGATGTGCGGCCACAGCGTAAGTGGACCCCAGGCCAGCTGAAACAAACACTGCAGAGGTAAAACATAGGAGAAACTAATAAAACATGGGAAACATTAGTCAGGATCGTGACAGTACCCCCTTCTTCATGGGTGAACTCCGGACACCCACCTTGAATCTCTGAAATACTTGAAGAAGCATTCCCATACAAAAATAACTAGAAAAGTGGAATCCACAACTCTTGAACATATTCAAACTGAAGTCCTCAGAAGTCTTCCCAATTTTCATCTTCACAGGTAAGACCTTCTTCAGAACAAGTGGACCATTTGTCATCACTGTAAAGAGAGTTTACTTCATATAGAAAGTCCATTGGATCAATGGCATAAAAGTCCTCTCTAGAATCTGAGGTATTTGAAACTGTAGTCCCACAGTAACTTGACTGACATTCATGAGGATCCTTTTCATGGGAAAATGTATTTCTCATTGGCAAATCTGAAATTACTTCCTGGGAAAATACATTACTAGGAAGGATAGAACACCCATAATGTAACTTGAGTCATATATAAACTCGCTATCCGAATCAGAGTCCATATCCAAAGTGAGCATTGGATTTTTTCTCCTGGAAACAGTAGAGTCTAAGTCAGATGTTGCATCTATAGGACTGGAATACTCTAAGGAATCAGAGGATGAACTGAAGGAAACATAACCCATACTTGAGTCAACAGACTGTTGTCTTTGAACTGGCTTTGGAGTATTCATATTCTTATAATTTCTGAGATTCCTGATGTATAGATCTAACAAAGCATGATCTTACTCAGAAAGCAATGGATCAGAAAGCAGAGTATTGGATTAATATTAGAAGAGTGAGTGGATGATGACTCCAAGAGATTAGTACTTTCAGATGAGCTGCTGAAAGGAGGCAAGGAAGTGTATGCAACTTTCAAGTCCATGGTCTGAGGGTTTTGTATAGACTTTGAAATGTCTCATCTCTTGATGGCCTGAAGGTTTTAATACACTGGAGAAGAATAACCTGATCTTGCTCAGGCAGCGATGCCACAGAAGGCTGAGCAATAGGAAGATTTTTGGCAGATTGTGAAGGATACTTAGATGCTCCCAAACAGACTGGTTTTGAAGTGAATTCTCTATGAAGAGCTTTAATGAAAGTGGGGAGATCACCAAGTAATGGATCCTTGGATTCATTGAGTGGATTAACCCATCCCGAGGGTTTTATTCTAAAGGATAGGAGCAAGAATTTACTAACAATGGTGGGAGTAATATTCAACGGTGTTCCTGAGTCAATGTCATTGAGGTATTGGCATGCTAAAGCACAGAACTGAGTACAATCTCTGTCAAAGTAAATGGGCATTGGAGCATCAGACGAGTTCTGGCAGATTGAAGCTTGCACAGCACACTCATAAACAGAAATGGAATTAGCTTGCAAAACTTTAGACTGGTGAAAGATTGCCATGTCTGAAATTAACAGGAGTACTTTACTTGAACCAACAGATGGTACCAAATTGGGTCCAGAGAAACTAAAGTCAGCCTAAACTGAAGGAACTTTTGAACAGATTAGTGGAACCGGAATGAGTCCAGGGATACTTGAGCCAGTTGGAACTGAAGAAGACAGAATCTGGCTTGTACCAGAATGGGTAGAACCCCAATATTCAGATGCCCTTTTTTTGACCTGACCCATACTAGAAGTGCTGATTGACTGGCTAGAATCAAAGACAGAGTTGAAAAAGTGATACTCAGACCAACAGGGTGATGTTCTCAGGAGAAGACTGACAGGAGTCGACATCTGACTGAAGACCCTTCCTGGGGCAGTGACTTTGGAGACCCTGCTAGGGTTAGCAGATTAGACATCTCTCCTGGAGTTTACAACTCAGATGCTGCTCCTGGGCTACTCAGACCAACAGATGTAACCAGATTGGGAAAGGAGACACTTGAATTGGAATCAGCCAAATATGGAGTCGAATTGAGTCCAGAACTTGAACCAGCTTCATCTGAAGGAGGCAGAACCAAATTGGAATTGTATTTTCTTGAACCAGCTGGAACCGGAGGAACCCTTGGACAGATGGGTAGAACCAGATTGAGTCCAGGGGGAATAGAATCAGTTGGAACTGAAGGAGCCTTTGGCCAGATGGGTGGAACTGGATGGAATCCAGAAGAACTTGAATCAGACTGAACTTGAAGGAGACTGAACGAAATTGTAATTGGATTTACTTGAACCGCTTGGAACCGAAGGTGACATTGGACTGACAGATGGAACCAGATGGAGTCCAGAGGAACTTGAGTTGGTAGGAACCAAAGGAAGTAGAGTCCAGCTAGAACCAGAACAGGCAGAATAGGGATGTTAAGATGGCTCATCTAGGACCTGAAGCATGCTGGTTGACATCATGATGGCACTCTCAGGAAGTAGCTGACAGGAGTTCATTACTCCCTCCATGGCACTATGAATCACTATGAATCTTGGCACTGGGGATCCCTCCTGGGGTTGAGGCACTGGAGACACCGCCTGGGGTTGGCAACTCAGTTACCCCATCTGGGGTTTGCAGATCAGATTTTCCTCCTGGATCTAAGGGCTCAGATACCTCTCCTAGAGTTAGAACATCGACTAACCTACCTGGATCAGAACATCAGTTACATCTTCCAAGGCTGGCAAATTAGATGCCTCTCATTTCTAACATGGTGATGCTGACACTTGTCACCATTGCTTGACTTGCGAAGGGAACAGTCTTTAATAAAATGATCTGAACTCCCACAGTACAGACAAAGGTGTAATTCCTTGCACCGCTGCCTTTCAACCACAGAGAGCTTGGGGGGCAGGTAACTCAGGTGACTCACTTTAGTTTGCTTAGGAGGAGAAACCCTAGCTCTCGGAGAGTCTGCCAGAAAAGTATCTACAGACACAGGATATGGAGCAGAATACTTAATTGTGTCAGGTGGGTCATCAAGTAATAATCAGAAAATTATGTTGAGAAGGCAATATAACTGTTCAAGAAGAGTACTTAAATGTTCAGGTTTAAGAGCAATAGTGGACTCAGAAGTACAAAAGAAATTGAGGGGGTAAATCGCCTTTTCAGGAGAAATTGCTTTAGAAGTGTCACTGAGTTTGCTTGGAATAACTAGTTGAAGATGGGGTGCAACTGTAGAAACATATGCAGAAGGATTCTAGAAGGCTGTCCTGGATTTCCCAGGACCACCGAGTTTAGCTTGGATATTATCCAGCCAATTGTTCAGCTCTTGCAGGAAATGTATCACGTAAGTCTGTGCTGCCTCTTGGTTCTAGGCAGGCTACAAAGTCTTGTGCAAATCCTGTGCCTTGGGCTTGATCCTCAGCTGGATCCATTGAGCCAGTACAAACTGTCATGTCTTAGGCTTGGAGTTGGTTGGAACAGTAGTGGGAGGCTGACATGGAGACTAGGGAGGCGTGATTGAATCTGGGTGGCTTGAGCAAGGACTTCCTCATGCAATGAGGGAAGATAAGAGGCAGTGCAACTGCTGGAGGTGATGAGCCTGTAGGTGAGGACAGTAAGGAACAACTTTATTACACTGGTAATTGAAATGGAACTGTAGCGGTAGAATCAGATAAGAACCAATATTAGCAGAATCAATCATATGGAATTGATGAAGCAGGGTCTGATTGGAACCAATGCTGTAGAATCGATGGAGTAGAATTGATGATATGGAATTGATGAAGCAAGATTGGATTATAACCAATGTTTGGAGACAATCGGATTCGAACTGATAATTGGAGATGATTGGATGGTGACCAATGTTAATGAATTGAAGAACTGGATCAGTTTGAGACTGATGTTGATGAATTGAAGAACTGGATCAGTTTGAGACTGATGTTGATGAATTGAAGAACTGGATTGGTTTGAGACCAATGTTGATGAATCTAAGTACTGGATGAGTTTGAGACCGATGATGATGAATTGAAGTACTGGGTTGTTTTGAGACCGATGTCTGAATATAACAGCTGGGACAGATGATTGGAGATATCAGCTGAGACCGATGATTGGAGATATCGACTGAGACAGATGGTGGTAGGGATTAGCAAGTCTCTGTGGTAAGACCAGATGGGAGTACTAGATGGGATTGAAGATATGCTGAGTAAACACACAGAGAGTATAGAGCAGGAACAGTGTGAACAGACCTCATTGCCAGCTGGATGCGATGTGCAGTGCAAGTGGACCTCTGCATCATCCAGGAGTGTTATGCGGCCACAGCACGAGTGGACCCAAGCGCCAGCTGTAAACAGGATCATGACAGATGTGGCCATATGCGCCTAATCAAACAGAATTAGAGGAATTCACAATTTCATCAGGACACCTTACAATATTGCTTGTAGATCACCATATCTCATGGCTACTGGCCATAGACATTCATCTTGTTCATTTGTATACAGTGACAGTAGATTTGCTCTACCTGGCCATTTTCTGTCCACAACTGTTTGATGTGTTGAAATTTTTTTTTTGATCAGGATTGGCAAAAGTCCACTTTGATGAAACAAAGGGTTTGGGTAGTTGTACAATGAACGGAGAGTAAGGTAATTTAAACCCTGAGACCTTGTGTGTGTAACCTTAATTGTGAATAGGTTAAATTATTTGAGTGTTATTAAAGTTGTTTGAGAGGTGTTGGTGATTATATGGTATTACCATTGGTTTGGGTCTGTCATGTGCTATTTTTTGTAAACCTATTTAAGTAGGCTTCCCTTCCTGTATCTATATTTTTGTTTCCTGGATGCCTGCCCACTTTTTATTAGTTTAAGTATTAGGATGGTGATTTTGATGTTTTTTTCTTGGTGTTGCGGTGTGGAATGACTTATGTTTAGTTAGTTATGTTATACGGTATTGGGTGATGCTGATGGCCCTAGAAGGGTATGGTGACACTGTCCTTCTGGATAGGCACACGATAATGGGCTTCTAAGGAAGGGTGGTTCACCAACAATGGTGGTACTATATGTTTGAGAGTGGTGTTTGACATTTCTCACTGGTAAGTATCATACCTTCTTGTCATGGCTGCCGACACATGAGGCTACTGGGCACTATAATCTGAGGTGGTCGTAGGAATGGCCTATTCATGGAATCTCAGTAACATGGAATAAAAGTAAATAGAATTTATTCTCAGGCAAAATATATAGCAACATTTCACATAAAGTCTCAACAACACAGAAGTTCAGATATGTAGTAGTCAATATAGGAGTAAACTCCCATATGTAAATAAAGTCTCTGATACTAATGTGGCGGGGAACCCTGAGTCCAATATGATGCTAAGACCTTAGGATGGTATAAAGGATGTTACTAGGGTTGAGCCCTTCAAAGTAGTGAAGATCTGGAACAGGGTTGAGCCCAGAGACGTGGTGAAAATCTGAGAGAGGGTTGAGCCCTGTGATGTGAAGCAGGGTTGAGCCCTGTGATGCAGTGAAGATCCGTGACAGGGTTGAGCCCTGTGATGTAGTAAAGATCCGGAGCAGGGTTGAGCCCTGCGATGCAGTGAAGGTCCGGAGCAGGGTTGAGCCCTGCAGCATGACGAGGATCCGAAGCGGGGTCAAGCCCAGCGATTCACAAAGGGTCCAGCGACAATAACTGTAATGGTGCAGTTGACAACTGTAGCAGAGGTAAGTTCAATGTCCATGGAAGTAGAAGACAACAGGCAGATCAGGATCTGGCAGGAGTCCAAGAAAGACGTGAAAGTAACTTTCCACAGACACTGAGACACAGTTAGTAACATTCTTTATACTATTGGTCTGTGATCCATAGGAAGTTCAGAACATGTTACCCAGATGGAATCAGGTTTGAAATAATAAACAATCAGAAATCCCACAACCTGACAACACTTTTGAGACAGATTATCATTTTAACTCTCTATCCCCTGTATGTGGAGAACGCCAGCAACGAGGATAGCTCCTCCAATGACCACAATGGAACTTTGGCAAATGTAGTTTATCTTTATGTACTGAGATAGTCACAGTCCTGACAGTACCTACCTCTTTTTGGGTGGTCTCCAAACACCCACCAGGTTTTAAAGGGAATTTAGAATGAAAATTACGTATCAATTTAGGAGCATGGACATCAGAGTCTTTAATCCAAGATCTCTCATTCGGGCCGTAATCCTTCCAGTGTATGAGATATTGCAATTGATTTTGATGCTTACGTGAATCCAGAATCTTATCGATCTCAAACTCCACACCTTGAGAAGTTGTTATTTGAGGTACTTTAGGCAAGCTGTCATGAAATCGATTAAGAATCAATGGTCTAAGCAAGGAGACATGAAAGGAGTTAGGTACACGCATGGTTGGAGGTATCTGTAACTTACATGATACTGGGTTGATAATTTATACAATACGAAAAGGCCCAATATACCGGGGAGCAAACTTCATAGTAGGTACTTTAAGTTGAAGATTTCTAGTAGACAACCAGACAAGTTCCCCAACAGAATATTTAGGAACAGCTGAACGTTTTCTATCAGCAAAAATGTTATAATTATGAGAGGCTTTCCTAAAACACTTATGTACCTGTCTCCAAATTCCAGAAAGATGTTGGAGAGTAGCTTTAGCTGCTAGAACATACACTGTAGGAATTAATTGAAGCTCAGGAACTCGAGGATGCCGACCAGAGTTGGCAAAAAAAGGACTTACACCTGTAGCAGATGAATAATGAAAGTTATGGGCAAACTCAGCCCAAGGCAAAAAATCCATCCAATCATCTTGAGAAGAGGAAATATACATTCTCAAGAAGGTCTCCAACTCCTGGTTCACTCTGTCAGTTTGTCCATTTGACTGAGGATGATCTGCAGAAGAAAACTGTAATTTAATTTGCAATGATGAACATATGACCCTCCAAAAACGAGCAACAAACTGGACACCCGATCAGACATTATCTCAGAAGGAAGTCCATGAAGAGGGAATATATCTTTAATAAATATATGTGCTAATTTGGGGGCTGATGGAATTCGAGCCAATGGACAAAAAGGGCCATCTTGGTAAAACGATCCACTACTACCCAAATAACTGTACACCCCCTAGACTCAGGACGATTTGTGATAAAATCCATGGAAAGATGGGTCCATGGTTGTGTGGGAATGGGTAGTGGATGGAGAGGACCCACAGGAGACTACTGGGAGGATTTATGTTGTACACACTTAGAACAAGAATGTATAAACTCTTGGACATCTTTTTTCATGGAAGGCCACCAATAAGAACGTTGCAAAACTGAGTACATTTTATGAACCCCTGGGTGTCCAGAGAAACCAGAATTATGAGCCTAAGAAAGAAGTTTACCTCGTAATTCAGGTGCCACAAATATCTTCCCAGGAGGAGGATCCGGAGAGATGGAGGTTGAAGAAAAGGCCAGAGGGTTTATTATAGGGTACCTTTGATCCTCATTTTGTTCTTTCTCTTCCAACATTGAGCGAGAAAGTGCATCTGCCTTTTTATTCAATGAACCTGTACAATATCTGAGGACAAAATCAAAACGACAAAAGAAGAATACCCAGCGAGCCTGTCGTGGGTTCAAACAATGGGCAGTTTTCAAATACAGCAAATTCTTATGATCTGTAAAAATAGTAACGGGGTACTTTGCGCCTTCTAATAAATATCTCCATTCCTCCAACGCTAACTTAATAGCTATCAATTCTTGGTCCCTAATGGAGTAATTATTCTCAGCACTGGAAAACTTTTGTGAAAAGAATCCACAAGATACTGTTCTCCCATCTGCAGCCACTTGGGACAAAATAGCCCCAACTCCATAAGTGGAGGCTATAAACCAGCATAAATGGTTTCTCAACATCAGGTTGGACTAGAATAAGGGCCGCAGAAAATGCATCTTTAAGACTCTGGAAGACATCCAATGCCTCTGGGGACCACACTTTGGGATTAGCCCCTTTTTTTGTCATAGAAGTGATTGGAGCCACAATCGTTGAAAACACTTCGATAAACTTTCTGTAATAATTGGCAAAGCCTAAAAATCTCTGAATAGACCTTAATGAAGTGGGCAAAACCCAATCTTGAATAGCCTATAAATTCTCGGGGTCCATCTGAAGTTTGGAACCAGAGATAATATACCCCAAAAAGGGTATAACCAGAACTTCAAAAACGCACTTGGAGATATTACCATAAAGGTTATTAACTCGAAGGCGGCTTAATACATTTTTAACATGGGTACGATGATCAGAAAGATTCCTGGAAAAAATCTAAATATCATCAAGATAAACAATAACAAACTGATAAAGTATATCTCAGAAAATTTCATTCACAAACTCCTGGAACACCATGGGAGAATTACATAAACCAAAAGACATGACGAGGTTCTCATAATGGCCATCTAGCATATTAAACGCAGTTTTGCACTCATCTCCTTCTTTAACTCTGATCAAGTTGTAAGCTCCACTTAAATCAAGTTTAGTAAACAGTCGAGACCCCTTAACTCTGTCAAACAATTCTGTAATGAGAGGCAAAGGATATTTTTTTTACCGTGATCTCATTTAGACCTCTAAAGTCGATACATGAACGAAGACCACCATCTTTTTTCTTTACAAAAAAGAAGCCCGCTCCAGCGGGAGATGAAAATGGCCTGATAAACCCCTTTCATAGGTTATCTTGCACATATTCCGACATGGCTTGAGTCTCTGGAACAGAGAGAGGGTATACTCGACCTTTGAGTGGCATTTTACCAGGAATAAGTTCAACAGGACAATCCCAGGGACGATGCGGTGGAAGTTCGTCTGCCGCCTGCTCAGAAAATACATCAGCAAATTCATGATAAGGCTTGGCAGGGAAGGTGGAATATCTACTTTCACTTCAGCCATTCATACCACATGAATCAAACAATTTAATTTGCATTTAGGACTCCAAGAAAGAATTTGAGAACAAGTCCAGTCAATATGAGGATTATGAAGAGTTAACCATGGTAAACCAAGAACTAATATCATACATAGAAATAGGTAATACCAGAAACTCTAAACTTTCTTCATGCAAAGCTCCTACCCTCAACTTCATAGACTTTGTTTGATGCGTAACATATCCATTACAAATTCTAGTCCCACTTACTGCAGACAGGGAAAGAGAACGGGTTAATTTGACAACAGGAATTTGCAATTTTTGAACCAATGACAGCAAAATAAAATTGCCCGCTGCTCCAGAATCTAGCAATGCAGAAAACTCTTGACACGGAGACCCAAAATCAGGAATACCCACAGTGATTAAACAATCCTTTTTGGGGAGAACTTTTGAAAGCACCCCTAGTTTGACCTCCCCTCCATCAACTAGGGACGACTGTTTCCCGGCCTCATTGGACATTTAACCAAAAAATGTTCTAAGGATGCACAATACAAGCATGAATTAGTACGCCTCCTACATTGCTTCTCCACTTCAGACAACTTAGCTTTATTAATTTGCATATGAAGAAAACAAATGGATACTAGCGCACCAAGATTTCTAAAGGGCATAGGATGCAAGCGAGCTGCTGTATAGGATATCTGACTAGATCCTTAAGTATTGACAGAGAAAAGGATATACTGCGTTCAGCTAGCATATATTAATATCGTGCGGTGTCTATGAACCAGGTATGGAGTTAATCTATGTTTAGCACGGATGATATGATAAGACAATATGTAACAAATTCTTAATAGACAATGTAGATATTATGTAATAAAAAGTGATTTATTCTCAAAGTGGCTAAACCATATAGAGTGGAAAACCTGCACATGCACACAAACAAACAATATCCTACCAGATCAGTTAGGAATGAAATCAAAATCAAAATTAACTATTCAAAAAGACCATAGGATATATGTATGTCAAGATAGAGTAAATGGATAGTGAATATCAAGCCAAGGGGTGATATTACTATGAGTGATAGAGTGCACTGGGGTGCACGATCCCAAATGAATCTGGATGCTTAATGTCAGTCTTTTAATCAGAAAGCGGCGTCCCGCTGTAGTGGCAGCAAGAAGTGGTAAAAAGTTCAGTCTGAGGAATGGTGCCCGGAATGATCTTCGCGGGGACAAGAGTACGGTGTAAATGCCGGGGAGCAGTAGCCTCCTGGTTTTCAGTGTGATCCGCTCACCGTGTCAGTATCGGAGGTTGCCTGAATGACCAAGCCGCCTCCGACCTGCAACACCGGGGATGACACTGTGTCCAACGGGAGACTGCCCGGCACCACCGCTCACTTGAGTAGCGTGCCGTGCGTCTCCCCCTGTGTAACCGGTGACTTACCTGTCTCACCCTGGGATTCACTGCTCCTTCCCCTGCCAGCTATGTTCCTCCAGATGGTAGAGTTGCTAGTAGTACCGTCCGTGATGTGATCACCTGACCGGTGGTCACGTGTGTGGAATGGGTAATTAGTTCAGTCTGGATATTCTTAGTATGCAGCGCACACTCGTACTGGTAGCCACAATAAAAAACAGCAAATGCTTGGATGTGTGGGATAACCCCAACGCGTTTCTGCCTGGATGGCCTTTCTCAAGGAGTAATGTGTTCTGTTCCTGTCAGTGTTAAATAGCAGAGTTTCTTCTCTCTGATTGGTCATATGCACACTGGGAGGGTCTAGAGTGCTAATATGCAATAGAATTGGCTTATATCAGTGTATATATTATCTACACCTAATCCACAGCAGTATAAGTATTAAATCTATTATAGATTAAAGCAAAGGTAGGAATATATTACATTAAGTATTAGGACAGTATAAATTGGGTATGCATATGATAATCATACATAAGACATGTCCTAATTAATAATATATAATGCTGCGTCATTATTCTACCAAAAAGAGTACCCCCATATTAACAGATACTAAGTGAAAATTATAGCAGTAAGTTTATTTTCCATATAGTCCAAGTAATAGACAGCGGTAGACTAATATCAAATTATCTGCGGAAGTATCTTATTCATCCTGAGCTCCATATTTTAAGTGAGCATTAGATTTGCATACTCGACTTAGTGGTGAAGATATAAATGATATGAGTGATGGTAGTTCTAGACGCACTGTACGTGATGTCCAGTACGGGCTAAAATTGGCATTGTAGTGCTTCTATTGACAATAATTAATTAACTCAGAGATACTATTTAGTTTCTTTTTTTACATATGATGGATTTAATTTCGTTGTCTAAATTGTGTCCTCGGGGGGCAAATGTCTTAAGTTCATATATCCATTCAAGTTCTCTGGTGTTCATCTTATGCTCTAAATCCCCACCTCTCCAATTGTGTGTCACTTGTTCTAGACCAAGAAATTTTAGTAATTTTGGATCACTGTCGTGATGGATTAAGAAGTGGTTTGACAGATTGTGCTCTTCCAATCCTCTTTTTATGTTCCTAATATGTTCACTAATACGAGTTTTTAAAGGTCTTATGGTCCTGCCTATGTACTGTTTATTACAGCTACATTCTAGCATGTAAATGACCCCTTTTGTGTTGCATGTTATCGTGCTCTTAATCAGGTATTCCTTTCCTGTCGTGCTAGATGTAAATGTTGTGATTGGTTTCGTGGATCTTTAGCCATAATTTGTACAACCTAGGCAATTGCCGCAGTGGAAAAAGCCATTGTTGTTGGAATTGTCTAAAGTGGTTTGTTTAAGTTGTTTGGGTGTGATATGTTTATGTATGATCTTTTTTCTTAGATCTGGTGCTTTATTATAGATGATTCTCGGATTTGGAGGTAGGTGTTTGGCCAGTGTGTCATCACCAAGTAGTATTGGCCAATGTTTGTTCAGGATGCGCCTAACATCTTTTGCTTGTTTCGAATACTGCGTGATGAAAAGAACTTCATCCTTGAACTTGGTCTGTCTGTTACTGGTGTTTTTATATTCCAGTAGATCTTGTCTATTACTCATTTCTACTTCATGAAATGTTTTGAAGACCGAGTTTTTGTCGTATTCCTTCTCAAGAAACTGCTCCGCTAAATTTTGGCCTAGTGTCTTATAATCACTTATTTTTGAGCAGTTCCTCCGTAATCTCATGAATTGACATTAGGGATGGTAATAAGCCAAGTGGGGTGATGCCAGCTGGTAGCTAAAATAAAACTATTCACATCTAGTTCTTTTTTGAAAGTGTTGGTTTGAATCTTCCCTTTTTCCGTGAATATATTGAGATCTAAAAACTCTACCTTCTCCTTACTGTAATTAGCTGTAAACACTAAATGATTTTTCGTTGGTATTAAGAATAGTCAGAAATTGTTTCAAAGTGGCTTCATCCCCTCGCCAAATGAAGAAGACAGTTCTTCATTTGGCAGTTCATGAGATTACGGAGGAACTGCTCAAAAATAAGTGATTATAACACACAAGGCCAAAATTTAGCGGAGCAGTTTCTTGAGAAGGAATACGACAAAAACTCGGTCTTCAAAACATTTCATGAAGTAGAAATGAGTAAAAGACAAGATCTACTGGAATATAAAAACACCAATAACAGACAGACCAAGTTCAAGGATGAAGTTCTTTTCATCACGCAGTATTCGAAACAAGCAAAAGATGTTAGGTGCATCCTGAACAAACATTGGCCAATACTACTTGGTGATGACACACTGGCCAAACACCTACCTCCAAATCCAAGAATCATCTATAATAAAGCACCACATCTAAGAAAAAAGATCATACATAACCATATCCCACCCAAACAACTTAAACAAACCACTTTAGACAATTCCAACAACAAAGGCTTTTTCCACTGCGGCAATTGCCTAGGTTGTACAAATTATGGCTACAGATCCACGAAACCAATCACAACATTTACATTTAGTACGACAGGAAAGGAATACCTGATTAAGAGCACGATAACATGCAACACAAAAGGGGTCATTTACATGCTAGAATGTAGCTGTAATAAACAGTACATAGGCAGGACCATAAGACCTTTAAAAACTCGTATTAGTGAACATATTAGGAACATAAAAAGAGGATTGGAAGAGCACAATCTGTCAAACCACTTCTTAATCCATCATGACAGTGATCCAAAATTACAAAACTTTCTTGGTCTAGAACAAGTGACACACAATTGGAGAGGTGGGGATTTCGAGCATAAGATGAACACCAGAGAACTTGAATGGATATATGAACTTAAGATATTTGCCCCCCGAGGACACAATTTAGACAACAAAATTAAATCCATCATATGTAAAAAAAGAAACTAAATAGTATCTCTGAGTTAATTAATTATTGTCAATAGAAGCACTACAATGCCAATTTTAGCCCGTACTGGACATCACATACAGTGCATCTAGAACTACCATCACTCATATCATTTATATCTTCACCACTAAGTCGTGTATGCAAATCTAATGCTCACTTAAAATATGGAGCTCAGGATGAATAAGATACTTCCGCAGATAATTTGATATTAGTCTACCGCTGTCTATTACTTGGACTATATGGAAAATAAACTTACTGCTATAATTTTCACTTAGTATCTGTTAATATGGGGGTACTCTTTTTGGTAGAATACTGACGCAGCATTATATATTATTAATTAGGACATGTCTTATGTATGATTATCATATACATACCCAATTTATACTGTCCTAATACTTAATGTAATATATTCCTACCTTTGCTTTAATCTATAATAGATTTAATACTTATACTGCTGTGGATTAGGTGTAGAGAATATATACACTGATGTAAGCCAATTCTATTGCATATTTGCACTCTAGACCCTCCCAATGTGCATATGACCAATCAGAGAGAAGAAACTCTGCTATTTAACACTGACAGTAACAAAATACATTACTCCTTGAGAAAGGCCATCCAGGCAGAAACGCGTTGGAGTTATCCCACACATCCAAGCATTTGCTGTTTTTTATTGTGGCTACCAGTATGAGTGTGCGCTGCATACTAAGAAAATCCAGACTGAACTAATTACCCATTCCACACACGTGACCACCGGTCAGGTGATCACATCACGGACGGTACTACTAGCAACTCTACCATCTGGAGGAACATAGCTGGCAGGGGAAGGAGCGGTGAATCCCAGGGTGAGACAGGTAAGTCACCGGTTACACAGGGGGAGACGCACGGCACGTTACTCAAGTGAGCGGTGGTGCCGGGCAGTCCCCCGTTGGACACAGTGTCATCCCCGGTGTTGCAGGTCGGAGGCGGCTTGGTCATTCAGGCAACCTCCGATACTGACATGGTGAGCGGATCACACTGAAAACCAGGAGGCTACTGCTCCCCGGCATTTACACTGTACTCTTGTCCCTGCGAAGATCATCCCGGGCACCATACCTCAGACTGAACTTTTTACCACTTCTTGCTGCCACTACAGCGGGATGCCGCTTTCTGATTAAAAGACTGACATTAAGCATCCAGATTCATTTGGGATCATGCACCCCAGTTCACTCTATCACTCATAGTACTATCACCCTTTGGCTTGATATTCACTATACATTTACTCTATCTTGACATACATACAGTCAGGTCCATAAATAATGGGACATTGATAGAATTTTCAGATTTTGGCCTCTATTCACCACCACAATGGCTTTGAAATGAAACAAACAAGATGTGATTTAACTGCTGACTTTCAGATTTAATTTGAGGGTAATTACATCCAAATCAGGTGAACGGTGTAGGAATTACAACGGTTTCTATATGTGCCTCCCACTTTTTAAGGGGCCAAAAGTAATGGGACATACTAAACAATCCTAAATCTAACTTTCACTTTTTAATACTTTGTTGCAAATCCTTTGCAGACAACTACA